>CM062241.1:9715161-10315161 GCA_031216185.1 Syzygium aqueum
ATCCCTCCGGACTGGTTCTCAGGTGGACCCGGACAGGACCGGACTAGGAATTGATCAACCCTAAATGCATTTCATATTTTCTTCTGGAAAACGGTAAATATAGCATGTGGTGCCAAAGGTGATTAGCGAGTATTTGTTCGCCTTCTATAGTTAAATCATTTTATCAAGGATATCGTTTGTTTTGACCTGACTATTGCATAAAATATAAACAGCATATATTTCAAGACAAAATAAAAATGTCAAGTTGAAGAGGAAACGTCCAGCAAAACAAATTAGAAAAAAAAAAGTAAGAGAAATAAAGCAAGCAAGAAGGGGTGGCATCGCCGCCACGGGCCGGTGGCGAAGCTCTTGCCTACGGCAAACAAAGCCGACCCTCCTCATACGGCCGTAAGTTCGAGTAGATAAGGGTCGATCAGCCCTCGCCGTGTGATCACGATCGATGTGGTTACTCGCACGAGCTGGAGAGAGCACGAGAGAGCCGTCGTTGGATTTGGCAAAGGGCGAACCGCGACCGATATGCCACGGGGGGGTAATCGATCGACCGCTTAGCCTCACTTAGATACGATTTGGGCGGGCCGAGCAGGGGTTTACCAATTTCCAATCAAGCATAATTAAAAATAGATAAGAGCTCATCTTTTTTCACACCACTTTTGTGCCCCCGTGATTGAATTTTTTTTTTGGTCGGTCCTATTCTAGTTCTCTCACGATAGAGATTCAGACTTACGTCCCGCCTCTTATAGGGCGTGGGCGCCAAAACCCAAATCTTAACTACGCAACCCCACCTTTACTTCACGAAAGTGGGGATTCGAACTCCCCACCTCCTCATTCTCAAGTGAGAACGTTGGCCACTGGGGCCCAATGGTTGATTGAATTTTCAAAAGAGCCCAATGGGGCCCACTGGGGCTAGTAGTTGAGGCCAAGCACGTGACCCCAGGCAGGAGTGGTCTGACGTGGCACTCTTTTTTTTGGGGGGGCCTCGAATATTCTTTTTCCTTTTTCATGTAAACCTTTTTTATTATTCTTTTCGGTCTCGTCTTTTTATTTCGGGTTAATATCATGAAAAACCAAAAATCGGTACACTCGTGATAAATTTACTTCAAAAAAAAATTTTTGACTACCAAAAATGCTAAATCGATGCATTTACGATAAATTTACCCTCTGTCAACTTTCTTTGAATTGAATCGATATCATGAAAAAACCACCAACAGATACACCTATGAAAAATAAAGGGTAAAACCTTAAACTGGTGTACCCGTCACCCAACTAAGGAATTCGACGGAAATTAACCGAGTGTAAATTTATTACGGATATATCGTTTTGAGGTTTTTAGGGACAAAAAAATTAGTTTAGGATAAATTTATTATCGATCCACCAGTTCGGAGTTTTTCGTGGTATCAATCTTGAAAAAAAAAAGGTACCGGGACGAAAACATTTTCTATTGATCTAAGTCAAAGCAAACCTTTGTCTTAGCTCTTAAGTTTTCCATCTTGCCACCATTTTGCTTATTAATCCGATAACGTTGAAATTTAATTTTAAAGAGAAATAACGTAAAAAAAACAGGAGGAAAGGGATAAAAATGGTAAAAGTAAAAAGTAAATTATATCCACTTCTTACTAAGGAATAGCTCATATTGAAAGATACGACGGACTAGTAGTGCAAGCTTAGCCATCGACATCGATCGCCGGCGGCACCGAGATGTGCGGTCCCGGCGAAGATCGCCGCACGGCACGGTCGAGACCGAAAACTGAAGTCCGCCTTTGCGATCATCGAGGCGGCGTGGCGACACCGAAACCTAGGAAACCAGAGAAAAAAACTGGGAAAAGCTAGCCATGGCTATTGGCGACTTGCGTGTGTTGAAGTTCAAGTCGGGCAGTCTCAGACGACGGGGCACTTCTTGTGGACGACGCCCGGCGCGGTCGGGCACATAGACAACGGACAGAACTCGTCGAAGTCCCTGCCCCGCCATTCCGGCCCCGCAATCTGGGATACCCCGAAGCTCAGGGCGAGGAGCACCCCGAAGAAGGCGCTCCCGAGGTCCAGCCCGTTGGACACATCGTACACGTGCCGGGCCCACCACCCCCTCGCCGCTCTCCGCGCCACCAGGTGGTACGCGGCCGCCACTGTGAAGAACGTCCAGTAGTGCACCGGCCGGGCCGGCATCAGGAACGAGGCCGATGTGAAGATGACCGGGAAGTTGATGAGCCGGATCCATGCCTTCCCCAGGAAGGCGTAGGCCGCGAGCCACACCGCCAGGGGCCCAGCCACCCCCGCCAGGAAGAAGTAGTAGAGGCCCTCGTAGGCCCCCGGCCTGAACATCCGAGCCGGCCCGACCCCGCCCCATATCATGGTGTGGGTCAGGGATTGCTGGAGCCCGGGGCACGTCCACATGCTCCCCTTCGGCAGCTTGTCTCTGTCGCATATGTTCTCGACCGTCGGCAGGGCCCACCACGCGGTCCCGAGCTTGACGGAGCTGGAGAGAAGCGAGCCGAAGATCTAGGAGGCATACCGAAAGTTGGACATGAGGATACATTGAGATATTTCTGTTGATTAGATTAGAAAAATAGAGGATGAATGTGATGAGCAATACTGCAGCTGGTAAGATAAAATGCAGGAATCAGGATCAACCGGAGTTCGAAGGACAATGTCATATAAGTCCCCTCAGCGCGTCTCACTCATTCCTTAAAGTCGGGTTACCTCGGTTAGGCTTATAATAGTTTCCTGATTCAGGATATGTTACCGTCCCGAGGTTTCGAAATGGGCATCGAGTACCTGCACGAGAAACATGGATCTCGCGCGGGATCTTCATGTAATGTCCTAGCTTGAACTCGGCTAAAAACGTGATGGCGTGTATCTTAGTGCTCTGAACGTAGGACGGAAAAGTGTCACTGGTTATAGGCCTCCCAGGGTATAAATAGCCGATGATCAAGTCGGCAAGAACCGATAATCCGAGGTACTGCACCCAAGAGAAAAGATAAACGAGACAAATTAAGACTCTAATCTCAGCTGGAGGTCCTAAATCGGACGAGGAAAACTGTGATGCAACAACCCAAAATCGGACCAAATTTGAAGGTTGTGGCTTACAGTGCCGGTGGTAGCTTCAATGATGCCCAGGGGAAGAATGAGGATGAATGGTATAGCCAAGGAAAGAAGAAATGCCCAGGTGGGAAGTTGGAATTCTTTGCCAAAGAATTGGCAGTTGACAATGCCGAGACCGACCATCGACACGATAATTGCGTAGAACCACCACCAAGGGATCGGCTCATACTTCTTCATGAGCTCATTGTGAATGTCGCTGGACTTGCTCTCGCTTTTCATCGACTGGTTCAGCTGCTGCCAGCTCTCCCTGAAAATTTCCGAAATTGCATTCTAATTATTGCAGATGACAATGACTGAAGAGTGTTTCTTCCTTCTAAGGTACTAGGAAAAGCGCCCAACCTTCCGTGGAACAGAAGAAAATAAGTTAAATGTTCCAGTTAGGGCAGCGAATGTGAATCCCAGTTTGAAGACATATGCAATGCTCATGTACAACTGTGAGTACTCACTGTACGCCTGCTCGTTAAATTCCAGGTCTTTTCCAAAAACACGTTCCACATTGTACTTGTTTCCTGAATAATCATATGATTCTTGAGCGAAAATTGGGAACCTCTTTGCGTCAAACAAATTCATCCAATAAGCTACTGGTATGCACACGTAAGTTATACCCACGAACCCGACCAATGTGTTCACTATTGTGAACCTAGGCAAGATAAGAGGGTTGCCCACCCAAGCTGCAGCTGAGTCCCACTCGATGGCAAGAGAACCGAGCCCAAGACCATTGTAACCCGCCCCGAGTTGATGCGCGGTGACTGAGTCTTTCCAGATCCAGCAGAGGACTGAGACCACAAGGATAGTTTGCATGAAGTAGGTGGGAAAGATGGTATAGGTAAAGACAGAGACAGCACAGATGACGATAATTTGTAATCCACTGAGCCAGCCTCTAGCTCTCGGTTCTTTCTCATGGAGCGCCCTGCAATATGGTTAGAAGGAACAAGATCGAAAAGTTAGATGCATACATCGGTTGGAGGAATGTGCCGGGCTGAGATAATGCACATTCTTCGAAGTATAGAACTGACCTGTAGAAAGATACTTTCGGTACGGTTAAGGGGTACCACATGCAAGGATTGTCCACAAGAATCCTTCTGAACAGTCCAGCAAAACCATATCCTATCATCTGCAAATGGAAAGAATAAGTTGCTTTCTGCAATTACTGTTTATGGTGTCTTAGCAACTCAAATTTGATACTACAGAAGACTAGACATGACTGTTTGCATAACCACAAGTTTGGTTGCACTGTAACATGACATTCACGTTAAGTTCCACACTCGCCAAATTCGAGCTGATTTTGCCCCAAGATTCTCCAGAATGAATGCAAACTATTTTTGGTCTCTTTTGTAATGCAAAGTGCAGGAAAATGAACTCACCTGAGATGTCACGATCATCAAAATGGAAGCCCAAACACTTATATTCTTGTGATATTTAGTGGATTCAAATCCTGTCGTGGAGAGGATGACCACCAGTACGTGCTCCTTGATGTTGAACGGTCCTGGATTGAGAGAAAACTTCCAGTTCGTCCCTGGGATCCCCAAGATCTTGGCAGGAAGGGCGGAGGCCATTAGTCTCCCCAAAACAAGCAGTAAAATTTGGGCGCATGACTCATTGACCCACATATGGCTCCTTCTATACGAGGATATCTGGTACATGAAAGACGTGACGACGCACACGACTGGCCCCAACACCCATGTCCTGATTGTTAGGACGGGCAGTGTCGAGTCGTCGGTGACAGGAACTGCGTTCCTCACCTCCTCAATTGGCGAGTCGCCAGGAATGTCAGCTGGAATCATCGTGAATAGACACATCAGAACGCCAATCAAACGGGGCAGATGTAAAACAAATGAATTGCTAAGGGGAAGCTCATCTTCGTAATAACCAGAGGCATAGGCTATGTAGTTCCTAGTCATCAGAACAATTATTGTGGCAGATGGTTGGTCAATTTTGCTTCTTCTTTTCCGTGTCTTCCACATTGTTTCC
This sequence comes from Syzygium aqueum, assembly GCA_031216185.1. NCBI lineage: Eukaryota > Viridiplantae > Streptophyta > Magnoliopsida > Myrtales > Myrtaceae > Syzygium > Syzygium aqueum. The sequence goes on from CM062241.1 coordinate 9,720,229, forward strand.
ACTTGTACGTAAGATTAAAACCTCGGACAATCCTTAAGTGGGAAGCAAGAGACTGTTCTCTAGGCTGAAAGGCTATCAAAATTTAGCCGGTCGCATTCGCAATTTATCATAGAGTTCATGCACCGAAGTCTGCATTAGCACAAAGTTGCCATCTTTTGCATGAATATCATAGCCTATCCCGCCGAATCGCGAAATAGTACAGGGTAGGCAATATTTTTCACAATAATGAAAATTATTGAGGCTCTAAATTAGCAAAGATAATACACAACCAAATTCAATTAATGAGAGAGAGAGAGAGAGAGAGAGAGAGAGAGAGAGAGAGAGAGAGAGAGATTACTGGGTTTTGTTCCTGAATCCTTGAGGCCAAAGTCACCGCACTCTTTGCGTGGTTCCACATTAATGTCATGGTGTAAGATGGGTTTCTCCTCAGTTTTCATGGTGATTTCTGAAGCCAGAAACTTCTACTTTTTTTGTTTTGGTATTTCACACCACTCTTGTCTCTTTCTCTCTGTCTGTCCGTGTGTCTCCCTCTCTCTACCCTGTGCTTTTTTTCAGGGGATTCTTGCCCTATCACTTGGATGAATTCAGGTTGCAAAAGTTCTTGCACAAGAACACACGTCCAGTTCTTAAACATCAGGCGTCAAAGAGATCAATTAACCGAATTCTCCACGTCCAAGTAGAAGAGGTTTTTAGCCAGATAGATCAAGTCCTACGACCTGGTTTCACGCGTGTTCCCAGCATCATTCACAACGAAAGTCAAAACAAAAAAGAAAGGAGGTTTGTCTGTTGAAAGAATTCCTGTGGATCGTTGTGAATTGAGGTTCAGAGGCGATGCATGTTTGTAGGGGATAAAGAGAGAAAACTGGCTATGAGAAGAAGTAACTCCTTTTGGCTTTGGGGTCCCTGTGGTGTCATTTTCAGTTTCTTGTTGACCTGAAGGGCTTCAAGTTTGTTTTTCATGGCAGATGTTCTAGAACAGAGCTTGTTCTTTCATCTGCAACAGCTCATGAACTTCGAGCAAATGAAGCTGACGATACGATTTGTTTTGTCCCCCAAAAATAGAAAATCTAACATGGCCCGAAAACAATGTGGAAGATCGCATAAAAAGATGATTTGAAATAGAATTCGAACACGACGGACTAAGCTCGATGATTCAGCACGGAGAACAATCTCTTGATTCACATATGTAGATTTGTCCTAGGTTTTTAATCCTATGTACAATTTGGAAAACAGTATGGAAGACCCAGAAAGGAAGAAAGGGAATTTGACCGCCCAGCTGCCACCGTAATTGTTCAGATGACTAAAAGAATGCTTGGTGCTAAAAATGCTGCATGGCCTATGCCTGTGGTCACTGTTGAGATGAGCTTCTGCTTAGCAATTCATTCTCCTTTTTCGGGATGATGACATTAAAAGCAATGGTGGTGGAGGGTGGCTCGTGCACCAAACGGATCAAATCGTAATCTAATGAATGATTTTAGCCTTTTGGGGTATTATTATTATTGCTGTGAGTACTTTGAAGGCAGTCTTCTGTGCACAAGCGTGTAATCGCCTCCCTCCTGTCCATGATTGAATTTGAGTAGACATGGGGCTGGAGGACAAGTACGTAAGATTAGCGGGGGAAAAGGGATAAAATGATAAAAGCAATGAGTGAACTATAGCCACTTTTCACAAAAAAGTACGCTCGGTGAAATTCCTTAATTATTCCTACAGCGCAATGATCGATTTATCTTATCTCTGTTTTTCTTTTCCTGAATTTGCCAATAAATATTTCCTGAGTTAATGAAAGAATAGCAACATGTCAATTCGTATTGCAATCGTTTAGCGCGCTCTCTCTCTCTCTCTCGCCACAAGCGTTTAAGTCTTGATTGTCCTCGTCGAACCATGTAAATGCTTCCAACAACCTCGAGCTCACACTGAAAGATGTGAAGTAAAAGAATGCAGCTTAGCTAGCCATTGACATCGATCGTCCGGCGCCGAGACGCGCAGTCCAAGGCGAAGATTGCCACATGGTCGAGACAGAAAACTAAAGAACAGCCTTCGAGAACATCGAGGCGGTGACCTCCCTGCTATAATGCAGGTGACACTGAAATCTAAAAAACTAGAGAAAAACAGCCACTTGAAACCTAAGAACCAAAGCTATGGCTATGACTTGCGTGTTGAGATTGAAGCCAGGCAGTCTCAGAAGACCGGGCAGTTTTCGTGGACGACGCCCGGTGCAGTCGGACACTCGGACAATGGACAGAAGGAGTCGAAGTCCCTGCCCCACCAGTATGGCCCCTGTATTTCGGAAAACCCGAAGCTCAGAGCGAGGAGCACCCCGAAGAAGGCAAACCCAAGGTCCAACCCGTTGGACACATCGTACACGTGCCGGGCCCACCACTCCTTTGCTGCCATCCGGGCCACCAGGTGGTACGCTGCCGCCACGGCGAAGAACGTCCAGTAGTGCACTGGCTGGGCCGGGATCACGAACGAGGCCGACATGAAGATGACCGGGAAGTTGATGAGCCGGATCCATTTCTTTCCAGGGAAGGCGCGGGCCACGAGCCACACCGCCAGGGGAGCAGCCGCCCCCACTAGGAAGAAGAAGTAGATGCCTGCGTAGGCCCCCGGCGTGAAAATCCGGGCCGGCCCGAGTCCGCCCCATATCATGGAGTCGGTCAGGGAGGACTGGATGCCGGGGCACGTCCACATGCTCCCCTTCGGCAGCTTGTCTCTGTCGCATATGTTCTCAACCGACGTCAGGGCCCACCACGCGGTCCCGAGCTTGACAGAGCTGGAGAGGAGCGAGCCAAAGATCTAGGAGGCATGTAGAAAGTCGGACATAAAGATGCGTCAAGATGAATGTGTTGATTAGATTAGAAAAATAGAGGATGAATGCGATGAACTATATTGCAGTTGGTCAGATAAAATGCAGGAATTAGGATCAACCAAAGTTTGAAGGACATTGTCATATAATTCCGCTAACACGTCTCGCTCATGCATTAGATTCGGGTTACCTCAGAGTTGATAAGCCTTTCACATTAGTTTCCTAATTCAGGATATGTTATTGTCTCGCAGGTTTCGAAATGGGCATTGAATACCTGAACAAGGAACATAGATTTCGGCGGGATCTTCATGTAATGCCCTAGCTTGAACTCGGCTAAAAACATGATGGCGTGCATCTTAGTGCTTTGAACATAGGCCGGGAAAGTGAAGCTGGTTATAGGCCTCCCTGGGTATAAATAGCCGATGATCAATTCAGCGACAACTGATAATCCGAGGTACTGCACCCGAGAGAAAAGAAATATGAGACAAATTAAGACTCTAATCTCGGTCCAAATCGGATGGGGAAAACTGCGATGTAACGGTCTGAAACTGGACTCAAATTTGAGGACTAAAGGTTGGTTGTCGCTTACAGTGCCAGTGGTAGCTTCAATTATGCCCAGGGGAAGAATGAGGATGGATGGTATAGCCAGGGACAGTAGAAATGCCCAAGTCGGAAGTTGGAATTCTTGGCCAAAGAATTGGCAATTGGCAATGCCAAGACCGACCATCGACACGATAATCACGTAGAACCACCACCGAGGGATCGGCTCGTACTTCTTCATGAGCTCATTGTGAATGTCGCCGGACTTGCTTTCGTTTTTCATTGACTGGTTCAGCTGCTGCCAGCTCTCCCTGAAAATTTCCAAGATTGTACCCTTATTAGTACAGATAAAAATGACTGGAGAGTGTTTCTTTTCCTTCTAAGGTACTAGAAAAAGCGCCGAACCTTCCATGGAACAGAAGAAAATAAGTCAATGTTCCGGTTAGGGCAGCGAATGTGAACCCCAGTTTGAAGACATATCCGATGCTCATGTACATCTTTGAGTACTCGTTGTACGCCAGCTCATTAAGTTGTAACTCTTCTCCAAAAACCCGGGTAATATCGTACTGGTTTCCCGAATAATCATATGAGTCTGGACTCAATATCGGGAACCTCTTTGCATCAAACAAATTCATCCAATAGGCCACCGGTATGCACACGTACATTATAACCACAAACCCGACCAGTGTGTTCACGATTGTGAACCTAGGCAAGATCAAAGGGTTGCCCACCCAAGCAGTAGCCGAGTCCCAGTCAATGGCAAGAGAACCGATCCCAAGACCATAGTAACCCGCACCGAGTTGATGCACCGTGACCGAGTCTTTCCAGATCCAGCAGAGGAATGAGAACACCATGATAATTTGCATGAAGTAGGCGGGAATGATGGAATAGGCAAAGATAAAGACGGCACAGATGAGAAGAATTTGGAAACCGCTGAGCCGGCCTCTAGCTCTCGGTGCTTTCTCATGGAGCGCTCTGCCATATGGTTAGCAAGAGCAAGATCAAAAAGTTAGATGCGTAGGTCGGTTGAAGGAATGTGCCGGGCTGAGATAAAGTACACAGTTCGAAGTCTAGAACAGACCTGTAGAAAGATACCTTCGGTAAGGTTAAGGGGTACCACATGTAAGGATTGTCCACAAGAATCCTTCTGAACAGTCCAGCAAAACCAAATCCTATCATCTGCAAATGGAAAGAGTAAGTTGCTTTCAGCAATTAGTGTTTATGTTGTCCTAGCAACACAAATTTGATACTACAAAAGAAAAGGCATGACTTTTTGCATAACCACTAGTTTGGTTACCCTCTAACATAACGTTCATGTTATTGTTAAGTAAGTTCCACACTCGCCAAAGTCGAGATAATTTTGCCCCGAGATTCTCCAGAACGAATGTGAACTATTTCGGTCTCTTTTGTAATGCAAAGTGCAGGAATATGAACTCACCTGAGATGTCATGATCATCAAAATGGAAGCCCAAACACTAATATTCTTGTGGTACACCACCTTGATGGCATTGATGGTCGACATGGACTGTACCGTTTCAAATCCTGTTGTGGAGAGGATGACCACCAGTACGTGCTCCTTGACATTGAACGGTCCCGGATTGAGAGAAAACTTCCAATTTGTTCCTGGGATCCCCACGATCTTGGCAGGAAGAGTGGAGGCCAAGAGTCTCCCCAACACAAGCAGTAAAATTTGGGCGCATGACTCACTGACCCACATTTGGCTCCTCCTATACGTGGAAATCTGGTACATGAAAGACGTGATGGTGCACACGACTGGCCCCAACACCCATGTCCTGATTGTGAGGACGGGCAGTGTCGAGTCGTCGGTGACAGGAACTGTGTTCCTCACCTCCTCAATTGGCGAGTCGCCAGAAATGTCAGCTGGAATCATCGTGAATAGAGGCTTCAGAAAGCAAATCAAACGGGGCGGATGTAAAACAAATGAATCGCTAAGGGGAAGCTCATCTTCATAATGGCCAGAGGCATAGGCTATGTAGCATTTTAGCAGCAACCATTTATAGTCATTAGAACAATTATTGTGGCGGATGGTTGGTCAATTTTGTTTCTTCTTTTCCGCGTCTTCCACATTGTTTCCACTCGTACATTGGATTAAAACATCGGACAATCCTTAAGTGGGAAGCAAAAGATTGTTCTCTAGGCTGAAAGCTATCATAATTTAGCTGGTCGCATTCGCAATTTATCATAAAGTTCATGCACCAAAGTCTGGATAAGCACAAAGATGCCATCTTTTGCATGAATATCTCAGTCTATCACGCCAAATTGCGAAATAGCACAGGGTAGGCGATATTTTCAGCAATAATGAAACTTATTAAGGCTTTAAACTGGCCTACATAAAACACAACCAGATTCAATTAACGAGAGAGAGAGAGAGAGAGAGAGAGAGAGAGAGAGAGAGAGAGAGAGAGAGAGAGAGAGAGAGAGAGAGAGAGAGAGAGAGAGAGAGATTACTGGGTTTTGTTCCTGAATCCTTGAGGCCAAAGTCACCATACCCTTTGCGTGGTCCCACATTAATGTCATGGTGTAAGATGGGCTTCTCCTCTGTTTTCATGGGCATTTCTGGAGCCAGAGACTACTACTTTTCTTTTGGTATTTCACACCACCCTCTGTCTCTGTCTCTGTCTCTCTCTACCCTGTGCTTTTTTCCAGAGGATTCTTGCCCCGTCACTTGGATGAATTCAGGTTGCAAAAGTTCTTACAGAAGAACACACACCCGGCTCGTAAATATGAGGCGTCAAGGAGATCAATTAACTGAATTCTCCACGTCCAAGTAGAAGATGGTTTTAACCAGAGAGATCAAAGCCTACGACCTGGTTTCATGCGTGTTCCCAACATCATTCAAAACGAAAGTCAAAACAGAAAAACAGAGGAGGCTAGTCAGTTGTTGCGAATTCCTGATGATCGTTGCGAATTGAGGTTCAGAGGCAATGCATGTTCGCAGGGGACAAAGGAGGAAAGCTGGCTTTGAGAAGCAGGTAACTCACGGGGTCGCTCTGGTACCGTTTTCAGTTTCTTGTTGACCTGAAGGGCTTCAAGTTTGTTTTTTCAGGGCAGCTCCCCGCTGACAGACATTCCAGGACAGAGCTTGTTTCTTCATCTGCAACGACCCATGGACTTTGAGCAAATGAAACTGACGATTTGTTTTTGTCCCCCAAAATAGAAATGATTTGGTTCTCACACGTCTCGCGCTTCGGCGCAATAGATAGATCGAGACAATCATCCGAAAGATTGGCAAGTTGGCATCTTTTTTTATGCGGACTACTTTCGGTGCATGATGTTCAACAAACGGCGAATGCGACGGGGCCGAGTTCGATGATTCGGCCTAGAGAGCAATCTCTTGTTTCGCGTATAAAGATTTGTCCTAGGTTTCAATCCTATGAACAATTTGGAAAACATAATAGAAGACCCAGAACAGAAGAAGCGAAAATTGACCACCCAGCTGCACCCATGATTGTTCTGATCGCTAACAATGTTCCTAAAAATGCTGCATACCCCATATTGCCTTTGGTCATTGTTAAGATGAGCTTCTGCTTAGCAATTCATTCCTTTTCGAGATAATGGCAACGTAAGTACTTGAATTTTTACTGATTTTACAAATCGAATGTCTAATTTTTTGTTTTGGTTCAATCAAGTATCTCAATTTTTCAGATTTACTCAATGTAAAAGCTTCTATAGAATAAAATTACATGTAATGTGATTTTGCTGACGTGACTCTGTTGCTAGGCAAACATAAGTCACTCGGCAAAAGTTAAGCCTATTTAGCGACGTGGCTTGCTTATTTGGCAATAAGTTCATGCCATCTTCATTAAGGTGTTGGGTGATAAGGAGAAAGGAAGAGTGCTGACTTGGACGGTTTTTAGCCGTCCGATGCATATCCACTCACGTGGCATCGTCTCAAAAGGCCACATCGGACACAGTGTGAACAGTTAACAGCTATTTGAGGATTCTAAACGTTCACATTGATGTTTTCAGATTGTGATTTTAATGGAAGCACGGAAAGAAAAATAAATTAGCGACTCAATCGTAAAAAGGAAAAAATCCTAGGTACTTGTGGTGTCATTATCCTCTTTTTTTTTCTTTTCATTCCGCACCATTTGCGTCTAACCATGATTGATTCCAGCTGACATCCCAGCAACTCAACCGATTGAGAGAGCAAGGAACGCGATTCGGGTCACCAACGGCCCCCGTCTCATGATCTGAACGCGGGCGTCGGGGCCGATCACGTATGTCGTTACCTCTTCCATTAACCAAATTTCCACGTACAGAAGAAAGATGCAGACGCGGGTTCGCGAGTCAGTGCGCTCAAGTTTTTACTGCTCGTGTTGGGGTCTCTAACGTCAGGATCCAGGCTTGCTCTTTTCACTTTGCAGATGATATTGGATTTGGTTTTGCAGGACTGGTAGGGAAAGATTTCCATGTAGTTCCCTCCGGGTACATCTTGTTCTTGCTAAACAAACTCGGCGCGCGCCGCTCCACAAGAAAGACCCGAGAGCTAGAGGCCGGCTCAGCAAGTTTCCGAATTCTCGGCATCTGCACCGGTTTTGATCCTTGCCAATTCCATCGCTCCCTTCTTATGTCACGCAAATAATCACCCACGATCTCGCTCCCTTGCTGAATCTCAAAACACTCGGTCACCCCAGTGCATCGCCTCGGGCACGGGTACAACCACGGACGTGCCGAAGGGAGAACCCACGAGCGAACCTAGAAAAGCCCGGACGCAAAGGGCCTGGGCCTTTTTAGCTGCAAGAATCTTTCCCTCCTCAATTTGTGTCCATCTCCTGATTTCCAGGACCCATCTCTCTCCGTCGAATTTGATCAATGTGCATGTAATACCGCCATCTTTATGCTTGTCTCAAGTGTGGCCATGGTGCTAGTTCCATCTAGGAGAACCGGAAAGCTTTCAGACCTGGATCGGAGACCTCGCCCGTGAAGTGATATGACTGAGCAGTGGGATCCTAAACTAAGCCATATTCTAGAGTAATATATACTTTTTCAAATTATTAAATCAGAACTCATGGAATCGTTGCGGATTGAGGTTCAGTGGTAATGCACGTTCCTAGGTAATAAAGAGAGAAAAACCGGCTTTGAGAATAATGTATCCTTTCAGTTTTCTTGTTGAGCTGAAGGGCTTCCAAGTTTGTTTTCAGGGCAGCTCCACGCTGACAGAGAATGTGAAAACAGAGCTTGTTCTTTCATCTGCAACAACTCAGGAATTTCGAGCAAACGAAACTGATGATTTTGTCTTGTCCCCAAAGATAGAAAAATCTAACGTGGCCCATGAAAACAACATGGAAGATCACATAAAAAGATGATTCAAATCCGAACACGAACACAAACACGACGGCCTAAGCTCGATGGTTCGGCCTGGAGAACAATCTCTTGATTCGCATGTAAAGATCTGTCCTAGGTTTTTGATCCTATGTGCAATTCGGAAAACATAGTATGGAAGGCACAGGAAGGAAGAAATGGAATTGACCAACCCAGCTGCCACCATAATGGTTCTGATGACTAACAGAATGCATGCTTGCTGCTAAAAATGTCTGCGTGGCCTATGCCTATGGTCATTGCTGGGATCGAGCTTCTGCTTAGGAATTCTTCTTCTCCTCCTTTTCCGGATGACGACATTAAAAGCGCCCTAACTTTTGCCCAGATCTACAATCGACCGCCGAGGCATCCATCTCGTGTATATCTCATTCTTGCTCATCGTATACGAGAAAGGGACCGAGAACCAGAGGCCGGCTCAGCTGATCCCAAATTCCCCATCATCTACACCAGTTTCGTTCTTGCCTGTTTTCGACATTCCTACTTCCATGTCAATTTGATACCGCCATCTTCATCGCCAAAAAAACTGATGTGATAGGGTCACATAATCATGACATGGCAAGTGCCTACGTATCCCTAGACCAGCTCTTCGCAAGCTAACTTTGCTTTAACTACTTTATGGAGACTTTCCACCTCCATAGTTTAGGGGAAATTGATTGCATCGGAGGTCCATAAATTGATCTACTTTATGGACTTGTTGCATCGGAGGTCCCTCAACTTTTCCAAATTATGCAATCAAGTCCATCAACAACATTTTCACATCAAATCTTGAGAGTTATGCTGCTGGGACATACAGAGGAAGAAAAACCTTTCCTTTTCTCCTCAGCTCATACGCCCCATCTCACCGACCACCGCCACCGCCACCGCCCACGGATAGCGTGGGCCCGCCGCGCCGGCGCTGCCGCAAGCGGCGAAAAATCGCCCCTTCGCCACCACCCGCGAAGACCCACTTGAGTGAGCGGCGGAACAAGACCTCTCTCCTCTGGGCTTTGCCTTCTCACTCGCGGTTCCTGATTCGCAAGCGGCGGCGAGCGCGCAGCGGCATCGGGACGGACGCCGGAATACGCTCAGCCGCTCGCAGGTCTTCTCACGGAGCCTTTTCCTTGTATTTTTTTTTCGTTTCATTTCGAAATGGCGGAAATTTGTTTCCCGAAACTTGATCGTGTGCTTGGAGTTAGATAGTTGTGAGATTGAATGCGCGACAATTCGCTGGTTGTGTTTCGCATTGTTGATTGCTGTTCCTTTTACTGGAAAGAAAGGAAGAAAGAAAAGAGAGAAATTTCGGGCTGTGACCTGAAATGGGATGATCCCGTTCGGTCGGGTAGTGAAAGTCTACAGTTTGGTTTTGATTCTCCTCGGAATGGGTTCGGGTCCAACCATAGCCTGCACGTTCCTCGCCCCGAGACCGGGGGAAGATGTACAAGAGGAGTTGCAGAACAATGTTGAAAAGGTCGAAAAGGAAGTTAGTTGTCTGCTTAATCTGTCGGAGACTCAAGATGGTTCAAGGGTTCATTAGGATCTGTGCTCTTGAATGCGACTCGTGACAACGGGTTGCTGCAACATTGTCTTGGAACCAAAATTTTCAGTGCTCAAACTGAGTGATTTTCACTGTCGGCGAGCAAACGTCATCTTTGTCATAACTGATAAGCCGTCTTCAAATCTTCGCCATTTTGGATTATCTCCTGTGGGGGTGTTCAAGCTCGAATAGTAGGATCCTATAGGCTTAAAGTCCGGTCCTTTTTTTTTTGTGCTCTCTCTTTGATAGATTTAGGAAAAGATTAAAAAGTGCTTGATGGTGAAGGTGGTGGAGAAATTTAAATGGGTGAGAGGATTCTGAGAAAGTGAACGAGAATAGGAGCTCGAATTCGTCATCTTTGGGCTTTTTGTGATTGTCAAGTCAGGTGCCAAAGGGGTCAATCATGTGAAATTACATGTCAAAGTTAGAAATGTTTTTGCTTTATTATTTGGCTGCAGTTTCTGTATGAACTTGTATGTGATGTGATGTCATGTGATTGGTGTAGAATTTTCTTTTCCGACGATGTATGGGTTAAGCCGAAGGTTTTCGGCGCTTGGAAGAGGGTTGCACACAGTGTCCAGTGATGGCCCATCCGACACCTTGAGGAGGAAGATTGCTGAGTTGGAGAAGATGAAGAAGAAGAGGAATCCTAAGAAAAATCAAGTATTTGTTGAGGTTCCGGAGCCAAAAACATTTCTTGATACGGCAACTTGGCCGATGATCCTTGCCAGTGTTGGAATTGCACTCTTTGCGAAGCTGCTCATGATGGTAAAAGACAAAACACAACAGGGGACATTGCTTTTGATTGTTGAATAGTTGCATGCTTATTAATTTGACTGTTGCGCAAGCTTCTTTTCTATTTTCAATTTCATGTGGTAATTAAGCCAAGAAGTTGGATTCTATGGTATAGTTTATCATGAGTATATAGTAGTTCCATTTTGACTTGTTTGTATCGTTGCCCAATAATAATCGATTTTGTGAGCTCTGAGTTTCTACGTACTGAAACCTGACTTGCGAATCTTTAACCTGATATTCTCATCAGTACAAGGATTGGTAGATGACCTCGTACTAATATTGGGGATCTTCAATCTGGTTTTTTTTTGGGTCCTTTTACACCCTGGGTCATCAAAATCTACAACTAAACTATCCCATGCTGACTTGGTAGGACTAAACAACATAAAAGAAAATCCATGGTGTTGTTAGTAGAAGCTTTCGATATTGTAGGAAGTAGTTGGGAATTGACTGTTCTATAAGCCAGCTCATTCTACTAAAGTGTTTTTGTATCAAAACAAAACTACTATGGAACAATTTCCCATGTTACACTATGAATGATCCAAATGAATAAGTGCGAGATGTTCCTATTTTTGTGAACCAACTGTACCCGGCACTCACATACCGCAGTCTTGATAATTGACATACCTTGTTTTCATATGGTGACTTTGTTTACCATCATCTAGCTAAAATACGACTACATAAGACGTTTTACAAAATTGAGTATCGGGATGATTCACCTAATTGGGTGTCTATTGCCAACGCGCAAGACAATTGTTACAAAATTCTACCCTATGCCAATCTGAGGTTTCTTCTATCGTATTGCTATTGTCAATGGATCTTTCATTTGTTTTCGTTTTCTTTTTTGGGATGTATTGTGGCGCCCCCCAAGCAGAGGGTACATCTCTGGTATTTCCAGAGGTAAACATGGCTGAATGTCTTCGTCCTGCTAGATTGATGTGTTTTTGTGACTTTCCCTGCAGTATGATGATTCCAGATCCCAGGAAATTATTGAGCGGAAAATAAAGCATGCTCCTGCTGGTCAAGGCTCAGTTAGGGTGCTCAGTCGTGAAGAGTGGGATGAAATACGAGAAGTGAGGCCCAGGACTCCATTTGAATCCAAGCTCGCGCGACCAAATGCTAGAATAAGAACTGGAGAACCCTTGCGCATGGTGAGATTAGACCTATTGGCCAGTTTGAATTTTCTAGTACTGCCAATAGTTGATAAAAATCATGAAAGGCTTTAGTTAGTGTTTGTGTGATTAATAAAGTTATCCGGGTCTCTTTTTTTTAACTGAGTTCTGAGTCTATTCTAGCTGCTAGTGGTTTTGCATATTACTAATGGAGCATCTTCTCTACTCTAATTGAATTGTGTAAGTTTAGTCCTGTCTCCATTAGATAGAGTGTATGGTAATTCTAACTTTCGTATCATAGATTTAGATAAAATTTTGAACTGTCCAATTTCTCCTTTAATGTTAACTGCAGTATTGCTCAGAAGTCCAACTATTTGTACTGAGGTCATGTATCCGTGTTAGTTAGATATGAAAGTGAAAGTGAAGATACAACCCCTCTATGCAACTTTAGATTCTTGTGTAATCCTTGTAGATGCCAAATGCATCAGACGATTATCGTGTTAAACAGATCTTAAACCGTGAGGAGGGACTATTCATGTGATGTAGATTCTCCATTATTAGATAAGGAAACACTCCCAAAAAACCGTTGCTTTTGTGGTTGCCTGGTTTGTTTGCCTTATAGCTGAGTGCTCTGCATCTTCATATGTCTATTTGACGTCAAATCAAAGTGCTTAGATTGAGGTGAAACTACAGTTTAGATGTTTTATAGTTTGGCCATTTAGTCACCTGTGTTATGGAAGGAAATTGTCTATTATTTCACCTATGGCCTTAAAGAGAGCAATATTATAGATCACTTCTAACATGTCTTAAGTGAGTCTTGATCTTGGAATTATGTGCATGTTACTGCAAAAAGCAATTGTCTTTTAGCTTCAATGGTGTTTCTCTTTTGAGTTCTGTTATATAAGATCGCTTGCGACTTTTTCGTTAAGTTTATAATCAGTCGTTTCACAGCTTCTCTGTTTGGTTTTGGTATGACAGAAGATTATCATACACCTAGTTGGTGTTTCTGCATGTTGCATGGGCGCTGCAATCTATTTTACCCTGGTTAACCCGTGTTTCTTGTCTTGTTCTATTTGCAGGAGGACTTGAAGGACTGGACAATCGATGTGATTGCTGATGCGCTTGCCCGAGTCGAAGAAAGCATTCACAACCCTAAGTGAATCGTGACTTTGATTTAGTGCGTTTCTGCATCCCCTTTCATTCATATATCATTTCTCACGAAAGTGGATCAACACCCTATCCTATGCTTGATCCACAAGTTTTGAGTGGTCTTCTGCCTGTGTTAATACTATTGAAATTTGGGGTTCTCGGCACTGGAAACTGGACTGGACTGGAGCACAAACAGCGCCAAGCGTTGGGTACGAAAGGGTGACTGAAAAACCAGTCTGGATTTTTGTTTCGCTTGGGTCACTTATCATTCCATAAAGTTCATGCATAAGCTGAATAAAGTACATGGCGCATTGCCCCTCGTTGCTGGGAGGCCGTTCTTCATCTCAATCATAGTTCTGGTCGATGGTTGGTTTTGTGTACGCGGTCTCGGAAGTCTTAGAGAATGCAAATTTTTGTTATGCATCTTCTAGTTCTTCTTCTTCTGCAATGTTCCAGGCAACTACCCATTAGTCGGTCTATAGTGGCTGAGAGGAACATGTCCAAAGGAATCTCTTTCTAGCTTTCATGGATGATCCGGTGATTGGAAACTTCATTACAACTGTAATCTCGTGTAATTTGTTTTGGAGTGATTACTCTCGGGAAGTTAGCCGTTCAGGGGCCGTTTGGATGGGAATAATACACGAGACGGTCCAAAAGTAACTACTTGCTTAAATCTGATGAAGCTCCGCGGATCTTTAGATATGGTGATTCTTACTTGGGCTTGTTAGGGATTGCCTTCGGACACTGCTTTACGAGAGGTAATATTCAATTGTCAAAACAATGATGGTGCATATCACACCAATAGTCAAAATAAGGGGTGACAGCAAAAGAACCCGACCGGAAACTACTCGAATCGGTTGGTTCTGGGTAGTTCCCCATTTCAGGTGTGGAATCACCCGCCGTGACACATGCACGTATTCATTTTAATGTATCAAAACCCTGATGCTCGCTCCTCACGCTGTCTCTCAATCCTAATTCCTCTCATGCACGTATAGCTCGCTCTTGGCTCTTGCACTTGCAGGTCGTAGCCTCGTCATCTTCTCCCTCCCTTTATCAGTCATCGCATCGTTATTAATCCTATCGATGCTCGACGCCGTCGAGTCGGTTTCCCTCTTCTAACTATAAAAGAAAGACGGCGCTTCCTATTTTCTCGGATACCGTTACGGGTTAGAGCTCGACGTCCTTCGGTTCGAGGGCTCGGCAACGGATGCCTTGCAGAGAGTGGTTTAGCAGCCGGGAGCAGGCGGCTACGGCCCGCACGCCTCAAGCAACGGGGGCAGCGACTCGGGCCATGCCTGGGCTAGTTTTCTGGCCGGTCTGGTCTAATAAGGGGTTCTGGTGGAGGATGACGGACGACCCCCATTGGCTCGAGAAGTGCTGGAGCGGGATGCTTCGCCGCTGCACGCGTAAAACAACAAAATTGCCGTTAAGTGCGGAGACCTCGGCCTTGTCAGGTAGCACAAAAACAAAGAACATTATTTAACCCGAGTTGGATAGTCCCTCGAAAAAACGATAAAGAAAATTCTCCACGCAACCGCATGCTCTTTAAGGCTGGCATCAAGCTGCTTTTGCTTCTCCTCCTCCTTCTTGTCTCTACCTTTCCCGATTGCACTCGGGAGCAGCACGCGGCGAGCTTCCCGGCGCTTCCTCCGGCTTCCGACGCGCAGTCGATCCTCCTCCTCCTCCTTCGCCGCCGCCGGTCGGAGTTGCTGCCGCGATCGCCGTCTTAACGGCGGTCGAATGTCCCGGGGGTACGGGGGAGAGCTCTCTACGCTTTTTCCGTTTTCATCTCTGGCCTGGCCTGTGGTTTGCGGTCGAGATTCGCGATCGTTTGAGATCGCCGGTCGTGCTTGCGTTGTCGGTGAACTGAGTGAGCTCTTCAGCGGCTGTTCTGCGTCGGTCGGTTTTGTTGTTGTTGTTGTTGTTTGTGTGGCGTCCGAGTCGACGCGGGTCGATCGCGGGAGTCTGATCTCGAGCGGAGTTCGGTAAGTTCCGAGAGCGATTGTCGGAAATAGGATTCGAGCTTAAGTGTGGGGCGCCTCGAGACCAGCTTTCGTAGCTGGAGAGGTGACTGTGGAAGAGAGAGGTGTTTGCTTTTGCCCCTTCGGAGTGACCAGCAAGCTGTTCTTGGCTTCTCTGGTCGCGGCCTTTTTCTTCGTGGTTTGCTCGATCTCCGTCTCTTGTTTGAGCAGAGTTGCTCGGATGGTTGGATAAAGTCTGAGTTCTTGGTGATTCTAGGTGTCGGAGTGAATGATCGAACCACACTGTTGTCAGCCTCTTGTCCAAGCATATAGAAACCGCGGTCTAGGTTGTTCGGTTCGCTGTGCTTGTGGCTGTAATAATTGTTGCACAAATGGAAGAGTTACAAACCTCTTTTTTTAGTTATATTTTCTTCGGCTTCTCGCTAGATTCCTTTTCCAGTTTAAGTGGAGTTGGGGCTGGTGGTTTCTTGCTTCTAATTTTACTGGAATCCCCCAATTGGACATGTTTTTAGAAAGCATGAGCTTGTGTACTATCTCCTGGCTTCTACTTGGGTGCTTCCTTTTTGCTTGATATGATTGTTATGAAATTCTATGCAGATATATGCTTTTTGGACGTGTCATTTTAATTTTCAGTGCAATATCTGGATATGCAGCTTGTTGCGTAGCTCCACCAATCAGCACATGTGCATTCATTGGTATGTGATGGTTTGTTAAACGCAATGCCTGGTGTTGCTCACTTGGCACTGTTTATATCTTTATTTATTTGTTCATTTAATTGTGCATGCAGAGCATTCATTGAGTATCGAGTTTGGGCCCTCTAGGACTCGATTTTACTTTCTGTTGGTGTACAATATCTGATTTTTTTACGGTAGTTCTTAACAGGTAACTTTGCTCTCGATTTGAGGAAATGAAATAAGTGAATCAGTAATTTCAAGTGCTTTAAATTGGGAGATCCAGAAGAACGTTCATTGTCCTTGCCAGTGATGGAAAAACTAGATGCTGATTACTTGTCAGTTTGGAAAAGCTATGGACCACGTGGTGCTTTGGGTGCTCTTCTTGTTGCCATAGCTATACCTATTCTTCTCTCCACTATGCTCTTGGGAAAGAAAAAAGTGAAACAAAGAGGAGTACCTGTAGTGGTGGGTGGTGAGGCCGGTTATGCCATACGCAATAGTAGATCTCCTGAATTGGTTGAAGTTCCTTGGAAGGGTGCAACAACCATGGCAGCTCTGTTTGAGCAATCTTGTAAGAAACATTCACGTCAAAGATGTCTTGGGACTAGGAAACTTATTAGCAAGGAGATTGTCACAGCTGGTGATGGTAGGAAGTTCGAAAACTTACACTTGGGAGATTATGAATGGATCACTTATCGAGAGGCTTTTGACCGTGCTTGCAACTTTGCATCTGGACTTGTTAGTTTGGGTCATAATGTGGATAGCCGTGCAGCCATATTTGCGGATACTCGAGCAGAATGGTTCATTGCCTTTCAGGCATGATTTTGTACTTACCTCCATCAATTTCTCAGTACGGGTTTGTTGTATATGAAGATAACGATTGCAAAATAACTTTCATTTCCAGGGGTTCTTTCGACAGGATATTACTGTTGTCACCATCTATGCTTCTCTAGGTGAGGATGCGCTAGTTCATTCCCTCAATGAGGTACGTAACTATTACTAAGGCGAGGCGATTATAGAAATTTAGCTTGTCACGAATTCAGTATAGTGACTGTTTATAGGCATGTCTATGCAACATTTTCATTATTCTAAGATCTCTGCCTTTGACAGACCCAAGTTTCAACCCTGGTCTGTGATTTCAAACAGTTGAAGAAGTTGGCTGCAATAAGTTCAAAATTAACGACGATTCAGAATGTCATTTATTTTGATGATGGTGAACCAGAGAATGATTCTAAATTATCTGGAAGCATTAGCAATTGGATTGTGAAATCATTTTCTGAGATTGAGAAACTTGGCAAAGAAATGCCTTCCCCTCCTAGCCTACCATCTAAAAATGGGGTTGCTGTCATAATGTACACGAGCGGAAGTACTGGTCTGCCTAAGGTTTGTTCCTGCTTTCTGTTATTAAATTTGTGATTTTGTTATGCGTAATGTCCCAAAAGTTTGAACATGTGATGATTGTCATCGTATACATTTGCATAACCTGTTGGTCATAGCCAATGACAATGTAACTAAATAATAGACCAATCATCCGCAAATCCTCTGGAATGTCTTTATATTAGAAAGTTTGCAGATAGTTTTGTAAGGAATGTATGGGTGGCCCAAATATAGAATTGCTTGCACTTGGTGGTGTAGGTAAGTGGACTCCTTTTGTTTACTAGGCTGGGTAGAGCCAATCTTCCAAAGCATTGTATCTTGCACAGCATGATGCCTAATGCAAAGCACATTTCTTGAAACAGATTTCAGAACTAATGTGCAAGAGAGCTGTTCCTTGATCTCTCATTCCATTTGTGTGGTGTCCATAACGTTTGTGCGCAAGTATGAGCCCTAATTTCTTTTAGCTTTATGAAACAGGGTGTCATGATTACTCATGGCAACATCGTGGCTACTGCTGCAGCAGTTACAACTGTGGTCCCAAAATTGGGTAGGGATGATGTTTACCTGGCGTACTTGCCCCTAGCCCATGTTTTTGAATTGGCAGCTGAGGTATCCGAGTATCTGCAGTCTACTTGTCTCTGTTAAGCCTCAAATATCATATTCTGATAACTATGGTTCCCTAGTCTGTGATGTTGGTTGCAGGTTGTGCCATCGGTTATGGGTCAACACTGACCATAACAGACACATCTAGCAAAATTAAGAAGGGTACAAAGGGAGATGCTTCTGCATTGAAGCCGACTGTCATGACTGCAGTTCCTGCCATCCTGGATCGTGTTCGAGATGGAGTTCTGAAAAAGGTGTTGAAATGTGCTACCCTTGTCTTATGTTTTTGTCAATAGTTGACCTTACAGGTTCACAATTGTTGCGCTTGGAGGCTATAGGGAGCTGTCGATTCTATTGCAATCTTTTGTTATTGCTCAAATGAACAAATGGATTAAATAGAATGCATCAATTTATCTATTTTACTCACAATTATCACCAAACCAGGTTGAAGAGAAAGGTGGTTTAGTTAAAAGTCTATTCGACATTGGATATAAGCGTCGACTGGCTGCCATAGAAGGAAGCTGGTTTGGAGCTCGGGGACTGGAAAGCATGTTGTGGGATCTCATAGTTTTTAAGAAGATTCGCACAGTACTAGGGGGTCATATCCGATTTATGCTTTGTGGTGGAGCTCCTCTATCCAGTGATACCCAGCGGTTTATCAACATCTGCATGGGGTATGGTTCTCTCGTTTTGAGACATGTTTATGTTCATTTTTCATGCAGTTGCCGTTAATCTTGCTAGAAATTAGGATATGGAGATGGGGGGAGGGGCACGTATCTCATAAATGGTAGTTTTTAAGCACAATATAGATGCTAATTGCTTTTCTGTATGTATTTGTTGATCCTACCATGTTGTAAGGTCTCTATTCTTATGTTACTTTGCACAGGTTAAGCGGTTACATGACGATTTATCTACAATCTATTGTTTTGTTGCATGCCATTCTTCTCATGCATGTCTTCATCCAATTATTGCATTGCAATATCGAGATTTCTCTTCATTTCAATCATAAATTTGTTGGGAGAAGCGAAATACATGATAAAATAGGTGGAAGAATTCCTGCCCCCAAGTCAATTTAAGATGAAAATCTTTCTCAGGATGTATTGGCAGATGATTACAGTACTTACATTCGGTAAAGTCACTGCATGAATGTTCAATGATTGTTTTTTCCTAAACTATAGCATAATGAATATTCGAGAATCATTATTATCCAACAGACAAGAAAAGGACGCTACCTTTTCCTTCCGACTCTGACGAGTTCAATCCTAGAGAAATTTAACTCACTCATGTGCCATAGCAAGTTTATGGCGCTGCATCTTGAGGTCATCTTAGATTACTTTGTTTTGTTTCAACTTTGTGGGATAGTTGGATGATCTTATGCTTTTCATTACTTTTTTTGGTATTTATTATAAATCCTTAAGGTTTTCTCTTGATGTCAGGGCTCCTATTGGTCAAGGTTATGGCTTGACAGAAACCTGTGCTGGGGCTGCATTTACTGAGTTCGATGACGACAGTGTGGGCCGTGTTGGCCCACCACTGCCATGTGGCTATATCAAGGTACTCATTAATGAACTCCCGTTTTAAGAGCATGGTTGTCTTTGGCAAAAGTCTAAGAGGCTAAAATAACGTTGCTTGCAATTGGAGAAGCTCCAACTGGTAACCCCGTTTTTTGGCCTACTACCCTCCGTGATTTGTGACCATTAACTTCGTGTACTCTATAGTTACTTGGTACCCACATGTGCTTTGTCATTTCATTGGGATCTTACACTTTGATCTGCATCGCAGCTTGTTTCTTGGGAAGAAGGTGCATATAGAATATCGGACAAACCAATGCCTCGAGGAGAAGTTGTAGTTGGTGGGACCAGCATCACTGCCGGTTACTTTAACAATGAGGAAAAAACTAAGGAGGTGTATCGGGTACTTATTCATCACCAGCATTCTGAACCTACGGTGAGATCTGATAAGGTCAACTGTGGTCTCATATGGCCCATCACATGTTTCAGGTTGACGAGACGGGCATGCGTTGGTTCTATACTGGCGATATCGGACAGTTTCATCCTGATGGCTGCCTTGAAATTATTGACCGGAAGAAAGATATTGTTAAACTTCAGCATGGGGAGTATATATCTCTTGGAAAGGTGTGGAGCATGATTAGTTTTTTCTTGTATAGCATAGCTTTTTTCAGGCTTGACCATGATTTTCTCTGTTGGCATTAAGGTTGTCAATTTACTTGGTGCAGGTCGAAGCTGCATTGATCTCAAGCAAGTATGTAGATAACATCATGGTATATGCAGATCCATTCCACAACTATTGTGTAGCTTTAGTTGTTCCTGCACGGCAGGTGCTGGAGAAATGGGCCAATGAAGCCGGTGTTAATTACGGTGATTATGTCGAGCTGTGCGACAAAACTGAGGCAGTGGCCGAGATTAAGAGATCATTTTCTGAGGTTAGTTTTTTGGCATTTTCTCCTGATGCATTATCACCTTTTAACCCAAAAGCGGTAATAATTATTTTTAATTTTTACTTAATGTTTGAGAGAGAATTTCCTCGTTTTCATGGGGGCTGAACAATCGGTTTCACACTTGCAGGTAGCCAAGGCAGCAAAACTGGACAAGTTTGAAAATCCAGCAAAAATCAAATTGCTGCCAGAACCATGGACACCAGAATCGGGATTAGTCACTGCTGCCCTCAAAATAAAGAGAGAACAGCTAAAGGCCAGGTTCAAAGACGAGCTCCAAAAGCTGCACGAGTGAAATTTGCGTAGGCTTTGATGCTTACTTGCTTGCCATATCGTTCCAGCCATAGAGGTGTGTATAATTTAGCTCCTAATTCCATGAAATGCTATTTTCCCGAGCAATGGTTTCTCTACTATCGGGTGCTAGCTAGTAGGATCACATGAATTAAGTGATGTTAGACGGAACATTTCATGCGGCATCTCGTGGTAAAAAGATAAGGAACTTCATATGGTTACTTGGTGATCAAATTTCAGTTACTTGGTCAGTAAAGCAAAATAAATGGACGCTCTTTTTCCTTCCCCTCCTTTTTTTTCAATTCCAAGTTCCGAACTTTTTTTTTTTATAATCCAGGGAACCCTCGCACGGCCGACAGCCGGGAGGTAAACCCTGGAGGCGACACGTGCTAGCCACCACACACGTGCACTGGTTAAGTCACCCTGCGGTACCCGGGATTCAAATACTCAACCTTTTGCGAGAGAAAGAGTGCCCTTTTCAGCAGCGCCACCCAGACGGGTGGTCCAAGTTTCGAACTTTGATCCCTTTCTTTTCAAAGAAGGGAGATGCGATGTTATTGGCGATCTTGTTGAACTTGCAATGAAGTAGAGATGTCTAATATCTTTTGAATTTGCAATGAAGTAGAGATGTCTAATATCTTTCAGCAACTCCAGTTCTTTCATACAATCTACCTTGATAGGGCTACTAGCTCAATGATACTTGGAAGTCTAGGCCATTGTGAAATCTAGAGGGATAGTCAATTGACTCGGATTGACAGAGCTACCAGATAAATTTAGACATAATTTGATCTTGAATAAACCATCTTCTCCATGGACTCATTCTTTATCTTTCCTGTTTCAAGATCATGCGTAGGTTAACATGCAATGAATGATTCGCATGCATGCAAGCAGTGATAATCACTTAAATCGTGATGATGAAATGAAACAAACTTCGGCTAATCTCGTTTGTCTCTTTATCTTCGTTTGATAATTAAAGTGCATGAATCAAAGTTTTCCATAATGATTGGAGGTGTCGATGTATTTTTGTTAAACAAAAAGTAAATAATAATGTAATAAAATTTCAGAGTTCGTAATCAGTTGATTCGGCTAATAATGGCTTATTACCTGGGTGCTGAATGTCGGGTAAGTCGCTTGTTTGTCTAGATCTTTTGTTCGAAAGAGGTAATGAAACTGTGCTTGGCCCAACTTGCCACCTCCATGTTAAAAAATGAAAGAGGATCAATTTTGTGGTTCTGAGGATCCAGCCCGAGTTACTTGAGCGAATTCAGCACTTCTCAGGCTCTTGAACGTGACTTAGCTATTTTGTTTCATCATCGCGGTAGCTCGAGCAAATTCCATTCACGATCTCATGGGTAATGAACAAGTGATTCTTTATAACCATCTAACCAAAGTTGTTCTTTTTTGATAACCTAGGGACAAGTTTTTTTTTTTATAATCTAGGGACATGGGCTTGAAGATCCAACCATGTGGAGAACCACCGAACATCATGCAAGTCCCCCCATAAACCAATTAAGTCCAAACCATTTACTTATATCAGTTTGCTTGCAGATAGTGACGTTTGATCGGAAGACCTCCAATTCTTAAAATGGAAATCCCCTGACGTCGCCAGCCATCTGCGCCGATCCTAGATTGTCGAAAGTTGGTTTACTAAGTATCAGAGATGTCTTTTACAACTACTTTTCTAGAGCCATCTCGGTTTGCATCAAACGTTGCAATGATTATGGATCATGTATCTCATCAATAAGCACCTTACAATGGAAACAAATTCAAAAAGAATAAAAGACCACAGGGAGAGAGACCTGAATTTTTCCACCTTTGGACCTTTGCATTACACAAGCTATTGCTTTCCTGATATCCTTATCTTTTAAGACTCGTCTATTCTCCCATCATCTCTCTATGGAATAATCTGAGCATCCAAATCCACCCTCATCTCAAGATATCTCAAAAGCTTCATTTCGTCAATGAATTTTTCCTCCCAAATCGAAGACTGTTGGCTCCATACACGTCTTTCTCAGGGAAAATACTGCATGATGATGAGGCAGTCGAAAAACTATTTTTGCTCGGATGAACTTGAAAGAAGCGCAACAGTTTTCACTGCAGGCCGTAGTATGAGATACAAAGCAGGGCCAAGAAAAGGCACCGCGGAAAGAGGGAGGAGCCAGGAACCTTTCTCATACCTGCAATCCAACAACTCTCTAATCATTTGAAACCCCCAGCATCGAACTCCTAGAATCTATTTAATACTGAACTACAGCCACGGGTCGTACTTGAAATGCCTTACCATTTCCGAGAGCGCATGTCATTGTAAACCCAGAAAGGAGCAAATGCAGACAGTAGAGTGAAATCGAGGGATGTGACATGGATCTGCAAACAAGATTCCATTACCTAATCAGCTTTCCACCATTACTCCAAGCAGAGCAAACCTGAGAGTTTCCTAGAATGCTTTGATCTTAAGCATCGAGTCAGAGTAAACAGAATGAAGGACCAAGTATTTTTTGCTGATAATCACATGCACATTAAGTTTAGCTTTCAGTTTAGGTTACTTGAAACATCATAGTGGATAATGCAAATTTGATGGTGTTGAACTTTTTATGGAAGCATCAATGGCGTGAATTCAAGAAGAAAATAACAGTGTCATACTTAAGATGTGCCACTAAACTCAGTTTTTCCTACTCATTGACCATCAAATAATATTTGTCTTGAGCATTAGATCACCTCGATATATGCATATAACAGAGAAGTGTGGATCAATTTCACATTCCTCAACCTCATAGGACAGAAGGCAACATTACATTTCTTTCGAGCAGTTAATGTTAATGCATGCTGGGGAGATGAGGATCGACTCACGAATTTGCTCTCTCTGAAGTACTGGAAGAACTCCCTCCAGTCATCTCCACCCGCAAAAGCCGCATAAGTGATCAATCCTAGTCCCGCAAGAAATACTATCTGACATGTATTTCAGTTAATTGTCTTCTTATGCAAAATTAGATGATAATCAACAGGAAATAATGGTGTTCCCACTTAATAAAAGCTTCTACGTAAAACAGGGAGACAAGGACATTCTACACGTCCAGAATCGCAATGACGTTCGAAGAAATGGTAGCAACTTTCTAGGGGACCGAACAATGGATTCACTTTTCTCTTTCACACTACTGAGAAAGCTGGCTCTTTGATTGCCTCATGTTAACCCTTAAACCATGTCCAGAATTTTCAAAGAATGTGATCAATATGGAAATTGCTTTATCGTGTTTTCTTATATGTGCTGTTCTTTCAATGAGGGCTATGTCATTTCTTACCCCAGCAGTGAGCTTTGATTCTAGGAAATTCAGAGGCCATCTACTGAGCTCAGCTTCTTCAACGGGAGGTGGAGGTGGTTTCCAGAGTACAAAGTAAGGAATGAGAGCATAGATGCCGCCAAAGAAAGAAAGTACTGTGAAAGGCCAGACAGGGACACTGCCCTTTGAGCTGCGTGCATAATCAAGTTACGAGTCCATAAGCAATCAGATTCATAAAAACAAAAGTTATGAACTTAGCTTTCTGTTTTTATAAAGCGGACACAAAATTGTACGCATGACATGCCGGTCAATATGGTTATTTGGCAAAGGAAGTAACAATTGTACGAAATGGGAAAACTCCCTTGTAGCCCCAAAACCATAAAGGAATCCACCGAAATAGGATCGGAACATGCTTTTCAATAGATAAATGTTGAACAGCGTGATTTTCATAGGAAGCAGGATTATTGAATATCATTGCAAATATCTCAGGTATACAATAAAACGAAGAAATCTCAAGCAGGAAGTGTTGAAAATCAAGCTTAATGAATGAAAGGTTACCTTCGGCCTGTTGGAAGCAGCAGCATGCTATAAACCAAAGGCCACAGACCCATAATGTTCCACAAGGACACAAGCACTCCATTCATCCTGAAACCATCATCTCCTTTCAAATTCAACAGCTTTTGCAGAAAATACATGTCCCTCGACTGTAGATTTAGAAGCAAAAGGCATCACAAATCTATCAGAATATCAGTACTGACTACTTCAAAGACTTGACAGAACCGATGTAATCTATGCCAGAGAAAAATCATTATCCATTTCATAAGCACATCTTTTGTTTAACCACACAACATTCATCATCACCATTTGGGTCCACTAAAACTACTCCTCTATTGAGCAGCGCAACCAAAAAAATCCTCCCCTCCTTTTGTTCTCCAGAAAATTCAGACCTGTGGATTAATAATCTTCAAAGACTTGACAGAGCTGTGCCACAAGTATCTTAAATTATCATTCATGTCAACAAGCTCATCTAATGTTCAAGCATGCGAATTCTTGGTCATTTGGGTCCAACAGCGTATCCAAAAGCCAAATTCTTGAACTTCATTTGTTAAGACATGAATATACAGAATCATCAGGCTGGTACGTGTATTTACCGGAGTCTGGTTCGGAGCTAGATTGAAGACATAATACATAATCCCTCCCCAGAGCAGAAACAGCAAGACCGACGTCGTCCAGTCCCTTCCTCCCTCCCCATCACTCCGCAACGGGCTCTCCTCCTCCAGAACTGGGTCATCCGGCTTCTCGTTCTTGGTGAAGCTGCGACAAATTTGAAGGCTTCTGGGCTTACTGGGCAGAGAAATGGGGGGGCTACCATTGCAACGCCTCCGGATGATGCTCCGAGCGAAAGGCGAGACCTTTGAGGGAAGCGAAGGGAATGGGATTCTGGGTTTTGGGATTTGAGAGCGGAGGAACGAGTGCTCGAGAGGTGGGACGCGAGCTGAGTTGGTGGAGACGATGAGACTGGTACCGGCTAACATGTTTCAAGCAATGAAGCAGGAGGAGGAGGAGGAGGAGGAAGAGGAGAGTGTTTTGTATTCTGATGAGGCACCTGTGACTTTCCTTTTCTTTCAATTTTTGTTTTTCCTTCTTTTTTGTTTTTGTGAATACATTGTTTGTATCTTGATAATCAAATCTACACGACTATTAGTATGTTTGTTTATGTTTTGGCAATAGAATAAAAGCAATATCTAACCAATGGAATCTCACAAGTATAGTAGGCGCTTCGCCTTTGATGTGGATTTCAATCAATGCTCACATCTTTCATATCATGGTGACAATGATTTACTTGTCTCGGACAGTAATAACGACGGTTTTTTCAATGTTAAGGAAGTTTATGAATTAATTTAACGGGACATCATTTGCCTACAAATAAACTTTGGAGTTTAGTGTGCAAATGAGATGGGTCGCAAATGATCATAAGCTTCCTATGATTGGTTTTTAATTAACGTCTACTCTCTAGTTACGAATGATTTTTACGTAAAACAATAGCATATTCCTTTTTTGCTTCTTGTCCTCAATCCTCCGAGACAATTTTATACGTGCTTCGGGGTTGTAAGTAGGCAAAAACCGTATGGCAAAACCCATGATATGCACAAGTGACTATTGGCAAGCCTATCGGCTTCAACAACTATGGTAAAAGAGACTGATTAGCCATTGGCTTTTGACGTGACTTTTTGGTATTCTTGGAATTTTAGGAACAAAATATTATTTCAGGTAGAAACTGATTAGCCACTTGCGCAACTTATTTTCCAGTTTTATCTTTTACTTATGATCTTATTTTTTACAAAATGGAAAGCTTTACAAAATCGTAAAATTACTATATGATTTACCTATCAATATTTATGGACTTATTGAGTTTAAGAGATGTCGAATATTCATTGTGAAACTCGAAAAATTTGCATTAAAGGAAAAATTCACAAACAAGTCGAAAATCTTATTTGAAACCTTATAAAATATCTATATATTTTAGTAATGCAGGTTGAGTTAGGAATGAGTCATTGAATTTATATTACATATAAATAGGTCAAAACGGATTATATGGGTCATATCATTTTCGACCAGACTCGAACCCGTCCTAATCCTTCCATTTGACGGCTTACCTTTAGGCCCTTAGATGTCATTTGTTCATGCCTTGGGCCTTTTATGCCTCACTCCTTATTAGAGGCAGGAAAATTGTCCAAAAATTCTAAAGCTACTGTACTTTTGTCAATTCAGTTCTAAACCTTTCAATTTTGCTAATTGAATCCTAAATCTTTTCACATTTTACCAATTGAGTCAATGTGCCTAATTTTTGGCTAGAAATTGCTAATGTGGATGCCGGTTGTGCCCCGCAGGACGGTTGGTATTGATGTAGACAATTTTATATAATATTTTAATATTTTTTGAATTTTTTTATTTCTTTTCTTTCTTTCCTTTTTTTTCCAAACCCTAGCCAGCGACCTTGTCGGCCGACCATCATTGGCCACAGGCGAGGGCGCCGGGCCCTCGCCAAGATCCAATCAAGGGCGTCGGGCCCTCGCCCAGATCTAGGCGAGGGTGTTGCAGCCCTGGCCCACACCAAGTGAGGGCCTTCGCGCCCTTGTCGGCCAATAGGTTGGGCCCTCGCCTATGGCCAGTGAGGGCACGGAGGCCCTTGCTTGTTGCCGGCGAGGGCTGCAATGCCCTCGCCTAGCTTAGGTGAGGGTCGGTTGGCAACCTCGCCAGCCCGGGTTTGGAAGAAAATAAAAGAAAAGAATAAAAATATTAAAATTCGAAAAAAAATATTAAAATATTATTAAAAATTATCCACGTCACCGTTGCCCGTGCCGTGTGGACAATTGGCGTCCATATCAATGATTTCTGGCTAAAATCGGTCCTATGGACTCAATTGGCAAGATGTGAAAAATATTTAGGATTCAATTGGCAAAATTGAAAAGTTTATAAATGAATTGGCATCTAACTGGTCATGATGTAGTATTGAAGTCAGCAAACCAAGGCTGCAAACTTGCACATATGAATATTTGATTGCCACCCCAATTTTTGTTAATTAATTTTGAGCTCTGTTAGTTAAAAAAAAAATTCTACATCTTTATAGCTTTGCTTCACTTCGAAGGAATCCAAACCCAAAGGTTCCCCTTTTATCCTCCTCCTTTTCTTTATCAGCCCCCGTTCTGTTTCTAAAAGCACGAGAGCGAACCTCCTTAACACTCCTGACCTCTTCATTTAGGCCCAAATTATACAGAAAGGCAAGGTTGCTGCTATTTCCAAAAACATTTTATAAGTTCAAGACGAAACTGGCCCTCCTAACTTCAAAGGTGCCATTGCAGCTTCAGATCACGTAAGTTCAAGGTAAACACAATTGCAAAAAAAAAAAAAAAACAGTACTCTGTAGAAATTTATATACAAATGTATGAAATTTGTGTCAAGTTTTTCAACCAATTATTGTATAGCATCTCCAAATTTTATGAACTTTCTTGTTAAATTTAAGCAGGGTTCATTAGAAGGTTATGTAATTTTTATAGCATATCAAAATACGGTCATAGCACACAAGACACTTGCAACACAACCTTGGAAACGCCAAACCAGCATTATGTTCAGGAGAGCCGGGCAACAATTCACCAAGAACTTCACCTCTTCAGGATCAATTTCTTCCCCAAAACTAAACCAATTGAAATTCGACTTAACCCCAGCAACAACCAGCAGTATATTCCAACAATACAATCTCACAATACATAAGTATAATGCTGAAATATTAAAGATATAAGATAACAACGACATCAAGATTTTACGTAAAAAACCCAATATGGGAAAAATCACGAACCGCTCAACAAACTTCCACTAATCACCAAGAATAACATGATACACAATTTTACCAAAAAAAAATAACATGATACACAAAATTTTCTTCTCTAGTCACACACTACAGACTCAACATCAATAATACAATAATATCTCGTCACCACGAAGGTGAATCAACATAAATGGAGCAAGAAGATCTAACCACGGTTGGAGAAAACAAAAGACAGTATGGAGAAGGTTTTCAACAAACAGAACCGATCAACTCATAGCCCTCGGTCTCACGAACTAGAAGTGAGCATGATTCCAAGGTAGAACCTGGAACCTAATCGATAGAAACATGTAGGTTCTAGGTTTTAAGGTATGCAGAATAGGTTTCAGGTTTCAAAAATTGAGAAACTAGTTTCGATGGATAGGTTCCAAGTTCTAGATCGTGGAACCTGGAATCTGAAACCTAAACAAGTTTTTTTGCATTTTTTCTTGGTCCATATCTTCGTGTGATCCCGTGGTATTTTATGGCATTAGATGAAGATTGTATAATATGAAATCACTAGTCTGAGCTTTATTTTATGACTTGTTAATGTTTCGTATTCTTCGTGTGTCTAAATATAAGTTATAGTCAGTAAATTATAGCAGCAAGTGGTGGTTATTAAAGGTAATGATTTACTGCGATTGTTTAATTAATAATACAAATGAAACCTTAGTAGACCCTAGACCTAACCCTGAAATCTATGATAGGGTAAGTTCCGGATTCCAAAAAATAATGAACCTATTTTCATGAGTAGGTTCCAGGTGGAATCTATACGGAACATGAAATCGCTGACCCCTAGTATCGATTAACACAATGACTTCTTATTTTAATTATATTTATTTGAACAGTAATGTCAAGAAAACTACCTTTTTGTACTCTCTTTGATGAATAACAAGCTTGTTTAGTATTGTTGTGTTCATTTTCGTTTTGTTTAATTAAAATGAAATAAATAAAAAAAATAACCCGTTAGATTCTGGGCCTATTAGATTTCAGGTTCTAACGAATAAGTTTCAGATTTCAAAAAATGAGGAACTTGTATCCGAGGGTAGGTTCTAGATTCCAGATAAGAATCTGTAAGAAACTTGGAATCGCTCACCTTTATCACGAACAACATACTGAAATTTGAGTTAAATCCGACAACGTTTGGCCTCTGAAATTAAGCTGAGAAATCAGCTCTCTTCTTCCTCGCTCTCTGTGTGTTCTTCTCTGTAAGAACGCTCTGTCACTATTCACTCTCTGTTCTCTCACGCTCGATTTCTTCTCTCTCTTAGCTAATGCACTCTCTCTCTTCTTTCCACGGTCTGCCACTTCTTTTCTTCTTTGCTTTTGTGTCTATGACTCTCTCTCTCTTGTTTGTTTATTGTGCCGGTCGGACTTGACGATGGAGGCGGACCCAGCCAATACTTTCTTTTTTTATACTCTTAACTCTCAATTCATTATTTTTATCATGTCTTCTTACATAGCGTAGGAGTCAAAATTCACATTTAAAACTAAATGTCCTTCCTTTGCATACATACATATAAAGTGGTTATCCAACATGGGCTCCATTTTTTTCAGGACAATCTACAAATCTATAAGATCTCGATCCATTTGTTTCTTATCATCGCACCACACTAAACATGGCTTCTTCTTCTTCTTCTTCACTCTGCCGCCTCCCACAAGACATCATCACAAACATCCTGTTGAGACTCACTGCTTGATCTCTGCTGCGTCTGTAAGTAGTGGAGCTCTCTCTGTTAGAAATTAAACCAAATTTGTTGGTACTTATTTCCTTTTTGAGTCTGTTCGTATTTTCATATTTTGATTTTTCATATATATGGTGAGATATTAAGAGATAAGATAAGATATTGTGAGATGTTGTTTCTAGTTATATTTTAGGAAAGTTTCCTAAGTCAAGTAGGTTTCCTAATTAGAATAGATTTCCTAGAAAGAGGTTTCCTATTTCGAATCAAACTATGGTATATATATAGTCTATTTCTCTTGTAATTGAGATATGCAATAGAAAAGCACAAGTTGCGATTGTTTCACTTTCAAAAATTTCTTTCATCAAATCAATATTGTTGTCGTGCCTCTGACGCTCAACAAATTGGTATCAGAGCTTACGATTCGTGATCACAGCCTCAACGAACAATCAACTTCCTCTTCAATATCATCGTCTTACAAAAGAAATTATGGTAACTGGGCTGTTAGAATGAAAGTTCTACTTGGCACCTACGGTGTGTGGGAACTTGTTAACACTGGCTATGATGAGCCAGAGGATGAAGCCACGTTGAATCAGAACCAGAGGAATGCCTTGGAGAAGGCTCGAACGAAAGATCAATATGCCCTGTCGATCATCTATCAAGCGTTAGATGATTCCATGTTCGAAAAATTTCGAACGCCACTACCGCTAAAGAGGCATGGGAGATTCTTCAAAACACACATCAAGGAGTTCAGGAAGTTCAGAAGATTCGCCTTCAAACCTTAAGAGGCGAATTCAAGGTAATTCACATGAAAGAATCTAAATCGATTGCTGATTATTTCACGAGAATTTTGGCAATTGTTAATCAGATGAAAAGAAATGGAGGAGACGTTTCCGATGTTCGCGTTGTCGAGAAAATACTTCGGTCCTTGACAAGAAGTATGATCATATTGCGGTTGTAGTTGAAGAATCTAAAGACTTGGATGCCATGACAGTCGATGAACTTATGGGTTCATTACAAGCCCATGAAGAAAGATTGAGAAAGAAAAAGATTGAGCCGGTGGAGGAAGTTCTCCAAACGCAGTTAATCATTCGAGATAAGAAAGAGAAAAGAAGAGATCCCGTACAAAATCGCGGGACAAATCAAGATCGTGATCGAGGTCGTGGCCGAGGTCACTTTGAAGGAAGAGGTCGTGGACGAAGCAGAGGAAATCCTGCTCGAAGTGATGGAGGATACCAGTACAAATGAGGTGTTCGTGAAAGAGGAAAGAATTCGACAAACCAATGGTATGATAAATCTAAATCCGATGTTATCATTGCAATAAATTTGGCCATTATGCTTCTAACTGCTGAAACAAAGAAAGTAGCAGAGCAGAAGAAAAGGCGAACTTCGTGAATGACGCTGATCAAGTTCTCTTATTGGCATTCAAAGAATATGAAGAAGGTCAAAGCGATACGTGGTACTTGGATACCGACGCAAGCAATCACATGTGCGGGAGAAAAGAGATGTTTGCCGAGTTAGATGAGACAATTAAAGGGACTGTCTCATTCGGTGATAACTCTAAAATTCTTGTTAAATGGAAAGGTACAATTTTGATTCGCTTAAAGAATGGTGCACGTTAGTTTATTACTAATGTTTCTTATGTTCCAAAAATGTCAAGCAATATCTTGAGTCTGGGACAACTTCTAGAGAAAGGTTGTACTGTTCATATGAGAGATCTTAATCTTATGTTGAGAGATCAAAATAATAAACTGATTGCAAATGTGAAGATGTCGAAGAACAGAATGTTTATTCTTAATATAAAGAGTGAGATGTCTCGATGTTTAAAGGCGTGCATAAATGATCCTTCATGGTTGTGGCATTTGAGGTGCGGCCATCTCAATTTTGGCGGACTCAATTTACTTTCTCGCAAGAAGATGGTTTATGACTTACCACATATTGATCATTCTGATCAATTATGTGAAGGGTGTGTTATCGGCAAGCATTCCAGAACTAGCTTTCCGAAAGAGGCGACTTATCGAGCGAAGAAGCCACTTGAGTTGATTCATTCTGATTTGTGTGGCCCAATCAATCCTCACTCATATGGTAATCATCGATATTTTGTTACTTTTATTGATAATTTTACTCGGAAAACTTGGGTGTATTTTTTGAAAGAAAAGACAAAAGTGTTTAATACTTTCAAACAATTCAAGAACCTGGCTGAAAAGGAAAGCGGCTATTTTATCAAGGCTTTAAGGACTGATCGTGGTGGAGAATTTACCTCAGCCATATTCAATAAATTCTGTGAAAATCATGGTATTCGGCGTTTCTTGATGGTCCCGTATTCTCCTCAACAAAACGGTGTGGCTGAACGGAAAAATAGAACCATTCTCGATATGGTTCGAAGCATGTTGAAGAGCAAAAATTTGTTCAAGGAATTTTGTGCTGAAGCTATTTCGTGTGCCGTCTATCTTCAAAATAGATGTCCAACATATAGACTTGAAGGCGTAACTTCACAAGAGGCATGGACCGGGAGAACACCAAGTGTTTCGCACTTGAGAATTATCGGGAGCATTGCCTATGCTCATGTCCCGGACAAAAAAAGATCGAAACTTGAAGACAAGAGCAAAAAGCTCATCTTTATTGGGTATGACTCATCATCCAAAGCCTATCGATTATTTAATCCTAATACTTTGAAAGTGTATGTAAGTAGATATGTCAAGTTCGATGAAGATGAAATGTGGGAAGAAAATCCAAAAGAAGAAGCGAATGTTCGTGGTGATTCCAATCAAACGGAGTTGAAAGATCAACATTTACCCTCTTTTCCAACATCTTATTCAAGTTCATCAACACCATCCTCTTCAAATAGTGTCGATGAACCGCTATTGCCAAGATCAAGAAGATTGTCTGAAATTTACGAAGCTACCGAAGAGCTTCTTCTTTTATGTCTTCTTGCAAATTATGAACCACTTGCTTATGATGATGCGGCCAAAGAAGAAAAGTGGAGGAAAGCCATGAACGAAAAAATTGAAGCCATCGAGAAAAATCAAACATAGGAGCTTGCTGATCTTCCGAAAGACAAGAAATCAATTGGTGTTAAATGGGTGTACAAGGCCAAGAAGAATGAGAAAGGTGAAGTGACAAGATACAAAGCTAGATTAGTTGCGAAGGGGTACAAACAAACAGCCGGAATTGATTATGATGAAGTTTTTGCCCCCGTCATCCGCATGGAAACGATTAGATTGATTATTTCTATTGCTGCTCATAATAATTGGTGGATTTATCAAATGGATGTCAAATCAGCATTCTTGAATGGCATCCTTGAAGAAGAAATTTATGTCGAACAACCCGAGGGGTTTGTTGTGAAAGGTCATGAAGATAAAGTACTGAGGTTGAAGAAAGCTTTATATGGGCTTAAACAAGCACCGAGACCATGGAATTCCTGAATTGATGCATATTTCAAGGCGAATGGATTCTCTCAATGTCCATACGAGCATGCACTCTATTTGAAGCAAGAAAAAGGTGATATTCTGCTCGCCTGTTTATATGTTGACGATCTTGTTTTTATAGGAAATAATTCGGCTATGATTGATGCTTTTAAGGCATCGATGGTGAAAGAATTTGAGATGACCGATAACGGTCTCATAAATTATTTCCTTGATATCGAAATGAAGCAAAGTGCCGATGGGATTTTTATTTCCCAAAAAGGATATGCAGAAAATATCCTTGAAAAATTTAACATGAAGAACTGTATGTCAGTCAATACATCAATGGAGTGCGGAACCAAGCTTTCGAAGTTTGATGATGGTGCCGATGTTGATTCGACATATTATAGAAGCTTGATTGGGAGTTTGAGATACTTAACATGCACGAGACCGGATATTATGTATAGTGTTAGAATTGTTAGTCGATACATGGAGAAACCGAAATCATCTCATCTTAAAGCTGCAAAGAGAATACTTCGGTATATTAAAGGTACTATTTCTCATGGTTTACACTATTATTGCTCTGAATTTTTCAAACTTAGAGCTCATTCGGATAGTGATTATGGTGGAGATATCGACGATCGAAAAAGCACCACAGGATTTGTATTTTTCTTGTGCGACACTGCTTTCACGTGGTCATCAAAGAAGCAATCAAGTGTTACTCTGTCGACATGTTAAGCTGAATATGTAGCTGCATCTTCATGTGTTTGTCATGCAATATGGTTGAGAAGACTACTCAAAGATATTTTTATGGAGCAGAAGAAAGCAACGGAGATTTTTGTTGATAATGTTTCTGCTATTGCTTTGGCAAAAAATCCAGTTTTTCATGAACGAAGTAAACATATCGATGTTCAATATCACTTCATCCGAGAACAGGTTAAAGAGAATGAAGTTGAAGTATTGCATGTGAAGACCGGAGATCAAGTAGCAGATATTTTTACTAAACCTCTCAAGATCGATGCTTTTCGAAAGTTCAAGAGCCTACTTGAAATGATCGATGGAAGAGAATTTGGCTTAAGGGGGAGTGTTAGAAATTAAACCAAATTTGTTGGTACTTATTTCCTTTTTGAGTCTGTTCGTATTTTCATATTTTGATTTTTCATATATATGGTGAGATATTAAGAGATAAGATAAGATATTGTGAGATGTTGTTTCTAGTTATATTTTAGGAAAGTTTCCTAAGTCAAGTAGGTTTCCTAATTAGAATAGATTTCCTATAAAGAGGTTTCCTATTTCGAATCAAACTATGGTATATATATAGTCTATTTCTCTTGTAATTGAGATATGCAATAGAAAAGCACAAATTGCGATTGTTTCACTTTCAAAAAATTTTTCCATCAAATCAATATTGTTGCCGCGCCTTTGACGCTCAACAATCTCATCCTCGACTGGTCGTTCACCACCAAGCACCTCCGACTCCGCCTCCTTCGCTCCGAACCTCACGAGAACCTCCACCTCCTCCACTTGCCTAGCGTCCCGCACGACTGGCCCCTTCACGCCCACGACGCTGACTTCTGCTCTGTCCTATGCTTCGACCCTCTCTCCGGCTCCTTCACCCTCCGTGCAAAGTTCACCATCCCCTTCGACCGGCACGCGTTCTCCTTCGAAATCGTTGGCTCGGTCGATGGGCCGGTCTGCATGTTGCAGCTCCACAAGAGGTCCGAGCTTCAGACCATCCAGAGCATGTATTTGTGGAACCCGGCCATGAGGAAGTTGAGGGACCTGGGGAACAGGGACGTGGTGGAGCGCATTGCCGGTATGAGTAGGTATTGGATTCACGGGTTCGGGCGCGATCGCGAGGGCGGCAGTTGTTGGGTCGTGAGGATCACTTACGACCGCGCAATAAAGGGGGAGAAGGGGAGTTCGAAGGAGGCCGTCCAAGTCGAGGTTTGCACAGTGGAGGGGGATTCGTGGAGAATGTTGGAACCGCACGGCGTGTCTTGCTTCTCAGGTAGCATATGAATTCGGTTTCTTTTGATTTTAGTTCGGTTCGAATTATTAGTTTTCTGTCGGAATAAGTAGAATTCCGTTGTTTCACGCTCAGAAATGTGTATTTTTTTTTGTATTAATATGTTTCGATAAGTGTTAATAAATGTCAAATAAAATGTTGATGTATAAAAAATGGCCGGTGCTTCTTTCTAGGTAACTTGTTTATGAAACGACCGATATATTTTTTTTAATAATTTACAAATTAGTAATTTTTGTACTTACTCAGCGACTTTTATTTACTTTACTTACCAACGCTTTGGATTTACTAAATCTTAAATGCAATTACCAATCTAAATTAGAGCGCCTTTCCAACTTTTCTCAAATTAAATGACCAACTAGTTATGTTTTACTAATTTTCATTTAACTTACTTACCAATCTTTATTTCTTTTAATTTACCAACATTTTTTGTTGAGTTTCCAACATTTATTTGTCTTAATTAGTAACCCCTTACATTTGTTAACTTTTCTTAGAGAATACCAATCTAATTTAGCGTAACTAACCGACATTCTTCCAATTAAATTTTCACCTAGTATTGAGTTATCAACTTTTATTTAGTTACTCGCCGACAATTGTTTGTCCATTTTTTTTTAAAAAATTGTCAATTTTCTTATTATTTACAAAAGTATATGTGCATATCTTAGCAACCCTTGAATTTAACAATTTTTTTGTTCTTAAAATTAGCTAACTCTTAAATGAAATTGCTAATTTAAATTTAAGAAATTCATCAATTATCTCTAATTATGTTATCAACTAGTTTTGAGTTACTGAGTTAGTTGCCAATGTCTATTTCATTTTTTTAAATGTACTAATTTTTCCATGAAATTACTTAATTAGGAATAAAGTTGATGAGTCACCGAATAAAGGTCATTAATATCATATGAGAGTTAATAAATTTGAGGTATTAGTAAGAGAGACAAACAAACATTGGTAAGCAATAACGAGAGTTGATAAATTAAAAAAAACAAATTAACATTAATAATTAACTCAGATGAGAGTTGGTAACCCAAAACTATTCGGTAATCTAATTGGAAAAAAGTTGGTAACTTAATGGAAAATTTGGTAAATTAAGAAAAAACAAATAAACATGGGTATGTAACTGAAATGAGATTTAGTAAACCAAAACTAGTTGGTAAAAAACTGGTAGATCACTCAAATAAAGGTTGGCCAATCTATATAAGAGTTTATATATTTAAGGTGTTAGTAAGAAAGACAAATTAATGTTGGTACGCGGTAATGAAAGCTGGTAAATTAAAAAATAATAATAAAAATTGGTAAGTAACTAAAATGAGAATAGGTAACCTTGTATTTGGTGGTCTTGATATCTCTTACCCCAAAAATTAGCTCAAAGGGCGAGATAGTTTTCTCTCACACTTGTAAACCCCTTCCACAATCAATGTGGGACAACCTCAACATTCTCCCCTTCACACATCGGCGGCCTGGGTCGGAGCCACAACAACCTGTAACTCTCCCGTGTGACTATTGGGTCCATACTTATTGGTAACCTGAGCTATGATAGCAGCGTTGGGTAATCTTGAGCCTTTTTCACCCCAAAAGCTAACTCAAAGGATGAAGTTTTCCCTCACATTTATAAATTGATTACCAACCCATTTCACTACCGATGTGAGATAACCTCAACATGGTATTTAATCGGAAAAAGTTGATAAGCCACTTAAATAAAGATTGGTTTATTCTTACAGGAGTTGATGAATTTAAGGTGTCAGTAAGAAAGAAAAATAAAAATTAGTATAAGATAAGAAAAATTGGTAATTTGTAAACTGTCAAAAGAAGTTAATGATTTCATAGAAGAATTGGCAATTTATTAACAAGTTACTTGGAGGTTAGGTGATCAGTAACTTTTTCTATCAATATATTTTTTACCGTTACTAACTCTTCAGAAATTCGTCCAACTAGTAATGCTAGGGATGTCTTTTTCCAAGATTTGTAAACTAAATGATGTGCCATAAGACATGACAAGTTTTAATTAGTTACTTAAAGAGTGAGGCAATGTGAATGAATTTATTTCATTCACTACAAGTGGCTTGCCAAATTTACAAAGTTCAAAGGCTTATTTTAGTACATATTGTATATCTCCTTCAATTAATTAAGGTCTAACCTCCATAGGTTTTGTAGGCGATGACTCTCGAGCTTGCATCAACGGAGCTGTTCATTAACCCGCATCCGTGACAAAAGACGCTCCATATAGTTCCATATTGTCGTTCGAAGTTGCCTCCCAGAAGTTTGACAAGCTCCCGATGTCGGAAAACTACCTTGACAAGTTCAAACTTCATGAAGAGACGAAGGTTTCCATCGCAGCTTTGAAAGAATCCCTCGCCACCTTGGCCTACTGCTCGGGAGCAGGAAGCGTTGGGAGTGAAATACACATTTGGGTGATGAAATAGTACGGTGTCGCAGATTCTTGGACAAAACATTACATAGTAGCGATGCAACAATGGATTGAAAGGTTTTTAGGATTAACCAAAAATGGAGAGATCTTGATTCATAGGAGTGACCATGAGGTGATGGACTGCGATCTGGAGAATGATATGCGGTTCAAAGACGTTTGTGTGACTGGATTTCCTGACCTGTTCAATGTGGTTGATTATACAGAGAGCTTGGTTTGGCCTGACAAAGGAAATGCATGTAGCTAACATGAAGATACTTATTCTCTAAGTCATAGTCATACAAGAGAACCGGGCATTTTTGGTTCTTGTGGGTCTCTTATGTAAGTACTAACATGGATTGTTTTGATCCCGGGGTTGGTTTTTATCAATTGTCTAAGGTGACGAGATATCGTGCGTAAATTTCCACTGAATTGAAGTAGAATCTAAATTGCCTTGCCTTTGACGAGTTATTCTTAGCCGAGAAAAGGTGAGATATATGACAAGTTGAAAGCAAAACCTAAATTGAAGCAGAAACAATGAGGATGATGAGTTATTCTTAGCCAACCAAGTCTCACTAAAGCGCTGGCAATTGTAAAGGCTACGCTTGTTTTGCTAAAAATGAATGATTTGGAAAATATTTTCCTAAAATTAATCACTTCTGTCGCTTGAAATAACTAGTCAATTGAAAATATTTTAATTATCGATAACATTTCATGTCTAGACATTTTCATAGACAATGAAAATATTATCCGTTCATCTAATTTTGTAAGTTAATACAAGTGATCAATTTTAGGAAAATATTTTTAAATTATTAATTTTCTGCGAAATAAAAAGAACCTAAGTATACAAAAGTACGACACAAGAGAACCTAACCTAGTCGATTGGAAGTCAATAAAAGTCCATCACTTCAAAACATAGGAAGTTAACCGGTGAATGCCAAAGCAAAAGCAGAGAGCAAAAGCAGAGAGCAAAAGCAAAAGGAGGGAATGAAGAAATCTTGAACTCAAATGTCCAGCCAGCAAAATCCTTACCAAGAAGTTGGCTTAATTACGAAGAAAGAAGAGTCAGAATATGGACGACAATCTATCGGTACTTCTAAAGGCGGGGGCAATGGCAGCTGCAAAAGTACATCATGAACGTGGGCAAGAAGCAGAGGCCTAGTTGAAGAAGGTAAGCCTTAGTCAAAAGTTGAGGTCAACTACCTTGTAAAAGAAGAAAAAGGGAGTGACGTTGAGATGGAAGTAATGCCTCCAGATCTGGTGGAATTGCTCTGTAAACAGAGCTCTAGAATCATTCATGTAAGTTGTGAGGTTTAGACCTCCACCAAAGTGCGTGGGGAGCATTAAAATAAACTCCATATCCCTAGGCTCCTCCACCATTACTCCTCCAACTACATTTGCAGTAGGGATAATGACACAAACAGTCTCTGAACTTTGGCCCAATGTACAA
Organism: Syzygium aqueum; assembly: GCA_031216185.1. Taxonomy (NCBI): domain Eukaryota; kingdom Viridiplantae; phylum Streptophyta; class Magnoliopsida; order Myrtales; family Myrtaceae; genus Syzygium; species Syzygium aqueum. The sequence continues at coordinate 9,759,470 of CM062241.1, forward strand.
TGTCGTCCATAAACTTTTAATTTATTCAATATAACCCCTAAACTTTAGCATATTATTCAATTTGGTCCCTAAACTTTTAATTTATTTAATGTCGTCCTTAAACTTTTGATACATGTTCAATTTAGTCATGAACGATATGAAAATGTTCAATGTAGTTTTTCCGTTAACTCAAATTCAATGACTACATTAAACATTTTTATATAGTTCAAGAATTACATTGAACACATATCAAAAGTCTAGGGATTATATTGAACATTATGCTAAAGTTTAGAGACTGTATTGAACAATTTAAAAATTTAAAGACCACATTGCACATTGAGCTAAAATTTATGGACTGTATGTGTCATTATCCATTTGCAATACCATTTCCATAAATCAATTAAAATATCTTTCATTGCCTAGATCCCTTGAAGTTATCCTACCTTGTTCCCTTGTCCATCTTCTATAAAATATATCCTACAAATATACACTTGCGCATCACCAACAAAAAAAAAAAACTGTAAGTGGTATCAAAGCCAAGCTTCCGCGCAATCAAATTTTCAATAGAAAACAAAAGGAAGAAAAGAAGAATGTGCTCCTGTGGGCCAAATCACCCGGTGTTCTCCTGTGGGGCAAATTTCCATTGTTGCACACCGCATCAGTGTAGTAGAATACACGGATTCATCCAACTAGGGTTTGAAACTTAGGAGCAATCACAATTATCAGTCGATTTTTGTGGGGGCTCGATACTTTTTATATGGAGATTCTTAGTTGTGAATTGCTTTTGAAGTACCAAAATATTATCTCCCTGTGAGGAATCCAATAATTACTCAGGAAGATAATCTTTTGGGTGATACATAAATGATTTGACATTCGATCAAAGAAAAAAAAATGATTTGACAACGTCGGTTACGTCGTAACCCATTTGTAGGATCTTTCCACACTTGGGATATGTCTAGATTAACTTTTACTTTTTGCATTTTTTTATTTTAATCTTGCGACTCATGCATTTTAACGAAATACATGACACTTTTTGTATACATAAATTTTCATAATTTTTGGAAATTTCAATATTTATTTTAAGTGTTTCAAATAACTCTCACTTTTATTTAAGCTAAAACAAACAAGTTTTTGATCAATGGGCGAGTGGTCCAACGGGCTAGATTTGGCTCGAAAGGCAAGACGGTTGGATCTAGGCAAGCGGTTTCCCTTCTAGGCCCGAATCTCCCAAAAACAATCGAATTTATGTAAAAATTTTAGAGAAAAAGTCGCAAAAACTCCAAATTATGCCTCTCATAATACATTTATCCTGAATTTTTTTGTGACATAAAAAATCTCAAACTATGCTCACTGTGTCACATTTACTTTAAACTTTTTTTGTGATATAAAAAATCCAAACTTGTACCTATTTAATACATTTACCCTCCGTCAATATTTCAATAAATAATTTTTCAGCCAAAATAAATTATTTTTATTTTACTTAAGTCATATGAGCGCCATGTTAGCAATGTTATTTCGATGAGCGCTATGTCATTCCTTACCCCAGCTGCGAGCTTTGATTCTAGGAAATTCAGAGGCCATCTACTGAGCTCGGCTTCTTCAACAGGGGGTGGAGGTGGTTTCCAGCGTGCAAAGTAAGGAATGAGAGCATAGATGCCGCCAAAGAAAGACAGTACTGTGAAGGGCCAGACAGGAACGCTGCCCTTCCAGCTGCATACATAAACATGTTACAAGTCCATAAGCAATCAGATAAGTTAAAACAACAGTAACGAAGTTAGCTTTCTGTACCGGACATAACATTGTAGGAACGGCATGCAGGTAAATATGGTTATTTGGCGAAGGAAGTAACAATTGCACGAAATGGGAAAACTCCCTTGTATCCCCAAAACCACGAAGGAATCGACCAAAAAAGGATCGGAACATGCTTTGCAAGAGTTAAATGTTGAACAGGGTGATTTTCATAGGAAGTAGGATTATTGAATATCATTGCAAATATCTCAGTTATACATTAAAACGAAGAAATCTCTAGCGGGAAGTGTCGAAAATCAAGCTAAATGAACGAAAGGTTACCTTCGGCCTGTTGGAAGCAGCAGCATGCTATAAACCAAAGGCCACGGACCCATAATGTTCCACAAGGACACAAGCACTCCATTCATCCTGAAACCATCATCTCCTTTGAAATTCAACAGCTTTTGCGGAAAATACATGTCCCTCGACTGTAGATGTAGAAGCAAAAAGCATCACAAATCTATCAGAATATCAGGACTGACTACTTCAAAGACTTGACAGAACCGATGTAATCTATGCCAGAGCAAAATCATTATCAATTTCATAAGCATATCTTTTGTTTAACCACACAACATTCATCATCACCATTCGGGTCCACTAGAACTACTCTATTGAGCAGCACAACGAAAAAATCCTCCACTCCTTTTTTTCTCCAGAAAATTCAGACCTGTGGATTAATAATCTTCAAAGACATGACAGAGCTGTGCCACAAGTATCTAAAATCATCATTCATGTCAACAAGCACATCTAATGTCCAAGCATGCGAATTCTTGGTCATTTGGGTCCAACAGCGTGACCAAAAGCCAAATTCTTGAACTTCATCTGTCAAGAAATAAATATACAGAATCATCAGGCTGGTACGTGTAATTACCGGAGTCTGGTTGGGAGCCAGATTGAAGACATAATACATAATCGCAAGCCAGAGCAGAAGCAACAAGACCGACGTCGTCCAGTCCCTTACTGGACATCGAAATGGAGGTGTTGCCATCGTAATGCCTGCGGACGATGCCGCAAGCAAAAGGAGAGACCTTCGAGGGAAGCGAAGGGAACGGGATTCTGGGTTTTGGGATTTGAGCGCGGAGGAGCGAGTGCTCGAGAGGTGGGACGCGAGCGGAGTTGGTGCAGACGATGAGATTGGCACTGGCTAACATGTTTCAAGCGATGAAGAAGAAGAAGAAGGAGAAGGAGAAGGAGAGTGTTTCGTAGCCTGATGAGGCACCTGTGACTTTCCTTTTCTTTCAATTTTTTGACTTTCCTTCTTTTTAGTTTGTATTTGAATAATCAAATCTAAACGACTATTAGCATGTTTTTTTTTTTGGGTAAAGTTCTATTAGCATGTTTGTTTATGTTTTAGCAATAGAATAAAAGCAATATCTAACTAATGGAATCTCACAAGTCTAGTAGGTGCTCTGCCTCAGTCGATTTTGTTGCGGATTTCAGTCCATCCTCCCACTTTTCATGTTGTGTCGACGATGACTTGTTGGTAGCGATAGCGGTTTTCTCAACGGTAAAGAAGCTTACGAATGAATGGGACGGAAAATTAATTGCCTGCTGATAAACTTTGGAGTTCAGTGTGCAAATGGGATCATAAGCTTCCAATGTCTAGTTTTTCATCAATGCCTCGAATGATTTTTTACGTAAAATTACAGCACATCCTTTTGTACTTCTTATCCATAATCCTCCAAGACAATTTCATATGTGCTTAGGGATTGTAAGTATGCGAAAAGCTTGTTTGGCAAAAACCCATGACATGCACAAGTGGTTGTTGGTAAACCAATTGGCCTCAAAAAGTCCTGACTAGCCACAAGCTTTTGATGTGGCTTGTTGGCATTTTTGGAATTGGAGGAACAAAATATTATTTCAAGTAGATTTTTGTTTCCTAGAAGCACTTGTGAGTCTGATCTTGGGAAATTCTTAGGGTATTCTTTTAGCTCGCACAATAGACGAAAAGAGATAAGTTTGTAGGTCATTTCGTCCCTCCTTTTAGTTGGATCAAGCTCAATTTTGATGGGGCCTTTAAAGACAACTCGGGTCCAATTTCAATAGGTGCGTTTCTTCATAATGAATCAGACAATTGGCTTGTTGGGTCTGCGTAAACCATGGAACTATGCTCCTCTCTCAAAGTAGAACTTTATGTTTTTTTGGGTCTCAAAATGGCCATCTCTTTGGGCATTTCCAAAATTATTGTGACGGTGGACCTGCAAGCAACATTTCCCTTCTCTAGAAATTAACTCATTCTCTCAATTTTGGCGATATTCGCATTTCTCATATTAGGAAATTGTTAGAGAATTTTCAACATGTCAAAACTGTGCATACTTTCAAGAATAATACATATATGTAGATTGGTTAGCAAATTGAGTTCTTCGGCTTTAGATAGGCCACCGAGAGGTTTACTTTCTTTATTGATAAGGGATGTGACTACCACGTGTCATTAAACTCAGCAATTCAACACTAAAATTTACCAGAAACTAACATAGGGTAAATTTGTCACATGTGTACCGGTTCGGGATTTTTGGTGGTCAAAAAATTTATTCGAGGTAAAATTGTCACAGGTGTATTAGTTTATGATTTTTCATGGTAAAAAAAATTAGTTTTGGGTAAAATTGTCACAGATGTACCAGTTTAGGATTTTTCATGATCAAAAAATCAGTTTTGGGGAAAATTGTCACAAGTGTACCAGTGTGCCGCTGCCACTCGTCCTCGGAGTCCGACTCCAACTCCGGGTCGAGATAAAGTCCCAAGTCCTCATCTGAATCTAATTCAGCGACCTCTCCATCATCGGCTCCGTCTACCTCCATAAATTACTAATTAATCTCTTGAATGATCGTAGCATAAATTAATTTGGCAAATCAATAGTGGTTTTTAATAATTCTTGCTTATTTGACAAGTTACTATTAGTTAATTAGTCCTTTAAGACATGGTAACGTTTTGACCGAAGCTTCAGCTTCCCGCTATATCAAAAAATGCTCATAAAGGTTTCCATGTTAGTGTATAAACATTCCATTTATGTCACCAGCCGTTTATTATAATTAAGAAAGAATAAAGGATCATAATCAACTACATCCCCGGCGGTAAATCAGATTGACTAGAATTTTGACTGTGATTAGCGATCGGTTAACTTTCGGTAATCGAATCCTTAATCGACTGTCTTAATTTTTCATCACTCCCATGCTTGCATATTGCAATCTGTAAGGTAAGGGGGGATGGATTGCTATCATTGAGGGAGAGATCGCCCTTTATTTTGCCAACTTATTACCAATTCAGAACGTCCCTCGTTTTGTATATAAATACATGCAAAATCCCTTCTCCATGTCAGTACAATCCTCTCGGTTCATAGTCTTGTCAAAACACCAATGTCTAGCAAGAACTTGTTGTCATGGCTCTGCCTGATCTCTCTGGTACTGCTGCTTTGGACCTCCGAGGTTGTTGCTATCGCTCCAGGCAACACGAAGTATCCGGCGCTGTTCGCATTCGGGGACTCAATCCTCGACACGGGCAATAACAATAACCTCAGGACGCTGAGCAAGTGCAATTACCCTCCTTACGGCAGGGATTTTCCCGGAGCGATACCCACCGGCCGATTCGGCGATGGGAAAGTCCTCTCGGATCTGATAAGTAAAGTTCCTTTTTTCTTTTTCGCTATAATGGAATTAGATGCAACCCAATTCGACATTGTACTTCCTTTTAATAATGAGCACATTGAACTATAGTTCAATGCATGAGACATAATGCTGATTGAAACTCGAACCTGCACAAAATTCTTAAACAGCGGAAGGGCTAGGAATCAAACAGCTATTACCAGCATATTTGGATCCTAATCTACAGGACAAGGATCTTCCGACAGGCGTTTGCTTTGCTTCGGGCGGCTCAGGCTTAGATCCGCTAACCGCTGGGTCACAGGTTCATTCCTCGTCCTTCAATTCTTTGAAATATACGCTCATCTGCACTCCAAACACTCACTCGAAAATAGTTGATCGTGTATCTTTCAATGCACAGGGCGTATTGACCATGGGAGATCAATTGAAGAACTTCAACGAGTACATGGGGAAGCTGAATACGGCCGCCGGAGCCGAAAATGCCACCGCCATACTCAACAGCAGCCTTTATCTGATGTCTGCAGGCAACAACGACATTGCCTACACCTATTTATCCGCCCGCCTCAGTCCTATGCCCTTCCCTGCGTACGCCGATTTCTTGGTTAACTCCACTTCAACTTTCATCAGGGTAAATTCTTTTAGCCATGGACGTGCTTTATTTGAGTTGGCATGCGTCCTTGTATGTTTATCATGCCCTTCGTGGCAACAGATCCATAGCATCCTCCCATCTTTTGTTCTTCTTCTTTCTTTCTGTACACTGTTTGCAGGACTTATATGCACACGGTGGGCGTAAATTTGCGCTCCTGGGCGCTTTACCATTGGGATGCTTGCCATCAGGTAGAGCTTCGGCAGGGGGCACTCTGTGCTCGGAGTTGGCCAACGAATATGCACAATTGTTCAACACTAAACTCTCCTCCATGTCGAGTTCGCTCAGCAGTGAACTTGCGGATTCCCGGATAGTCTACATCAACGTCTATGAGCCTCTCCTCAATATGATACAAAGCCCTAGTCAATTTGGTAAGCAATTCAACTCAAGTTCCATCCCCATTCAGAACCATGCACTCCCTCAACGCATGATGAGCATGCATTTCCTTTTGTTGCAGTCTTAAAAGTTCGCATTGCAAACTTACACTGCATAAGTGGGCATGTAAAATTTTCAGGTTTTCGAGTTGCTAACATAGGATGCTGTGCCGTGCAAACGTTGCTATGCAATCCGCTGAATCCAATCACTTGTCCGGACATACCGGATTATGTTTTCTGGGACGCCGCTCATCCTTCCGAGAAAGCCTACCGCGCTCTCGCTCCCGCTATCGTCCAGGCGTGTTCAAACATGTAGCGCGGCAACTCCACAAGCTGATTATTGCGATATTGTGTGGAGTCGCACCCTTCATGTCTACCATACAAAGAATCATTTGTCTCTTGGTTTAGTGCTGGTGATCGTACTTGATGGATGTTTTGCGAGTCATAGCCATCTGAATCATATACGTGCGTTGGGAGTATAACATTGCGTGTGAAGTTATTTTCAAAAATGCTTTCTTAGTTTGTTGTGCATTATACAATAAAGCTGGCCATTATCTCTCATTTCCGACCCGACCTGTTTACGGTCACGACAGGACACGTTTAATTAAATAGGTTTGCATGTTGCTTGCGTCCACACAATTCTAGGACACGTTTATACAATAAAGCTGGCCATTATCTCTCATTTCCGACCCGACCTGTTTACGGTCACGACAGGACACGTTTAATTAAATAGGTTTGCATGTTGCTTGCGTCCACACAATTCTAGGCAACGTATTTCTATTCATCTGTTCACGGATTTGGACCACTCATCGGCGACGACATTGGCAGCCGGCGCTGACGAGCAGCGAGGGAGAGGCTAAGGCGGCTGAAGGAGAAAGAATGAGTCCAAGCTGTTTGTTTTCATATTGGGCGAAAGATGAATAGATAAGGCAAATCAAACGGCTTGAAAAACAGGGACTAGTATATGTACTTTGAAAGTCTGCACTTGTGTGCTTTCTTTAAGAACCAAAGCACCAAAGCTGTGTTTAGTCGGTTCGATTTCTACCTAGAATATTCAATTAGATTATGACTAGATAGGATAAGACACCAGAAATTTTACTACGGTTGATCCAATGTTTGGTGAATCACGGTGATGAAGTCAGGACATTTTCATATCCTAACAACTACAAATCAGTACAGGATAAATCCGAAAATGCACAAAAGGAAATGGTAAGAATCTCTCACGTTTCACTGCTAAAGAAACTACACATTCACAAACATAGACAACATCCAACAATCAATCCAATTTGATTGATTTAAACCTTAAAACTTCTAGAGCCACTCGTTTGACCATGACAGATAAGTAGTCCTTTAACTCTTTTGGAGTTACGAAGGAGAATAAGCTTCTATTCTCTTGCCATTTTGTGCAGCTTCGATGTGAACCAAGAGTTACTGAGGAGCCGTGAAGCTTTAACGTGAACCAGAGCCGAGAGGAAGAAATAAGGGACGGGGTTTGTTTTAGAAATCTCCTCAATTTTATTAAATCTAAGTTCTTCTACTTCATTTTTGTTTACTTATCTGTTTATTACTTTCCCTCTCTTTTTTTAATTTCTTTTTTCTCTGCCTTCCATCATTTCTTAATTAACATTTTATTAAATAATAAGTTGTACTAACACACCTAAAATATTTAATTAACATAAATACTAAATATATATAGAATAGAAAGAAAATCAAATATATAAATAAAAATAGTAATAAATAAGAAATTCTATTTACCTTTATCTCATCTCTCACCTGGGATTTTTTATCCGGTTTATATTTTTTTTGTATTCAGCCTTATCCTACATTTTATACTGGTTACCAAATATAGTCTAAGAGGTTCACAGTGTGCTTTCCAAAGTTTGGCACCGACATTTGGTGTAGTGGCTTCTGGTGTACGAGTACATGCCGCCAGGGAGCTCTTAGTCGGCATCTTTTTCATTAGAAAGCAAACCAATTGGAACTCCATTTGGCAAATCCATGTTATTCGCTTATATCAAAACGACACAATTTGTCGCCTCCATCGTAGACTTGATAGATCTAATGTCCTGACACAAATACTTAAATGAATGTAATTTTGATCTCCATAAATAGTTTGTAAGTAACTTAGATGAGAATTAGAAATGGTAATTCAATGGGGGAAAAGTTTCTGACCAAAAAAATGGGAGAAAAGTTGGCAAGTCATACTAATTTTGGTTAGTAATCTCCAAAATGTGTTCGTAAATATAAGAGGTTGTTAACCGAGACAAATGAATGTTGAAAACTCAATAAAGAAGTTGGAAATGTGAAAAAAAAAAAAGCAATTAAAAGTTGGTAAGTAATTTAAACGAGAGTTTATAAAATTAGTAGCAATTTAATTTGATAGAAGTTGGTGAGTTACTCTAATTTAAGTTGGTAATTACATATAAGAATCCGTAAATTTTAGGAAGTCTTGCAAACAAAGTCAGTAAGTCAGGACAAAAATTGCTGATGTGTAAATTATAAGGTAAGTTCATAAAATTGTCAACAAGTTACCGATAAGTTTACACCAACTAAATTTTTTTCAAACACTTTCAGCACTTACTGGCACTGGAAAAAAAATCCGTGTTTTTGGATACGAAATGATAGGATTCTATTGATATGAGATTTTCCTTGTCAATTTTGTTTAAACAAAATGACTGAGATTCCCCTCAATATTTTTTTCCCTAATTATTATAGTGTCCCGGAATTTGCCATATTTTTAAATAAGTGGAAACCAACGAAAAACGTCGTCGCATGCTTTGCTTAAGAACGTTCCGATTCATAAGCATCTGTCGGTTCGCACGTGTCGCCGCCAACCGGGCCGGGCTTGACTGATCGGGAACATATTACCCGACCCGACCCGACGGGCTTTAGGCGATTCACCGAAGCTGTCTGATCGATCCGGGTGGCCCACGTGACGTGGAATATTCTTTTCAATTGAAATATTAAAATGGAGAGAAATCAACACCCGAAACAACGTGACCTGAGAAGGAAACATTAGAAATCTCGATCCTCCTTGATCCGAGGCCAAGAAATTTAAAGAAAGCGTCCGATCGATCCAAAAGCGACCGATGCGGCCCGGGTTCATTCGTATTAAGAGTGATCGGTTTCCGGTCCGATTCCCGATTCCAGTCCGGTCCGGTTCCAAGGTGAAACCGGGAACCGGACCGAGAGCATCGGTTCCCAATTTTGGGAACAACGGACCGGACCGGTTAGTTCTAGGACCGGGAACCAAACTGGACTGCCGGTCCAATCCAATGGAACCGGTCACTTAGAGTTTAGTTTTTTTTTTTGGTTAAACACTTAAGCTTCGGTTCACATTTTACTAATTTTTGTCAATGAATTTATGTCAATGAAGTTCACTTATGGTTTAATTCACATTTTACTAATTTTTATCAATGAATTTATGATAATTAAGTTCACTTAGAGTTTAGTTCACATTTTATTAATTTTTTAAAGAAAAAAAATAAAAATATATATTAAATAGTAGGTCCGGTCCGATCCAGTTCCCCCTTGAAACTGGGAATCGGATCGCCCGGAAACCAATTCCGCTTTTAGGAACCGGGAATTAGACCAAACCCGTCGGTCCGGTCCGACCCGGTCCCGATTTAGACGGTCCAAGTTGCTCACCCCTATTCGTATCGCGGTGACGATCACTTGGACCGATTTGATCTGGGGCATTTAATATGTGCCTAAAGAACATGGCGTCGCCCCGATCGAGAGCGATTAGGTTGATTGCCCCGGTCTATGCTTGCAATAATAACGGAAGCAGCTAATAACACTGCTTGAAAGGTGATAGATATGATACTTTATCCGCAATTAGATTTGTTGCTTTTCCGATGATTTATTTCTAAATGAGGTGGTCCGTCATAAAATTCGTTACTTATTTTTCTTGTATTAAGCTCCGTTTGTTTTACGAGAAATGAATAATTTGAAAAATATTTTCCTAAAATCGATCACTTGTGTCGCTGATAAAAATAAATGAACGAAAACTATTCATCACTATTCACGAAAATATTTATGCCTAAATCGTTATCGGTAATGAAAATATTTATCATTGATTAATTATTTCAAGCGGTTCAAGGGATCATTTTTAAAAAAATATTTCGTAAATTATTCGTTTTCTACTGAACAAATAAATTTTTAAAAAATCATTTATTTCTAAATGAGGCGGTTCACAAAAAGTATGTAATTAAATACAATTTCAAGGGGGGGAGAATTCCTTTTTACAAATTGTTTTACAAATTTTGTGTGTATGAATAAGTTTATGCAAAACTGATCTTAAGTGAACCTGGAGACAAAGTTCGGCCATTCGGCAACCGTGGATGTTTGCGACGTGACTCCACAACTTCTTCGAGGATAGATTGCTCTCCTCTCCCGATTTGGATTTAGGTCTAGATCCGAGGGTTTTATATTCCCGAACCAGATTTAGATATAGACGTGGAAGTTCATTGGAGATATATGATGTGTTCTATTAACATATTAATGTTTCATATTTCTTGCATGGCGACGTTGACAAAGACGTCGGACCTAGATGTGCGCTGCAAGCCGTTACAAATGCAGCAAGAGGTCTCAGGGTCTGGTGATTGGCTGTCGGACGTTTACGGTGGCAGATCCGTTCTCGAGGGACGAGGGCGTGGCTCTCGTCGTCATTTGCATTCCGGCATCTTGCTTCGTTTCGCAGTTATTTCGAATTTGCAAGGCTTGAAACCCTTCTACGCACCTCTCGAGCATCGACCAAGAAAAGAAAAAATCGTACCATCCCGAGAAACGAATCGAAAATTTCCTTGGAAGAAGAGAAGAAAAAAAAAGTGGGGGGAGGTATCCGACAAAAAAAGAAGGAAAAAAGGAGGAGGGGATAAAAAGCACAAGGAAAAATGACACAAACGGTCTATGAAATTTGGCCCATTATGCAATTTTGCCCATGAAATTTTAATTTGTTCAATGTAGTATCTAAACTTTAGCCTAATGTTCAATGCAGTCCCTGAACTTTTAATTTGCTCAATGTGGTCCTTACACTTTTGGTACGTATTCAATTTAATCCTTTAATTATATAAATAAATTAAAAGTTCAGAGACCGTATTGAACATTAGGCTAAAATTTAAGTATTATATCGAATAAATTAAAAATTTATGGATCAAATTACATATCGAGCTAAAGTTTAGAGATTATTTCTGTCGTTATCTAAACAATAGTATATAAAAAAAATGCTTACGTCTGGCCCCGCCCTCGCTTTATGTCCGCCACTCTCATCCCTTCCCCCTCGCTCAGATTGTTCAGTGGTCTTGACCTTACCCAGCTCTCGCAGCTCTCATCAATGGCTGCTACTCAGGGCCAGGTCATCACTTGCAAAGGTACACCCTACACCTCCCTCTCTCTCTCTCTCTCTCTCTCTCTCTCTCTCGGATACGAACCGCCTAACTTGTTGGAGCCCCTCTCGCGGCAGCCGCCGTCGCGTGGGAGGCGAACCGGCCGCTGTCGGTGGAGGACGTACAGGTGGCTCCTCCGCAGGCCGGGGAGGTCAGGGTCCAGATCCTCTTCGCCGCCCTCTGCCACACCGATGCTTACACTTGGAGCGGCAAGGTTACTCCGTGGTTTCCTCTTTTTTCCTTTTTTTCTTTTTTTGTGCGCCGCGCGCCCCTGCGGTTCTGGTTTTTTTTCTTTTGTCGATCGGTGTATGTGTGGGCGAAGTCGAGAATCGCTCGGTCGTGTTGATCTCCGGTGCTCTGCTCGCGAAATGTATCGAATTCATGTGCTTGAACGGATGACGCTTGTGGGATTTTATGTTGTCGATCTGAACTTCAGAGTGTGGGTTGGAATCTGTAATGGGACTGGGTGGTTCTCCTCGAGCTTAGAGTACATGAAGGGCTTGTTCAATTCGTAAATTATGGTCCTGCGAAGACGTCTTCGGACACAACACAATTCGGATGCTTACAAGTTGTGATGTTCATCATTTGCCGGGGCCGTTCCGAAAGCTCGGCGTACCAGAAAATTGGAGCGATCCAGCGCGACGTGCCTGTTTTTGGAGTCGCCTTGTTGCCAGTCTACTCGGGACTTATCGATGACTGGTGGCAACTTCGAAAGTCAGAGATAGTAATCGGATCCTTTTTGTTTGCAACGTTCCTTCGGATGCTTCGGTGGTTTGATGATTTGGCATAGCTTGCAACCCGGCTAGCTGTTGTGAATGAGGTGTTTGTTGTTATGTTGATACTCGATACCCAATCTCTACTTGCAGGATCCAGAAGGTCTGTTCCCTTGCATTCTTGGCCATGAAGCCGCAGGGTACGTAACATCCCATGTTTTCTTTTCATCATATATTTCTGGGTCGCAAATCTTGGATTGAATTAATATCATTCCAAAATTTACCTGTAGGATTGTGGAGAGTGTCGGTGAAGGGGTTACTGAAGTCCAACCAGGAGATCATGTTATCCCCTGCTATCAGGCAGAATGCCGAGAATGTAAGTTCTGCAAGTCAGGGAAAACTAACCTCTGTGGCAAAGTTAGGGCGGCAACTGGCGTTGGAGTGATGATGAATGACCGCAAGAGCCGATTCTCTGTGAACGGAAAGCCTATCTACCATTTCATGGGAACTTCTACATTCAGCCAGTACACGGTCGTTCATGATGTCAGTGTTGCCAAGATCGATCCCAAAGCTCCCTTGGAGAAAGTTTGCCTTCTTGGCTGTGGTGTTCCCACAGGTAAGGAGCTCTTTATGATGTCCTTATGATTCAATTAGGACATGCTGGATTGTAGTTGATTTCTTCTGGAGAAGATGAAGCATGTTGTGAAACTCTTGTGGCAACTCCTGGTTTCTACTACTGCAACAGATCTTGCTAGACTTTGAGTATCATGGAAGCTGTTTTATTTTCTAGGTCTTTTTGATGTACTTTGAAGAATTTTTAAGTCATTGACCTATATATGTTGATCCTTCAGCTTTCTTGTGTTGCAGCTTTCGATAATCCTTCGCTAACAAATAAAAAGAAAAGGTTGTTCTGGACAATTTTGATTGTGCAGCACTCCCTTGTTTACTACTTTTATGGTGGGATATGGCTTGGTTTAAAATTATGGGTAAAAGATAAAAAATCAACATATACAAGAAGTAAAAAAAGCGGAGCAGAAAGTTTTAAAGCATCCTTGCATTGCAATTCTTAAATACTACAATTGCTCCTGGAAAAGATTTTGGAACATTTAAAGAGTTCATCTTTTTCTAAGTTGCTGGTTCGTTGATGCACAGTTAAGGGAACAAAATATTGTCGATGTTTTTATTGTAGTACTAGAATCATCCCACATCTAGATGTTCCTTTAAGGTCCAGAGGAGCTTAAAGGTTTTGAGGCATTCATAAATTCCGAATACTTGATTCAATTAATTACTCTGCTTTTCCATCTTCCGGTAGTTCTCTTCTCATGTCTGGTGTTGAGTCTGCAATAGATTTTATCTTGCTACGCACTCTATTCTACACACCGTCTGTCAATGGAATTTTGATTTGATCTGTTGGTCCTTCTCTTTGATTCTAGACTTTGCTGCTGTGTGGTTTCCATGGACATGAAAATTCGCCTAGCTCCTGCGCTTGTGCTAGAAAATCATAGAAGCTCTATCATATCGTCATCACGAAGAAATTCTCTCATGATAATTGAACAACCTATCAAATTTGTTTATGATGGTTGATTATTTCTTCATATTCTAATTTCTTGATTGACCTTTTAATAAATTTCCTGGCCATTTAGGACTTGGAGCAGTATGGAACACAGCAAAAGTGGAATCAGGGTCTATTGTTGCTGTCTTCGGCCTGGGAACAGTTGGCCTTGCTGTAAGTTGAACATAGTTTTTTTTTTTAATTTCCTTTTTGCTAGCCAGGTGACAACATAGTACTTTATCGACGAATACTGCTGACAATATATTAGGTTGCTGAGGGTGCAAAAGCAGCTGGTGCTTCCCGGATAATTGGAATAGACATTGACAGCAAAAAGTTTGATAGAGGTAAGTTTATTCTTCTGATGTTTACCTTCGTTGTCCTACATGTATGCTTTTAGGCAGTTCTTTTGTATTTTAGTGTCCATGTCAAAGCAGACCATCCAGGGCAACCACCTCCCATGAGGGAGCATCCTATAACCTTTTACATTGTGGCCAAAAGGAAGACTTTTTTGTCATGTCTTGATTATTGCCTGGCTACTCAACTCGCAGGCACGTAGATATGAGCCTACGAGTATTGCTCGAGGAAGTTATGCAATTTTTTTTTCTCAAATATGGGATGGTTATGTTTTGATGCTCTCGTTGATAGACCATAGATTGTCAAAGTGCATTTTATGGATTACAAAACCATCTCCTTCTATTTCACTGGTTTCTGATTCCAAAAAAATGATTGTCCAGTTTGTCAAAAAGCTCACGGCTTGTATGCACTTTGACAAATCCAAAAGTTAGGAATAATCTGAACTTAGCCGTTGCAAGAAATAGGAACAGAAGGAAAGTAAATTTTCCAAATTATTGATACAGCGTCGGCGACACATACTATCCTATAAAAAGCTAAATACTTCCAAAGGTGAGCCTCAGTGAGTTGGCCTAATATTTAGCAACTGTCAATTTGAACTATCTGGACTGACGTACAGGTAATTGAGATAGTTCATTGTGTGCTTTGGTTATTCAGTTCCGAGCCGGTACTTTCATCAATGTAGAAAGCTGTATGCATGATGCTCATACATTTGAAAATGTCTGCTTGCTTTGGGGCTTTGTACTAGGTCAATAAGCGTGTTTAGTTCAGTTTATGGAAATTGATATTCATGTATATGACGACATTTTGCAGCAAAGGATTTTGGGGTGACAGAGTTTGTGAATCCGAAGGAACATGACAAGCCAATCCAACAGGTTATTGTTGATCTCACTGATGGTGGTGTTGACTACAGTTTCGAATGCATCGGGAATGTCTCGGTAATGAGGGCTGCTTTGGAATGCTGTCATAAGGTGAGTGTTTGCTTTTCATTGTCGACTCTATTTGAGAGACGGAATATGCACCTAATTTGCTCGAATTACTTCCAGGGCTGGGGAATGTCAGTAATTGTTGGTGTGGCGGCATCAGGCCAGGAGATCGCCACACGTCCTTTCCAATTGGTAACTGGTCGTGTTTGGAAAGGAACAGCTTTTGGTGGTTTCAAGAGCCGTTCGCAAGTGCCGTGGCTGGTTGACAAATATATGAAAAAGGTGTGCCCTCTGTCGCTTCTACGAAATTTGAATTGTGTCGGAGCTGATGATTTTATGTCCTGACATTTATTTGCCTGCAGGAAATCAAGGTTGATGAATATATTACTCACAATTTGACTCTTGGGGATATCAACGAGGCTTTCCATCTACTGCATGGAGGCGATTGCCTCCGATGTGTGCTTACAATGAAATAAGGAGGCTCTGGTTCACAGGCCAGTTTGTTGTGCAATGCCCGAAGTGTTTGCTGCATATGTAAGAATCCCATCCGTATTGTTCACCGCTTAGAGTGCCACCCGAATAAGATGCATAATAGTCTGTTGCCTCTTTGCTGTTGTTATTGGTGGAGATTTTCTCTAAATATGAGAGATTTCATCTCTTATTTTGGCACGTCTTGTGGTTTTTTTGGTTTTTTTCGCTCTTGGGACGTTGTATTCTGGCTGAAAATGTGGGGAATTTGTCAAAGTAAGTTTTAAACTTACTGTACTTGTGTCAATTCATTGCTAAACTTTTTAATTGTGCCAATTTTGTCCTAAACCTCTTGATGATTTGCCAATTTAGTTATAAATTTTTTTACAGTTTGCTAATTTAGTCCATACGATCAATTTTGGCAAAAAAACACTAATGTGGCAGTCTGGTCAGCAAAGACCGTTCTAGGCGGTATGGCTGGCACTGGAGTGAATATTTTTTTTTGCATTTTTTAATTTTTTTTCCTACTCTTGGTCGACGAGGTTGATGGGCACAGGCAAGGGCATCGGGCCTTGGCTTGGAACTGGGCTAGCCAATGCCCTTGCTGGCAAGAGCGCGGAGACCCTTGCTTGTGGCCGTCAACCTCCGCGCCCTTGCCGGCCAAGAGTGTAGTTTACTATTTAATAAATTTTTATTAGAGAATGATGGAACGAAAATTAATAAATGAAAAAGAAAAGAAATAAAAAAAGGAGAGGGATAATTAATAAAAAAAATAAGCAAATAAAAATAAAGTAGTCAAGAGTATCGTGAGAGATTCTTACCATTTTATGTTTGTGCAATTTTTAGGTTAACTTAGATTATATGCTATTCATACCAAACAAGGGACATGATAAGATGTGAAAATATCCGGCTTTATTACTGTGATTTACCAAATAGTGGATTGGATATAGTAAAATCTCTTAATTTCATATCATATTCTATTCGGTTTTATTATGTCTAGAAATCCAAACGACCAAATGCAGTTTAAGGGTGTGTTTGCTACGGCATTTGGGATAAGCCTTTTGCCAAATGCAAAGGCTTTTAGCCTAAAGGGATTTGGGAAAATGTAAAATTGTATAGTAAACTATAAATGGAATTGAAAAGTTTTTTGGGGAAATGCAAGATTGTTCGGTAAATTTTGGAAAGCCCTTTGATATGACCAAATTAAGTTTTTTTAATTCTAATCTGTTTAAAATGAAAAATAAAACAGTAATCGTAACTTTTATATTTTCGCGTTGAAAGTAATGTAAAAGAAACATATTAACAAAATTATAAAAAAAATCACATCAATGAATAATCCATAACTACTTAAAATAACAAAATATACAGGAGTAAGAGAAAGTTGATGATCCATCGAGGGAAACAATATATCAACCATGGTATATATGCAAAACTCAAAGTGGAGTAGCGTGTGCTTAGTCCAGTATTGTGCTTTTCTTGCTGTGCCGATCATGTATGGGCCTGTTCTCATGGCTCATGAGCGGCCTCGTTGTTGTATTTCTGGTTTTCTGCAATTGTTCCTCTGCTGCTTTCCATGCCGATTATTGAGCTGAGAAGTTGGTACTTTGAATAAAACCTTTGTTTGGATTGTGAAATTGTTACACATAAGATCCACAATTTGGTTTTCAAGATCTGTCTAAAGGCACATAGTTTCTCTATTTCGTGGCCTTTGGACAACAGCCACACACTGCTTACTGGTTCGTTTGTGCCTCACTAGTGATCGATTATCGATTGGAATATAAAGGTTAAATTTAGTTATTTGTGTGATAAGAAATGCATGTGTTCATTTGATTTGGTTCATGGTTAGTCTCGTTTGTTTGTGCCTCTCAAATTTGTTCATGTCACTTTACTAGTAAATGGCAAGTTCATCAAAGGAAAATGCATTTTGGAGCTCGGAATATGTAAAAACCTTTTGTAAGTTGTGCATTGAACAAATTGAAAAGGGCAACTGTCTTGCAAACAACAAAATAAACGGATAGACAGTCATAATTAGAAAGTTTGAGTTTGCATATATATATGAGGGTTGATATATTGTTTTCTTGATAAATGATCAAGATTATTCATTGTTTCTCTTACTCCTCTATATTCTATTACTTTAAGCAATCAAGTATTATTCATTGATGTGATTTTTTTTTATAAATTTGTTAATGTCTGTTTTACATTACTCTTAATGTCAAAATATAAAAATTATAATCATTGTTTATTTTTCATATCAAACAAATTAAATCACACCAAAGGGCTTTCCAAATATATATTTACCAAGTATTCTTGCATTTCACCAAATTAATTTCATTTACAGTTTACCAAATAGTCTTGGATTTTTCCAAAACCTTTTAGGCTAAAGGCCTTTGCATGTGCCCCAAATGCCGAGCCAAAGTCACCCTTTCATTAGTTATGAACTGTGGGAACCTTTGGACACCACGGAACATACAAGCAAAGTCTGTATTACATCGTAAGATGCGTATCCACATCCAACATTAACAAATACTCTGCGCGAACCGCGACTAGCGGAGACCCTTTAGAAGCCTCTTTGTAGTTGCAGCTTTAGAAGGAAGATTAATACTTTCATCGACTATGACACAACTATTTGATCAAGCAGGATGCTCTGGATTGTGAGCTACTTGTTTGTTCGGTGCTGCGCTTTTCCCTCCTCCGCTGGAGTTTCTTTCTTTGTCTCTATGTTTGAACCTGCAATGGATGCGTCAAATGAATACTTTTGTATGACCGTGCAGGAAATCTAATGGTTTGAGACAGGGAGAAGGCTATGATGTAACAGATAAATTCTAATGACGAAGGGGACGGGGAAAAAGAATGATTTTTGGTGCAACTATGGTTATGATGTCATGTAATAACAGATACAAGAATTACCCAGTTGTCTCTCATGAGTATCATCCTTCTCAGATTGCTTAGTTGAATGGATCACGCCGAATGCTTCGTCCTCGCATCCCGTTGCATATTCGTGTCCGAATGAGTGGTATACATCACATCCCTTCAATCATACGAAACACCCACCGTTTGAATCACGAAAAGATGGTCGAAATGGTCGGCACAGCACAACTACTTTACCCCACGACCCCGGTAATCTCATCTCTATTTAGGCACTCGATGCGCGCTACTTAGTAATCAAGTTCTAACGAAATGTTGCGCTACACAGATCATTGTTCATTCTACTTGCCCGGTCTCCAGGTTCTCTGCCTTGTCCATGATGTGTGCACTCTCCTGCTAGCTGGACAGAGAAGCGAACCCTTTGAATCTGAAGCTGCGAGCTCTCTTGCTGATGACAGGAGCAGCGATGGGGGATGATGAGAATGTGTGCGGAATTGGATGGTTCCTCACCGATCTGATCGCGTGGATCATCTTCGTGGGACTTCATGGTGAAGCCCCGGAGCTGTATTTATACATGATAACATGATGTGATTGAAGATCCATCAGATAAAAACTGGTACATCCTGACGATAAGAGATGGGGTTAGCAATCTGACTTTTACCTGTTGGAAAGTTGCGTTTAGAAGAATCAAGAATACACGAGCTCGTCTATTTGAACTTGTGTCCTTGCAACTTCTGAACTCTTTCACTGCTTGTGCCGCCACAGTTTCTTCTTAAACTTGGCATTCTCGCTTGGGTCATGCTTCTTTCTTTAGATTAGGTTTCTTGATTTTCAGTGGTCCCATAAAATCTTTCATGGTATCGGAGTAAGAGATCATGAGTTCGAATCTTCCATGTCCCTATTTGCTTTCCTAATTATATATTTTCACACTTAGCATTGGCAAAAAACCATACTAATCGTGATGGGGAGTATTGAAATATTTAAATAGTAAACCACGCTTTTATCTAATAGCTTAAGTTTTTAGAATAATTGGCAGTGATCCATAAAATCTTTCAGGGAGCTTCTGGTGCTTTGCCTGGTGTGAAGTCAAAATAACTGAGACCCACTAAGCGAAAGCTCCAGAAAAGCATCCTGCAGTCTATCAAATGAAGAAATCCTTGGTGCCGATCATAACGATTGGTTTCTTCCGTGTAATACTAATTGATAGGGCCTTGTTTCGTATGCTTCGCTCAATGAGGAAATGGGCAATGAGAAAACGGGTCGGACTATAACTTGGTGAGATCTTGTAATGAGAGTGCTTTAATACTATGGAAATCACCTGCTCATAGATAGAAAAGTCTGACATGTAGAGCACTTGAGGAGCTTTAACAAGTGTCTTGAGAGCACTTTCATCACGAACGTCATTTATTATGCCACGGAATTGCTATCGGCCAGTGTCCTTAGAGTACTATTATTTCTCTTTAATTTTTTCTTTTCTTTTTATAGATTAAATGGAGGAAAGCCTTTCTCTTTTTGTGAAAAATTCAGCCTATTTCAAAATACAATATAGATTTATACATAAAACTTATTTTAAACATTTATTACCAACATATGTCTGATCATGACATATAACTGTTTTCATCTGATTATATATAGATATTGCAAAGCGAAAGAGAATCTATATATCCATAAATGATATGAGCAGAAGAATTATGCTTTTAATGGTCACTTGCCAAATCTGTGATTCTTTTGCATATATTATTTATTGATAAATGTGTATGTACTTTTTTGATAAATTAAATATTATTTCACTAGCATATAAATAATCAATAACCTTACCAAATTTACTAAGGTAAATTATTTCTATTATATAACACTGAATCTATGTTATCCCAATTGCGTTTTTATTGCTGGAAATAAAAAAGGGAAAGATTAATATATATTGTAAATACTCTTGTGTGTTGGTTTATGATAATATATAGAAAATCACGCGTGAAATGATACTAGGAACTTGTTCGTATTTTAAGATGCTTACACTTCATACTGAATAGGAATAACATTTTAATTAGATGACATCAGACATTATCACAAAACAGTTGAAGTATTAAGAATGAAAATTTGTCTAGGATAAATTTCTCTTTAATAACTGAAAATAAATAATAAGTAGGGATACATAAGATCACATTTTCGTTGTGGAAGACGAAAACTACACTAAGGCTACGTTTGTTTCGCAGACAGCGAGTGATTTGAAAAATATTTTTCTAAAAATGATCATTTGTATCCTTTTAAGGAAAATATAAGTAATCATTTTTTCGTTCATTCATTTTTGTAAACAATATAAGTGATCGTTTTTAGAAAAATATTTTTTAAATTATTTATTTTTTGCTAAACAAGCGGCCCAAGCGAAACATGTTTTGACTTCGACAACTTAAGTAAGTGGAGGTACCCCTTGACTGTTCTTCTTTTTTTGTTCCTTGTTTGTTGGATTTGACTTATTATCATCTTCATATATTTGTTTCATGGGACATTTAAGTTGCTGTTTTGCTTAGGCTACTGTTCATGCATAAACTGAGTTAAGGCCCCCCCAGAGAAAAACTTTCATTACACCTGTAAAGGAAAATGCAAAGAGATCTTTCTTGATCTTTAATGTGAAAAGTCCAACCTATAGCCGAAAATCATAATAGACTCGGTCATGATCATCACTTAACAGCGATGTTGACAGTCATCACTTAGGGTGAGCATGGTCCGGGTGGATGATTCCCATCCTAGAATCGGGAACCACCTATTAAGGACCGGTTTCGAAAAATTGAAACCAGTAATCGCTCATTGGTTTCATGGGTCCACGTGAGAATCGGACCGCCGATCCGGTCCGGTTCCTAGGTGGGTCTATAGAACTGGTCCCACTTGCCAATGACAGAGACGAAAAGACAGATACAGAGACGTAGATGGAGAGTCGGAGACGGTGAGATGAGCATTGACCAAGAACGGTGAGCCTGAGGCGAAAGCGAAAGAAGGTATTTCTCGGCTCAATGTGAGGCTGTGAACGTCAAGCGAATTTGATTTAGTTTAGGGATTTAGGATTTTTCTTTTCTTATAAAAATAAAATTTAAATAAATATATTATATTTATTATTATATTACCGATCCGATCCGGGTGGACCGGCGGGCGGTTCAATTTCTGGAATCAGGAACTAGATCGTTACCTATCGGTTTCCAAAAATTGAAACTAGGAACCGGACTAGTATTCCAAGCAGTCCCAGGTAGTCCGGCCAGTTTCCGATTCTTTTGGGCACCCCTTGCTCGTCAGCTAATGAAAAATCCATGAAGACTTGCCACGCAGGTCGGTATTATTGATTACTAGCCTCAAGAACGATCACAACACAATCATAAGAAAGCAGCATCACTTGCGGAATGTGAAGACCGAAGTCCCCTATCTCTCCCTAAGAGTGATTCAAGAATGCGAAAGCCAAGGCGGAGAGGGCGAAGGACAGAGCTTGGACGGCGAGCGACGAGGCTGACCCGATGCTGAGGGTGACCTTCTGGCCGCGGCCGCAGTGGTCACTGATGGTGCAGATGAAGTAGCGAGAGCTGTTCGTGTTCAGCACGACGCTGTATGGGCTCACCTTCTGGACCGTCCGATGGGGCTCGTGCTCGTGCAGTTGTCGTAGTCCGTCTTCGACACTTCGGCGACGTCATGATTCCCCGTCCAGTTGAACACTGCAACAGTAAAAAGGGAAGAAACAAGGATGAACGAATGCACACAAAGCCTGAATTAACCGAGGTTGTGTAGCAAGGACATTTCAATGGACAACGAAAGATACAGAGTAATTTACGAGAGGGTCCCCCTCTTTGACTCGACTATTTGTTGTTGTTAGAGGGAAATATAGTCATTTCATAAAAAGCTGTGTATGGAGCAAGATTAGTATTTAACGCAGCAATTAACCCAATCGTTTAGAATACTTTTGCAGTATTTGCATACAAAGCCAAAACATGAAACCTGATAAAATCTTTTCTTGATCTTATCAATGCGATCTGTCTATCGAATCGAATGTTTATCGAAAACATGCTAACATTTCAGATTCTCCAGTCAAATCCGGTCGTAACCCTTTTACTAGCGATGCACTATTTTGGGTAGGAGCATCATGTTTTTCGAGCTCACCGACGGTGTCGCCGAAGTTGAAGCTCTTCTCGGCGGCCCAGGTCTTGTAGGCAATGTCGCCGAGCGGAGGGACTTCCCAGTTCAGTTCATCTCCGACGTAGTACGTGGTCGCGTTCGCACCCACCGCCGCGATGATCAGCACGAGCCCGACCAAACCCCCAACTCGACTCGCCATGATCGTGTACAAACTCCCTCCGTGTTCCTCAGGTCGTCCCCTTAAACGATCTCTCTCTCTCTCTCTCTCTCTCTCTCTCTCTCTCTCTCTCTCTCTCTCTCTCTCTCTCTGTGGCGGTGCTGCTGTGTTCACCCTTGGTTCAGTGATGGCTCATTTCCAAGCTCGGGGGGCTTGAGAAACTTATATGGAGACTTCTGATAGTGGAGGAGGGTGTGAATTTGACCGAGATGCAGGTCAGTTCCATGCACATGAAGCCCGGTCTTTCTGGCCTTTTCTCCGCCAACGCATAGCTTTTTCGATCGGATCTCAGTTTGGCATTGAGTGCTAAGCCTCCAAACAGCACGCCAACTTTGAATATCTAGAAACACTGACCTCGACTTGGTCTTCTGGTACGACAGCTTCCGAGATGCATCTCCTCTGCTGAGATCCGGTGGAATTCCATTCCAAGTGAACGTCGGGGAGAGACGCTTTTTGCTCATGACTTTTGAGGGAAACTTTTAGCGTGGTTTTTACTCGCGCCCCCGCAGCGACATCATCGCGAGGGCTTTCTGACTTTTGAGGGAAGCTTTGAAGCTTCCACAGACGCCTCATTTCGTGGAGCAAGTCGAGGAGGTGAGGAATGAAAAGATGATGGAATAATGAACTTGGGAATTTCTTCGTTATAGAGTTAAGAAATGTTTGCACTCGTAATACTTTCGGCAAGACAGCACCACCCCCCAACCTCCCCCCCCCCCCCCCCCAAAAAAAGGCATATGTATATATGCACACACAACAAAAGTATCCTTACATTTCAATTTTTTTTTCGAGTCGAGCAAAAGAAAGCATGTTTATATGTACTTTCGGCGAGGTCGACCTTGTTGGCCCTCGCCTCTGGCCGGTCGCCGAGGTGGAAGAAGGGAAGAGAAAACAAGAAAGAGAGAGAAAAGAAAAAAAAGGGCAAAAAAGGAAAAAGTAATTCGAAATATCGTTAAAATTTTATTTAAAAAATTTTCACTGGCAAAAAAAAAAAGAGTTTAGGATTGAATAAGTACAATTACAATAGACTTAGGTTTTTTTTTCCTGTAATAATATCCTCACTCTTCAAACGAGCTTTTAGTTAAGGGTTAAGTTTCCATCCTTGCAAACCGATAAAGTCGCTCGAAATCGATGATTTGAAACACACTAATTTTTGGTTCGGGCCAAAAAGAACTCGATTCACTAAACTTAGCCCTTCAATTTAGGGCTGCTCATTGTTGTTTATCGTTCTCGCTGAAACAGACAACTTCTTAATTGAAAAGAAAATCAACTTCGTTTTTTTTATACGTGATAAATGACATTGTCTTGCTTTGGGGATGCGTCTATCGTATCCATCAATCACGTTTCGGTATCAGCTTGCATGAATGAAAATCTCAACGGCGAGTGTTTCTGTCTCTTAAGTAAATTTTCGTGCATTTTTTGAGATCCTTCGAAAAATCAGGAAATTTATATAAATCCCAAGAGAAACATACAATATTATCATATCCACAATTTTTTTTACTTACTTTATCTTCTTCTTCTTCTTGTCTTGTTATTCTGTACTTTAATTATTTTGGCCAAACTGTTTGTTTTTTTTTTTTTAAATTTAAACTTTGCCATCGAATGAAAACTTTTAGCGACAACATTAGAGCGTTAAATTTAAAATATGTTTTACCCGCGAAATTAGACACACCGATTAGCTGATTTCGGGGGGAAGAAAACCAAAGGTGGAGAGTGGTCCGTCGGATTGGCGAGATTGACGGAGCCAGTGTCTTCTCATTTTTCATATATTTTTAGTAAATATAACTATATCTACTTAAGATCTATCGATTTGCTTAAATGACCATTAAAAACAAATTATTGGGTAAAGCTCGCATATGAACGTGCCCCGTGAACCTGGTCATGCGCATTGGGCGTTACACGGGATCTATTCGAGACAAAGTCCTAGATTATGCTAAATTGGCAGGAAAAGCTGTTCAAGAAATCCCAAATCTAATACACTTTTGCTAATTCAGCTCTAAATATTTCAATTTTGCCAATTGAGTCCTAAACATTTTCACGTTTTGCTAATTAAATACATCCGGTCAATTTTAACCTGAAATCTCTGATGTGGATGCCGGCTGTCCTTCAGTGACAAGGCCGATGCTAACACGGATAATTTTTAACAATATTTTATTTTTTTAAAAAAAATTATTATTCTTTTCTTTTTTTTCTTGCAAGCCCCAGCGAGGGCCACTGGCTAACCCTCACCAATACGGGCGAGAGCCGATCGACCCTCGCCGGTCACAGGCAAGGGCTGCACGGCCCTAGCTCATGACCGGTCACGGCCCTCGCAAGGTTGGGGCGAGGGTCTCAACCCTCGCTTGTGATCGGCAAGGGCTTCCAATCCTCGTTGAACTTGATCAAAAAAAAAGAAAGAAAGAATAAATAATTATAAAATGTTTTTAATATTTTTAAAAAATAATAAAAGATATCCACATCAGCATCGACCGTTCTACGTGACACTAACAGTGTCCACGTCAACGATTTTAGGTTAAAATTGACCGAATAGACTCAATTGGCAAAACATGAAAATGTTTATGACTTAATTGGTAAAGTTGAAAGTTTTAAAACTGAATTGGTAAAAGTGCAATAAATTTAGGGGTTAATACCACCAAAAACCCTAAACTGGTACATGTGTGACAATTTTACCCTGAACTTTTTTTTTATCACAAAAAACCCTAAACTGGTACATCTGTCATAATTTTACCCCAAATTTTTTTTTTACCACCAAAAATCCCAAACTAGTATACATGTGACAGTTTTACTCTAAACTGGTAAACCCATGATAAATTTACCCTAAACTATTTTTTTAACCACGAAAAATCTCAAATTGATACACATGTGATAATTTTACCCCAAAATTAATAATTTTTTAATATTATTTTTTTATTTTTTCGAATTTTTTTATTTTTTATTTTTCTTCTTAATCTTCAACTTCGGCGACCGGCTAGAGGCGGAAGCCGGCGAGGTCGGCCCCGCCGGCGCGGACGAGGGCCGCCCTCGCCGGAGTCAGGCGAGGGCTGCCCTCGCCCGAGTCAGGCGAGGCCAGCCCTCGAGGTTGAAGATGAAAAATAAATAAATAAATAAATAAAAATTCAAAAAAATAATATTAAGATTTTAGTTTATGGTAAAATTGTCATATGTGTACCAATTTGGGATTTTTTGTGGTATGTTCAGGGTAAAATTGTCACAAGTGTACCAGTTTGGGATTTTTTAGGGTATGTTCAGGATAAAATTGTCACATATGTACCAGTTTGGGATTTTTGATAGTAAAAAAAAAGGTCGGGGTAAAATTGTCGCATATGTATGAGTTTGAAATTTTTTGTTGTATTAACCCATAAATTTATGATTTTTTGTACAATCTTTCCCTAAATTGGCCAATCAAGAGAGAGGAAAACACGGTAGTTGACAAGTCAAAATCGAGAAATCAACTCGGATCCTATTTTCCTGAATCAGTATCTTTTCGAACACATGGTCGTGGTCCTTACTGTTAGCCTGCAGTCAAGTTTTGTTAGGGACATTCAAAAAATCTAAAAAGCAGATATTCGCGTGAAATTAATTAAATGATAATTAATTAGAAAATTCAGGCCTATATTAATTCAATCTGAAAATTGAACAGGTAAAATCATGGGATCCGATTTGACCATTTTCTGTTAGGATTTCAACTCTTCCAAAGAATCAAACAAAAAAAAATAAAGATTCTACTCGAAATTCGGATCGCTCTTTAAATTTTTGAATTATAGATACGTGAGATTAACTTGAACAGACGTAGGGCTTAATTTTCCACTCCTTTTTTTTTTTTCATATAACTAGTCTCCCAATTGGACTCGAGGCATCATCCTAGGTCGTTTCGGACCTCGGAGGCACCTAGGATGTACAAATACTCAAAGGGTATTGCCGGGAATAGGGCAGGAAAAGTATACTTTACCAATTGATGGGTGCGAAGTGTACGGGCATCGGAATGTTGAAATAAGAAACGGATCTGGTAGCCCGCTTCCAAATAAAATCTTCGGAAAGAATAAATAAATTCTTCTAAATTTTTTTTGACAGGGTGGTGTTCTGTTCCCTCCTTTTTCTCTTGACCACTTCCAAGATTCGATGCAAGAAGCACGTGTGTTTCTTGCCATGCATGCATGCACAACGATGATGGTACAGCTCACGAGCTCAAACTCTTTTCGTAATTTAAGGATGATTTCCGTTGCAACAACTTCCTCGAATAAAGATTCCAATCTGGAATCTCCGCGAAACATTCGATCTCCCCTTTGATAGCGATTCTGTTCTTTGCTGGATTCCTTACATATACCGGTCTTCCCCGGCTGCCGCAGATGCATCGCAATCTCAGACGTCTGTAGCTCCCATCTCTACACTTCCTCCCGATTATCTCCGGCGATGGCGGCCCTGGCCTGCTCCCCCGCGGACCTCCACCCCCTCCTTGGCGGCAACGCCACCTCCGCCGCCGCCGAGTACATCTGCGGGCGCTTCGATGCGGTCTCGAGCAAGTTCGTGGACACGGGGTACGCGGTCGACAACACCTACCTCCTCTTCTCGACCTACCTGGTCTTCTCCATGCAGATCGGGTTCGCCATGCTGTGCGCGGGCTCTGTCCGTGCCAAGAACACCATGAACATCATGCTCACCAACGTCCTCGACGCGGCGACGGGGAGCTTCTTCTACTACCTCTTCGGGTTCGCCCTGGCCTTCGGGACCCCATCGAACGGCTTCATCGGTCAGCACTTCTTTGGCCTCGCCAAGTTCCCGTCTCAGTCTTTCGACTACGGGTTCTTCCTGTTCCAGTGGGCCTTCGCCATCGCCGCCGCCGGGATCACGAGCGGATCCATCGCGGAGCGCACGCAGTTCGGCGCGTATTTGATCTATTCCTCGTTCTTGACTGGCTTGGTGTATCCCATTGCCTCTCATTGGTTTTGGTCTGCCGACGGTTGGGCAAGCCCGGCGCGAGCTGATAATCTTTTGTTCGGATCTGGAGTCATCGACTTCGCCGGGTCAGGGGTGGTCCACATGGTTGGCGGTATCGCCGGCCTTTGGGGAGCCCTCATCGAAGGCCCGCGTATCGGCCGCTTTGATCATTCCGGTAAGGCGGTGACCCTCCGTGGCCACAGTGCCACATTGGTGGTCCTCGGCACGTTCCTCCTGTGGTTCGGGTGGTACGGTTTCAACCCCGGTTCCTTCCTTAACATCCTGAAGGCGTACGGTGAGAGCGGCTCCTACTACGGCCAGTGGAGCGCCGTCGGGAGGACTGCAGTCACCACCACCCTTGCGGGAAGCACCGCCGCCCTCACCACCCTTTTCGGCAAGAGGCTGCTCGTCGGCCACTGGAACGTCACCGACGTGTGCAACGGCCTCCTCGGCGGATTTGCTGCCATCACGGCCGGGTGCTCCGTGGTCGACCCCTGGGCCGCCATACTCTGCGGGTTCATCGCCGCGTGGGTCCTCATCGGGTTCAACAAGCTGGCTGAGAAACTGAAGTACGACGACCCGCTGGAGGCGGCGCAGCTTCACGGCGGCTGTGGCGCGTGGGGGCTGCTGTTCACTGGGTTGTTCGCGAAGAAGGCCTACGTGAACGAAGTGTACCCGGGGGTGGAGAACAGGCCGTACGGGCTCCTGATGGGCGGTGGGGGAGGCCTATTGGCTGCGCAGGTGGTGCAGATCTTGGTGGTGGCGGCGTGGACGAGCGTGACCATGGGGACCCTCTTCTTCATCCTGCACAAGATGAAGCTCCTGAGGATCTCGCACGACGAGGAGGTCGCCGGCATGGATCTCACCAGCCACGGAGGGCTTGCTTATGAGTACGATGCCGAAGAGAAGAAAGAGGAGATTTCATTCTGAGCGAAGGTGAAGATTTCAAGTGTGGGAGCGTTTCGATGCCAAGAGAATCTGTTCTTCGCTGCTGCAGATGATTGACGGACGTTATTCTAGTGGTAAAAAACTGCGATGTACATTCATATGTATAGAGCCTAGGGTGTTCCACTGCTATTCATTGTATGTACCGTCTTGTTCGGGGTTTTAGTGGAAAATCTGTCATGCTTTATGGTTATTTTCTCAGTTCTTCACCAAGCCAAGGGCAGAGACCTTTCCATTACATGCTCACTGACCTCAGCTCAGGTTAACACCTGACCGATTGACAAAGTGAATCGAAAATTCCCAGTAACAACAAGGAAGAAGAGTTAAATATACACTCCATTTCTCAGCTAGAACCGAACAAAGGTGGGATTATCAGCAAATAAAATTCATTCACTAATTTGTACTCACAAGCAATTAGCTGTCCATATCTAACAAACATTAGACTATACAAGATTATGCACTGGCTCTCAGATATTTCTTCAAGGAAACCGATGCCACGGATGAATTCCTCATTCATCGTGAAGCGTAAAATTCAAGTCAATTTGGCAATACTTTAGATTCACCTCCAGGTGTATGTATGTATAATTCATTCATTATACATAAACCTGAATCTCCAACAAAGATCGTGAAGCGTAAAATTCAAGTCAATTTGGCAATACTTTAGATTCACCTCCAGGTGTATGTATTATAATTCATTCATTATACATAAACCTGAATCTCCAACAAAGATCATCACAATCGGAAATCAAATCACCCCACTATCTGATAGACAACCAATTCTGCCATAGTTGATAGATCAATAGACTATACAGTTTACCACTCTCAAGAGCTAGGCAATTAAAAAAGGCAATGAGGAGTAATATTCCACAGTTGATACCCATCTCACATGGTAAAATTACTTTACTAGCCTTCCGATCTTGATCGAGACAGAATGTTACAAGCAAAAAGCCAGCACTCCAGTCAATATTTACGAGTCACAGGAGGAGCTGAACTGCTCATGGACCTTCTGGTCCTGTCCTGGTAATAGCATAGACAAATCACTGATTTCCAATTGGGAACACCAACGATAAGGTTACTCTCGATTTTATGTGCCAATTGAGCAGGAAGAGATACGAGAAAAGAACAAATCAATCACAAGCACCTCGCCTACAAGCTATAAAATCAGAGGAGTGTGTGGGGGAATCTAGCGAAAGAGCCTGGGTACTGTTCTCTTGGGCACTTTGCCTTCGAGCTTCAGTCTTCTATATGCTTCTCTGATGTGGCACGGCCTGATTGGGCCAGATTCCTTCCTCTCACTCATGACAATCCTGGCTGCTACCACATTGTATATCAATCAAGAATCATACGAGGCTAAGGTAATTCATATGTACCAAAACATGCTTCCAAAGACAGGAATGATACAAAGCAAACAATTGTAATACCTGTTTCCACAATTTCTCCAACAAACATCTTTGCAATGCCCGACATCACAATTGTCATAGGCATTGAAATTTTCTGACTTCCCGTAATGCTGCACAGCAGCTGCATGCCAAAAAAAGAGCAAAATGCCGATGATTCATCTCTTTGGGTTCTATTTCTAATTTACAAGCAAACGAGTGCACATTAAACAAGCTGCACAAATTACTATAACACTCCCCCCAAGAAAAATTCTTTTAAGCAAAACTCCCTTCAACAAGATCGAGTGGTGTCAAGAGACCAAATATTGTACAGCACTGCCAGATTTGGATTTATTTTTCCAGCAAGATTATGCTTTTGAGTATCATGATATCAAAAATGGTAAACGACAAATGTCCTAAAGAGTAGTAGAAGCTCTTCATTTAACGTACAATTTTACACTATCTGAGCCAATCTGCAGTGATAAAGAGAGGGCAAAAATAAATTGTTTGCAAAAACAGTTGAAGTGAAAGAACCGAAAAGACACAGGCAAAAATCACATAAGGCGCGAGTAGAAACTATACTCTTTTCATTGTAGCCTTCTGGAATCCTGATCTCCGAAAAGACTCGTATCTGTTCATCTGTTCCTCCGTGAATCGTGACAAAATAGCCCTGAGAAAGAGAGAAGCAATAGTCAATGAGCTACGGAGGTAACAGTAACTTAATAAGCTACTGGAGTATCAAGACAGGAGAAAACAAACATTCAAGTTACATTCTGCCAAAACTGCATGGAGAGTAATTCCTATTAATCCTATTTAGGAGCTCTCAAAGAATGAATTTCTTCTTCTTAGTCTGGTGATAGAATTAAGATTAATCCAATAAGTATATATACTAATGTTTGAGATTGGTATGAGAAAAACATATTTTCTATACTTCATCAACAGTGAGGCAAAACACTAAATGCAAGAGTCACTCACATAGGATTCCATCGCAAACTTAAATTTGCGTTATGGTCAATTCATAAGGACAAAAATACAGTT
Source organism: Syzygium aqueum (assembly GCA_031216185.1). Classification (NCBI taxonomy): domain Eukaryota; kingdom Viridiplantae; phylum Streptophyta; class Magnoliopsida; order Myrtales; family Myrtaceae; genus Syzygium; species Syzygium aqueum. The sequence goes on from CM062241.1 coordinate 9,790,736, forward strand.
AATGCACAAAAATTGTCCTCGTCAATGGTGATGATCCTTGAGCCAGCAAGTGTTACATGAATATTAGCATCACAGTGCAAACCAGTTGGACCAACTTCTGATGACTTGGAATTCTATGTTCTGCATATCTGTATCAGTAACTTCAGTAACAGATATCTAACTTGGCTCGTTCCTATCTCTTCAAAGCAATTATAATCTAAAGCCAAAAACGCGAACCCTTTTGGCTTGTTGTCAAATAAAATGTTCAACAATATGCTTGTCACAAAGAGTGCCCCTCTCTCTCTCTCTCTCTCTGATGGACATCAAACAACTTCAGCCGAAACAAAAACTTCTGGCTTCGGTTGCTGCTCCTAATAAATTGGCTTCTGTTCAGGCCACCCAATGGTCAGACCTAAACATGTTTGCTCTGTGGAAAGCAAATGCTCTTGCTGAATGATTTAGAAGAAAGATATTCTGCAGGCTACAGTCTACCACTTGAGGCTTGGGGGTAACAAATGCCTTCAACATATGGCAGGACGAGAGAAACTCATGCTCCAGCCATAGTGCCCACAATTCCAGAAGCTGATACGATAATTGTTCCACGCCATATGCACAATTATTCAAGCATGTTCAAGATATGAATTCCAAATAACACCGTTCCCTGTCAGTTTAACCAGTTTGCACTCGATGTAAAAAAACATTCATAAGCTAGAAATTCGTCCGACAAGATTCAAAGCAATCTCTCCCACGAAGATTTTCTTTATGTCCTTCGAGACTAATACCCAATATCACCTCACCCACAATAATCCAACATGGCCCTAGTGAGGCCAGAGATGAATTCAGGAAAGTGGGCACGTTTTTCTACTCAAGCAGGCAGAGAATGACTTTGCAACGCAAAAACGAGCTCACATTTTCTACCCCCGAGGAGAAATTTACAGCATCCGGAGAAACAATCTAACTCTACGACCATAGGCAGCAGGCACCAGGAAAACCCAAAAGCAGGACCCGGAAGAACGAAGGTGGGAGAGAAACTCACTGCATCTTGCCCATCTTGTCGGGATCGCCGCCGGGAGCGAGCTTCCCGAGCTCGACCTCCATGTTCTCATCCTCCTCCTCCTCCTCCTCCTCCCGGTTGTTCCTGGCGGCGCCACTCGCCGGGGCCGGCCCCCCCGCGCCGCCGCCGCCGCCGCCGCCGGAGGAGGAGCTCGGGGGGGCCGCGGACGTGGAGGGCGCGTCGAGGAGGAGGTCGTCGTCGTCGTCGCCTTCGCCGTCGCCGTCGCCCGCCGCGGCGGCGGAGGGGGCGGCGCCGGCGGCGGAGGGGTCTGGATCGTCGGGCGGGGCGGCGGGGGACTGGGGCGGCGACTCTTCCTGCTCCTCGAAGGCTGCTTCGAACGGGTCCTTGAACTGCTTCATCGCCTCGCGCTCGCTCGCGCGTGCGGCCGGGGAAGGAAGCGATTCGCCTCGCGATCCCGTGGAGATGTTTAATAACGATAGTTTCCGTCTTTTTTTTTTTCCCAAATAAGCATAATTACGCAAATAATCTTTTAAGTTTTTATCTTCTCACCTAATATCGACTCTGAATTTTTAATTTATTTAATACATGTTATTTTCTGAATTTGAATTAACGGAATGACAGCATTGATCATTTTTATATAGTTAAGAAACTAGATTAAATATGTATTAAAAATTTATGGATCATATTGAACAAATTAGATGTTTATAAATGATATTATGCATTAGAAAGAGCAAAAGGTGATTTAATTCCGACTTAATTTAGATAGCACGGGGCTGGGGCGAATATGAAATTTCGAAAAAGTAAAAAAAAAACATTAAGAGGATGATTTAAGTGAGTGATGCATGTCACCGTCGAAAACCCTTCTTTGGTAAATCTTTATGGATAGTTAATTATCGATTGATTGGACACGATCGTTCCATCCAATCGAAAGCTACACCAATTAAACACGAGTCAAGTATGTAAAATTGGATATGATATCTCTGTTACCCATGTCCGACGAACCAATACGATTTTATATAGAAATGACCATAGACGAGCTTCCGACGAAATAATTCAAACAAATGTCACGGTTTGATTTGCATCTGGTAAATCCGAGTAATTTCGATTTGAACATAAATCAGAATAAATTCGGGACATAACAAATTCAACATCGGGTCAGAGTCATGTTTTTTACACATCATAGTACGCTATACAGAGTATTTATATGTGATCTCGGATATATATGCTAATCGAAGGTAGGCTTCGGCCCGGACCGATGCACGTCGCCTTAATCAGGCTTTGCTTCTCATTTTAATTGGATTGATTGATAGCACCTCATCTTGCCCAGACCAGAACAGCTTGGATGGGTGAAGATTTGAGGGACAAATTTGCTTCAGTGATACGGCAAACGGTTTGAGTTTGGAGCTGTAGAAATGGAAACTTGCAATCACGCGAAACAGATGGACAACTTGACGCGCTCCAGGAGTTACCATTTGCAAACAGAGCCTCTGTGGATGTTCCGCCGTGTATCTGTAACAAATGCCCCTTAGGATCATAACCTTGTGCGACCCCGATGGCAAAAATCACGGGCGCCATCCTAACAGAAGAGGCGGGATCCAATTAAAACATGACATTTCAACCCAAAGAGTCAAATGCAGCCATGGCATGCCTCAAACTAACCCGAGCTCTCATGATTCCACCCCAAACAACGAGGCCACCACGTCTAATGCCTTCAAACGCGTCTGCAATATCTTCTTCGGAAAGAGACTCACAACAGCAAACACGGGTGGGCACAACATTCAAGCACTAAAAGCAGAACTATATTGCATGTAAGTTGCGTGCGGAAGCAGCAAGCGGCAGAGCATCGTCCATGGATTTTGTTATCAGGAACCCCTATGTACAGGGGAGAGCTGCAGGCTTATTCACAAAATACACAGACCTCAGAGCATTCTATACAATTGCAACTCCTTGAAAAACCAACCTTCCTAAAATCACTAGAAGCGCATGTCAACCGGAAGAGGGAAGGGAAAAAAAAAAACAGAGCTGATATTCCTACTGTAAATAGCAACTACTGTAGCCAGCTTTGCTTCCCTTCCCAAAAAATTGAGGGGTGACCAGTTATGATTGGGTGACGCTATTCCAGGAGGTCTCGAAATCAAATAAGAGCATACCAGCATCTACGGCTGCAGGCACGGGGGGAAAATTATTCTCCGGGGGCGGGTTCTCCAACCACCAATTCTCATAGTCGACACCTGTTGCACTCATGTCAAAACTTCCAGCGACCGCGGTATTAAAATCTCTTCCAGGCTGTGCCTCGTGTGTGGGCTCTGTAGATGGAACATGAATGCTCTCAACTGCAGGTGGAGCAGAAGGCTTGTCATCTGCTTGAAGGAACTCGTTAATCCAACTGAGGCTATCTGAGAAACTTGGAAATGCGCTAGGTTGGCTGTGATGCTGATGGATGTTTTGCCCACTGAGTGATTGATTACTACCCTGACCATCACTGCTGACTTGAGAAGGTGTCATACTTGAAGAAACACCAATTAAGTTGGGCGAACAGCTGCCCAAATTAGTAGAAGACACCACATTCAAACTGGAAGGAATATTCTGCCTTCTGATATGATTTCGATTAACTATGGTGTTGTGTATTGAATTTGTTGAAGTCGGTAAATAAGGTGTGCAACTGATGTTGTTTGGACCACATGCAGCTCTGCCTACTGCCAGAGGACTACCCACAGGCCCTGTCCTTCTATGTTGCGTAATGGGTGGAACATGACGAGGCCCCAAGTAATTATCTCTTTGACCTCTATCCTTCTGAATGACATGATGTACCTGATGCAACTGTTCTGATGATGAGAGTGGCTGGAATCTGCTTCTCGAGACATGCCCCGGATAGTGCCTCCTGCCACTTTGTATATTACTTGAAAGACTTGATCTGGTTGGGGTAGAACATGGCTTAAAACTCATTGGCCTTGATAGTAAATTTTGTGGTATAGAGTTGGTTGGCGGTTGGCTGTTTATAGGAGGTAGGGCTTGAGTAGGTTGTGGAAGTACCGTAGAGACAGGGTGAGGTAGAAAACTCGAAACAGGCATAGGAGTACTTTTACCCAGCATAAAGTTCTTTCTACAGACTTTCCATTTCTCCTGTTTGTCATTGGCATGACAATGGTCAACATCCATCAAACCTTTTCCCCAATAAGCGCATGGTGCAGGTGAATCACATACGTAACAATGGCACTGCATTATGCAATGCAATACTGTCAGTCGCAATGAAATGAATTAGCAAATGATATATGATAACTTGAGAGGGGCTATGAAAATGGTGTCTGACCAAGTTACAGTGCTTCTCATGCAAGGTTGAGCCGAAAGGAAATATAACGCAATCATGCCTTGGATGAGGATAGTCTCTACATGCAACCTGCAACGAAAATACATTTACAGAGTTAATTCAGTAAAAAGGCATGCAAATCTGCCCACTTGAAGCAGTATGAGCTGGCATAGTCGCCCGAGTAAAAGGAACGATATCTAATGCATTACAATGTGAAAGGATTAAATATATAATGTGAATCAAACTCAAATACTAACCCGTAAACCTATAAATGGTACCCTAGACTACCGAATAGAGCTTTTCCTCAGTATCAGTCACGATAGAAGCCCATCGATACCCCAGTCATATTCCATCCACAAGTAAAGCACTTCATAACTTGCTCAGTGAAGCTCGACAACAACACAATAAAGGCCAGTCATGGAATACATGCTTAGTGAGGAAACTCCAACCACCGACCTGCTCTCAGCTGTTTCTAATATGATTCTCCACCCAATCAGTGGAAGAGGAGAAACATAAATAAATAGCCAAATAATCATCAAAACCGCTTATTCTACTTCTCATTATGAGCCGGCAGTCATGGTCTCTGCTCCCTCATAGGGGAATAGCTACATGCACAAGAATATATTGAACTGCACAGTCACAAACTTAACGCCATCTCTACTCCTGCATTAAGCAAACAATCCTTCCCTTGAGATACTTGATTTTTAGGAAGATCATCATTGTTGCTTTGGCTCTCATCTATTAATACAATCATATAGATATTTTGTAGTAATACGTTCAGCATTTTGCAATCCCCATTCCGCCACCATCAGGCATAGGAGAAAAACTCCAGGCTCATGATCCACATCCAGTACCAGAAGAACAGTTAAATGCTTCTCAATCCACCCAAACTGACGCTACAGTAATTCACAAACTAATGTTGCGTGTTCCCGACAATCATACTTGATTATGTAGCAGTGAATGAAGAGGTATATGCAGCCATACGTAGAGGCAGCGCAAGACAATATTAACGTATGTGCACAGCCAAGCCACCTAGAATACTTCTTTAAGTAGCTCCACTAAAACAGAGAAAATCTAGGAAGCAGAATCTTCGGAGGCCTCCTTCGATAGTACTCACACAAAAACTCAATCTCCACCTATTTAACACAATCACGTCATCCGAATTCAGAAGTAGCATTGCGCTATCTAGCCAACTCCTGATCATGCCCAACTTAATTCATGCATGTCAGCAAGAAACCCATGAGATCAAGTAGAATTTCTGTAAAGAGAACTTCTAAACCTCAATCCTGGTAAATAAGCCAGTCCACTCCGATGACTCATGGTAAAACTACACAAGAAGACAAAGGGTCCATTTGGTCCACAGGAATTTTCAGAAATGTTGATCTCCATTATCAATTCGTACTTTGAGGCTATAGCCTTCCGTTAATCATTGCTCCAAATCTGATCAAGACTATACCCTTGAACAAAGCCAAAATTTGAATTTTTTGCAGTCCTTTTGCACTTCTACATCATACAATTCTCCTAAAGTGTTCTGAAATTCACCAATCCTACTAATCAAACCAAATCTCCTTTTTTTTCCTTTACTGTAAGTCACTTCTATACTTAATCTTACCCAAGCCGATGTCTTTCACATCATCTGTCAAAAAGATGATGAATTCCAGAAACTTGGGTTGTGGCTTGCACAATCATGTTCTAGTAGCATGCACTTACAAGGCTGTTTTCTCAATTCTAGCTTATTTTAATTGCACTAAACATTGTCCCGCAAAACATAAGCAAAATAAACACATCATGCCCCTTCTCAGTCATGCCCTTGTCATATTACCCTAATCTGTGCATCTAACCCATTGCCTAGCCATAAACCATTATCAAATTCATCATTTCGATAATCATTTGAATAAACAAACGTAAACACTAAATGACTGCTTTAACCAAAAAAAAAACACTAAATGACTGCATACCTGCCCCTTTTCTCCAACAATAAGCAGATCATCCGAACCTCCGTCCACCGCATCATCGGGAGCAGAAACCGCCTTCTCGGGATCTCCATCCAACACCACGCAATCGTCGTCGTCGTCATCCGCCACCAGCTTGTTCGGCTTTGACTTTGCATTGACCTCCTTCACCACGACCACTTCATCCAAATCGCCGGTTATCAGATCATCTACTCCAAGGAGCTCGGAGACCCAATCGTAGCTCTCACTACCACCGCCCTTCGGCGCGTCCGGGACCAGCCCCTCCTCGTCGGAGCTGATATCAAGAACGACGTGACCCCCACTCGGGTCCATTCCGAAGGGGGCAGAACACAAATCAGCAGGCTCTCGACAAATTCACCCAGAAAACGTACCCACCTACGTACATGGGTTTCGAATTCCCCCCCACCCACGAGAAAAGGGGAACGCGAAAAACCCGCTACCGAGGGAGGGGAAAAACCTAGGGTTTGGAGGAATCAGAGACGTGGGTCTTCATCCAAACAAGCGAAGGAGCGAACCCAGAACAGCATCCCGGGCGTGCGTCCCGGAATTCGAGCTCACCGCGGGTCCGCCAAGGACAGAGCGCCAGGGATTCCAAGAAGAGGGTTGCTCGCGAGCGGCGAATTGCCCGAGGGGGCCTTTCGAGGAGCGAGCGACCCACCGGGGCAGAGGCCGTCGAGGGACGAAGGGGAGGAGGGACAGAGAGAGATCGGGCCGCGTCGTCCGGCGGCGAATTTGCAGCGGCGGAGGAAACAAAAAGGAGCGTACTTGGAAGAGAGGCAAAGGGACATGCGCAGAGAGAAAGAGAGAGAGAGAGAGAGATAGAGAGGGACTGAGGTTTTGGCGAGTGTGGAGAGAAGAGGGTCGGGGACAAACGAAAGGGACGGGAAACGTCTGCGAAATGTAAACCTCGTCCGGCCAGTACCGTCGCGGCCGACACGTTCCTGGTACCCGAACAGTGTTCGTCCCGCACGAGACAGTATTTTCGTGAGATGGGGTTCGTTGCGTGCGGTGTGCCGACGGACAAAACGATACGGTGCGATCGATCAATGACTATCGCCCGGGTGCTGTCGATCGCATTCTATTTTTGAGCATTTCCGATATCCTTCGATCGCTCGACTGCAGCACGTGTCGCTTTTTGTTGGCGCCTTACCCTATATGCATATGTCTCGCTTTTAATTGAACGGGTACATCGCGCTTGTACGGTACAAGAGCATAAAGTACATCACGGTATTGCATTGGGAAAGTTAAATTAATTCGTCGGCCTTCCTCTCTTTGGATCACAGAGAAAATGACACAAATGAACCCTAAATTTTGATCTAACGTGTACGGGGAAAGCTCATGTGACGTAGATTGCATTCTATTTTCGAGCTTGTACATTATCATTGATCGCTCGATTGCAGCACGTGTCGCTTTTTACTGGCACCTTACCTTTCATGCATATGTCTCGCTTTTAATTGATCGGGTACATCACGTGTACGGTGCAAGAGCATGAAATACGTCGTGGTACTACATTGGGAAAGTTGAACCAATCTACCGGCCTTTCCCTCTCTAGAAGACATAAATGGTCATTGAATTTTGACCCAACATGCAATGTGGTTCATGCATTTTTAATTTATTTAATGTGATTCCTGAACTTTAACCAAATGCGCAATATCGTCCATGATATTTTAATTTGTTCAATGTAATCCCTGAACTTTTGGTAAATGTTCAAACTTGTCCATGGACTATATGACAATGTTTAATGATGTCTTTGAGCTTAAGTTAGTGGAAGGATAATAGAAAAAAAAAATTTAGGCCAATGACTAGTTTGAACATTAACCAAAAATTTAGGGATGATATTACATACTGAGTTAAAGTTCTTGAATTATATTAAATAAATTAAAAATTCAGATATCACAATATATATTGAGCTAAATTTCATTATCCCTTTGAACATGCTCAAGAGCTTCATGGGGAATCGCTCTATTCTCCTCCATCTTACCATGTTATGTTTTAGCTTGGGTATCCGGTCGTTCGTGTAATGTATGCTTTTTTTCGTAACACTACAGCTGATTTTGGCCTATTGTGACCACGGTCGAGAAAAGCACTTTAAATCAATGATTGATGTTGCCTAGGAGGCCAATCCCGTCCTTGAAGATCTCCCAAAAGGAGGTGAGCAATGCGAAATTTCTGAACTTTTAGCGCAGAAAGCTCGCCAGTTACTCCGACGACCAAACTCGAAAGGGGCCCCCCCACTACTCTTTACCTCGCATGGCCCAGGGTGTTCAAATCGCCTTCTTTGCGTACGACCACTATCCCAAAGGCACCATGTAAAATGGCAAATGCTTGTGTCTCAAACAAAACAAGATATCCTCACTCGATTGGCTGGTCACCCCTGTCCGACAAATCCCATCAACCTCCAGCCACATCCACCTCTCGACCAAGTGTGACATCTAAAGCCATTGCACTCCCTCGAGTAATATATAGAGATGGAATTCTCAATTCAAAACTCAGGAAACCCATCCTTCCGACTCTGCAACTCATATTCGTTATACGGTATCGGAGCTTCCAAATACTCAAGCCACCGCCCAAGTTGCTGTCCCGTCTGCCAAAAGCCTGACCCTAATCGCCATCCACGCATTCGCACGACTCCTCGTCAAGCTCTTGCTATCCAACCACACTTCATGGCGTGCCTACTTCATGTCCTTGCTCTTGGGGATGATGTTTTTGGGTTACAACGACGGCTCCTTCCCACAACCAAGCAAAATCGCCACGATACCGATGGGAAAGTTATCGATCCCGACCCGACGGTATGTTCTTTGGAACCGCCAAGACTTGCTTCTCTCGCTTTTGTTTTCAAGCATGGGAACGCCCCCCACCGATCTCCACGTTGCGACCCCCAATTTTAAGCGAAGGTCCTCCCATTCTATTGAGTGGTCAAACTCCACCAAGCAGTCGCCTCGCAACTAGCGACTGCAACAACAAATTCCTCGCTCAAATCAACGATCTATCATCATGACAGTATCTCGAATAAAAGCCGCATCCACAATCGCTTCCCACGTACTTTTCTTGTCTGTCAACTCGATGACCAGCAAGGTCACATGACTAAAATGTGCAAACGCTTTTTGCCAACACCAAGGAGATCCTAAAGTTCACTATGCAGCTCCCATTGCACCCGTCAACAAGAATTGGTCCCCGATTTCGAGGCCTCTCGTCATGTTGCATCTTGAATGCGATGGTCTGGAAGAAGTCGTCATTGGTGATGGTAAAGATTTGCGAATCACAAAAGTGGGATCCGCGCACCTCCACACCTCCCTCATCGGTTTTTACACTAGGCAATGTTCTTCGTGTTCCTACCTTCACAAAAGATCTCATCTCTTGTTTCTAAAATTTTGTAATTTCAACAATGTGCTAATTGAATTTCCTCGTTTTCACTTTGTTATTAAGTATCGACGCACGAGGACGAATTCCATTGCAGGGGCCAAGCCACAATGATGTTTATCAACTTCCCTCGACCAAACTGCGATCGCCTCCTACCCCTTCAGCCTTCATTGTTGAACGAGCTCCTACGGTGAATTGGTATTCTCGATTAGGCCACTCGTCTCGTCAAATATTTTACCTTCTTTCATTGAGTCGAGGTTTTTACATGTGTCGTGTCAATGTAATAGAAGTCGCCGTCTTCCCTTCGATGTTTCAAGTCTAGTCAGCTGCGGACCCTTAGACATGCTGTACATTGATGTTGAAGGCCCTACTCTTGTCCCATCAATTGAAGGTTATCAATTTGTTCGCACCAGAAAATGACCGAATTGTTGATATGGATAGACACGAGACCAAAACGTAAATATTATCAAGTACATGACCCATTATTGACAATCATGGGGTTGATATCAATATTGATACAAATTGGTGATTACTACCGATCTGTTGTCGATATAGGACAATGTACGGTTGACAATGATCGACAAAGGAATCGATTAGTGAGATTCGTAAGCTATCAATACGTCAAGAGTAAGTTGAACACGCAAAGGGCATCGAGCTGCAATTATAAGTTTGAAATCGCCGGAGAATCAAGTAACGGAGGTCAAGAGCAATCGGTATTCGATTTTAAAGGAATAACCTTATGAAGACAAGAAGATAGCATCGTGAGAATATGAGCGCTAAACGGCTGGAAATGGAGGAACATGGATATGAATGACAGAAAACCGCTCAACAACGGCTATGGCGCTATCATTATAAAACATCACCAATTGTTTACTGGAGACCCTCTACACAAATCAAACAAAAATGCTATCTTTTAATTATTTTTACTTTACTACATTGTACTTTTAGTTTTCAGACTCGCATCGTTAATTAAATTTCAGTGTATTTCTTAGCTGTGGTTTCTAGATCTGCGTCGTCGATTAAATTCTGACGTGTATCTTTATTCTGGGTATTGTGTCATCGATTAAATTACGGCATAGCATATTTGCGTTCTTGAGCTTTATTGTCGATTAAATTTCGGTAAAGTTTGTTTACATATGGTTTCGTTGTAATAGCTATACTTCCCTAGCCTTGTTGTCGATTAAAATTTGGCACAGTTTATGCTTGTATAGTTCTATTTGAAGTAAACTTGTTGATCTCTTCATTTACTTATTATATTTCTTGTCCAAAGTCATCACAGAATACATCTCCTTTAATTAAAAATCGAAGAACAACTTTCGGTGAAAGATATTTTGTCGTGGGAGAAATTTCGGCAAAACACAATTTTATGTTATTTTCAATGATAATTTCATAAAAAAATATACTTGGTTGTATCCACTTCAACGAAAATCGATGTCCATATCGTCTTTGTCAAATTCAAATTACTCGTTGAAAATCTCTTTAGTCATAAAATTATCGCGGTTTATTCCAATGATGGAGGTGAATTCACCAAAATTGATCCTTTTTTTCTCCCATCATGGCCCATCTCTTTACACCTCCTTGTACTCCTGGACATAGTGCATTCACTAAACGCCGTCATCTGCACATCGAACAAACCAACCTCATCCTTCGTTCTCACGCTTCCGTCTTATTAGGCTGCGTTTGGTCGTCTGAATTTCTAAAAAGAATAAAATTGGATAGGATATGATAAGAAATTCAGGGATTTCTTCATATTCTGTCCATTGTTTGGTGGACTACGGATTTAAAGTCGGATATGATAATTTTTATTTTTATGTTTTTGCTATTCACGGGTCCGGAGGAGTTAGTGAAGGAAAAAAAGCCGAGAAATTTTTTTGGTGAAAGCGCACAAGGTATGGGGATAAAGACGACGGCGAGTGGAGTGTAGCGTTTCTGGAAAAATAGACATTAGAAGTCTTATCTGGATCTATCCCACCCCCTTCCCCAGATTTTTTTATCCGAGTTATATCCGGTCTATATCCAACCTTATCCTATCCTGGACCACCACCAAACGCAGGATAGAATAAAACATATCCTATCTTGACTTTTATTCGATCGACTAAACGCAACCTTAAGGTTTTGGTCGCATGCCTTTCTCATTGTCACGTATTTCAGAAGTCGACTCTCCACGTCAATTTTAGATTTTCGTTCTCCTTTCGAGGTACTCTTTCATCCAACTCCTGGTAAACATAAACTTATGGTCTTCGGGTATTCAAGTCGATATAATGCTTATAAGTGTTTTGACCCGACTTTAAAAATAACTTTTTTTTTTTTCAAGGGATGTCGTTTTCAGTTCCATAAAAAGTCACAAAAGAGAAGGACGTCAAGTTGATAGTCTTCACCTAATTTTAATTTTTTTCTGCCATGGATATGTTGTCCAAAATGCCCCATTCACCAAGATCTTGTTCCGTACAAAACATAGTATAAAAACATAGAACTTGTACATCTCTACATAATAAGTCTAATCAAATTAGTCCCCATGTAATTTAATCCTGAGAATTTGGTAATAAATAATATTTTTTTTCCTCGTGAATTGATGCCTTTAGCCACATTTTCGGGCGTTGAAAAGAGACTCTAAGATCTTTCAACGAAATTCGCTGAAGTCGAGCCCTCGCTTCGCACCATCTCCACGTGCGACCCGCAAAAGATTTGCCGCAAGCCATGCTGATTTTAGGGCTTAATTAATCTTTAATTTCTTGGATTCTATTTGCATGGAGAAAAAAAAAATTAATCTTAAATGCGACGGTCCAATCCAGTCCGGTCCATGTCTATAATCATGGGATAAATGCACTAAAAGTACTAAAACTTATCGCGAAAGTATAATTGAGTCCTAAAATTTTCAAAATGAATCAAGTCCTAAAGCTTGTCCAGAAGGTACAGTCGAGTTCTAAAACTTTCAAAAAGTGTAGCCAAATCTTAAACTTGTCACGAGAGTGTAATCAAGTGTTGAAACTCTCAAGAAGTCGATCAACGAAATGGCTTAATTTGACAGACAAATTTTAGGATTCGATTACACTTTTTGAACGTCTTAGTACTCAACTGCACTTTCGTGACAAATTATGACTTAATTGCACGTTTAAAAGTTTTATGACTTAATTACACTTTTATTATAAATTCTAGGATTTCTAATGCATTTCTCTCCATATTTATTAGAGAGGCGTGCAAAACGAATTGCCCGAATCAGGAACTGCCCGATCCGGAATGAACCAACCGATTAAGTCCGGTTCCCGGGAGTATCAATCCTGTTCTCGGTTCCTATAAGTGAAACCGGTATCCGAGCGATCCAATTTTCAGTTTTAAGGGGTAATCACATCGATTGGTCCGGACCAATTACATATACGTTTTTATTTATTCCAAAAAATAGTAAAATTTGAACTAAACCCATGCACAATCTTTTCCCTTATTGTTGCACCATAACGAGTTATCGCTTATAGTCTCTTTCATTAATATATTGAGATTTGTCATTTTTTCTTGTTATGATAGCAAAAAAACTGTTCCATTGGATGGACCGGATTCGGTCACCCTTGTATAACCGGGACCGATGGGACACGTGGCGCGCTATTAAGCCCACAGAAAGTTCCGCGCTGTTTTACACGAAAAGTGATCGGATCAGGTTGACTACCGATCGTGATCGGATGGTGCCCTTCCCGTTTTCAAAGTCAAACTTGCACTTTCTCGTTATCTGCAGGCACCCAAAAAAAAAAGAAAGAGAGGAAATTATCACTACAGTTAATTCCCTTTCAATAATTAAAAATGCATACCAAAAAAATAATTATAAATAATTAGTGAAAAGGGACAAAAACAAGCTAATAAAAACTGCCGCGGGGGGTTTAAAAATCAAATTAAATTGCATGCAATAAATAAACAATACTTTAATTTCCAATTTGATAATATTAATGTCGTTTTCCAGCGATGACGAAGCAAATTCAAACACGCACTTTCTCATGCAAGGCACGGAAAAAGGAGGAGGAGGAGAGGAGGAAAACTGTCGCTCTAATTAATCCCTATTCAATAACTAAAAATAATTAGTGAAAAGGGACAAAAGGAAGCTACTTAAAACTGCAACGGCCGGGGCGGGGCGGGGGGGTTAAAATCAAATCAACTGTATATATTAAATCATGAAAATCTCGTAATTAGTTTCGACTTACGCGCAATCGAAAATTCATAGTTTACATTTCGTAGAAATTTAGAGTATTATTTAAATTGGCGAGAATTATTGAAAAGGAGAATTTACGAATTATTATCACCTTCCCATGCTCCAAACCTTCGTCACGATGTTTCGTGATTTGTCATGGAGTGCACAAGCTGCAAAAGACAACCTCCTTCTTTTAGCGAACGAGGAACTCTCCTTCCGTCGGACATTACTGAAGCGAAGCGGGGCGGTTGACGTTCGCAGGTACCGAATCGTTCGTTTCCCACGATCTCGATCGTTGTTCCCCTTGCCATTCCCGTCGCTGGTAATCGCAGCGAGATTGCGTCGTATCGTTATCGTATCGTCCGAGCTTCGTTTTTTGCATTTACTGTGTCTCTCTCTCTCTCTCTCTCTCTCTCGCTCGCTTGCCGATTTCCTCCCGCGTGCCCGGGCGGTCGGTTGTCCCCGTCCGTTGACGTTCCCCGTCGGGCTCCCGGGATCACCGTGGAAATCCTTCGCGTTCCGGTGCGGTTGTTCGGAATTGAATGCCGTGATTTTCTCGCCCCCGCCCCGTTTGCGATCTCCCGACCGCATTTGATTCCCGTCATCATTGCTCGAATTTCGCGCTTTCTGAATCGGGGAAAATGGTGGTCGTGAGCAGGCGGCGGCTGTGCATGATCCGGGTGCAGCGCGGCGGCGGCGGCGGCTGAGCGCGACCGATGGTTCGAGCTTGCTGTGCGATTCCTGTCGTTTCTGGTGTCGTGTTTGCGGCGCGAGAGGGAAAAAGGAGTGTCTTTCTTTTTTTTTTTTTTGAAGGAGTGACGTTGTTCGCTCGGAGGGTTTCGGTCTGAGAGCGGTGGGACTCGGCGGAAGCGAACGAGCGAGGGGTGGTTTGATGCGCTTTTAAGGCGGGGGGGGGGGGATTGGTCGGCGAGATGATAGTTTCCCGGGGGTGATCTCGTTCCTCTCATTGAATTTGCAAAATGCAAGCGAAGGAAGATGGCGAAGCGCAGGAGGAGCGGCCTTCGTCGCCGTATTACGTTCTGCAGCACTTCTCCGAGGAGGCGATTAGAGTGGCCAACGAGGCGATTCACAGCGTTTACACGGGGGGCGGTTCGGGTGTCCAGCCGGGGCACCGGCGCAGCCGCAGCGATGTGATGCACCACAGGAGGAGCAATAATCTGCAGAAATGGAAGGCTCAGATGCAGAAGGCTTGGCGATGGGGGAGTGGCTCGGACGAGCAACGCCTTCGGTCCAGCTTTAACCCTGAGGTGCTGGCGAACCAGAAGCGGCAGTGGTATCAGCTCCACGCGAGGCCTCTGGTACCTTATCTTTTCCTTCTGCCTTTCTCCTTCCTTCTTTTGAACCTGTTCGCTTTGACTGCCTCGCTCAGGCTTCTGTGAGTTATGAATGTGAAAGAAACAGACTGACATTCGGCAGTTCTTTTATTTTCTCATCAGTTAGATAATGCTGCGGAATTCGCCTCGTTGCCAACGAATGAGGTGTTCTTGCTAATTTATTGACCTGCTTGCATAAATGGTACACAAGCAATTTTCATCAATTAAACAGAAACCTATCTGGATAGTTTATGGTCAATGTTATACGAGAGTTAGCGTCTTCACCAGTTTGCTGTTCATGAAGGCTGTACTTTTAGGCTATGTTTGGGAAAAGAAAGAAAAGAGAGGTGATGAAAATTTGGGTGCAAAATGGGAAGAAGTCTGTTGTGAGAGACTTGTGGAGGGAAAATTTAAATTTTCTGATGCTTTCTCTCCGAATTCCATCCCCTTGGTGCTCCCCAACATAATGTTAGTTAGCTAGTCAATGGATGACTGATGACGTTTGGTCATATGTTACCCTTGCATCGCTGAATAACCAAATCAAAACAAAAGGAAATTCACAAAGTGTTGATTTTGATTCTTTTTCCCTCCGTCATTAGAATTTATGCATTGGGAGAAGATTATACGAGGCGAATTTTAATACATTCAGCATTTCTGATTCTGGAATGATATACAGATTCACTTTGTGCTTCTAAAAGGACTTCTCTTCCTTTGAATATTAACAATCTTGTC
Source organism: Syzygium aqueum (assembly GCA_031216185.1). Classification (NCBI taxonomy): domain Eukaryota; kingdom Viridiplantae; phylum Streptophyta; class Magnoliopsida; order Myrtales; family Myrtaceae; genus Syzygium; species Syzygium aqueum. Next base: position 9,806,607 of record CM062241.1, read on the forward strand.
TCGACTTTCAAGGGATCACATTGTCAAGAGTTCTGCAGTAAACCCTTCTATGACAAGAAACTTGATTGAGATCAAGTACCGTCATGAAACATTATTGTTCATAGAGAAAAAAACGCAATCTTAAATTGGTAATCAATCTCTTGCTTATGCTGTTGCTAAGAATCCATCATTCCTGTATATTACATGAGTCATGTCTGCTTGAAGCTCGCCTTTTTTCTGTGGTCCTTGAAAGAGTCTCTTTGTGAAGAGAAAGAATCTTTGTTTGTAATAGATGTAAGATCCACACATTTCTAAGACGAATGACGTTCTTTTACCTCTAGTGGTTTTTGACAATATCATTGTGTAGTGTCTCTCTCATCATCTACATCATTTCATTAGTGTTTAGTTGGCTCTGTTCCATCCTTATTTCACATATTGTGCATTCCCCCCCCCCCCCTCATTTGAGTTGGCTCTCTTCCGTCAGTACCCCATAATTCGTCAAGGTCAATGGCTATGCACTGTCTAAACTTTCTGTTCATCTCAGTAATTCGAAGTTGTTCTTGTAGGACAACGATACTTATGTGCCGCCAACCTCCCTCTTTGAACATTTCATCATTGCTGGTCTTCATTCAGATGCTAACTTGGAAGTTGTGGAGGATGCATTTGTTAGGAGGAAAAAATGGGAGTCAGAGATGGCAAAATCTGAATTAATAGACCCAAAATTGTTGCAGAATCGAGGGCCTTCTTTCCCAACGTTGGAGCCTCAGGTGAAGTGGAAGGCTTAATAGCAAAATCACTGATCTCTCTCTACATCCCCCAAAAAGAATTTGGTGGTCGTGGCAGATATCTCTTAAATCTGCCATTGTGAATGCTCTAACCTTTTAGTATGCTATATGGTTGATGATATGGTTTTTAGTTTGCCATCGTGGGTCTGGATATGTGGCTCTTCTTTGAAGCTTGCGGGGCATATGTGTTTTTTTTTTTGGTCGGGTGCGCATATTTGTTTTAGCTGGCGCGCTAATAGATTGTTTTGCCTGTTACTTGAGCATTTTCTTTTTCAGGAGTCATTTCCTTTGCAGGCAACCTAATGGCAATCTCTTGTTTTTCCTAAACACAGATACTATTTAAATATCCTCCTGGCAAGAGGTTAGCAATGCGACAGAGGGATTTAGCAGCATTTTGTTTTCCTGGAGGTGTTAAGGTGTGAGACTAAACATCCAAGGGCATTTAATACCTGGATAAATTTTGAAGCTACTCTGCTAGTCATTGCTAAATTCATACATATTGGAGTTTTTTGATATTGTTTAATATTACATGCGGAAACTCCCTTTGCATCTTTTGCCATCATTTGTTGAGCTATCTTCTCTTGTGGCAGTCACGACTTTACTACGAACAATTTTGTTGCTTCAATTTTACCAGGTATCCTGAGATTGCTCCGTGTAGCTACCTCTTGACATGTTTCAAGCAATGCGTTTGACCTACAGAATGAGGTTGTTTTATGACAATATTAAGCTTTTTGCCAAATGGGTGTCCAACACGGTATTAAAAATCAGTCAAGGGTCCTAATCCTAGCACTAACTCATCTAATGTTTCTGATTTTCACTGCTATTATTCTGCTCCTTCTCTGCCCTTATCCGCATTCTATGTGCAAATGAAAGTCATGCTTACGTGCGAAAATAAGTTTCAAGTATATTTAAACATACATTACGGGCTCAGGTTAAGATTTCGGTTGAATGGTTCATGAACTATATGGATATGATACCTACTGCATTAAATCAGTTGGCACACTATAGCAGGACAGACTAATAGTAAGCTGAAGTGACTAGAACTTGGAAATTGCCGAGGTAAATATCATTCACAGGTTGGTTTTGATGAATTAATTCATTCTACCATCAATATTAAGTGTTTGAATGACATGGAGAGAAGTATTTGATCAAAAGAATTAGCCAAAGGAAGTAGTTTCTTATGGGAGCAGAGTTGTTGCCAAATTGGTCCTGAAAAGAGATCATAGGCTCCTCCGATCACAGATCTTCTAACCATACGGAGGCAAAAGCAATAGTACATTATGTGTTCATAAGGAGATACATGGGAGTGAGAAATGTTTAGCTGGTTGGCTAACTCTTTATGGCTACCGACACTGAAAGCTCCACTCGCCCTTCAGATAATTATGAAATATTTAATCTCTCAGAAGTAACGGTTCGTCCTGCGCACGTAACTTCAGACATCCCTTGCGTGCTTTGAAGCTGGTTGATATTGAAGTTACATTTGCGAATCAACCTTGACATATTTAATCTTTGCTTTATGTAATGGGTGCAGGCACAAATGCTGGAGAGAAGTCCATCTCTAAGTGACCTGAACGAACTTGTTTATGGACAGGTATGTAAGTTTGTTGTATATCCTATTCTCGTAGAAACATAAGTTCGCCCTTCTTGTGAGCCCTAGCCCTATTGAATGAGTCCATAAAGTGCGTTTCTTCTCAGTGGCGTATTGAATATTCTCATTGATGTTATCTAAGACCATTGAATGTAGAGTATGCTTGAAAAATGTATTGTTAGGACTTTCAAATGAAAAACCTGCTCAAAATGGTTCCTATATCTGCTCATAATCGGTATTTCTTTCTCATCTGATTTATTCTTCTTGCTTTCATTCATGTATCCTTTTACAGAATAAAGTTGGTGGCAGCTCTTTTTCAGTGACTCTTTCAAATAAAAAAGTTAGAATGGTGTCAGGCAGGGATGAAGTTGGTGGAAACAACATCGACATAATATGCAAACCCACTAAAGAAGTAGTTTTCTTAAAGCTCTAAATCATATTAATTTTATCAATGAGGTGCGAGGAGCTCGTTTATTGTAGCTTCTGTAGATGCTTATGTGAAATCCTTTTAAGGTTGAGGTCATAAATGATACGATCGTGACTAAAAGGTAGTGATATGGATTATTGTTAAGGCTAGATCTGAGGAATGGATGGCCTCAGTTTGGGCCTAAGCCAAAATAAAGGCCGAACTGTCAAATCTGGAATTGGGCCTAAGAGTTCGCCCAAGCCACTTGAAAAAAAAAGTGACACTATTAGAAAATTAGTCAGGCTCATTTGGCTGATAAAGGGAACCATTTTCATCGGCCTAAGGCTTGCTTATCCTTTCCATGAAAGGTAGGTTATAGTGGATATATATGTTCTATACAAATTATGTTGGTACATGCAATTAACTAGGTATGGATACTTACTGTGTAAAAAAGTTGACACTCTGAGATCTGTCACGTAAAATTAAGTAAGCGTCTTCTTTAGGTTGCTGCCAGGAAAGCTTGATGTCTCCTAGTATCGGTTATATACATGCTTAATGACATAAATTCTCCTTCTTGGCCTTCTTTCCTGTACACTTTCATTTTCTATCTTCTTCTTATAATTTGCATCTGCATAATCAGTATAATTTTTCTCCGAAGAGCTCTTTTATTCTTTATATCTCATCTATGGGATGGTCAATTCTCTTTTTGTTTCATCATTAACTAGTGAATTTGATTTCCGAAGTTCGTCTCTGATAGAGGTTTAAAAAGGGTAAAGTGGTCTGTTAGAGGTATAAAAGGTTTAAGCGGTCTTTAGGGCATATTTTGTTGGGCTTATTTTGTTGCTGATTACTTAATGTATGTATGGACTTTTATTGATTAATACAATACAATTTTCTCTTTACATCTTGAGGGCTTTTTTTGTTGGGCTTATTTTGTTGCTGATTACTTAATGTATATATAGACTTTTATTGAATAATACAATACAATTTTCCCTTTAGAGTCTCCATGTATAATGTGATATTTTATAATTTCTTGAACTAACAGGGGCATTTGGGCCGGGATGACTTATCATTTCTTTTCTCATTTAAGGTGAGTCTCTTGCTGTTTTCTTTACCCTGTATACTGGTTGGGATTCTCAATTTGCTTGAAACTTTGACTAGACTTTGTATGAAGTACAGGGGACTAATGATCTCTTGATGTTAGTGACATTTATTGCAGTAGTATGTTCGTATCATGTTGGTCATGTGTTCGGTCATTTCATTGTCATCATATGGGAAGAGATCCTAGTAGATTTTTGTATCCTGGCAGATGGTGTCGGTCCATGTTTTCTATTATCAATTTTTTTTTTTTAACCTGTTTTGTGTTATCTGAATTCCTTGAACTATACATGAGCTTAGATCTAGATGTCAATTATGATGGCAATATTTAGCGAAGATTTTTTTCCAAATTGGAGTAAATTCATTCTCTATATGCCAATGTAGCCAAATCGAAAACCTTTCCTATATAATCTGTACAACCAACATCCTTAGATCCTTGTTAGAAACATCTGAATAGAACTGCTAGCTGTCAACTACTTGCTGCATCCTCTACTCTTTTGTTGGGAGATGAGATTGGCCTAGGCAGGGTTGTGATCAGTTCCTACTTTTTTGGGCATACATTCCATCGACAAGATGGCGTAAAACAGCTATTGGCTGTTGTTTTATGTCACTGAACATTTGTGCTGTAATTTTGAGCATCGTGTTAAGAAAGTGAGATCTCATGGTGGACAGACACGTGATCACGTTTCATCTAACCTGAGATGCACTTGTTTTCTCCCATTTTCTCGAAACTAAGAGTCTTCTGCCATGTTCTATGTTCTTGTTGTCAATAGTAACATGTTCATACAATTAATCAGTTTTGTTGACAAATCTGTCAGAATCGCAAGGTTAGTCTGAAGTTGCAGGGAGTTTATCATTTCTTTGTTACTTGTGTTCTCCCATATTCTTGAATACAAAGAGTTCTGCCATGTTCTATGTTCTTGTTGTCAATTATAACATATTTATACAATTAATTGGTTTTGTTGACGAATCTATTGGAAGCGCAAGGTTAGTCTGAACTTGCAGGAAGTTTATCTTTTCTTCGTTATTGGGTTGGCCATATCCAAGTGACAAAATAACTTTGACAAGGAAAAGAAAGAAAGAGAAGTCGTAAACCAATGTAGATATCAATCACCTCAGGTGATCAGATGAAGCATTTTACCATTTTCTGTTTCTAGTGATTGGGGAGAGAAGAAAGGCAATTTTTGCTTATCTCTCGGTCACCTGGTTACATACATTCTAGTTGCAAAAGAAAAAAAAGGGCGACGTGAATTCCTTGGAGAAAGGACAAGTATAGTTGCAACATAATATGACTTCCTTGGATGTGTGAACTTTCATTTCTCTCCTTTCGTTTGTTTCTGGGATTTCATTTGTTTCACAGGATTGCTCCACCCTTCTAACTGAATGTCATGTACTTAAGCAGATGGCAGACAATGCAACTCTTTATGGAGTTTGTTTGCACATACCAGAAATTGTTCAGAGACCACCTGGCATCGTTGGAAATTCGTCACCTCTTCCTCAGTCATCCGGAGGATGTCGTTTTCTTGTCTCCGCTCCTCGTTGTTACTGTTTGTTAACTAGAACTCCTTTCTTTGAGTTACACTACGAGATGTTGAACAGGTTTGTGTTGCTACAGTTGCCTAAACTTCCACACTGATTGACAGAACAGGGAATAACGGTTAACTTTGGCTTCTGTGTTACCACATAATTCAATGCAGTATCATTGCACAGGAGCGTCTTGACCGGATCACTCGATTTGTTAATGAAATGACTCTCACCAGTTACATTCCTTCAGAAACCAATGCACACGATGTAATGAGTAAGAATGATGAGCATCCTGACAATGACTGTCGTACAGATTGGATGGCATCTGCAATACCTCTTCACAGTGCTTTTGCCCTTACTGCTGCTGCTGCTGGTCTGGCACAAGATAGTGGTGTCTCATCTTCTTCAATTAAGATCCAGGAAACGCAATCGCCTGAAGGTGCTACTGCGAGTGATGTTTCTGAGTTGAGTCCAGCAAGGCAAATAGATAACGATGTTGGGAGGCCTATGCCGCATGTTGATGACAATACTTCTGAGATCTCAGAAACTCGTTCTGAGTGTCTGGAACAGATGTCTGAATGCTATGAAAATGGACTTAACTCTCCAGAAGTTGGGGCATTCTTATGCCATAGGAACCCCATAATGGAGCGACTGGGGAGTTCTGACTCCCTTTACAGGTAGTTTACGTATAACACTAGCTGCATCCCAACTTCTAATACTGATGGATCCATCTTGATTTCTCTATACTAACTAGCAGATACCTTTTTGCATCTCCAATTTTTGGGACATCTTCTGCATTTTTACCAGTGCAATGACAGTAATGCCCTGTTGTTCTTTGGCAGTCCAGTGAGAAGTGTGGTATCAGAGGATGAGGACGATGATCTCTTTCCAAATTCGCAAAGGGAACTAAATGATGATATAATAATGGAGTGGGCAAGAGTGAGTTTGCTATCATGTGTAGGTAAATTGGGATTTATTAATGTATTGTTAGTAGTCTGCTCATCTCGTTGCTATGGTCTTTGGTATAGGAAACTAAGAATGATTTGCTCCAGATAGTCTGCAGTTATCATGCCTTGCCTCTTCCACCAAGGGGAGGTGAAATGGTTTTTAAGCCTCTTGAACATCTTCAGGCTATCTCATACAGGCGACCTTCCGTATCTGCTCTTGGGCTTAGTAAACAGTTGTTAGATTTATTGGAAAATGCTGAGGTAACTTCTTTGTTTGCTGATTTTTGTACTTTTATGTTTGATGACTTACCATTTAAGGTGTTATTACTGATTAGTCCAACTAACATGGCTTAACTTGATGAAAGGTCCATGCAAAGATAGGTTTTGCAGAGACAGCTCTTGCGCTCTCTGTATGGACAACTGCAACTATTTGTCGAGTTCTCTCACTTGAAAGTGTAAGGCCCTCAATTCACAAATTCTTGAGTTATGTTCATCAGATATCTAACCTTAACTTTTTGCTAGATGCTTATGATGGTTCCACAAGAAAGTATATATTATCTCCAGAAAAAGAGTTCTGTCATCTTTATTGCTTCTGACCATGCATGCAAGTTAAGCTTTGCTAATTAGCAGCAGCAAATCCTATAGGGAGAGAAGAAGCTACTTTTACACTTATCTCATGATAATCCAACATTTAGAAATCATTATTTCCTTTTCATTTAAGATTCGCTAAGATTATTCAGTGTTTTTAATTAAGAAGTTGGATTCAATTCAAATCATGTATTCTTGTGCTTGGTAGAGAACATAACTCCACCTTTTATACCACCCGCCTGGGTGGTGCTGCTGGAGAGGGCACTCTTCCTCTCGCAAAAGGTTGAGTGTTCGAATCTCGGGCGCCGCAGAGTGACTTAATCGGTGCACGTGTATGGTGGCTAGCACGTGTCACCCCCAGGGTTTACCTCCCGGTTGTCGGCCGTGCGGGGGTTCCCTAGGTTATCAAAAAAAAAAAAATAACTCCACCTCTTATTCTCTACTCAAACAATCTTTAATTCCCACTCTTAGACAAATGTGGTTCGGCGTTTTAATGGTGTCAGAGCAGTCCATCAAATCCTATAAATAAGAATTAAATCTTTTCCTCGAGGAAACCTTGAGTTTCCTTTGTTGGGCTCAAAGTACTTATGATTATTTAGGATACAAGAGACGATAGTCACCAGAAAGTAGTGAACATAAGGTGACTTTAAACTGGTTTTGGAGTAGCTTCCAAGAATCTTCTGGACTTTAAAAAGTCTTCCATACAGTTTATGAACAATTTATGCTTGAGATTGTGATTCCTTTCACTTTGGCATTGCCTCTGCTTTTTAACTTTTTGTTATTTTCAGGCTTATATATACTGATCTTGGAAGTGAGTTTGAATTTGATACGTTCACACTTTTCTTAACAGGTTTTATGGTTGGTTGCTGGTGTTCTATTAGAAAAACAGATTGTAGTAGTGTGCCCCAATCTTGTAAGTCCATTGATGTTGTTGGACCTTGATAAATATGTGCTTGTATACTTATCCGTTTCTATCAGCCATGATGGATTGTGATGAGAAGTCCAATTGATGCAGGGTATTCTATCTGCTTCTGTGTTGTCTCTTATTCCCTTGATTCGACCATTTGAATGGCAGAGTTTATTGCTACCCGTAAGTTTGAACTCCAGCTTGTCTTGTATCTGCGAAGCTCTACAGTTGCATGCTGTACTTCTAGATTTTGGCCTCTAGATATTGTTATTGATACGTTGTGAAGAATTGGATTTTTAAGTTTACTCTCAGTTGTTTGGTTTTTTCCCTGAGATGAACTCATTGAGAGTTCTGCTTGCAGTTTATTGCCTTAAATTTATTCCCTATCACTTTAAGCTTTGTAGAGGGAGAGTCTTGGCATATCAGTAAGTTAGCCACTCGTGACTAGAAGTTCATGGATTCAAGTCATTGATACACCCTATTTGCTGAAACAGGAAGAAAAAAAAAGTAAGGGAAAGGAACAAGTGGGAAAAAAAGCAAAGGGAAAGTCATGGAGATCACAAATGTAACCTTTTTTTCGTAGAAGGCATCAGAATGTTCTTTCTTTTTCTTTCATATTTGCAAATACTTGTATTTTATTTTAAGCTATTTGATTAGTTTAAATTGTTATATATATATAAATGAAAATGTTTTTGGTATTATTTCCTTGTTTTGTGCTCAATAGGCAGAAAACTTTCTTTCCTTTCTTATCGCCTATTGTGACAGCAGAAAATGGAGTGAATGGTCATTGGATAGGAAAACAACACATTCGAATTATTGACAGATTATAGTTGTAGATAGACATTGGCCATGAGGTTGACAGTGGATTCAGATCTCTCTGTCTCTCTCTTTCTCTCTCTCTGTCTCTGTCTCTGTCTCTCTCTTTCTCTCTGTCTCTCTGTCTCTCTCTCTCTCTCTCTCTCGCTCTCTCTCTCTCTCTCTCTCTTTCTCTCTCAGTAGATGTGAAAAGAGGATTCTTATATTTATTCCAGGACAAGTGTTACTCTATATCTATTTGTTCAATACTCCCCCATATGGGCAAATCCAATGCTCATTCGGGTCCATCTGCTTAGACTCCACTGGACGTAACATCTTCAAATACTGGATGCAGTTTCTATTATCTCTGGCCTCGTATTCTGACCACAAAACCCAGCCAAAACAGATTGAGGGATGCCTCTCGTAGAACGCTGCATGGCTAGACAGTCACCTAAGTTCCAATAATTAACAAGCATATGTCTGTACAAGACAAATGGGCTATCATTTAGGTACATAACCTTGCTATCTTGGAGAGTTTATTGACTTAAGAGTGTGGCATATTCCAGTTGTCTGATAGAGTCACACATTAGGCATGGAGTAAATATGGATCTCATATACATATGTGCTCTTATCAACTAACAGCTTAAATGTTTGGGTTGAACATCCTCTGACATGATAATGAAACGCCCGTTGAGCCCTATTTAATTGCCTAAATCCTTGTGGATTTTCAAGCCTAGAGTACCGGTCCACAACACATGCAAGACATTATTGTACGGCTATTATTTGTTGGTGTGCCTTGAGAGGGGTTGTTAAAGTCCAACATTACTTTGGTTGGGGTTAAGATTAGCCTAATTCACTTGAGTACTTTTGCCTCCTAATAGCTTAAGCTTTTGAATAAGAGATCCTTTAACCAGGACGTTAAGTTAAGACTAAACTGGGGTTCCCTCTTCTTGGGATTTATTTGAGATTGATATTATTTATGACTTGTGATCTGTTGCATAAATGCACAACATGCCTGTACAGTCTTTGTTTTATCAGTTTTTACCATTTTTGAGATACATTGATTGTCTTCATTACTTGTTTCTATGTGGAAAACCTTTTCCATAATGTACTTGCATTAGCTGTCAAATTTTTGTTGGTGGTAATTTTTCTTGTGAATATCTATTGTTTGCTTTCAGGTTCTGCCTGAGAGAATGTTTGATTTTCTTGATGCTCCAGTTCCGTTTATTGTAAGTTTTTTTTTCCAACTCATCCTATTTTAAGTCAGTCTTGTAAGTTGGAAGCATCATGGTCTTAATGTTGTTATGATCGGATGGCTTTGCAGGTGGGCATACACCACAAATTTGCTGATTTGAAGATGAAAACATCTAACCTTGTGCAGGTTAATGTGCTTAAGGACCAGGTTCGTCATCTTTTCCCCCTTTTATCAAGACGAGTGTACAAATGTTTTTCCTCAGGGAACAATGTTCTGATAAAATCCATGTAGCCCTGCATAACCAAAAAAATGGCACATGGCGATAAACGCTTGATTAATCGTTCTCAAATTTGTTGTTGTCATAGAAGTTAAATAATAGTTTTTTGCTGCCAATTCTTTTCATTTGGTAGGATGGAGGATGTTTAAAAGAGATTAACTTAGTCTGTGGCTGATGAAGCAGACATATAAAATTTCAACTTTTCATACTTATAGCTTGTAGTGTTCACCAAATTGTTACCCAAATTACTATTGATCATATGCCATGACAAGAATGTTCTCTAGAAGATGACAGACTAATCGACTTGAGCATTATCTTACGTGGACCAGCATGATCGAAATAGGCTCCATGTTAAAGTTCTTCACTGACCTGCCGCTGATCGTCCCTTCTATGTACTAATCTATTATTAGTAGAACAGATGAAGTTTGAGAGATTTGAGGGTCTGGGTAATAAAAGCGTTTTATGATTAATTAGAAAAGACTAGTATTACTTTCTCTTTTGGTGATTTACACTGGTTTGCCTAGAAGAATGTATATTAGTACTAACGGAATCAGAAAAGAACTGTAGTGTATGTGGACCAGCAGGGTAGATTCAGATGGGTGAATAGGAAAATTTTGCAGCGATGTTCTTTCAATTTTCTCCTCTGTCTGATCATATAATTACTTGGAGATGATTGTAATGATCCATTAGAACGAAATGGCTTGTATGTTCAAGCTCGTGCATGAAAACTTTTTAGACAATAAGCTGGGTTAATGGCTGGCCGGAATGGTATAATCTGACAAATTGAACTCACTTTTGTAGGTGAAAATGTGTCATTTGCCAGCACTACCTAGGTACAAAGAGCTTGTTTCTGAACTAAAGCCAATCCATGCTAGACTATCTCGTGAAAACTCAATTGCTAAAAGGCATCCTGTTTATAAGTGCAGTGAAGTGCAGGTACACTTGATCTTCACAAAGTTTCTAATCAGTATTTTAGCGTGTATATTTCTTACATTAATAGATGTGTTGTTTTTTTTTGCATCATATGCCTCTGATTCTTTTTACTTTCGATAGTTACTAGCCTGGTGTTGGTGTGCAGGCAGAAGCTGCTAGCAGATTCTTGACTGTAATGAGGAACTACCTTGATTCTCTTTGCTCAGATTTGAAGTCTTATACAATTACTAGTGTACAGTCAAATAATGACAGGGTTAGACTGAGTTTATAATGTTCTTTTCCTTGCTGATTACATGATAACTAACTACTCTGGTTCCTGGAACCTATATTCTTTTTGAGATGTGATTGCTCTGTACCCTTTCAGGTTTCTTTACTGCTTAAAGATAGTTTTATTGATTCCTTTCCTAGTAGAGACCGACCATTTATTAAGGTAAGATCGGCTTTCCTTGAAATCACTATACATGATGCCATACTTATTTGTTGCATTATATCCTCTAGCTTCAGCATCTCATCTTTTATGCCTCGAGTTTTTATCTAGGAGTTCATCAAGTAATTAGAAAAATGAAGCATCTAACCGGGGCATTATTTTGACTGTTGCATTATTCACTTTGCTTTAATTGCTTGTGTTTATCTTAATTTAACTGATACTCTAGTATATGGGTATTGATAGCTAAAATGTAACCTCCTTCATTCTTTAGCAACTTGAGTTTTTAGAACAAAAGGGTGTGCATTGAACATGGTAATAAAGTTATTGGATTCTTATACTCCCCTTTTTACACATTTCCTTCTTTATTTTTGGTCGGTTTCAACAATTCATTTATCCAAATTTATTGGATTCGTACACTTAAGTCGATGTCAAGGTTTCTATCATCCTATGGCCTTCTCTCAAACTTTTGAGTAGGTTTTAAGTTATAAAGTATAATTCCTGCCATTATTCAACAGTTTAAGCCTTTGCTCATTCTAATACGATGAGTACCAAGGATTCAAGTCATGAGTACAGGGGCTAAGTTATCTACAGTCCTCCGAGATTTTATTGTGGGTGTTGAATGACTGTAGATAACCTTTGCGAAAAGTCAACAGGGATTATCATTGGACTGTCAGTATATATACACCTCATCTAGCTAACTGTGACACATTTTTTATCTAGGCGCAATTTAATTACATGGGGCTTCTGTTTTCTACTTTGTCATTCAACCTTTACTTTAAAGATATTTAATTTGTCTATGTCAGGGCATCTGGATTCTTTCATGATTCTAAATGAGGCTTACAATTATAGAGTTTGACTTGGTATAGCTTTAGAGTACTTGCTCATGATTCTCTTTCTCTTGGTCTATGCAGATGTTTGTTGACACACAGATGTTTAGCGTTCTATCAGATGCTGCTATATCAACCTGTGAGAGTAGGCGTTTCTAACTTAAATCTTGACACCATTGTGATGCATCAAGTGGAACTTTCAAGGTTCGCTAGAGAATCCTGCAGTAGATGGGAGAGAGACTACTATAGCCGAAGGCTTTAACAAAAATTTAATTTGTAGACTACTGTGCTCGTTTGTACGTCAAGGGCCTGCAGATATGTGCCGTGCTAATTGCTCATCAGTAAATCGTCTTGCCTAAATCAAGCAATCATCATCCCTGTCTTTTATTTGGGATATGATGTTGGGCTTTTTAGGCGTCTCTAACTTGAAATTCTTGTGGCCACTTTCACAGAAGAAGCATGGTTATGTACACCTCTTCCCTCCTATTTCAAGGTGATCAATCTCAATGGTATGAGAGCTGATTATTCCTTAAACAGGAGTGCATTACTCAAATTGGCTCCAAAATAAGGAATTCATTTGTTAGAATCTCCTGTGCCATGCATGGTTCTGCATATAGATAGTGTAGTGTTAATGCTAATTGCAATTTTTAACAAGCCTTTTTCCTCGTGTTATCCTCTTCTACTTGCGTTGAATCCTTTTACTTCCTTATTGAAGAGTTAACAGTTTCAGTGAGGATCTATGAAATGATTGTTTCCTATATTGACATTTTTTTTTCCTTTGTTTTTTCTTTGGGATGTTTCCCTCTTTTAATCTATATTAATTTGCGTAAAAAGTTGTGGCTGATCTTCAGAGTAGCCTGTTGCATTCATCCATTTGATACTGTAAATAGGCTGGTCTAATTATCTTTGTGGAAACAAATTGCTTACTTTGATTTCACATTGTTCCTAGTCCTGGACAGTTGATGTTGGGGGATGGGATAGAAGTCATTTCAAGTCGTATTATTGATGAAAAACAATGAAGAAAATGCATAAATGCGCAAAGAATGGTTTTGCAGCAGTCATCACCAATCCTATATAAATGATGTCTACTGAGGAGTCTTAAGGTCTGATCCATACGGTTCTCATTGATTTCATTGAAGCTTTGGGGATAATTAATTCTAAGTACAAGCGTGTGCATTCGATCGAACTCATGTAGAATGTCCAAATGAGCTATAGATGGGATGATCAGATGGATTTGCTTTTCAACGACATTTTTCTGGATCCCATCAAGGAATGCGTGCCCTTGAGACACGAGGGAGATATTCGATTTCAAAGTGCACGATTGTGGATATCAGGACGGACTTGTAAGTGTCGAGAGCCTTTCTTAACAAAGGACAAGCATACTAACGACATCTCCGTCATCTTCTTCTTTCTCTATCTTGCTTATCCCCGTCCTTTCCCATCTCTCCCTTTCTCTCGTCTTAATTTAAACCTTATTCTTACGATTTTTTCGCACATGGCGAGCCCCGAGTCCAGCGCTGTTAGGGCGATTTCCCCAAGTGAAGCTTCAAGATCAAACCAAGAGCTCACCCCTCCGCTCCCAAATCCTTATGATCCTAACCCCAAGTCCTCCTCGGCGACAATATTTCGAGTTCCATGACGGATGCCTGAGATTTCTGAGAATAGCTGTTGTAATGTACCTCACATGTCTAGCTCCTCTGCGAAGCTGCCATTGAAGTTTTAGATCACTACCATCTTTTCCCCAGCCAAATGTGTCCCATTCTTTTGGGAGAGTCCGTATGGGGTTTCGACACCTTTTGTTTCCTCGGAAGAAACCCTTTTCACTCGGTATCTTCACTAACTTGAGCAAACCCCCAATCCGCGCCTGATCACGTCGACATTCCTGATTCCAAATTAGAGTTCGGGTCGAAATTCTTTATCGCTCGAACTTCGTACCGTCCGTGGAATTTCCCCGGGTAAGGTAATCACATAAGATCGAAAGCCATGTGGATGAACGAAGCTGGCAGTACCTTTCCGAAATCCCTGCAGCTATTTGATAGATACAATCTCAGGATTTCCGCTTCTGGAAAGATGCTCCGATATCCTGGTGCGTTACGCCAGGGACTGCCGGGAGTTACTCGACTATCACAGGCCCTCTGATTTGACCCGACAAACAAGAAATTTCCAACTCGCTTTCTTTGTTGGAGTAGAAGTGGTCGACTTCTCAGATGATGAACTCCTGTAGAGCCTCATGGGTTGCCGAGCTCTGTCCTTTTTATAGCTATGCTAGGCTTCCAAGATTGATTAATAAAATCAGTAGGATGTAATGCATTGGCGATTTCCTTGCCTGAAAATCCTACGTTGCATTGATTTCGAAGTGGCTCGCTGGAGAAATAATATCAAAAATGTTTCGAATGACCATGTTTGGTTAGCTTCCTTGCCCCAATTCAAAAAGGGTGTAAGTGCATTATAAGTCTTTAAGAAAAATACAATCAAGTCTTAAAATTTTCAAATAATGTTATTTCTAAGACTTGTCAAATTGTTGCAATTAAATCCATTCTTATTATAGAAATATTAGAATTTGACTCCGCTATAAAAGAAAAGATGACCACCCGCCCGGGTGGCGCTGCTGGCGCGGGCGCTCTTTCTCTCGCAAAAGGTTGAGCGTTCGAATCCCGGGCGCCGCAGGGTGACTTAACCGGTGGCATGTGTGTGGTGGCTAGCACGTGTCGCCCCCAGGGTTTACCTCCCGGCTGTCGGCCGTGCGGGGGTTCCCTGGGTTACCAAAAAAAAAAAAGATGAGAAAAGTTAGGCATGAAGATGAGAATTTCCAGTATGGATTCGAAGCATGTGAGCTCACTTCATCTCAATCATAAATTGGTGCGCGGCCCGCGTAAAACTCACATGATTTAATGGTTCAGACGAAGTGGGCTCGCGTTCTTCGGGTGCATGCAATGTCATTGTCAAGGCACGACCAGCTAATGAGATGTTGCTAACCAACCAAGTGTGTTACTGTCTGTTGCAAATGAGCGCAAAAGGGGTATTTGCCTCCAGCTTCTGAGACTAAAGCCATGGAGAAAAGAACAGAGCACTGGGAATGTCATTGACAAACTCCCAAATTCAGTTCCACGAACAGTGACACCATGTCCGGGGTGTTCTATTTAGCAAAATCATTGATGCTTGGCGACTTTGATTTGATAGGGCGTTTGAAGACTCTGATCCTAAGAGCAGATCGAGAATCATGAGATGATAAGATCAAAGAAGTTTCGAATATGATATGTCATAAGCAAATGCATGTGAAGTAAATATTTCAGAAATCGAATTGGTAGGATCAAACCGTTCCTATACTATTTATCCTCTGGAATGGTAATCCTCCAAAGATCTATTCCTTTCTCAAGTTTCAGATAACAGTAGCATAATGCCTTGAATACAGATCAAAACTTTAAGAACCACATGTGCTCAGTGGTCAGTAGTACATGTCAAGTTAAATACATTTGATTGTCTTCAAATGGACATGCAATTATCATATGATGTAGTTGATCAACATCGTAGAGTAGTTAGGCAAACAGACAAAATCATGGTATGTAAAAACTCAATTCCCTCTGCAACGCTTTTACAGCGGAGAAAAAGTGTGACATGCCGGGGATGGATCACCGAGGACCAGATAAAACAGAGGGTACTGCAGAAATGGTAATGCCGAATTCAACAGCCTCTTGTCCAATTCTTACACTTGCATTTGTCATGGTGAGATATGAGAAGTTACAATCTAGGTCACCCGGGACTTCCATCACTCCTTCCAGGACTTTGATGACCGTCGATAATGAAGGCCTTTTTGTGAAATCAACTTGTAAGCACCACGCGGCGAGTCTCATCATGTTAACCACGTGAGGTCCATGCAATTGCATATCCTCACTGTTCTTATCATATCCAAAAGCCGTCCTTCTTCCCACTTTCTTTTAAAAACTCCTAATAGGTACATGTCTTCCTCATTCTGAGATTCGTCAAAAACTTTAATTTCCTTCCACTAACTATCTCCATAATTACCACTCCGAATCTATAGATGTCCACTTTCTCAGTAATTGCTGCATGTAGCCATTCTGGGGCAAAATAACCCGGAGTTCCCCTCATCGTGGTCACAATTTGGCTTTGGTCCCTATCAATTATCTTAGACAAGCCAAAATCTGCAATCTTGGCATTGAATTTTTCATCCAAGAGTATATTTTGGGGCTTAATATCCATGTGGACTATCTTCCATCTACATTCTTCATGGAGATAACATAGGCCTTTTGCTATGTCAAAAATGATCTTCCTTCTCTGTTGCCAATCAAGCACGTATGACTCATCTAATTTACGAAAGATCCATTGATCTAGTGACCCTTTGGACATGTATTCGTAGACAAGTAGCTCATGAAATTTCTCGGCACAAAATCCAATGAGTTGTGCCAAGTTCACACGATGGAAATTGCCAATGCTTTCAACCTTAGCAAGAAAAGATTTCTTAGTTTGGCATAAAATATTGAGCCGCTTCACCGCTACTTTTTTTCCGTCAGCTAGATTGCCTTGATAAACAGGGCTGAATCCACCCTCACCGACCATGTTATTGAAATCCTCAGTAACAGTATTTAAATCATCATAGGTGAATCTCTTAGGCGCGCCCGGTACTTGATCAAGATAGCCCTCTTCAACTTCGTCCACACCTTTTTCCTCTTCGACATCTTCAACACCTTTCCTTCTATATAGGCATTTTATGACGACAACAAGAAAAATGAAGGCTAAAAGCGATCCGAGGCTAGAAGTGATGATTACTATCGGAACGCCATTTGCCCTTTTACTGTTTTTAGGAGGTGGCTCATCTGTATTGCGAGAATCAGCAGCTTCACTCGTGGTATTCTGCACTTTAAGAATAATAACAGTGGCGCGAACCAAATCGGACTCATTTGCAAAGGAAAATACCTGAGATACTAAGTAGCATGAACCTGAATAATTAGAGCCATCTCCTGCATCTCGAGAAAGAGCCGCTCAGCAAGAACAGTTATTCGTGCAAGTCTTTTCGCAACTCTCCTCATCTGAATTTTCAAGATCCGGGACTTCTCGGGGATCTGTCCTGAAAGCGAAGCAACTAACCCCGCCGACGACCGAAAAGCTTTGAAACTGCGAAGCTTCACAAGACAAAGGAATGCTTTCGGTACACCCGACTGTAGGATTTGTATAATCTATTGGCTTGAAGTAGCGGTCCGGACACCTGCACGTCCGATCTTCTTCACAAATTCCATCACTCCCGCAAACCATTAGATAACCACAATACCCAATGGACTCTGTTGGAGTATCGAGTGCGATGAAGAACTCAATTTTAAACTGCTGATACACCCTCAGATGTCCATCAGGTTTGAACTTCAAGTATTGCACAGCTGCAGTTGAACCATAACCAGATAACAAAGAACCGTTTCTCACGAAATTCACGAACACTTCAAAATGTCCTTGGGTGAATTCAACATAATTAGAGTCGTTGCTTGTGTTTGGAAAATTTATTCGCAAACGGTGATAAACCAGAGGATGGTCAGTCTCTATCCGGGCAAATAAACCTTCAGTAGTCAGAGAAAGCGAATATATAAACATTGTTCGCTCATGCCTGTGGCAGAATTACCAGGGGTCAATTTCTGCCCCACCCTTAATTTCTGCCTCAGGAGTAGCGTGTTTGTTGGATGATCGAAGGACTGCTACACTGCAGCATTGTTCTTATCAAACAACACAAGGTTTCCGGTGTCTGTCAAGTTCATGCCAGCAACAGATTTACCATAAGTTCCGGTTGACCACGCGACCGAGCTGTCGGCATCTTTCATTACCAAATCTCCCTCTACTGTGAGCTCCAGGGTGGCATGGGTTCCAACAGGACGGTTCCGATTAGCAGACCACACAGCCGGTCGGAGCCACGTTGTCACTGCTGTTGTTAATAGAGCGCAGGTCAGTTGGAACAACCAAAATGGCGAAATAGTAATCTTCCAAATAGGCTTGGTTATAGAAGCAACAGGCGAATGTTGTGCCATTATGGCTCTGCAGAAGAACTGGGATTATGCTAGCACCGGCCGAAGGGAACCGGATATAATTGACAGCAGATGCCGCGGCAGTCCATGCGGTGTTAAGGCCTGCGGTTGGATAGACGTCGGCCTGGGTGCCGATCAAACCAAAACAGTATGTTAGAACAAAAAGGCCGGAGGGTGTGATGTGAATACTAAAAACAAGAAGCAGGAGAGGAATGTGAATAGTAGAAGACGGAAACAGGAAACTGAATTCCAAGTAAAAGGTGAAACGGCCGTCCTTATAAGCACCATCGGGAAGTCCAAGAAGACATATTTTCTTAACTAGTATGCTTCCAAAGACCTAATTCCAAGCCACCTTGAAGGCGAAGCGACTTTGAGGACTATAATTAACTCGAAACAAGAGCGCCTATGTGACGACAACTTGAAATGGACAACGAATGGCACATAGTTACTCCAAACATCTCGTTCGTAGTTTCGGATAGAATCTAGGGGAAGCATTCTTCATTAGGCACTACAAATTTTTCTTTCGACGGAGCGACCTAAAAGAGCAAAGGTGTTTTGATTTTGTATATGATTTTCACTGTATAAAAATATTACAAAGTGTAACACTTACAAGGAAATGATATCACTGGTAAATGAAATGATGCTTATATTATACGAGCTGTCAATCTTTTGATTTTAGCTAGGGGTGTGCAAAGAATGGGAACGGCCCGGAACTAGACCAAATCGACCCAAAATTGACGGTTTCTATGGGAACCAGTCCGGTTTCCAATTCCAATTTGCTGGAACCGATAAGTACTGATCTAGTTCCCGGTTTCAAGCGTAGAACTACCCACTCAGACCGGATTGGGTGAAAGTGAGTTTTTCTCACCCGCCTTTTGCCATTTACCCTACAGTCCTACTTGTGTCCCGCAATCCTCAAAATGGAAACAAAAGAAAAAACCCTAACCACATCTCACTCTCACCGAGAGGCCACACTTTCAACTCTATCGCATACTCGCAATAGGCTCGCGCGTCACCTCTGACACTCCCTTACATCTCGCATCAGGCTCTCGCTCGCATCTCGTCTAATTGTGAATTTAGAGGGATTGGGAACCGGTTTCATGGACCTACTCAAGAATCGGATTGGATCGGCAAACTGGTTCTCATGTCGATCCATGGAATCAACGGGCTGTTCCTGATTCCAAATTTTCGAAACTGGTCTTTAGTGAGCGATTCAAAGTTCTAGAGTGAGAACCGTCATGCTCACCTCTAATTTTAGCGTGTCCAAGAATCTGCTTGTTATTTGATTGACATCTTTGGATTCTTCTCCCTTGATTGATAAATTGGTGCCTTTACTTATTCTCAAATTGGAAACTGGAGCATCCCAAATTCCCAATTTGCGACAAAAGTTTCGGCATTTTTGGACAACGGCTTCGTGAAGAGATTGGTAAATTGAAGCACATAAGGAACATATAGTCACCAGTGTTCCGAGAGCCACTTTTTCTCTTTGATAATTTTTTATATGTCTACTTCTTACGCGAGACACGTGATTAATTGACATATAAAGCACAATGATATTATCACAAGATAATTTTGGTAGACTTGAGAGATGAATACCTAAATCTCTCAAAAGCAATGATATCTAAGTAATCTCTACAGCTACTGATGCCATTGCATATTTGCTTCAACACTAGATCAAATAACCGATCGTTGAGTCTTAGCCCTTCATGATATACGGTTGCTACCAAAGAAGGTACAAAATACCGTAGTTGATTGTCAAGTCAAGCAGCAATCTACCAAATCTGCATCACAGAAAGTATACAAGTCCAAAGTTGACTTGGACAGGATTTGCATTCCTTGATTTATTGTGCTGTTGACATAATTTAGAATATGCTTCACAATTTTAATATGACTTATGTCACGCCCCGCACCCTACGAGCTCGCAACACTCCGCTTGATCATTAAGTATGCAACTTCCTAGGACTAGTCGTCGACCGATACAAACGAACTAATAGTAACACATGCTGAAGCAACTCGAACACTCTATTCAATATTCAATTAAACGGGGATAGTAAAGAGACAATTGAAACAGAACAACAAGCCACTTTATAAACATAACATTACTTATAACGGCACACTAAACAAGCATTGCTAGAGGCCTCCACTACAAACCAAACACATACTCACAAAGGATCCGGTGGTTGATCTGCTTAACTTCTCTACTCAAAAGAGGGCATCCAAAAGATATGATCCCTATCTTCATCTATCGGGAACTCCATCAACATATGCTCCATATCCATTGGGACCCCAAACATTGCGGAGGGTCGTTCATGTTCACGGTCGAGGATCTGAAAAGTTTGAATTACAACAATGAGAATAAATCTTAATAAGTAAACTCCCTAAGCCTCGCTTTGGGCAACAAGTGCCTTCGGATCACCTTAATCATGCAATCCTACTAACATAGCAACTCAATAGCAAAACCTTTCCTTGGCACAATCAACTTACAAATCATAATATATGTTCTAAAAAACACCCAACGGTATCACCATACCACACGTACTCACCAAACACAAACAAATCATGGCATTGCATAAACATGCATATCGACAGTTAATAATCCAGACATGCTCAAATACCACTCTTAAACACAAAGCATTCTCTGATGCAAATAACATTCGTAGTTGTCCATATTATCAACGACCCCTCGGGCCACATCGAACCCCTGCCGATCTTTCGGTCTAGCCGGGCATCGCCCCGCTACTTCGGGTGCGGCAACGTTGGGGATCGAACCCCCCGGCAAGCCGGGTACCCAACGGCATTCCAATAAGGAGCATCGATCCGGCCTCCATCGTGATTGGCAACATCTAGAACCCCCGCCTAGACGGCATCCAAACTCCCGCTGGGCATCATCTAGAACTCTCGCCTAGATGGAACTTGTCATGGCCATGCACGCAAACAATCACTCATTGCCAATTTTCATCTTTCTTAATTAGCCAATGCAAAGTGTTTATGACGTACATTTTCCTACGAACGAACATGTCATGAATTGTACTCATAATCATATCAAACATCATTATCTAGTCACAAATTAACATGATACATCAAGATTAGCCATGATTAACCATACAATCCATTATCAAGCTACAAGATCATTGTTCAAGCATAAGATCCACCATTGATAATCCATTTCGGCCACATGATTATCATCACAACCACACGATCAAACATTGATCACTTAATCGGCCATGATTAAACTAATTAACCACATGATCATCAATCACAACCACACAATCGACATTAATCACTTAATCAGCCATTATTAATCTAATTAACCACATGATCAAACAATTAGGACATGATCAACCATTTTAGGCCACATGATTAACTATGATCACATGATCAACCAATCCAAACTACATAATCAACAATCAACATATGATCAGCCATGATCAAACCATTCTAGCCACATGATTATTTGTTAGCACAAGATCAATCAATCAATCTAAGCCATATGATCACCCTAATCATATGATCAACCACATAAGCCATATGATTAACATCAAACCACATAATTAACCACTAATCAACCATACACTAATCATCCCTTGATCAGCCCATAATTAGCCACTAATTAGCCCACAATTAACCACTAATCAGCCTCTAAACTGGTCCATTAGTCACCCATCAACATAATCAAGGTTTAGGAAGTTACTTACCACTAATCCTAAGCCCAAAGACCAACTAAAACCAGCAACAACAACCGGCGGTTAGTGCAGCAACTCCGGCGAACGGCGAGCGGCGAAACGATGAACGGTGGCTGACACGGCAGCTGGTCATGGCTTGAACGGCGGCTAGAGGTGGTGGCGTGATGGTGCTGGTGGTGGACGGCGGTGGTTGGTCGGTGTGGTGGGGGTGTGAGTGAGAGTAAGAGTGAAAGTGAGTGAAGAAATGGCTGATCTAAAAAAATGATGGGGAGAGAGAGAATGGCTGAATAATATCATCCAAATGAAGGGTTAAGATCAATTCTTGGTCCCTAAGTCAAGATCCAAAGGCTAGGGTTGATTCTTGAAAAGGTTTCTAGAAGGGGCAATTAGGAAAATAACCAAAGCAAGAAGGGCAAATCTGTCCATGAAATTCGGAATCACTAGGGGTACAAAGACCAACATGCCCTTCCACTCAATCAAAAAGTTCTAGAACACTAAGGAGTGAAAGGGTCTTTTTCAATTCCCTGGCCAAAATTCACTTTTCCAAAAATTTCCGAGCAAACCAATAACTAAGCGAGCTTAACGAGATAACGTCCAATATAATAGTTTTGATATCCTTGAAAGTTCGATACCCAAGTTCGGATTTCAATTCATGGCCAAAATCGATCAATTGCGACTTTAGTGTATCTCAAACTAGTGGGCAATTTTTAGGTATTACGTGTATTTAACCCGTGATTGATTTGATATCAAGCCATGTTTAAGTTTACTCAAATCATGGTGACCTCGGTTGTCATGTAATTGCGAGGGTCAATCATTAGCTCCGAAGGACACGATCATTAGAAATTGGTTTAGGTAATGTTCGTAATTCAAACAATAGCCAAACAGAATCATCCGCGACCCAATTATATAACATTGGCAAATCATTTCATAACCATCATTGGATCGGCCTATAATGACCCAAAATATCCCTTTGTCAATCCTTATGGTCGAAGTGTCAATCTAAGGTCGAGTTCTTAGGTTGTGCGTACTTAATTCCTAACTAGCTATTCCCTAACAGTTAGTTTTCTCATGAATGATCAATTCAGAGTGAGATTTAACTGAAAATGCATCGATGTGATAATCATTTCATAAATCCCGAAAATGAGTTGAAATTCAAAATGTCACAACTTACAAGAGGTTGATGCATGAATTGACAAACAAAATTGATTGCACACGAAATACTTGACCGTGTGATGGTGAGATATTGAAGAACTCTGACATCGATATAGTGTAGGATCCAAAAATAGTATTACATTTGTACTAGAATGAGAGCTAGTGACCATCGGTGTGGAAAGTGGTTTGCACCCCTCTATTTGTGCACATTTAAGAATTTAACAAGCATAAAGTTGTTGGCATCAAAATACCAGCAGAAAATATCCCAACCTCCACACCCCAAAAATAGTGCAATGGCCCTATATCTTTCAGTTCAAGCTCACTACTCAATGTACAAATGAATCCTTTAAGCAAGTTTGGGTCATCACTGGTAAAAAATTATGTCAGCCACTTAAAAAAGTAGAGCTAGAATGCCATGATCTGATGTTTGAATGAACAAGGAAGGATTCATAATGCTACAAATAAAACCGAATGCCAAAATCAATTAGCTAAAACGGTTAAAAACATGCACTTGATGCTTGCTTGAGGTCATACAAAACTCTATGTAGTTGGCAAACATAAGACGAGGGTTTTTCGTCCTAGTAAATGGGTTGTTGCTCCATAAAAACACGTTGTGACAAAAAGCCAAGTAAAAAGACATCTTTTATCATCCAATTCTTTTATGGGCGAACCTCTAACGGTAGTACTAATGAGGACTGTCCTTACTACTTCCTGGTCGAACAACAAAACATGTATAAATGCGCAAAGAAAGATTTCACGGCAATCATCACCAACCCATATTGAATGATGCTTAAAATCCCATATGAATGGTGCCCACGAAGGAGTCTCAAAGCCGGACTGTTTTAATTGAATTCGTCGAGGCTTTATGGATAATTAAATCTTGAGTATGGGTGTGGGAACTCGATTGAATGAGCATAGAATGCCGACATGAGCTATAGAAGGATGATCGGTGTGGACTAGTTTTCATTGATGCTGTTTTGAATTCTCTTAATGAGTATTCTCGAAATACTTGTTAAAAAGGAAAATATTCGATTTTCAAAGCACTGTGTCTTAGCATCCTCATCAAACTCATTTTTTCTAACATAGAGTTCTATAGCTCCACGTATTTCCTTTCTTTTTTCTTTGTTTTTCCCATTATATGCCCCCTTAGGTGACATGAATTTCAGAAACCGACCCAATTTTAAAGAAGCTCATCTCCACCTTCCGCCAGCTTATAAGGTTTTTTCCACCTCAAATCTTCAGTTCTGAATAACTAAGAGAACACACTCCGCCACTTTCTTTACTGTCTACAGTCAAAACAACATAACTGATGGAAGACTGCTTGCCCAGCATCCTGAATCAACCTGAAGTAACTATACTGGGTTCCAGTTTTCCATAATCAGAGCCACCAGATGCACCAAATTGCCGAGGGCGAAGTCAAGAACGAAAGGAATGACAAAATAACGAAGCTCAGGACCATATAAATTTTAACCGGCTTCTTTCGTGTTTATATTTCCACCAAAGAGCAACTAGGATAAAAAAAGGATGCAAAGTGCACTCGCGCTCGACAGAAAGACTGCTGCAGATGTCAAATGCCCAATTGGCGGATCGTTGCATATCATGTGTAGCAGAAATGACCTCCATTACAGTGAAAACCTTAGTTACATTAAGTTAATTAATCCGATGAAGGAGCAAAACAATTGATCCCATCTCTTAAACCACATAAACACAACTGACTGCTATGTGTATCACGTCGCTAAAGGTACATCTCTCAGCAAAGTAAGCCTCCATGAGCGAAGAAGAGAGCAGCTAGATGATACTCTTTACTTTCTCTCTAACTGTAATAATATAAACTGCACATCATATGATGGAAAAAGCCAGCTAAATGCAAGAGATTCTTTCCTAGAGAATTCCTGCTTTTAAACTCAGAGTTGATGTCTCGATTATTTTGAACCCAGCAGACCAGTCAAATTAATTGAATAAAGAAAATCCACTCTTCGTTGACACTCCAGCTGGATCAATAGATGATTGCAACATTTGCCGGCTCTTCACATATAAGTAGTCCTATCCCTGGTTATCCAATGAAATATGGAATCAAGCAAATGCTGCCGAGTAGCCATGAGATAACACAGACAAAACCGATGAACTAGTACAGTAAGCTGCACATTGACACTTCATAATGCAAACTTTACCAGTTTTCTTCCTCTTGTGTCCAACAACCGCAGCAATGATCCAAAAGAAGCACCACAGGATATGACATCATTTTTCTTCATCTTCAGAATCAGATTTTGCAAAAACAGGTTCAGGTTGGGTTTGGGCATATGCAGGGGCAATGAACTTTGGATCTTTTTCTGCGACATCAGCATACTTCAATATAGCTTCTCTAGGATCTTCTTCCATCCACGTCTCCTTAATCATACCTCCTTGCTGCAAGTGGAAGTGACAATTATCCTCAGTTACCCTTAGAACCTAACTAAAATAGACAAGAATTGAAATGGAGGAGGAAATTCTTCTTTAGTTACCTTGAGAAGATACTGGGTCAATAAACTTCCCTTGCTCGCACCGACTCTTCCGCCATGTCCAGGTCCATTCATGGGAAGCTCTGGTTTATGGGATTTTAATGGATCCTTGAGGATCTTTTCACGTTGACGCTTACGGCTTGGCTGATCCCTAAATAAAGGCAATGCATGGGGGTTGTGAATGACAGGCTTTATCTCAAAGTCGTCCACAGATTTTTTCCTTGGTGCACGAGCAACACAAACAAGAGCTCCTCTCTCGCTGAGAGTAGGATCATAAAGAACGTGAGTTCCTCCTTGGCTTTTATCCCCAGAAGTTGCAAAGATCTATAACAAAGCAAAAGACAATGATGAAGATGGAATGGTCATTGGTCACATCTTAGTAGGGCAGAAAGCAAAAGATCCTGAGTGTATACATACACCTGTGCAGTAATTCTATTAAGTATTTTTTCCAGGGTAAACTAGCATACAGTTACATCTAGTACCTGGTTCAGCCTGGGGTGCCAGGCACACTGCACCACACTACAAGTAGGAGAAATCCCAATTCTTGATACCAGCTCAAGTTTAGATCGATCGAAGAAACACAACAAGCCCCCAGTTGTGGACTCCCTTTCAACAGAAGTTCCAGTCAAGAATAGCTGCTCGTCGGGACTAAAAGCGATATTTGTCTGGGCATAGTGATTTGGAAGATCTTCAAAAACTTTGAGGGCATTTTTGATGAGGCGCAAATCCCACACCTAATGTGTATTAAACATAAGAAGATGAGATAAAATTGAATAATTGAAATTATTTAACAATCAAAACAGGATGCGTGCTTCAGTCGTATCCATGTCATTACCTTAAGTGAACCATCGAAACTTCTTGTCAGTAAAATTTTCCCATCACTGGAAAACTTAAGCCCAGTTATATCATCTGAATGAGCTTTCTCGATATGAATGTCCGGCCTGCTTCCCCATCCTGGCTTAAGGTTCCAGATCTGTCAAATCCAGCAGTTGACAAAAAGAGGTGAGTAGCAGATCATAACTGATTGGGAACACAACCGCCATCACACCAGAAGGACAAAATTTTACACCTTAGCATCATTTCTCCCAATATGACATAAGTGGGACATAATACCTGTATTGAACCATCTCCAATACCACCCGCAATGCATTTCCCCTCACGATCCCAAGTGCATGTTGTCACAGGTACTCTTCCAGGCCTTGCAAGCTTTGGTTTAATAACCTATATATTCAATAAGTTAGCAAAAGGTACAATTCTAGTCCTCTAGGGAAAATAACACAACGAGCAAAGAGATACCTAAAGTGGCCAATTTTTTCTACAATTTGGTGATAAACAGAAGTGGCCATAAATAAGCTCAATGGAAGCAAGAAAAGTCTACAGATGGGGCCAGAGTATCAGAAAAGCAACTGAAGAAACTCATACATTGGCATAAAAAAAGTCTAAAGAGATTTCATCGTGAAAGAGGGATTGAGGTAAAAGCAGTAGCTCGAGATCGAGAAGGGAGGGGGATAACCAAAATCAGTAGAACTTTCTGGTTTAGAGTTATCTTTTGTAGATTTTATCCATCATAATCGATTTCATGCGTAAAAGGAAACGGCATCTTAAAATCCGAATGCTATGATTCCTAGAGGAGCGAATAAAGACTATTGCTTATTTCTGCCTGCCAGAACTTTTTTTTTCATATATATTGATGACCCACAAGTCAGACGGATCGAGTGGAAACTAAGGAAGATTGCCCAGCAAATCTATATACGTGAAGGCAAGGAAATAAAATAAAAAGCAAAATAGACCAATAGTTCATCATCACAACGTCTTGAAAAATTGAAGTAAACCAGCTGTTAACTATGTACATCAAAAGTGAATGCTTCAACTCCTGAGATGTATTCCTAGATAATCTCGGTACAAACAGCTCAATCAAGAGCCAAAAAGAATAAGACTCTCAAAGGGAAGAAAACAAATATGCAGCAGTGCAACAACTCGGTTACCATATCTTCACACAAACTCGAAGTCAGGATATGAGGAAAAAATACCTGCTTTTGACTTTTGAAGTCATTCACATCCCATATGCGAAGAGATCCATCCTCCGATGATGTTAAAATTGTCTCCTTTGTTTTAGGGTGCCACTCTCCCCAAGTCAATCCAGATATATGGCCCTTCGTATTTTTCAAATCACGAATATACATGTCCCCCTTCACAAATTCACCTAACGTAAGCCCATCACGATCATAGATCTGCGTCCCCAAGGAGAATAATCGTCAGACGAGCCAAGATGCACCACAGCTTTCAGCAAAATAATAAGTACCATTAAAGTTACCTTAGCTTGAGCTGAGCCAGTTACGCACAAAAATCGGTCGGCCGTCGGACTCCAGCTTAAGTTACGGACTTGATGACCTTCAGATGGCTCCAAATCTCTAAATGATGATAGGCGAGAATTCATTCCTTGAAAGTCGTACATCCGTACAGAGTAATCATAACTGCCGGATAGAACCCGAGAACCGGTGTGGTCAACAGCAAGAGCGGATACAATCTGTTAATCGCATTTTTGTGTAGAAATTTCACCAAGTCAGAACCACAACGTCAGAAAGCTAACTACTACCAAGCTAAAGGTTTCAAGGAAATCACTTGATACCATCTACAGGATTCTTTCAAAATCTACAGCATTTTTCAATGTATTCCTAACTGCTGAGAAATCTAAAGCACATTCAAACTATCACAAACTATGACCATATGATTGCTCAACATGCTGGCATCGAGGAGTGAGTCGCCAGATGTAAATCGTCGTGCCAAATTTGATAAAACTAAGAAAGTTGCAAACGAAGGAACAGGGAAGAGAGATGGAGATACCTTAGTATGGCCTTTGAGCACGATCTCATTGCTGAGAGGTAACCGATACCGATTCTCCTCTTCTTCCTCCTCCTCGTCCGAATCAACAATCGGTGGCCGCGGCGGCCCAATCATCGCCTCTTCCTCCTCCTCCTCATCATCATCACCACCATCTCCAAGGTTCCCAGGAGGCGGCGGCGGCGGGCCAACCATAACCCCGTCGTCATCGTCATCGTCCTCCTCCTCGCCCCCGCCATCCTCACTGGAAATCAGTCCCGGCGGCGGGCGAGGCGGGCCTATCATCGCGCGACCACCGCCCTCGCCGTCGCCGCCGCCGCCGCGGGATCCGGTTCCAGCGTCGGGGCCGGGCCTAGGGCTTCCGGCGCGGAGCTCCTCGAGCCAGGCTCTGGAGGAGGAGGAGAGGGAAGGCAGGCCGCCGCTCTTGCCACCGGCGGCTGCGGCGGTAGCAGAGGGAAGAGAAGGGGAAGGAGAGGCGGAGGCGGGCCCTGGGCCGGGGCCGTGGCGGCGAGTGGCGGAGTGAACGGATTCGAGGGGAGCCTGTGCCTTGGACTGCTTGCCGAAGGAGAGAGGGAACTGAGCTCTCACGCCGTCGTATATCTCCGCCTCGTCCTCCATAGCCCGTAGCTCCGCCTCCCTGAAGGAAGAGAGAGAGAGAGAGAGTTGTCTACTTGCAGCTTCTTCTTCTTCTTCTTCTTCTTCTTCTTCTCAAGGTACCGCCATCGAAGCGCAGGAGGAAAACAGAAAGAAAAAATGGCCCTTTTTATTTATATGTTTTGTCAATCTAATTTTTTAATTTAGACTTTTACTCTCATGAATTTGTCGGCTTAATTATTAGGATAATGACGCAAATGATCTTTGAATTTTGACTTAGTATTCAATGTGATCTCTGAACTCTAGCCCAATGCGCAATGTCATCCCTAAATTTTTAATTTGTTCAATATTCTTCGACTTTTGGTGCATGTTCGTTATAATCCTTAAATTATATGAAGATATTCTATATTGTCATTTCATTAATTTAAAATAAAAGGCAACATTATACATTTTTATATAGTTTTGAAATTACACTAAACATATACTTAAAGTTCAAGGACTATGTTGAACAAATTAAAAGTTCAGGAGATACATTGAACATATTGAAAATTTAGGAATCACATTGAACATTAAGCCGAAAGTTTAGAAATCATTTGTGTTATTTTCCCTTAACTAATTCCAACTTTAATTTTATTATTCGATCAAACTTGTCAAAAAATTATGGGGACGGCCTATGTGTCACGAAGCTGCAATCAGGTGGCGGGAATCGGCGAGTGCCCAACTAAGGTAGTATGTAATACGATGTCGCCTAAACAATTCGAGCATCTTAAAGTTGAATGAAAAACATTAAAAAACATATCAAATTTTCGGGATATATAATTCTACAATTAAATAAGAGATAAGAAATGGTTAAAATATTTGAAATTCTCTCACTTGATTGACGGTAACAATGTATATTGGTTATACATAAATATGGACATGTTGCAGTCATTTGTGTTTTTTTACTAATCTTTAATATTAAAAATGTAGTTTTTCCTTTTCGTAATTATTGAAGAGAAAATGAAAATGATTTAGGGATAATGACACAAATAGTCCCTAAACTTTGACCCAATGTATAATTTGATCCCTGAACTTTTAATTTGTTCAATGTAGTCCCTGAACTTTAACATAATGTTCAATTTGGTCCCTGAACTTTTAATTTGTTCAATATGGTCCCTGAACTTTTAATATGTGTTCAATTTAATCCCTGAATTATATGAAAATATTCAATATAGTCCCTGCAGTTGAATTAATGGAAGGACTATGTTGAACATTTTCAAATAGTTCAAGGACTAAATTGAATACATATTAAAAGTTCAAGGATCACATTGAACAAATTGAAAGTTCAAGGACCAAATTGAACATTAGGTTAAAGTTCAGGGACTACGTTGAATAAATTAAAAGTTTAGGGATCAAATTGCACATTAAGTCAAAGTTCATGGATTATTTGTGTCATTTTCCCAATGATTTATAAACCACAGCGAATAAATTCTCTCGAATATTATTCCTACGCATCGCCGCTCAACTCGGCCGTGCCGCGCCGCCGTCTGAGCCTCCGGCGCGAGGACCGCCCGAAGCTCTCGCCGGAGCAACCGCCCATCTCTCCGGTCCGGCGCCGCCGCCGCATTAAGCGCCTGAACCAGAGAGGAATCACCACCACCAACGGTACTCGCTCTCTCTCTCTCACTCTCTCTCACTCTCTCTCTGCCTCCCTCCGTGATTATCCTGAAATTGTCATCACGTCCGGCGAGTTTCGCTTTCCGATCTCTTTCCCTGATTGTTCCGACGAGCCTTGGAGTCTGTTCAGCGGTTCTCCGGCGACCTAGCAGACCGTCGATGCGCAGTCTAATTGAATGAATTTTTGCTTAGTTAGAGGAACTTGTCGCTCGGAGTAACTTTTATCCTGTTCGAATCCGAACAATCGTCGCTGTCGATGCTTGCCAATTGAGGCGTGCCGGATCTCGATCTATTAATGGCGAGAATGAACCTGCTTCGGCCGATTAGTGGATTCTATGTTTGTGTTTTTCTTTCGAGCTGAATTGATTAGGGGTTTTGCTTGTTTCCTTTCCTTCAATCTCGGATTAAAAATGCGATGCCGCCATATGAATTATCGGCTGGTAGTAAGGATTTTCTTTTTCTTTGAACATGTAAAAGGAGAAATGTGTATTCCTGTGTGGCGTCCGAAAGGTTACGCCCCGCATCCGGTTCCTAATCGTGCTGAAATTCCACTCTTCGATGCGTCGTTTGTCCCAGAACCGAGAGGGAGAGGGAGAGATTCGATGTTCGATATGCTGCGAAGTAATGCAAAGAAATTCGCCTTCATTGCCCGTGTGTTGGAAACATTGCTTAGAATGAAAGATCTTCAAACTATGTGGTTTAACTTTACTGGAATAAGTTCCGATTGCCTTTAGTTTAAAAAAGTTGTCTTTCCAGTTATCTTCTCCTGCCCATAATGACATGTATAGTATGAAGATGTTGTATTACCAGCTGAACAGAATTCTATGCATGTTAAAGCTGTGGCTTTGTGGGATTTGAACTGAGGCGACAGCCTATTAGGTCACAATGGAACTTCCTTTTGTTGTATTCACTTCTTTTTCTCAAGTTTTGTGGTTTATGTTCAAGCTAGTTTCGTTCGGCCTTAATACTCATATCATAGATGGCCTATTTGTCCATATTTGCCTTTGAGTGGAAAGATAATTGATCTGTGATTCTTTTTGTTTGTGCTTGTTGGCGATCTGCGATTAAATGTTAAACCCCCATATTATCTTCCATGCTTTTACATGTTGCTGTAGGGCTGATTGAGTCGCGGACAATATGCATCCCCCTCTAACGTTACACCGTCATCCAATGTGTGCTGAAGTAAGTCTATTACGCTTTTCAGATTACTTCACAGCTTAAAAATGCTCCTGCTATCTGCTACTTCTGCTTGAGATGTTTGATGGGTTCAGGTGATCAAGGGTCAATGTGCTTAGACATGAGAAGATGTCTCTGTCCTTGGGATCTCGTGTCGCCTCTTTGGATATCTCTTTTCCATTTTTTTCCTCATCTGAGTTTAAGCAAGGAATGTAGGTAGGCTAAAAGCTATTGCTTTTTGTGAAAAAAATTAATCTGCCATTACTTTAATTAGCCTGAAATAGGTTCGTTGTGCATGGAAGGGCTCCTGTAGAGCTCAGTTGGTAAAAATGGGAGTGTTCTTTCTTGTTTTCTTTATCTTCTTAAGATCAGTGGGAATGTTCTTTCAAAATTCACCTCAAATCTTCTTATTGATGTAAGGTTAGTAAGCCTATACTTTTTCACTTTTTCATTCCTATTAAGTAAGTCACAAATAGTATCAAGAATAGAAAGCACACTTTTCCAAGAGGGACTATTAAAACTTGATGTTTTAGATGTTATCATCATATTTTTGCACATGTCATCAAAATTGCTGGAAATAAGACCATAGTGATTCCGCTTGCCCTCGTTTTAAAAGGTTAAAATCAATAAACATCTGCATCTTCTGTGTTATGTGTCCTATTAAAGAACCAGTGGACTGGATTGACCTGATACCAATATATTCTTTCTAAGGAAATTTAGAGTCTACTCGATCTTTTGTAAATTTTTGGATTACTAGCTTGATCTTTTCATTTCCTGTTCGTACTGTCCTGTATGCATGTTAGTGGATTATGTACTATGATCTCATCAAGGATGATGAATCCGTGCACAGTCATGTGTAAGATTGATGGAGCTATATTAGCAACCCCCCCCCTTCCCACAGAAAGGTTTTCAAAGAACCCGTACTGTTTTGTTAAAATAATAACGGAAATGTTGTAAGAATTGCTGTTCCAAGTTTGAAGGAGGTCTTTCTGTGAATTAACCAATAA
Organism: Syzygium aqueum; assembly: GCA_031216185.1. Classification (NCBI taxonomy): domain Eukaryota; kingdom Viridiplantae; phylum Streptophyta; class Magnoliopsida; order Myrtales; family Myrtaceae; genus Syzygium; species Syzygium aqueum. The sequence continues at coordinate 9,839,510 of CM062241.1, forward strand.
AAACAATTATCTGTTTTACCTTAAGAAAAAGAAAATTATATTGGCAATAACCATTGTCACAAGAGAACTAAAGATGCACTAATCATTTTGCTGGGATTCCAACTATTACATTGAAAAATATATGCCTGCACTACATAAAGCATAGTATTTTCAACACATACTCGATAGTTTGATGGTGTCTCGTCAGGCAAAATGCATTACCTAATTGTATAAATCCAGCAGCAATCGTTCTCTCTTTAGTTAGAAAAGTGGACATGTGCTGACTGAAGTTTTCAATTCCGGCAGATAATTGAACAGTTTCAACAGTGTCACTTGGACCATCCCATTGGAAAATTTTTTGGCGAATGTACTGACCTAAAAGTAAAGCTTGATCGCTGTTTTCGGGCAGAGGTGAGACTTTATTATACTCATAAGGTTATATATTGAATATTGTGAACTCTCATTTGATTTGTTGCATGATTTCAAATTTTCTATAGAAAGCCGTGAAACGAAAGGCTAACTTTGAAGAGAGCAAGAAATTGAGAGAGAGGCTACAAGCTTATAGAAAGGAAACCACCGAGACAAGTCAATGAACAGAGATACTGCAAGATTAGTCCTTGGTGATGGAGTGAGGTCTAATATGAATCAGAATGCTGTACAAGTGAGGGAGTTTGATCTTTGAAAATTTTGTGCCGGAGAATTTGTTGCAGCATATTCTTTTCTGTAGAGTCCTGGAAAAAAAAAAACTTTGACACCATGAACATGAAGATTGTAAGGAAGGTTTTGAATGGAAAAACAGATCTCTGAAATCTACAGTGAGCAGATTTTCAGGTTGTTTCAATATGTACTACTAGGCATGCTGAATTCAATTGAAAAACATTTACGAAATAATATCGATTTGATTACGGCTTACACATTGTTGATAGTTGCGGTCGGCTTACTTCTGTCTTACAGGCATGCTCTATTCTTGGCCAAATGAATTGTGTGCATCGATTTATACAACGGTTGTGGCTCGGTCTCTGTATTCAACATGTCTTGTTTATTCTTGTGTCTTACATTTTATATGTTTCCTTGGTTGACAAGATATTAGCGCATATTTATCCGATACACAAGCTCTTAGTAAGGAAAGACTCATCCGGCAATGCCAATTCGAAGCTAAGGAGATGAATGACTAGTTCGACATTTCGACTCTTGGACAATTATAGACATCGTGAAAGCATCTTGCTTTGGTCACATGTATTATTGTCCTCGTTGATTACCCCATCTCGATACCGATTTTCGGCCTAACCCGGGTTTAGGACAGAGACCCTCAAGGACACCAAGCTGGAGATAAAATTGGTGTCCCAATCGATCCTCTCTTTGCCATGGTGCTCTTCCTTGTAGGGTGCGAGATGCTGGAGATGTCTGATCCTCGGACGAGACAGTATCCTCTAACGTTCGATATATAAAAAAATTAATATCGACCATTGGATGGGCCATGACAAAATTGTCATTTCAAGTTTCATGGCAGCATATAAAAGGGATAGTAGCATCACCCGCCAAAGGTTATTTTCAATTATGCAATGCCCTTCTTAGACTTCTAATTGGTGCAATTAGGTTCCTTAATTTTGGTTTTACTTTGTCTTCGAACTTTCAAATGGTTGAATTAAGTCTTGGAGATACTTTTGAGTGCTTAATGTCGTTATTGATTTGGAAAAGGTTTCAAAATGAGGAAAACCGCTCATCTAAGTCTAATAATGTCATCTTTTTTATTAACATTTCGGGGGAAAATTATTCGCAAAGTTCTAAACTTATTATACGGTGGCCAATTCAGTATTATATTTTTTTAGTTGTGCTAATTTAGTTTCAAACAATTTGGCAATTTGCCAATTTAATCTAAACCTTTCAATTGTGTCAATTTAATCCTTTCGGCCAGAAACCGCTGACATAGAGGTCTAGGCAGCGTCAACTATCCTATATGACACGACCGTAGTACGGTCGGTGTTGACTTGGACAATTTTTGCAATTTTAAAGATTTTTCTGAATTTTTTGTTTTATGTTTTTTTTTGGCCACCTTGCTTGCCCGAAGTTAGAAAAAGAAAATAAAAAGAATTCAAAAAAAAATTATAAAAATTATACACATCAGCGTCGGTGTCACCGTATCACGTGGTACAGCTGATGTTGATTAGATCGCTACATCATCGATTTCTGATCAAATTCACTTTCCAATATAAAAGTTTAGGGTTTCAAGTGTACAGATTAAAAGTTTATGAACGATACTACACATTCCACAAAAATGTCGGGACCACTAATGGTATATTATATGGGTAGAGAAAGCCAAATGAAATTTGGTCTTTTGATTGCACGTGGTCAAATGGAGTGTAGCTAAAGCATCGAGCCAAACACAATTTCCCCGCCCAACACCACTTCCCCACGTACGTCGTCGCCGTTCCCAGAACATTCACGTCTTTCCCTCCCTCCCTACCTGCCGGCACAACACAGACTCCCCGTCGTAAAGTCAACGTCGCCCGGTTCTTTTTCTCGCCTCACCGCGCTCCCTTCTCTCTCCCCCTCCTTCCTCTCGACGTTCTGCTGCATCCGAATCATGTAAGTCAGCGGTAGCAATGCTTCGTGCGCACCCAGGAGTTTGCACGGTTCGAGATCGTTTGTGTGATGAAGTGTGTGTGTGTGTGTGTGTGTGTGTGTGTGTGTGTGTGTGTGTGAGTGTCAGTGATGCTGATCCAATCCCTTTTGGCTCTTTGCTTTTGGTTGTTGGCGAAATGCAGGGAGGGAGAGTTGAAGCCGATGGATGCGGAGCAGCTGAGAGAGAGCGCGCACAGGATGGTGGATTTCGTCGCGGACTACTACAAGTCCATCGAGAGCTTCCCCGTCCTCAGCCAAGTCGAGGTTTCTCTCGTTCCCTTCCCCTTCGTCTTGCATTTCCATGTTATAGTTGATTAGACATTGCGCGTGCCTGAGAGAGAGAGAGAGAGAGAGAGAGACTTGTATATAAGTGATAGTGGTCCCAGAACTTTGACTCGAAAGCGAGGCGAATGTGATATTCTTGCCTAGGAATACGAAAGGATGACAATACATGTTTCTTTACCTTAGCATCAACAGAAGTTACCCTCCCTGGAGGCCATGTCTACATTGGATGTCAATCCAGTGCGGTGAAGGAGTGACCTTGTCCTGAAATTGAAATGCCTATGACTCATTGCCCACTCCCCGTGTTGGGATCAAATTTTTGCATTGGTGGTATGACAGGAAAAGGAAAAAAAACCTTTTCTTTTGTTTCTTTTTCTTAAGCACGTGAGAGTTGTACTAAGAAAGTCAATCTGGTTCCTCATCCATGCAGCCTGGCTATTTACATGAACTTCTTCCGGATTCTGCGCCTGATTGTCCTGAATCATTGCAACAAGTTCTCGAAGGTGAGGTACTCCTGCTGCTCTTGTTTATAAGATCATGATGGATCAAACTCGGGCGGTTTTTATATGGATTCTTAACTTATACTTGCAGCAATATTTCTCACTTGGAATCCCAGATTACATGATTTTCAAAACTTCGAGAGCATTGATCTTTTGCAGTTAAATGGGTATTTGCAGATTATATTGTATATAGAGGCAAACGGAGAGACAGTGTAACACTTGCCGATGGATAAGTTAGTTAAAATAGCTATTAATCTAAACAAAGTATCTCTCTCTCTCTCTCTCTATTATATCACTGCAGATGTACAGGCAAAAATATTACCTGGGATGACCCATTGGCAGAGTCCAAATTATTTCGCATATTATCCTTCTAACAGCAGTATCGCGGGTTTTGTGGGAGAGATGCTCAGTGCTGGCCTCAACATAGTCGGGTTCAGTTGGATTACTTCCCCTGCTGCAACAGAACTTGAAATGATAGTTCTGGATTGGCTCGCTAAGCTTCTCAATCTGCCTGATGACTTCCTTTCAACAGGTCAGTTTGTATGCTATAACAGTCTTGATGGCATCAAATGGCCTGCTTTTATTAAATTACTCTACGAAATGAAAATGAAAAATTACTACTCCCCATTAAATCAGTCAGTAGAAGAATCACTTCTATCTTGCTCATGATGATTACTGACAAAGAAACCGGACAAACTATTGCATCTTTTTTGGCTTTGATGTTACGGCATGAATAGTTTTCATTTCACATGTGAAGTGTACACTAAGTTTTATGGGCATGGTCAACATCCACTAAAACGGGAGACATCCCCTGCCGTCCTTGTTCCACGCAATCAAAGAGTAGCTAGAATCACGCATGCCTTTTCTTTTCTGCATCATGAGCTTACTTAGCATAAGCATTCTAGTAAAAAATTATGGAAATGTCATTATTCTATGAGCTTACTTTTTTCTATATCTCTCTTTGGTAGCCTGCTCTTGGGACCAGCACTATCTAAAATCTAGGAAATGACGATTTACTGCATCTTCCCCTAATAATTATTTGGACTTTGTCAGATGAATACATTGAAGAGTCATAGAGATCAGTTACCTTTGTGATTTAGTATATGGACAGCGCAGAGTTCACCCTTAAGTTTCATAGAGAATGGCTTTGTAGTTTGCATATATGATGATTTCTGCTTTCTTATGAAGGTAAAGATGCAATATTTTTTGAAAGTTTTTTCAAATTGTTTGATAATGAGTTAAGAATGAGGGTCATTAACTTGATTATGCAGTGACTATAATGCATAAAACTTTGAGAAATTCATCTTCTGCATTTAAAGCTGATAGTTTCAGCTTATAGAAAACTGTATCAACAAAACCGGGGAGATAAAGTAGTGGAGGCTTCAGTATATTTGACATGCTAAGACATATGCCAAATATTTCAGAGCCTTCAAAAAACCTCCTTCTAAATTCCAAAACTATGTGCCATATTCGATAGCTTACTGTCAAGTATGACGATGCAGGAGCAGGTGGTGGGGTAATACAGGGTACTGCAAGTGAAGCTGTTCTAGTAGTTCTATTGGCTGCTCGAGATAAGTTCTTAAGTAGGATAGGGAAAAGTTCGCTTGATAAGCTTGTTGTTTATTCTTCTGACCAGACCCACTCGTCCTTGCAAAAAGCATGCCAGGTATTCTTGCTTGCACTCTCTTGTATATTCCTGGGGATAATACAAGACAATTTCCTCATGAAAGAAGCCAGTGGCTAGTTCACCTAGAAGGACCTTATCTCTATGTTTCTTTTACTAATTAAAATATTTAAATTACTAATGCATTAGGGACCTACTTTTGGTCTTCAGCTAAAATTCGATATATGACACAGGATAGGATGCTTTAGTGCTGAAACATGGAATGGTCAAACCAGGAAAGTAAATTCATGAGTGATATTTTACTTGATTTGGTTATAACTTTACGAGGATATCTTGTCATTGGATTTAACAGGGAGCCTGAGAAATGTAGGGTTCAATATGCATAAAGGAAAGGATAATGGGTTTTTCCAAGATTTCTGAGAGGAGTTTTGCAGAAAACCTTTAGTTTTTCAATTTTGTAATCTTGAATTTTTGGGTTAAACATTTACTGGATTGAACTTACGGAAAGTTAAACAAGAATATCATCCATAAAAGCAAGCACTCTTAAGATTCTACCAGATAGGATAATTTTCTGCCGTCCTGTAAGGAAAGCTTTATAGCTTTGAGATATGCCATTTGATTAAACAAATTTACCCTTTAAAGTGCTGTATTTCAATCCTCGAACCCTTGATGCCCTCAAATATGTTCACCGAATTATTTCTCCTTCCCTCCTTGTGCTATTTAGTTCCTTTACAACTATTTATTGGTAAATGAAACACCATTGTGGTAGTGAGTGGTGATGCAGAACAAGTAGAATGCATCTTCTTCTGCAGTATACACCAAAAAAATGGTAGAAGATGAAAAATGATTCTATAGATCATTCCTTCAATAGAATATTTATTGAGTAGACTATGAACTTGTATTAGTTAAGCATTTTGTTTCCATATTTCATGGCAGATAGGAGGCATATATCCAGAGAACTGCAGGGTTCTAAAAACAGATGCTTCTACCAATTATGCGCTCTCTCCCGATTTACTTAATGAAGTGATTTCTCAGGACATATCCTCTGGTTTAGTTCCCTTCTTTTTGTGTGCTACGGTAAGTAAGAAGCTTGACATTAGTTCTCATGTTGCTTTTTGTCCATTGACTTCTTGATTCAGCTACATATTAAGCTATTAAGTATACTGTAGGCTGAGTTCCTATTGAACTGGTCAAGATAGTAGGAGAACATAACTGAAAAAAATTGCTTTGTGTAAGCTAATTAGGTTGATATTTCTGAAAAGCATGCTTTCATATACACAAATTGAATTTTGACAGCCATATATACCATGTAAAGTATTACCATGAATTTACAATGGTATTTCTTGTTTGTTAATTAAACTGTTAGTAGATGCAAGGATGAGACAATTTAAGGGTGGAAGAATCAATGGACTCTTATTGTCCCTTGAGTTGACTTGGAATGCTGAGTCTTTTGTGATAAATCTTGTATGTTAGTTTTTATAGTAGTGACATGATTGAGGCTTGGGACAAGTTCTCCACGGACTTCCTTGCCCCAAGAAAATAGTGCTGTAATTGCTAGATTTAGCATTCGAGGATGCATTTGATATATAAAAATTGTCTAAAATAATCATAATGAGCAATTATCAAAAGGTTAAAAAATTTCAAATGGGCCATACTAGGTTATGGTATACTATCGAGTGGAGTGTTTAGAATTGGTCTCAAACAGGAAGATAACTCATGCTATCTAGTCTGAATTCATTTGCTGTTTGCATACACTAAAATATTAATTCAGTTGAGAGCCTTCAATTTATGCTCAGGTTGGAACAACTTCTTCAACGGCAGTTGATCCCTTGCCTGCACTAGCAACAGTTGCTAAGGTGAGGCATCTGATATTGTATGGCTGGGTGCTTCTTATGAAGGTCTTAATTTTGGCCTGAGTTGTCAAACCTGGTCCGCAATGTATTAAGGTTGATCCAGCATTATACCTTCTTTAAGCTCTACATAATGCTTTGTTTTGGTGCCACATTCCTATAGGTACTTATTGATGAAAGTGGACCCCATCATTCAACCTGTATTCTAGCCTTTGAAGCATTTAAGAGCTAGCTTTTCCAAAACTCCTGGTCCGTGAATTTCTGCTGTATTAAAAGGCTTTAATAGATAATTGTATCCTGTGTAGTTAGGCTAATACTATTAGCTCATGGTGGGCCACAGTTGGGTGAAGAAATGCTTTTGGACTAAAGCCATTTCTTTGAGATTCTCTGCATCTCTTTTCTTGCTTTGAATTTTGGCCTTATAAAAGGTGAGAAGTTCTCTGTTGAATCCAATCGCTTCTTTACTAAAGAATGGACCCAGGGCAGGATAAGGTGGTGTACCGTTAACCCCTTCCTTCACTATTATAATCTTTAGACACTGCTAATTTGACCATTGTTAGTTGAGGTACCCAGCATTGAATATGTCCTCCAACATTTCACGATATCTTTGCTCTTTCCTTGTTCTTATCTGCTTATAAAGAACTATTCATTTTCCAAACATAAGCCAACTAGTGTTTTTTTAGAGTATGAGAGCTGATTAGATCAGGGTTTACCAGAGCAATCTTTTAGTTAACATAAAAGTTTCTTTTGCATTCTGGTTGTATGAGAAAAGCATCTCTGAATGGGGAATATTATCAAAAATTTTCAGAGAAGTGGAATGTGGTTCCATATTGATGCTGCATATGCTGGAAGTGCTTGTATTTGTCCTGAATATCGGCCTTACATTGACGGCGTTGAAGATGCTGATTCGTTCAACATGAATGCACATAAGTGGTTTCTGACAAATTTTGATTGCTCCGCACTCTGGATAAAAGTAAGCCATATTCTTTCTATATGTTGTCTGTTGATGAGATTGATGCTCCTTATCCTTGTGTTTACGATGACTCTCCTACATGTCTATATCCTTGTTTACTCTGCCCTTTTCTGTTTTATTATTTTTAACAGAGCGGGCAGGTCTAAATCCTGTAGTCAAAGTGAACTTGTCATGCTTAAATTGTCTTCTGTTAAGGTTCTATTGAAGACATCCTTTAATGCAATCCAGGGCACTATTTTAATACAATTAGATGGTGCTGAATGAGTCTTTTGCATCATGAGCAGTGGCTAACATGAGAGAAAGTAGAGCTTGCAACACTTTGAACTCCTCATAGGGCAAGCAACAATGTTCTAACTTGTATTTTTATTCTATAATAATGCATGTTCTAGGGAATAATGTTATTATGTTTTCCACTCAAATGGTCAGTCAGATACAAATAGCGGCAGGATTGGAATGTGGTTTTTATTATTCGGTTATCCAGTTCGCAAGATATTTAGTTGTATCTCTTTTAGCAAGAGCTTTCAAGGTTCCCTGAAATATAAGATTCACTGTCTCGTCTGTGTTCTGCAAGAATGATTCCTTTGTATAGTTTGTCTCATACCAATGCAATTTCACGATTGAGATTGATCTTTCTTATGTGTGAACAAATTGACAAAGTTCATTGGCAATTTTTGGCATCTATGGAGCCGTCCATTCCTTTGTTAGGTAGTTGTATGTGCATCTTCTAAATAGATAGATCCTGCCCCATTGGCTAAGGGAAAGAAATTAGTAGCATCTTGCCTTCGTTCCTGCTACAGATATAATCAAGCACTTAAACCTGATTGAAGTTGACATATACTCAGTACGAAACTCTGCCAGAGATTTACATGAGATAATGATGGGGATCAAGGTGGTAAACATTGTTCCTAAAGAAGCGGCTTGTTTGTCTTGGCATGGTTCACCTCAGGAAGAAGACTGGCTATGCATTTTTTTGAGGATTGAGGAACCAGGAAAAAGCAAAATTTCCTATGTTTAGGCCAATACTTTTGTTGCTAATACTGCTAAACTCATACACAATTTGCTACACAGTGCTCTACAGTGAATACCAAAAAAATTTTCCACAAGTCATTTTCCATGATCTGTAAACTTTTGTCAAAGTTCCTTATTGTGCAGTCATTAAGTATTACTATTGGAAATCCTTCTTGCCAATTCTGCAGAAAAACTCCGCTGGTACAAAGTCTTCGAAATATGTGTGAATTCACTGATTCTCGACCTCCTTTTTATCACTATGATTTATTCAATATCTAGTTGAGTTTGGTTAGTGACATCCTCAAGGAACATTCTTTTATCCAAATAGTGCAATTGCATGTCATTTCCATTTATTTTTCCTTTCAAATGCTATTTGTTTTCTTCATCAGGACAGAAATGTGCTGATTCAGGCCCTTTCTACCAATCCAGAGTACCTAAAGAACAAGGTAATGTTTCATGATGATTGATGTGTTACTATGTCCTTAAAGTTTCATGGAAAAGTAGATACGGAATCAGTCTACCATTAGCTCATCACTACCCTCTCTTTTTTCATTGTTGCATTGTCCTTTATGCTGCAAATTATTTTCAATACTTTTTCCCTAAAACCTTTAACGTTAAGACAGAAATGCAAAGATTCACAAGTACGTAGTCTACGCGTTACATCTTGGCTTGTGTTTCTTTTTATCATCTTTTGTGCAAGAGAAAGGGAAATTGCCTTTTACTCGAGAAATAAATGCATTTTTACCATTTATACTTGGGAAAGTTTTTACGAGTAAGGTACGGATCAAGAGGATCTGCATGTCTGCTAGAACTAATACGATTGAATAGGTCTTAGCTAGGTTTCTTCACCACAATTTCCTCATGAATTTTTGAAGCAACTTCCATACGTCTTGTGAGACACTAAGTCTTGTCTTATATCAACACTAGGACTATGGCATTTCAGAGTTTTGCAAACATGAATGTTTTTACTCTTGCTTTTTCCTGATTTCAGTAGAATCCGCTTTCTTCTGGAACTGTTGTACTCACTGCAAGATGGATAAGACGATACTATATATGTCTTATCGCTAATGTGGCCTCCATCTTAATGCTAGTAGTGCTGCGTAGAATTAATACAAACGGAAAATTTGGAAGCGCCTTCTTTGTCCAGTTTTACAGTGATACGACTATCTGCAGGTGTCACAAGCAAACATGGTTGTGGACTACAGAGACTGGCAAATTCCTCTTGGGCGTCGTTTTAGGTGGATTTTCTTGACATTTTCTCAACAAGTGCTTGGTTATGTGATGTGCCTGTTGGACTGCAAGGATTGTTCATGAAATAATTTCTTAGTTATTTGCCAATCAGCTAATGGATTATGTCGTACTGATTTCTGCTGTTCTTCATAGATCACTGAAACTTTGGATGGTTTTACGGCTGTATGGTGTACAAAATCTTCAGCAGTACATCAGAAACCACATTGAGCTGGCCAGACAATTTGAACGTCTTGTCAGTCAAGATCCTAGATTTGAGGTAATCATGTCTGGTGTCATAATACGTGATTTTTGTTTCTGACTAATCTGACACCGGCTTTGCACGCCCAAAGCCAGACGTCAATATGTAAACATATCAGCGCACTGAGAAAGAGAGACAAAGAGAGAGAGAGTATTATCTTTAAAGCTTAATGTTTTATCAATTATATTATTTCTTTGTTACATTGTACAAGCAGGTTGTCACCCCTCGAATATTTTCACTGGTCTGTTTCCGTCTCCTCTTTCCTGACAACGATGAAGAAGAAGGAAATAAATTGAATCGCGATCTATTAGATGCGGTAAACTCAACTGGGAAAATCTTCATTTCTCACACTGTAAGTTCACTGCTTTCGTTGCACCATCCAAAGATAACAATGCCCTTCGGCATCAGTGCTTCCCTGTAAAGGTAAGATACCATCTTACGTATCATATTGATGCAGGTTCTCTCGGGTAAGTACATCTTACGCTTCGCAGTCGGGGCTCCATTGACAGAAGAGAGACATGTTAATGAAGCATGGAAGGTTCTGCAAGACGAGGCATCTAAGCTGCTGGCTACTGTTCCAAATAACTAAGATGTTCTTGTGCCATAGAAATCTCAGGACTGACTCTATTCTTGCAGATACCTCGAGGCTTCTCTTTTACTGGGAGAAAATTCATTAGGCAATTTTCTTAGACATGATATATCCCAGTTGCGGTCCTCTGGGTAGCCAAAAGTGCAATAAAAAGAGTACTGATTTAATCAAATGTGAATCTGTTAACGGTTTCAAAGCACCTACAATCTTTAAACGACGAACTGGACTCAATACAAGAGGATATAGAAACCGCATCGCTCCTAATAGAACTATCATCATACCCATTAAGGATGTGAAATTATTTAAGTGAAGAACGGTTGAGATTAGTGAAAGAAGTGCAAGCTTGATATATTATCCAGTAAGGTTCAACGTCTGATTTAGGTTTTGAAAACCATTTTTCCAAAACATGTCTTGGTTTAGAAAATTCTAAAAATTAGAGGGGCAAAAATCATAGGAAAGGGGGACATGCAGGAGAGACAATAAGCAAATAAATGAGACTCTCTCAAAAATGAACATGAGATTTCTGGTCCTGGTGGGCTGGATTTACCCCAGTTCTGTATTTCCCTCTGTTGGTCATTTCCATTGTTAAGATCTCTAGCCTCAATCAAACACAACACAGGCCTAGCTTTTCTTAGTCTTTTATTAGACAAACAATGAACCAGTTGGTCCATCATACCATAATTGAATCGGAAGGCGATTGCTGGTGAAGAGGAGTCGCATAATGATGCTACGGATGCTGAGACCGCCTTGCAAATCGCGCTACCAGATAATGCCGCGAATCGTGGTTAGGTAGTTGAACAAGTGAATCATGTTTGAGTATTCGGGGATTCGATAGCTTACATACTTTGTAAATCGGTTCTATACATTAACTTAGTCTGTCGGGTTACAAGGTAACCGTTCCTCTGAATGATCGACTACGAGTGCTTTCATCAAATGAGTTACGTGACCTTTTTTTATTGTTAGAAAAGAAAATTTTCTCTACGAAGGAGGTTCATTGTTAGGGCATCTGTACAATAGGTTGATTAAGATAATTCAATCTCAGATACGTATCATGCAGGGAATTGTCCGGCCAGTCTTGACTCTACTGTACGGAAGTCAATTCATTCCTAAACTTTTCGATTTTGACAATTTAGTCTTAAGCCTTCGCTCGAAATTGCAATGTAGCATTTCCAGCCGATTTTCACTTGAAATTGCCTACATGGCGGCGTGCCACACAAAACGGTCGACAACGATCAAAGCGCCCCGCCAGCGATTTCCAATAAAAAATTAATCAAAAGGAGTACATTGGAATTTCGCAAAAAAGTTAGGACTGATTGATATTCATATAATAGGTTTAAGAGTGATTGGGTAATTTTTCCTCCTATCACGCAATAAGGATACTTAACGCTGTGCCTCCATACGTTGTTTGTTCTTATGAGTGGTTAGGTTTTATAAAGTTTCCTAGGGAGACCAAATTAGTGCATATTTATATGATAGACAAGCTCTTCACCGTTAAAAATGTCGATTGTGGGACGGAGAATTATCCTCTAACATTGGATTATTATTCTTTTTTTAATATCAACCTTCATACGGACCACGACAAGATTATCATTTCAAATCTCACTCTATGGCCGGAAAGGGATGGTGACGTCATTAATCCATCAACTTTTGTCCAACACGGAGCGCTACTTCTAAGGGCCTGTTTGGTTCAACTTTGAGCCTCGAAAGCCCCTTCTCAAAATGCTGAGGTGTTTGGTTCAGCATTTAGCCTAGCATTGACCAAATGCTAGCATTCCACGAATACTACTGTTCACTCTTTTTTTTTAAGGTGTCATCTTCTTCATTAGAAGGGCCGGCGACGGCGGTCGGCGACGATGGCCAGCTAGGGAGAAGGGCCGACAAGGTCGCCTGGCCTAGGGCGACCGCCATCTCCGGCGGCCGGCGGTCGGCTCCGGCATTGGATAGGTTTTGTTTTTTTTTTAATAAATAAGATAATTCTCAAAGTCCATTTGCAAAAAAAATTCACTAAACACTATATTTTGGCCAAAGTAGCTTTACAAAATATTTTTACCAAACACCATTTGCCTTTTTCCATTGGGCTTTCACCCAAAGGTATTTGCATTCCCCCAAGTAGCATTTTCAAAATTGAACCAAACAGATCCTAAATTTTAATTTGTGCAATTAAGTCCCTTAACTTCGGTTTAGCATTCAACTTTTAATTGGTCCAATTAAGTTATCGAAATGCTTTTGAATGTTCAACGTAATTCCTGATTTAGGAAAACCCACTCACCCACATACGAATAATGTCATCTCCCTTTTTTAAATTTTCAAATCCTCATCCTGTTGAATTGAGAACGTAGGGATGAAATCAAGTGCTTCACATTTGTTTTTTTTCGAGTAGTGCTTCACATTTGTTACTAGCAGATATATCAGCATAAATTTTCCCTGCTACTCTTTCTTCTCTTTCTACAAGCGAGAATGCCAAAGTGATTGAGTAAAACGAAATCTTTTTATCTTATATAAATAGTACGCATTGAAAATGAATGTGTCGCGCAAATGGAATCAAGGTTCGAAATAGAGTGAAGGAAGAAAATCACACGAGAAGTTTACATGATTCGATCCAAGTATCGAAACCTACGTACACAGGGAAAGAGCCAACAGATAATCGATTATCAAATCGGAAAATTACAGAGTTTACAATTGTTCGTACTCAAGTGCTTTCCAAACCTCTAATTTACACTAGATAACTCGCGATATTTTCTCTGCACACAAATCTCTGAGTTCTAATCTCTCTCTCTCTCTCTCTCTCTCTCTCTCTCTCTCTCTCTCTCGTTGATGAGCTCTCAGTCTTCCCCTCTCGGTGCTAAGGACTTGGCACACTCTTGTCCTTCGCTCCTTCTCTGCCTTTTATCAGAAGGTTTAATACCACGAAAAACCTTAAATTAGTATACCTGTGATATATTTACCCAAAATTAATTTTTTGACAATCAAAAACCTCAAACTGGTACAACTGTGACAATTTTACCCTCCGTTAGTTTCCGTTAAATTTTACCGATAAATTTCTGAGCTTAATGGCATGTGGCAGTTGACGGGTGTACCAGTTTAGGATTTTACCCTCCATTTGTCACGGGTGTACCAGTTTGTAATTTTTTGTGGTATTAATTCAATTTAACAGAAAGTAAATTTGTCATAAATGTACAAGTTTGGAGTTTTTCGTAGTCAAAAAATTAGTTTGGGGCAAATTTATTACGGATATACCAGTTTGGGATTTTTCGTGATAAAAAAAATTAGTTTGTAAGTAAATTTATCACAAATGTATTAATTTAAGGTTTTTCGTAGTATTAATCTAAAATGGAAGACCTGCCAGAAGACAAAACAAACCACAACTTTGGCGCCTCCTCCGCTAGTTCTCCTGGTCGGGCATTGAACACGAGGAACAAAAGTCATGAAAACGAGGCCAACTTTGGGACGTCCATGGTCCATACCATTTTGGGAAATGATTATCTTCGACTTCCCTTCTTCTTCTTTCTTCATTTGCACGTTCACATCCCCATTACAAAGAAGACAAAAGGCAAGAAGGGGACACGTTTTATGCAAAGCGGGCTGCGGTCCGCTTTCCTCCATTTATTCAAGTATGTTTATTTCACGAAAAATGAATAATTTAAAAAATATTTTCTCAAATAAGGACATGAAGTATATTTATTTTCTCAAATAAGGACTGAAAGTGGCTAAATCGTCTCAAATAAGAACATTTGGCTTGTTGCTGACTATTCCGTCATCAAAGAAAAAGTATTATAGTCAAAAAATCATAAGTATATTATTTTTTTATTTTTTTACTTTACTTTCCTTTTCCTTTTCTTTTTTCTTTTACCTTTTTTCTTCTTCCTTCCCCATCATTCAGTGTGCCGTCGGCCTCAAGCAAAGGCCGCCCTTGCCGGCATCGGGCGAGGGCCGCCCAGCCCACGTCCAACAAGGGTTCCCTTGCCAAGGTAGGTGGGTGAAGCGACCTTTGCCAGATTCGGCAAGGGTGGCCTCAAGCAAGGGCTGCCCTCACCGACGTCAGGTAAGAGCCGCCCAATAAGCATAGGGCGAGGATCACCTTGCTTGGGCTAGATGGGTGAGGGCGACCCTCGCCAAATCGAGCAAGGGTGACCCTCACCTGACGCTAGCAAAGTCGACCTTTGCCCTCCCCCGATGCTAGCAAGGGCGGTCTCTGCCTGAAGCCGACAAAGGTCACCAGCCCCAGCCAAGAGAGGAAAAAAAAAAGAAAAGGAAAAGAAAAAAAATCAGAAAAAGGAAAAAAAGAAAGAAAAAATTTCAAAAAAGTAAAAGACGAAAATATCCTTTGGCCGGTGAGGCCAGGTCCTTATTTCAGAGTAATATTGTCACTTCAAGCTCTTATTCGAGATAAGATCCACTTTAGGTCCTTATTTAAGAAAATGAGGGCACTTCAAGTCCTTATTTAAGAAAATGAGGGCACTTCAAGCCCTTATTTGAGAAAATGAAGGCACTTCAGGTCCTTATAGGGCAAGAAGAGAACACGTTTTTCGCAAAGTGGGCCGGCATCCACTTTCCTCCGTTCATTTAGGGTGTGTTCTTTTCCTCGGAAAATGAGTGATATGAGAAATAATCGTTTATATTGTTAAAAAAATGAATGGAAAATATTTTCATCTCCCATGAAATTAGTTAGACATAAATTATTATCGATGATGTAGGCATAAAAAAATTCAAGGATGATACCGAGCATCAGACACAAGTTCAGGATCTTAAGTGTACGAATTAAAACTTTGGAGATGGCATTGCACGTTGTAATAAAAATTTATTATTTTTATTTATTTATGTACTTTTATTCATTTATTTATTTATGCCGAATTAATTTTTCATCAATGCACTTTTATTAATTTATGGTATTAATATCACGAAAAAACTCCAAACTTATACACTTATGACAAATTTACCCCAAACTGTTTTTCTTACCACTAAAAACCCTAAACCGATACACATGTGACAAATTTACCTCAAACTAATTTTTGATCAACAAAACCTCAAATCGGTATATTTGTGACAAATTTACCTTCCATTAAATTGAATTAATACTAAAAAAATCACAAACTAGTATAAGTGCGACAAACGGAGGGTGAAATCCCAAATTTATAAATTCGTCAACTGCCATGTATCATTTAATTAAGCAATTTGACACTAAAATTTTACGAAAACTAATAGAGGATAAATTTGTCACAAATGCACCTCATTTTAAGTAAATTTATTACATATGTATCAGTTTGAGATATTACGTGGTAATAATCCTAATTTTATGTACTAGAAAAAAGGGTTAATACCACGAAAAACCTTAAACTGATACACTTGTGAAAAATTTACCCCGAACTATTTTTTTGACCACAAAAAACTCCAAACTGGTACACTTGCAACAATTTTACCCCGAACTATTTTTTTGACCATAAAAAACCCCAAACTAGTACACTTACGATAATTTTACCCCGAATTGTTTCTTTGACCACAAAAAACCCCACACTGGTACACATGTGACAATTTTACCCTCGAACTAATTTTTTGACTACTAAAAACCCCAAACTGGTACGTTTGTGATAAATTTACCCTCTGTTAGTGTCCGTTAAATTATATTAATATCACAAAAAATCACAAATTGATAAATTTGTGACAAACAGAGGGGTAAAATCTAAAACCGGTACATATGTCAATTACCATGTGTCATTAAACTTAGCAATTTGACAATAAAATTTAACGGAAACTAATGGGGGTAAATTTGTCACAGGTATACCGGTTTAGGGTTTTTGGTGATCAAAAAATTAGTTTGGGAGTAAAATTATCACGGGTAGATAAGTCTGGGATTTTTTATGATCAAAAAAATAGTTTAGGGACGTACCAGTTTGGAATTTTTCGTGTTATTAATCCTAGAAAAAACACAATCGAACAAAAAGACCATGTAGCCGACGCAATTATTCCGCCAAGACCACTTTCGTCCGATGTGTCGTCGTTATCTCCCAACGTCCATGTCTTTCCCTCCTTCTCCCCTGCAACGAACGCCCCGTGTTCAAGAACTCGCCAAGAAGGAGAGACAATGATTGAGGATAAAAAGCACGCTTCTCACCGTGCGAACACCAACCAACCAACCAGAGCCTCGTCCTCGAGTTCTCCGTCCCAGGATTCACTCCTCGCCTTATCACCCTCCGTTTTTCGCACTCTGCTTCATCTGAATTATGTAAGTCGTGATCGCAATGCTCAGTGGGTGCCCCGGAGATTGCGGGGTTCGAGTTCGTTTGTGTGACAAAGTGTGTGTGTGTGTGTGTGTGTGTGTGTGTGTGTGTGTGTCACTGATGCTGATCCAGTCCCTTCGGCTCTTTGCTCTGGTTGTTGCCAAAATGCAGGGATGGCGGATTGAAGCCGATGGATGCGGAGCAGCTGAGAGAGAATGCGCACAGGATGGTGGATTTCATCGCGGATTACTACAAGTCCATTGAGAGCTTCCCCGTCCTCAGCCAAGTCGAGGTTCTTGTTCATTCCCTTATGCTTTACTCTGTACTTCCACGTTATGATTGATTGGACCGTCAGTGAGTGGTGCGTGTGCGTGTGCGTGTGTGTGCGTGTGTGTGTGTGTGTGAGAGAGAGAGAGAGAGAGAGGGAGAGAGAGAGAGAGAGAGAGATGGTTACGACACCTATGGAGTTTTTATTACAATTGTATAAGCATCTTTTAGTTTTCGTAAATGGTGCGGAGGACAGATAGACTTGTGTAGAAGCGATAGCGCTGAAATTTGAGTAGAAAGCGAGGCCAATGGAAACTTTTTGGCTGGAAATCTGAGAGGATGACCATATATTTTCTTTTCCCTTTTACTTAGCATCAACAAATTTGAAGAGGAGCCAGGGGGCAGGTGCAGGGGAGTGGAGTTACCTTCCCTGGACCCTCGGTCTTCATTGAATGTTACTATGGTGCGGGGAAACGGTGATCGTGCCATACACTAAATTGCCTATGAATCATTTGTCCACATGACGAGTAGGATAATATTTTTCCCACAGCCGGTGTAACTGATGAACAAAACTTTTCTTTTGTTTCTTTCTCTAAGCACGTCAAGTTATGCTAAGCAAGCCAATCTGGTTCCTCCATGCAGCCTGGCTACTTAGGTAAACTTCTTCCAGATTCTGCGCCTGACCGTCCTGAATCATTGCAACAAGTTCTTGAAGGTGAAGTTCTCCTACTGCTCTTGTTTATAAGATCGAGAGGGGGCATTATTAATATGGATTCTTAGCTAATGCTTGCAGCAGCATTTGTCACTTGGAATCCTGGATTACATGATTCGCAAAATTTTAAATGGGTATTTGCGGATTATAATGTGTGTAGAGGCAAACGGAGAGACCATATGACACTTGCCAACGGGATAAGTTAGTTAAAGAAACCGTTAATCTAAATTAAGTATCTTTCTCTCTATTTTGTCATTGCAGATGTACAGGCAAAAATATTACCTGGGGTGACCCATTGGCAGAGTCCAAATTATTTTGCATATTATCCTTCTAACAGCAGTATTGCGGGTTTTATGGGAGAGATGCTCAGCGCAGGCCTCAACATAGTTGGCTTCAGTTGGATTACTTCCCCTGCTGCAACAGAACTTGAAATTATAGTTCTGGATTGGCTCGCTAAACTTCTCAATCTTCCTGATGACTTCCTTTCAACAGGTCAGTTTGTATGCTAACAATCTTAATGGCGTTAAATGGCCTGGTTTTTATTTAATTACAAACCACATGAAATCATAAAATTGCTTCTCCCCATTTAACCAGTCAGTAGAAGAATCACTTTTATGTCGCGATCAATGAGAAGCTAGAATTGCATGCCTTTTCTTTTCTTTTATGAGCTTACTTAGCATGAGCGCTCCAGTAAAAAATATGGAATATCAGAATACTTCGAGAATATTGGTGAACTTTTTGTTTAAAATCTCTGTTTGGTAACATGCTCTTGGGACCACACTCATCTAAAATCGAGGAAATGACATTTTACTGCATTTTTCTCCTAATAGTTAATTGGACTAAGTCAGATGAATACATTAAAGGGTCATAGAGATCAATTATCTTTGTGAATTGGTAAATGGAACTTGCAGAATTCGCCCTTACATTTTAGAGAGTGGCTTTGCAGTTTGTGTAATTGATGATTTCTGCTTTCTTATGAAAGGAAAGGTGTTATTTTTTTCCAAAGTTATTTCAGATTGTATGATAATGAGTTAAGAAAGAGGGTCATTAACTTGATCGTGCGGTGACTCTAATGCATAACACTTTGAGAAATTCATCTTCTGCATTTAAAACTGATAGTTTCAGCTTATAGAAAACTGTATTGTATTCCAAGAAATACGGCAAATATTTCAAAGACTTCAAAATCCTCTTTTTAAAAGTAAAAAACTCTGTGCCATATTGGATAGCTTACTGTCAAGTATGATGATGCAGGACCAGGTGGTGGAGTAATACAGGGTACTGCAAGTGAAGCTGTTCTAGTAGTTCTATTGGCTGCTCGAGATAAGTTCTTAGCCAGAATAGGGAAAAGCTCCCTCGACAAGCTTGTTGTTTATTCTTCTGACCAGACCCACTCGGCCTTGCAAAAAGCATGTCAGGTATTCTTGCATGCACTCTCTCGTATCTCCCCAGGGATGACATGAGACAATGTCCCCATGAAAGAAGCCAGTGACTAGTTCACCTAGGAGAACCTAATCTCAATGGTTCATTTACAAATAAAGTACTTGATTTACTAATGCATTAAGGACCTACTTTTGGTCTTTGGCTGATATTTGATATTACAACACAGGATAGGATGCTTTAGTGCTGAAACATGAATTGATCAAACTAGGAGAGTAGATCTGTGAGTCATATTATAATGGATTTGGTTAAATCTATACGAGGATATCTTGTCTTTGGATTTTAACAGGGAGGCCAAGAAATGTAGGGTTCAGTATTTACGAAGGAAAGGATGATGGGTTTTTCCAAGACTTCTGAGAGAAGTTTTGCAGAAAACTTAACTTTTTGTATATTTTAGTCTTTAATATTTGTATTAAACTCTTATCTTTTTTTTTTCAAAAAGTATGCTAAAACAGTTAGACGAGCGTTATCAATTTAATGTACTGGCTCGAATTTATGGAAAGTTCAACAAGACTATTATCTATGAAGCCAAGCTTTCTTAAGTTTCAACTGGATAGGATGATTTTCTGCATTCCTGTAAGGAGAGCTTTATAGCTTTGAGATATTCCACTTGATTAAACAAATTTATCCCTTTAAAGTGCTGGATTTCTATCCTTGAACCCTTGATGTCCTCAAATATTTTCACCTAAATGTTTCGCCTTCCCTCCTTATGCTATTTAGATCCTTTACTACTATTTTATTGGTAAATGAAACACCATTGTGGTCATGAGTGGTGATGTAGAAGACATTGAATGCATCTTCTGCCACAGCATGCACCAAGTAATGGTAGAATATGCAAAAACGATTCTCTAGATCATCTTTTTGCCTACAAAAGAATATTTACTGGGCAGTCTATAAACTTTTAGTTCATTGAGCATTTTGTTTCTCATGGCAGATAGGAGGTATCTATCCAGAGAACTGCAGGGTTCTAAAAACAGATGCTTCTACCAACTACGCGCTCTCTCCCGATTTGCTTGATGAAATGATTTCTCAGGACATATCCACTGGTTTAGTTCCCTTCCTTTTGTGTGCTACAGTAAGTAAGAAGCTCAACATTATTTCTTATGTTTCTTTTTGTCCATTGACTTCTAAATGCAGCTACGTATTAAGCTATGAAGTGTACTGTAGGCTGATTTCTATTGGGCTGGTCAAGATAGTAGAAAAACAAAACTTAAAAAAAAAAAAAACCTTTGTGTAAGCTAATTAGGTCGATATTTCTGAAAAGTATTCTTTTCATATGCACAAATTGTATTTTGACAGCCACATACGCCATATATACAGTATCATCATGTACTTGCAATGATATTATGTGTTTGTTAATTGAACTATCAGTAGATGCAAAGATGAGTGTTTCAGTATGGAAGTTTTAATGGATTCTTCTTGTCCCTTGAGTTGACTTGGTATGCTGAAGCTTTTTTGATAAATCTTAGTTAGTTTTTATAGTAGTGACATGACTGAGGTGTGGGACAAGTTTTCCACTGGGCATTTTTTTATAAAGAAAATAGTACTTTAACTGCTGGATTTAGTATTCGAGTAGCATTAGTTACAAGTGAAAATTGTCTTTTTTTTGGTAAATTTACAAGTGAAAATTGTCTAAAATAAATATAATGAGAAATTATCTAAAAGTTCAAATTGTCAAATTGCCACACTAGGTTATGGTAGACTATCAGATGGACCGTTTAGAATTCGTCTCAAACAGGAAGATAACTCAAAAAATGTATACATGGAGGGAAATAAATCTCTTTGAAATCTCAACTTCTCCTTTAAAATGCTTCCTTTCAGTTTTTTAGTTCCTTTGCATCCAAAAGTTTTTGCTCTCTAAAATTGAGATATCAAGTTTCAGACATGCTAAAGAAGCTAAGATTATCCTTTACATCAGATCGACAGGTGGTGAATTCATAAAAGGAACGAGCTCTTTCATATTGTCTGACTGGTTTAAGTTTCTGTACTATACCAAACGAAATTTCATTTTTTGATTTTGGCTAGTGAATGCTATCTAGTTCTGAATTTATTTCGTGCTTACATACCTTACATACACTAAAATATCAATCAAGTTGAGAATCTTCAATTCATATTCAGGTTGGTACTACTTCTTCAACAGCAGTTGATCCCTTACCTGCACTAGCAACAGTTGCTAAGGTGATGCATCTGACTTTGTATGGTTATGCGCCTCTTATGAAGGTCTTAATTTTGGCTTAAGTTGTTAAACCTGGTTCGAAATGTCTTTAAGGATTTATCCAGTATTATACCTTCTTTAAGCTCTACGTATCTTAAAGGCTCAACTCGGTGCTACATTCCAAGAGGTTGAACTTATTGCTCAAAGTTGACCCCGTCATGCAACCTGGCTTCTAGTAAATGAAGCAATTAAGAGCTAGCTTTTCCAAAACTCCTGGGGTCCATGAATTTATGCTGTATTGGATGGCTTTTATAGATAATTGAATCCTTTTTAGTTAGACTAATGCTATTAGCTGGCTTGGCGATCATGATGAGTCGCTTTTGGGTGAAGAATATGCCTTTTGGACAAAAGCCATTTCTCTGTCCTGCTTTTAACTTGGGATACTCTGCATCTCTTTTCTCAATTTGAATTTTTGCCTTGTAATAAGGCCAGAAATTTACTGTTGAATGCAATTGCTTCTTTACTAAAGAATGGATCAAGGACACGATAAGGTGGTGCACCGTTAACCCCTTCCTTCACTTTTATTAACCTTCAGCTTCAATCCTAACTTAACCATTGTTAGTTGAGGTAGCCAGTATCCAATATATGCTCCAAAATTTCACGGTATTTTTACGCTTATAATGAACAATCCATTTATCGAACATAAGTGTACTAGTGTTCTTGTGTAGTATGAGAGTTGAATAGATCAGGGTTTACCTGAGCAATGTTTTATTCTTTTGCATCTGGTTGTATGATTCGTTCATTGTTTGACAAGCGCATATGTGAAGAGGAATTTTGTGAATTTTTCAGAGAAATGGAATGTGGTTCCATATTGATGCTGCATATGCTGGAAGTGCTTGTATTTGTCCTGAATATCGGCCTTACATTGACGGTGTTGAAGAAGCTGATTCATTCAACATGAATGCACACAAGTGGTTTCTGACAAATTTTGATTGCTCAGCACTCTGGATAAAAGTAAGCCATGTGCTTTTTTCATTGTCATCTGTTTATGAGATTGATGCTCCTTGTCCTTGTTTGCATGATGACTCTCCAACATGTCTATATCTTCGTTTACATAGCCCTATTCTGTTTTATTATTTGAACAAAGCAGGCATGTCTAAATCCTTTAGTTAAAGTGAACTTGTCATGCTTAAATTGTCTTCCCTTAAGATTCTATTGGAGAAGTCCTTTGATATTATCCACATTGCTCCTTTAATGCAAAATTAGAAGGCGCTGAGCAAGTCTTTTGCATCGTGATCAGTGGCTAACCACAGAGAAGATTGAACATGCAACTCTTTGAAAACAATATATTCTTTCTCTACTACTGCATGTTCTAGGGAATACTGTGTTTTTCACTCAAATGATCAGTCAGATTATAAATAGCGACAGGATTGAATTATGATTTTTTTTATTTGGTTTTTCCAACTGGGAATATATTTATTTATATCCTTTTTAGCATGAGCTTTCAAGCTCCGCTGAGATTTAAGAATCACTGGCTCATCTGTTTTCTAGAACGATTCCTTTGTATAGTTTATCTCATGCCAATGCAATACCACAACTGAGATTGATCTAACTTATGCGTGAAGGTGAATATATTCACGAAGTTCATTGGCAATTTTGTCATCTATGGAGCCACCCATTCCTTTGTTATATAGTCACATGTGCATCTTCTGAATAGATAGATCTTGCCCCATTGGGGAAGGGAAAACATTAGTAGCATCTTGCCTTCATTCCTCCAACAGATACAATCAAGCACTCAAAACTGATCGAAGTTGACATATACTCTGTATGAAACTCTGCCAGAGAGAGGAAAGTTATATGAGATAATGATGGGGAGCAAGGTGGTAAACATCGTTAATAAATAAGTGGCTTGTTTGTCTTGGCATGGTTCACCTCAGGAAGATGACCGGCTGTGCATTTACACGGGTGGTATAATTTTGTTATGAGGATTGAGGAACCATGATAAAACAAAATTTCCCATGTCCAGGCCAATACTTTTGTTGCTAATACTGCTAATCTTGTACACAATTTGCTACACTGAGTTCTCTTCATTGTAGACCAAGAATTTTTCCAATCAAGTCATTTTTCATTATCTGTAAACCATCGGCAAAGTTCCTTATTGTGCACTCTTCAAGTCTTCCATTGGAATCCTTCTTGGCAATTGCGTAGAAAAACTCACTTGTACAAAGTCTTGAAAAATATGTGACTTTGCTGATCTTTGACCTCCACTATCACTATGATTATTCAGTATCTAGTGGAGTTTGGAGAGTGACATCCTCAAGGAACATTCTTTTAAATAAATAATGCAATAGCATGTCATTTGCCTTTATCTTTTCTTTCAAATGCTTTTTGTTTTCTTTATCAGGACAGAAAGGCGTTGATTCAGGCCCTTTCTACCAATCCAGAGTTCCTAAAGAACAAGGTAACCTTTCATGATGATTGATGGGTTACTATGTCCTTGAAGTTTCATGGAAAAGTAGATATAGATTTAATCTATCATTAGCTTATCACTACCCTCTCTTTTTTCATTATTGCATTATCATTTATGCTGCAATTGTTTTCTAAGAACACACAAATGCAAAGATTCACAAGCATGTAGTCTACATGTTACGTCTTCACTTATGTTTTTCATTTCGTTTGTCATACAAGAGAAAGGGAAATTGCTTTTGACTTCAGAAAGAATTGCTTTTTCACCATTTATAGGGCCCATTTGGTTCAGCATTTGGAAGGGGCTTTCGGCCTCGAAAACCCCTTGGCCAAATGCTGAACCGTTTGGTTCAGCTTTTCGAATCCGAAAAGCCGAAAGTTAGCTTTTAAAATACTAGGGAAAGTTTTTTATGAGTAAGGTACAGATCAAAAGGATCTGCAATTATTCTAGAACTAATTTGATTGAATAGCTCTTAGATAGGTGTCTCCGCTACAATTTCCTCATGAGTTTTTGAAGCAACGACCATATGTCTTGTGAGACACTAAAGAGGTTTTGTCTTTTCTTATATCAACACTAGGACTATGGCATTCGGCATTTTGCAAGTTTGAATTCTTTTAGTCTCGCTTTTTCCTTATTTCAGTTGAATCCACTTTCTTCTGGAAATGTTATGCTCACTACAAGATGGATAAGATGGTACTATATATGTCTTATCTCTATTATGCCATCCGTCTTTAAAGCTAGTAGTGCTGCACAGAATTAACTTAAACTGGAAAATGTGGGAGTATCTTCTTCGTCCTGTTTTACAGCAGACAAGACTATCTGCAGGCGTCACAAACAAACATGGTTCTGGACTACAGAGACTGGCAAATTCCTCTCGGGCGTCGTTTTAGGTGGATTTTCTCAACATTTTCTCAGCAAGTACTTGCTTGTGTGATGTGCCCATGGGACTTCAAGGATCGTTCATGAACGTATTACGTTGTATTGATTTCTTTTGTTCTTTATAGATCACTGAAACTTTGGATGGTTTTACGGCTGTATGGCGTACAAAATCTTCAGCAGTACATCAGAAACCACATCGAGCTGGCCAGACAGTTTGAAGATCTTGTCAGCCAAGACCCTAGATTTGAGGTAATATTTTGTCTGGTTACTGGTGAATGTCTTTCTCATTGAGTGTGGTTTATGTTCCTTGACTAATCTGACACCAGCTACGCATGCCCAAAGCCAGACCTCAATATGTATACATATCTGCGCACTATGGAGGGAGAGAGAGAGAGAGAGAGGGAGAGAGAGAGAGAGAGAGTATCTCTAAGGCTTAATGTTTTACAAATTATAATATTTCTTTATTACATTGTACAAGCAGGTTGTCACCCCTCGAATATTTTCATTGGTCTGTTTCCGTCTTCTCTCTCCTGACAATGACGGAGATAAAGGAAACAAATTGAACCGCGATCTATTAGATACAGTAAACTCAACTGGGAAAATCTTCATTTCTCACACTGTAAGTTCATTGGTTTCGTCGCACCATCCAAAGATAAGAACGCCCTTCAGCATTCGTGCTTCCTCATAATGATAAGATACCATCTTATATATCAACTCATGCAGGTTCTCTCGGGTACATACATCTTACGGTTTGCAGTCGGGGCTCCATTGACAGATGAGAGACATGTTAATGAAGCATGGAAGGTTCTGCAAGATGAGGCATCTAAGCTGCTGGCTACTATTCAAAATAACTAAGATGTATTTGTGCCATAATCTCAGTACTAACTCCATTTATGCGGTGACTACAAGGCTTCTCTTTTACTGGGAGAAAATTCATCAGGCAATTTTCTTAGACATGATGTATCTCGGTTGCTGTCCTGAAGGTAGCCAAAAGTGCAAGAAAAAGAGTACTATCTTATTAAATACGAATCTGTTAATGGTTATAAAGCACCTACAATCTTTTAACCGGACCGGCCTCAGTAAAACAGGATCCAGGATCAGTGCTTGAACTGAATAGTTCTTAATAGTAGAATCATTTTACCCATTAAGGATGTGAATGATTAGGGAAAGAAGTCTAAGTTCGGTTGTCCAGTCAGGTTCAACCTCTGAGTTAGGTCTTGAAAACCATTTTCCACAACATTCCTTAGTATAGAAAAATCTAAAATCCGAGGAAAAAATATCATAGAAAAGAGGGTCAGGCAGAAGAGACAATAAGCAAATAACTGAATCCTATTCTCACAATAATGAACTAGAGATTTCTATTCCTGATGGGCTGGATTTGCCAACATCATTTCCATTGTTAGGTTCTCTAGGCTCAATCAAATATTACCTTGGCCCGACCAAGATGAATTTTCTTATGTCTTGATCAAACAAACAATGCACCTCTTTGTCGTATCATAGTTGAATTAGAAGGTGATAGCAGGTGAGAATGAGTCGAGAAATCCTACAGATAATAAGACCGTGTTACAAAATGCGCTTATGAAACAGAGCAGCAAATTTTAGTTAGGCATTCGAAGGAGTGAATCAAGTTCAAGAATTCAGGAACTTGCTAGCTTATGTTCTTTCTAAACTGATTCTGTAAATTAACTTTAGTACCTCTAAGGAGCATTGATGAGATTCGTCCCGTCCGATCTTTAGGGTGTCAGGGTATGAGCTAACTGCTCCAAGTGATGACCACGAGTGCTTTCTCCTTTATGAAAGCCAATGGGACATAATTGTTTTCTTTTCATCAGTTAAGTCAGAAAATAAAAATTTCCCCCGAAAAAAGTTCATTTTTAGGGCATATGCAGAATAAATCGGTTAAGACAATTGAATCTCAGATACATATCATGCAATAAGCAATACCTAACGGCCTATCAAATACGAATACTTTCTTTGACAGTATAAATTTCAATTCAACGATTGCAAATTTGACAATTGTACTTACCCAATAATTGTGTTTTTTGTTTCCTCGTTTCTATTGACCAGATACATATGTAAAATTTGAATGCATTTCCTCCATTCACTCAATGTGGGGGTCTACTCTAGGCTCTAGTTGAATTTCGCCCTGTTGAGTTTATCTTCTTTGTTGCCTTTCATTTGGGAGGGCATCACGGAACAAAATTTGTCAGTGAATGAAGTTATTGCATGTGAGAAACAAGCACGACCCTTGAATTTGGACGCTCATGTTTGGTGGCATCTGCCCATTGTCCTACAATCCATCTTCACCAATCATCATATACCAAATATTGGGTTCGATGGGCCTCGAGATTGGAAAATCTGCCATTGTTTATGTCAAGTAGAAATTATTTATCTGCTGCGTTTTGTCCAAACTACTGTCGCCATGTAATTGCTGGAATCAAGTGACTGAGACTTGTCTGCAGGACAAACGCAGACTGTACGAAATGAAGTGGTGATAGAAGGGAACCGACAGCAAAACTTGGTTCACGGTGACCAGAGATGAATCTAAGGTGGAAGATGAGTCGTTGAGTGGAAGCTAAAGAGTTGTTTTTATCCTCTTGAATGAAGTGGAGCACCAAGAGAATAAATGCATGAAAAAAAAGATAACATTGTTCCAATGTGATGAACAGAGCCAAGAAGAAGCCTCCGAGTACATATTGATTACTTTGGAATGTTCTTCTTATGATAACATTGTTCCAATGTGATGAACAGAGCCAAGAAGAAGCCTCCGAGTACATATTGATTACTTTGGAATGTTCTTCTTTTTATGTATCCGTTGATCTTGATAGATTCTGAAATTGGACCCTCCTTCCACTAAAAAGGCATGCATGCATATGTATCATTCCTTGAAGCTTGCTCTTCAACTTTAATCAAGATATTTTCTTTGGTAAAAAAGAAAAACGACTGATCTTGTCGAGAAGGTATTTGATAGTGGTCATGTCGACATCATAAGCATCATAAGATAACGCGACATATGACGATTTGCACTATTTGGCATAATTGCAAAATGACATTTGCATAGGATATCTTTCGTTTATGCATGGCATATTTGCCCAAGGACGTGGCCAGACCACAATGCAATTAATTCTCGGATCTTTCTAGAGCATAACTTTTTGAGTCACCGGCAATCAATCATAGTCATCAATCAAGTAGTTATCGGAAGATAAAAGCGGGATTCACCAACGAGATTTTAGGAAGACCTAAGAAATATCTATGCAGTCAAAATTGGCGTTGCCAGAGGAACCGATAATGGTATAAACTATGGATATTGAGTGAGATCCAATGTACTGAGAACTATGCGGGGAATCTATGTTGTCCACTTGTAATTACACTAGGATGGATATTATGTTGTTAAGCTTGTCTTCCTCAAAGGGGGCAATGAAGGTATTGTGCAACAGAAGATCAGGGAAATATTCCAAGGATGTGCTTTTGGTACATGTGCTTCATCTAAATCCTAAGGAATAGTTTGGTGCATTTGGCAAGGGTGAATCTAGTTCTGATTCAAGGTCAGTGTCCATATGATGATGTATTGGGTTCTCAGGATATACCAAGTAGCTGCCTGATGACCATGACGCCACCATCTGTCTCTCTTACACTGGGTACATATATGTATATATTGGACAGAATTGATTGCTTTTTGGTATATTTTATTTACTTTTCTTTCCTGAGATATTGGAGAAAAAAACAGGTCGTGTATAAGTAAAAGATTCATAAAATACTATTTAATTAAGTACTCGTTTCGAGGACATGGCCCGTATGCCTGCCAATGGGGTCATTGGAGGGGGGCTTGTCGACGCTTTCAGTGTAGAGATTGGAGGTGGGGCGGCATGCGTGGCATGTCCAATCAAAGCACGACGTCCCACAAGTTGAACGGTGTCGGAGGCCAAGAGCCCTTGGCGAACCAAGGATAGAGATACAGCAGTGTAGTGTGCTCGTAACGCCTCAAAAACCTACATGTGTGAGGTGGTCCAATAATAACTATTTTCTTTTTAAATAACTCGTGCTCAAATAAGAATTTTTCTATGGATCATAACCTTAATAACTCGTACCCAAATCCCTAAAGTAGAAAAATAAAGGTCTCAAATTTCACAAATGCTGTGTATTGTGACCAGCTCTATCCGTCACATCAAACATATGATTAGTGGGTACAATATTCATTCATAATTATCCAAATTTTCATATTTCTTAGATAATCATCATGGTTAGGAGCATCTTGAGTGTGAACGCGAACTACGTGATCGCTATCGAATGATCGGCATGGGTGCTTGGAGTTATTATGAATCAATTCGATCGTCGCACCGACATTAAACGGAATAAAAATAGCACTATCATAGCAAAAGAGAACAGAAGAAAAAGACAAAACCATGTACTTGTTGCTATATAGAAAAGAGGATATGCACTGAGAATGAGTGGCCACGTACAATGGGGACGACCGCCATAGACGTTTGCATGTTAAGCACATGCCTACTTATCACGGACACTTCATGCGCTGCGTATCATGCTCTTGGAACGGCGTGCCGTCTTCTCTCGCCGAAGCTGTGGACGCGTTCGAGACGAAGGGCGTTTGCACAGAAACCGCAGCCACGGAGCGCCCCCACCATCTCCAGTACACGTCACAGCAATACGCATCACAGCTCACGATCGTGCTTTTTTGTGTCGTTTTTGCCAGTCGATCCACCCACCACATTCTGGCATGCATTCATAAATAAATTATATGAATACGAAAATGAATAGACAATGGAATAAAGTTATTGGAAAGGTATAGAAAGGTCGGGCACGACACTTACAGAAGAAGCATCATTATATGGTTTTGTTCAGTCGGTTTGTGGGGTTTGTGGATGGTAAATTTTCTTTAGAAATTGAATAGGTTTTTCTGATCTTTGCTTGGTAATACTCGCTTTACCTTTTTTTTTTGTATGAATGCAGCAGGGAAATTACAAAGACCGTATAGTTCGCGTGCAAGGTTCGTGCAAACGTTCAAGGTCCGTGCAGGCCCGGCTCTTAGAAAGCCTAACAAAAAAACATTCAAATTTTTGGGTGGGGAAATATTATATACATGTATAAAGCATATAAATTCCTTGTAAACAAGCGAGCTAGGATACTTTAACAAGAATGTGAAATGAATCTATGGATAAGAGATTTTTTTTTTCTCATTTGGAGAGGTTAGCTATGTGCTGGCAAGCAAAGCTCAGCTATCTTCATCCACCTTCATCTTTCCCCTTTTGGAGAATTGGAATCGGCCATCTGGGATGACTTTTTGCAACTGAGCTCTAAAAACGACACGGTTGTATGTGGTGTAGCTCCCTGAGTGATGCCATTTACAAAATATCCTCCCTAATTTCTCATCAGCTGATAGGTGTTAAAACATTGAAAAGACTTTTCCCCAGTAAGAGAGGATCAGGAAGGACGCACTCCGTGAAAATTAACATCCATGATCGAAATATGAATTATTGACCTTTCCCCGGTATGAGAGGATACCTCTCAAATGACAAATCAAGTCCAGCAAGTTCACACTATCTTTGTCACCGAGTCAAAAGTCGTCTTTTTTAAGTGACTAATCCAAAAGTGTTATCAATAAGGCACATGAAGACATATGATCTAGTTTAGTACGTATTTAATCCAGCCATTTTAACATTGCTGAGTCATTAGTGGACCCGCTTATTATAAAGTTTCTCTCTTTTGATGGGCATCCACAAAAGATAAGTAATTATCAAACAATATCTCCAAAACGAGTGCTCCTTTTAGAACAAGCACGCATATGCTGTCCAGCATGCATTACTTTAGCCTTAGCCGAATTAAATAAAAAGATCCACTTAAAATAAAAATGAAACGAAAAGCAAATAAGAAAAGCTTTATTCTTCTCTAGATCACTCAAGAAGCTCCTCCATCACCAAGCAACTCAACAACTCCTGTGGGTCTAAATGAAATTCCAAAGAGAATTTTACTTATATCTTCGTCTATCTATTTATCTAGATAAAAAAAATACTCGGCATTATTCTGATTTGATTATATTATTCCATGGTTGAACCATTATATGCTCTTTATCTTGAGACCAACTTGTCCCAATGCATGCTTTTGATGTGTGTTCCACCAACACGGGATATCCCCACAAGACAATCACACAAAAATCTCTGTAAAAACATAGAAGCATCATCATGGGTTTCTCAGGATCTCAGGATTTGGGGAATTTGTCTGAGAATCTGTGATAGGGTCAGGATTTGGTTTATTGGGCGCTTTATATGCTTTTCGATAACGGGCATCATTTGGATTCACAATAATGATGGGGTAACCCATTTTGTGGGTTTGGTACACGGCCAATGACTAATGGCAACTTACCTGCTTTGAGACAGTCCTTTCTGCAAAAAAAGGAAAAATGACGTGTGTAATGTCGTTTGTGAATTTATATTTTGTTCAATATGATCCATGAACTTTAGTTCAATACGTAATGGCGCCTTTGAACTTTTAATTTATTCATTGTGGCCCCTAAACTATTGGTAAATATTCAATCTAGTCTCTAGACTATGTAAAAATATTTAATGTAGTTAATTCAAGTTAATGGAACTCACTATGTAGTTTCCAATCCATTAAGTTTGAACGATAGACATTAAAAAAGTTATTCGTGCATTATCTACGTAAGGTATTTATTTCAAATCAAAAAAAAAAAAGGAAGAAGAAGAAGAATCTCCATGTGAAATATTTGAAGTCCCTAATTTGTTTCCTTACTTTTCTAAAGGAGATAGATGAAAGGTTGGATATGCTCAGTCGTCATTTTTAAAAATCCAAATCTCTGTATAATAATCAATATTATCAAACAACATTTAATTTGTCGTTTGAGGAAATGAAACGACTATATTGTACATTTATCAATAGTTTAGGGATTACATTGGGCAAATTAAAAGTCTAGGGACGACATTACATATTAGATCAAAGTTCAGAAAACATATTAAATAAATTTGAAAATTCAGATATGATATTGCATATTGAATCGAAGTTCATGAATCATATGTCATATTTCCTAAAGGAAAATGGTCAATGGGTACCCTGAACACTTTCTTAAACATAGGTTTTTTAATCATTGATGGGACATACCTAAACTTCTTTGCATCTATTAGTCGCATTTAAAGTTATATTGCACTTGCCTCCCTAGGTTGGTCAAATTTAGTCCATTTACACTTGAGCAGGATCCTCCATCTGGAATTATTCTTCCATGGCCCGGAGTGGAATTAAATTTGAGAGCTAATGCCGTAATTAATGGACTAATAATAATAGTTTGGATTGCTGAAAATGATTAGACAATGAAAATTATTTTCATTACTGATAACAATTTATGTCTAAATATATTCGTAAACGATGAAAATATTTTTTGTTCATTTATTTTTGTAAGTGATACGAGCAATTTTTTTTTTTGGTAAGGATACGGGTAATTATTTTTATAAAGGTATTTTTTAAAATATTCATTTTTGGCGAAAATATTGATTCAGCAAGGACCCCATTTATTCTCACTAAAAAGTACGTGGTAGAGTTGAAAAAATGTTGACAGGTTACTAAGAAAAGTTTTTCTTTATACGAATGAAGCACATTGCAAGCCCAATAAACTAGCTTAGTTTGAATATTTTACCTATGCCAACGGCCCTAACACAAAGCAATTTACACGTAACTGGTAAGATTCGGACGGACAACATTCGGTTTGCCACTTGAATAATTCTCAAACTATGACAATCTTGGAGATTGCTATTTAAGATTGGGTTAATCCCACAAAAAAGTCTAAACCTCGCCCCTACGAGACACTAATACCCAAATTCTTTTTCGGCTCACCAATATCTAAAATTTGTGCTATTGATTAAAAAATACCTTATGTCACACTTCCATCCGCAATAATTATATAGAGTCCTACTACTACTATTAGAGACAGAGCTGCAATGAAAGTTTTTTGTGGGTCATCGATCCAAGTTTGGGATAGTGGTGTCGGCGAGTAAAAGTGCAGGATTTTTTTTTTGTGGGTAAATTGATACAAATAGTCCATGAACCTTGGCCCAACATGTAATTTGGTCTATGAATTTTTAATTTATTTAATATAATTCTTAAACTTTAATATAATGTGCAATGTGGTCCCTGAACTTTTAATTTGTTCAAGGTCATCCTTAAACTTTTGGTACATGTTCGATTCAGTCCCTAAACTATATAAAAATGTTCAATTCAGTTATTTCCATTAATTCAAGTTTAGGAACTACATTGAACATTTTCATATAGTTCATGGACTAAATCGAATATGTACCAAAAGTTCAGGAACCACACTGAACATTAGCCTAAAGTTTAAGCATTACATCGAATAAATTAAAAGTTCATAAATCAAATTATACATTTAGTTAAAGTTAGAAACTATTTGTGTGATTATCCTTTTTGGTGGGTTTTCCCTTCAAGATTTGATGAGTTGTCATTTGCTAAATGGTTAGCAAACCAACTCTAGATTCTAAGCTAATCTCAACCAAGTATTGAGAGTACGATGTAGTTGGCTTAGGATTTGGTTCAACACCAACCAAATCTTTTTTCTGTCTCTCTCTATCTATTATTATAAATTGGCTGTTTTCTCATGGCCGCATGTGGCAAAATTCCTGCACTCCCCGGTCAATATTCTACAACTCAAGCTACCTACCACTGTCCGCCCATTTGCCATCTTTAAAATTCTTTTTAATACTTCTTTTGTAATTATCATAATTACCAACAAAATTTTTATTGTAGCATCAAAAATTCTAAACTTGTACTCATAGGACACATTTTCCTTTTGTTAATACTCCGTCAAATTATACCTTATCCAAAACGAGTCATTTTTATTTCATTTAAGCTGCGTGAAGACCATATCAATACCGTTTACCTTCCGCTGTTCATGTAGGTAGATTTTTAACATTGTTTCTTAACGGAATTTTAACTGAAGGTAAATGTATTATATAGATATAAGTTTGGAGATTTTTATGTCACAAAAAAAATTTAGCGTAAATATATTATGGTGGGAATAATTTGGGGTTTATGACGGTTTTTTTCCACTTTTTAATAACCCAACTACAAAAGAGGCATTGAAATGGATTTCATCTCACACCTCACGCTTATCGATACGTGAAATCTAAGTTAGGTTACCTACTGATACGATGGCTGGATTTTGTATTTCTTTTTCCAAGCATGAAATGATAGGTGGGTCAACCGTCGTATTGTCCCGCTGCAATTCTATTTATTTTGTATCGAAACGATGAAAATCGGTCGTGTTTAACATGGCTAGTAGATGGTGCTCGTCATACTTTTCTCCCAAAGAAAAATTTAAGAAAATCTGCAATAATGGATACTTACACACAAATTATCAGATAGATAGATGGGTTTCATATGGCAATGGCATGAGAATCTCTCTCCATGATATTCCCATGCGCAGAGAGAGAGAATGCTTCACGCTAGTCCAATCCGTGGTGACACATCAAATTGACAGTGACAGTGACGGTCAGACCTACCGGTGCGAATGGCTGAAACCTCTTTGCCTACAGTGAAATTTTCCTTTCTCACTTCGATCGTGATTTTTCCCATAAAAGAAGGGGAAAACGAAAGTCAAACAATGATGAGACCGGAAGGTGAGAATGAGAATGAGATCCGGGTGGGAATCGATTTAGGGCGTGAATGACAATTATTTTATTTTAAAAGTTAATTTTTAATAAAAAATATTTATTTTATAGATGAGTTTTTGAGAAAAATATGTATTTGATAACAACACAAAATTTCTGTTCTTGAAACAAAAATTTATTTGATAACGGTACAAAATTTCTCTCTTCCAAGCGGCCAGTGAGTGGATAGCGGGCAAGCGACCGATGGCAAATGGCAGTGGGAGGCGGGCGGCAATAGGAGCAGGGCGGCAAGCAGGAGACGGCGGCCGTCGAACGGCATACGACAGGCTACTATGGGAGGCGAGCAACGACCCATAGCGACCGGTGACGGGAGATGGTGGCCCATGGACAGCAAGAGGCAACCAACGGCGGGCGGCCGTGGGAGGCGAGCGGCGGCTGGCAGTGGGAGACGGCGACCGGTAGATAGGCAAGAGGCGGCGGATGGCGAAAGACAGCGGATGGTGGGAGGCAACAGGCGGTAGGTGGGCAACGATGGGCGGCAAGTGGGTGACCAGCTAGTAGCAAGGGCCAGCGATGAAAAGAATTTTTATTTCTTATTTTTGTTCCAGCAATAGAAAAGTTGGAAAATTTTTACTTCTCATTTTTATTTTAAGCCTATTTCTGAAATCAAAATTTGTTCCAGAAATAGAAAAACGAAATTGCGTTATCAAACGAATTTCTATTCCAAATCTATTTCAGAAGCAAAAAATAAAAAAAAATAATTGTTATTATTCGCAACCTTAATTTCTGATTAATTATTCATTGGTGACGGATGTTGGTCGAGATTTCAGCTTCTTCACTGGAGTTTTGTTGACTCTTCAAGTAGAAATTATCTACCCTCTCTTCAAGAACTTGGTTTTGATTTTGCAAAATTTCTTCGTGTGGAATGTCGTGGTCTCGTGATCCTTCTGTATTTCATGTTGAATGATCAAGCGGTTACATTGCCTTTCGTGGCTTGGATATAGACCCTAGATAGAACATGTTTATTTAATCCGATGTTCGAGATTATTTTCAGACCAGATAAATTGGATTATAGCTCATATATACAGTAAAGTTAAATTTTGACCCAAAAAAAGTAAAATTGAATTTTTTTTTGTTGGGTTTTGAAGGACACTCGTATTCAAACAGCCACAGCAACATGCTCACTCTCCCTTTCTCTCTCGATCTCTCTCAATTTCTCTAAAAAATGGAGGTAGGTATTGCGCCTGTGATGATTGCTATAGAATAGTAGGTATGCCAAGGACATCCTCATTGCTATTTTGCATGAATAGGATCATACATAGTATGGAGATAAATGGTAAAAAAAATTCATAAACCTATTACATTTATATCAATTCAGTCATAAACCGTTTACTTTACCAATGTAGTATATCCGGCCAATTTTGACCGAACTCACGTTAACATTTTCCCAAATTTTTATTATTTTTTCTTTTTTTCATTTCTTTTTTTATTTTTCACGATGGCCAATGAGAGTTGTCGGAGCTTGCCAACCACTAGGTGAGGGTTGCAACCTCGCCCAGCCATCGCAGTTGCGACCTAGACTTGGGTAAGGTGACTACGATGGCCTCACCCAATCTGGGCAGGGTCAGCCAAGGGCTTCGCGGCCCTCGCTCAATGGGCAGCGAGCTCCAACGATCATCACTAGCCATAGTGAAGAGAAAAAAAAAGAAGGAAAAAAGAAGAAAATTAAAAATTAAAAAAATTATCTACGTCAACACAATTTGTATGACATATTACAAATGGTGTTCACGTGAGCGGCTTCCAGCCAAATTGGCCGAATAGATTATATTGACAAATTGGTAAATTGTTTAAGATAAAATTAACCAAATGAAAAAGGTTAAGAACTAAATTGAAATAAGTGCAAATGTTTAGTATTTTTTTTTATAATTTTCACTACAAAATATGTGCAGCTCCCACCTTTTTGGGTGGATCTTGGCTGTCAATTGGTAAAATATTTACGATTAATGAACCGTTCATAATTGCAATTTCGTCACCAAAGAAAATCAAATTATTTGTGCGGAGTTTCCAAGAAAATTTTGTAATTTTTTATCCTTGAATCTCAATGTCATTCATTTTAGAGAAAATTCTAAATAAGGACCCAAAGTACTTTCATTTTCTCAAATAGGGACATGAAGTAGACTTTGTGTCAAATAAGAGCCTGAAGTAGACTGAAATAAGGACTTGAAGTGACTATAACAGTTTCAAATAGAGGCCTCACCCGCCGGCTCGCCTGCCAACCAAATTTTCGTCCAAAAATAATGTTAACATAAATTTTAGTTAAATTAAATTTAAAATTAAAAAAAGTTTAAAAAAAGAAAAACAAGGGGCAGGGCTGGCAGCCAACCCTCCCTGCATGTGGCCACCACCCCATCGCTGGTGGGAAGGCGGTGATGGCTGGTGGGGTCGTTGACGCCTCAGCGAGGGCTGGTGACCCTCGCCAACCATAGGCAAGGGTTGCTGGCCCTCGCCAGAGCCGGGAGAGGGTGACGACCCTTTCCTAGATCCGGGTGAGGGTTACCAGACCTCGCACAAGGCCAACGGCCCTTGCCTAGATCGGGGTGAGGTCCAGTGACCCTCCCGTAGATCTAGGAGAGGGTCACCACCCTCTCCCGACTCTAGCCCTTGCCTTTGGCCGGTGAGGATTGCCAATCCTCGTTGAGGCTATGGTGACCCCGCCAGCTATCATCTCTGCCTTATCGGCGATGGGGCGGCGGCTACAGGCGTGGTTAGGCTCCCCCTTGTTTTTTTTTAAACAAAAAACTTTAGCCTTTTTTTCATTTTTGAGTTTCTTTTGTATGGAAAAAAACTGAAAAGGAAAAAAAATCCAAAAAATTAAGAAAAAGACAAAAATGCCCTTGACTCCGGTGAGGTGTGGCGCTTTTTGAGACTGAGATGGCTACTTCAGACCCTTATTTAAAATAAGATTCAGTTCGGATTTTTATTTGAGAAAATGAAGGCGCTTCGGGTCCTTATTTAATACATAGTTCACTTCGAGTTTCTATTTGAGAGAATGAGAGCACCTTGGGTCATTATTTGGGATTTTCCCTTCCTATTAGAAGATATAATTGAGTGAGGGGATCTTTGTCACATATCCATAAACCCACATGATTTTGCTTCTGCCTTTTACGTTTATTAATCCTCGAACTTTACTTATATGAAAATTCAATGATTTGTTTTTTATGTTGCTTCCAATATTTGTATGTTTAAAAGACATGCTACACATCCCCAAGAAAATTTCTTATTTTCTTTCGAGGCTCTGTTCGTTTTATGGAAAACAGTTTTTCGAAAAATATTTTCTGGATTTTTTGGAGTTCGGTTCACGGAAAATAAACTAGTCAAGGAAAATATTTTCCCTTAATAGAAAAAACACATTCAAAAGTGGGGAAAATGACTACCTCACAAGAAATCATTTTCCATTCTCTTTCCTCTCTATACTCCTTCACATTCCTTTTCTTTTTAATTATTTTTTATTTTTCTTTTCTTTTCTTCTTTTTAATTTTTCTTTGCCGGTCGCTGGCCATAGTGATGCCCGGCGACCAGCAACAAGCGAGGGATGAGCTCGCCCGTGGTTGGAACCTCGCCAGATCTAGTGAAACGAGACTCGGCCGTAGGTGAGGCTAGCAAGCGCGAGCGATGTAAGAATTACAAAGACAAGAGATCTAAGCGGTAAGAATTGAAGTACGATCGTATCTTATTTTCATTATTTCTTTTCTGAATGATCCAGGAACGTGAAAAAAAAATTGACTTTTGCTTTTAAGATTTGGATGTCCATTGTATCTCAGATTTTATGCAAATATTTCTGTCCTAATTTTTAAAAGCCAAAGTAATTTTTTTTTTAACTTGTGAGCTAGTTTTTTTTTTTCTGACGAACTTTGTGAGCTAGTTTGGTGACTAAGAAAAAGACTGAATTAAGTACATGGCTAGAGTTCAATTATTCACAGTGTGTTCGACATGTCCACATGAGTTTCGAATCGCATCGATGGAGATCAGTAAGCTATTTCTCCTTGACATGAGAATTACCTGCCTAAGAAGAGTTTTCTCATGAAAAGAAAAGACAAATGAAAAAGTATGCATCAAAAGTCCTAAAACTTATATCCAAAATACAATCACGTAATAAAATCTTTCAACTAGTGTAATCAAATATTAAACCTTGTAAAATTTTGCAACCAATTCCTTCCATTAGCTCCACCTATTTTCGTTTAATGGGTAAAATTCCACACATGGCCTATTTTAACCTCTATCATATATGGTCGTCAGAAACTAGACCTGATCACGAGCTTAGCACCTCGCTAGGCTCGCTGACCCATGGATCTGGGTGAACAATTTCGTTCGTTGCCCCCTTGCCAACATAGGTCTCTCTTCTCCCCTACCAAGAAACGGCCATTTTATGAGCAAATCCTAATATCTCTTTCCGTCTGGGACGGACGGAATATCAATGACTTATAAACACGGGATCTGACTCGACCACCGAACTAAATCTGATCGAATAAGAACGTATAATGCTTTCCAACAATATTCAATGGAAACGACGTCATCTTAGCCCAATCGAATTGCTCGAAATAAGGGAAGCGCTTTCCCATGTAAGGGAAAAGGAAAAGGGAGAATTAATCAAACAAACACGTCATGGCACTTCTCCTCCTCCTTCTCTCTTTTTGCCCAAGGACATGCCTGGGTTAGCTTGCGAAAAGGCAAACCTCTCGAGACAGATCGTGACTCATGATGTTCACAACTTTTTCTTACTTTGCTTTTTCATGTCTAGTGTTTCCATGGAAAATGCCAAAGCGGGGGGTGGGGGGTGGTGGTGATAAGTGGGGCAACTGATACTGTTCAATTCCAAGATGAGAACAAATCGCATGACCGGGGCAGTCGGCCGACTTTTACCGTCCTTTTCTTCAGTGGGACTGCCGTCTGCATTGCATTACACCGTGCACCCCTGAGATGACTTGCTGCTGATTTGGTCCTCATGTCCTAGTAATGCACTCCAACCCCTTTTCAACCACAAAAAAATTGAAATTTCCAGAGTCTTTTTCGGTGCCCATTTAACCCAAAAAAATGGCAAAAGAGTAGATACCAGGGTGATTTTTACTGGTGAAAGTGAGAACCCAAAAAGCATGCCATAATGGCTTCGGACTCGGATTCTCACCAATTCCGTCACCTCCCTTATCCAGCACCTTTGACAATGAAGATACTGCCTAGCACGGCACGAGAACGTGATTCCCAAGATTACTTGTCTAGAAACAAGCTCGGAATTTTGACACGATCGCGAATATCGTTGATTGAAATTTGCATGGTTCGATACTTCTTGACGAATCGATTATGGAAGTTTAACTGTCAAAAAGAATAAACTAATGTGTTCTCTTCTGTGCGAATATATTTTGCTTCCCATCTTACCTAATTCACGAGGTTAATGGTATGTTTTGCGGCTTAGGGTTCAATTGAAATGTGATATTCCTTCTCGCATAAAAGAATTTTATTACATGGATCGTTTTTAATACATCACTCTACGTGATGCAAAATATGTGATTTACCTTTGCTCGGAACATTACGAATACTTGACTTGAGAAAATTGGGAGGGTATGTTAGTATTTGAACTCTCGACTTATGTTATATACCATGTTAAACAAACTGTTCTTCCTAAAAGTAAACGGGCCAACAATGTATGTATAGCATATCATTTAACACATTATTATTTTTATCTATTTTCCTTATTTACAATTTAGTAACATCAGTCTAGACTATGGCATTCTCTCACATCTCTACGAGGTCATCATGGCTCGTGAGGTTGTGACAACGAGCCAACCTCGGATTAACGTGTTTGGGCGCATGAGATATATATATATATATATATATATATATATATATATATATATATATATGAGGGATTACATTATCTTGAGTGGGTTTCTCGAAGAAGGCATTGTCGTCTTTTCACTCATGTAGTTCTACGCGAAGATGCCAAGTTGTATTTTGGAAAATAGAGGAGGAAAAAATGATACAATTATAGAAATTCAAGAAGATTTTACGCATTTTTTTTTCAATCTTTTAAATTCCAATCCAATAAATCCATTCAGGGATTTTTATAGTTCCATGAAAAATCAATCGTATTAAAGCCGTGCCCAAGTGCATTTGTAACTTGATAATTACATTAAGAGATTTCTATGGTTCCACGAGAAATCGATCCATTGTATTAAAGGCCTCGTTAGATTTATCAAAATGGGTTATAGATTTTAAATCGGTTATGAATGGTAAAATCCAAAACAATGTGGGCCTTAAATGGGCTCACAATTTACTTAAATTCAACCCACCTGTATGATTCTCCCTTACCCTCACTCGATCTCGCATTCGCTTGCGTCATGCTCTCGCCTCGGTTTGAATACAAGTTTTCCTAGATTGGATTTAAATATGGAAGTATTTTAGTAATATGGATCGGGGTTAGATTGGGTATGGGTTACTACATTCGTATCGCATAAAAATGATCATTTTCGATCCGACCCACTCGTTTGACGGGTTTAGGCGCCATACTTCGATGCATTTTAACATTGCCTCCCACATAAAAAATTGTATCTCACAAACACTTTGAAAAATTTATCTGTTCTTTTGTGATCCAATGATATAGATATAAAGATCAGGTTTTCGAGTATTTATAGAAATGTCCATTCCCCATCAATCTTTTCCTCACATGGGCACTAAAAAATACTAAACAACCAGCAAGGATAGCCATTAAATGTGTGGAGAGTTTCGTGTTCAAGACACTCTAGGACATCACAATCACATCACAATCACCAAAACATATGGAAAATGGAAAAATAGGAAATAATATCCCCCTGTCCATCTTGGATATCTTGCCAACATGCGCAGAACAGAAGCGATTCCTCTCGACTGTAGATCGCGCATGGCGCTATATATATTCTATTGCCTTGCAGCGAGATGAGCTGCACCAGAGAGCTCAATAAAGAAAACCCGAGGAAAGATGGTCCAGGAAAAATACTAGCTCGAGGAAAACAAAAATTTGAACTTCATGTTGTGTTTGTGTATGCAGAAAGGAGGAGGAGGAGGAGGAGGAGGAGGAGGAGGAGCTCTTCGCCTTCTTCACCTTCCCTTCTTCACAACTACCTTTCCATGGTAGCGATATAGCAAAGCGTCACACGGAAGTGGGAGTGTGCCTACGTGCATCACATTGCGTCAAGGTAAGGAAAGCAAATTTGCGTTGTTGAAAATCACGCGTCACGTTGCATTAATCAAATTATTTCGTACCAATATCGGGCTCTCTCTCTTTCCTCTCCCCTCTTTCACATGCGAGAGTTCGGCCTCTGCTGATATATAATCGTTGTCGTCTGTCGGTTGCTCTTCCTTTCGACATTGTAAGTTTGTATAGTGCAGGTGGAGGAAAAGCCTTTTTATTTTCTCTCTCTCTCTCTCTGCAACATCTGAACGATAAGCTGACCCTCTCTTTTTTTGTTTTCGTGGGTCTGTTGCACCTCGGGCTTCTGTTACAAGTTTGCCTCAACAATCACCAGATTCCTCTCTCTCTCTCTCAGTGAACAGGGAGATTCAAATTTCCTCCCCATTATCTGCAATCGGGTCATTTTCCTTTGCTAATTTCTTTGCTTCTCGCGATTTGTTCCGGGTCTTTCTGTAATGGGTTCTCTCCAGATTCGATTTGCGCAGTCCGGTTTCTCTCCTTCCCCTCGCTGGTAGTAATATTGCCGAAGGGACGAGGATCGGAGAGGAAGAGAGAAGACAATTCTCTTTTGTTTTCTCTTTCCCTGACCGTCCTCCGTCTCCGTGTTCCGTGCTGATAAAAATGTGTTGGCATCTTCTGCTTTTCATGTGCAATGCGTCTTGAGATTCTATCGCCATGTGACGCGCCCGTTGCTCCTTGCCTGCGACCCCTCAGATGGTGAAATGCCCTCCTCAGAAGACCGGTTCACTCCTCGTCCTCCTTGCTTAGCTCGCCAATACGACAACCGCCGCCGGACAGCTATTAATACTGCAGCTGCTGCTTCTGCATTCGATTCTCTTCACTGCGGACAGAGCTTATTCGATGATGGGCGTCCCCTTTTGGCTCCTTAAATTGGCTTCTTTATCATCAGCCGCCACCCCGGGGTCGCCTCGTGGTAATAATGCCCTTCTGGGGACCATCCGGGGGTTGCCCGTGTTGGAGCTGTCTTCAGTTTGCATCAATTTGACACTCTGTTTGGTGTTCCTCTTTGTCGTCTCGGTGAGGCAGATATCGGTCTGCATAGGCCGGATACGGATTGCCAAGGACGATTCTATTCCGGGTTCAAGCTCGATCAGGCGTAGCTTCGATGGGGAGATCTTTGTGGTTAAGATAGGTAACGGGTTCAAGCTGTCAGTGCTTAGCTGTTTCTATGTGCTGTTTGTACAAGTTCTGGTGTTGGGTTTTGATGGGACTGGTTTGATCAGAGAGGCCTCAAGTGGAAAGTCTGTGGATTGGTCCGGCCTTTGCTTGCCTGCGGCTCAGTGCTTAGCTTGGTTCTTACTGAGCTTCTCGACTTTCCATTGTAAATTGAACGTGCCCGAGAAATTCCCTCTGTTCTTGAGGGTATGGTGGTTGGTCTCATTTTTTATTTGTTTGTTGACTCTGCATGCTGATGTGAGAGCATTCTTGGCAGAGGGCTCTGGGCACTGGAGTTCACATGTCGTGGCAAATTTCGCTTGTGTCCCTGCCCTCGCTTTCCTTTGTTACGTTGCAGCCAAGGGTGATACTGGTGTGCAAACTTGTAGAAACTCTGATATTCAGCAGCCATTGCTACTTGAGGAAGAAGCTGGGTCTGCGAAAGTTACCCCGTACAGTGAGGCCGGCTTGTTTAGTTTGGCCACTCTTTCCTGGCTGAACCCACTTCTTTCTATTGGTGCCAAGAGACCACTTGAGCTTAGGGACATCCCCCTTCTTGCTCCAAAGGATCGAGCCAAGACCAGTTATAAGGTGTTAAAATCAAACTGGGAGAAACTGAAGGCTGAAAATCCTTCGAATCAGCCTTCCTTGGCTCGGGCAATACTCAGGTCATTTTGGAGAGAAGCAGCATGTAATGCCATTTTTGCTGGCTTGAACACTCTAGTTTCATACGTCGGTCCATTCTTGATAAGCTACTTCGTGGATTACCTTGTTGGAAAGGAGACCTTCCCTCATGAAGGTTACATTCTGGCTGGGATCTTCTTTGGTGCGAAGCTAGTGGAGACTCTAACGACCCGGCAATGGTATCTCGGGGTTGATATCCTGGGAATGCATGTAAGATCAGCTTTAACAGCAATGGTGTACCGAAAAGGCCTTCGGCTCTCCAGTGCTGCGAAGCAAAGCCATACCAGTGGGGAAATTGTTAACTACATGGCAGTAGATGTCCAGAGAGTCGGGGACTTCTCATGGTATCTCCATGACATATGGATGCTTCCAATGCAAATTGCTCTTGCCTTAGCTATTTTATATAAGAACGTTGGAATTGCTTCTCTTGCTGCTTTGGTTGCCACCATTGTGTCCATCATTGTCACCGTCCCAGTGGCTAAGATCCAAGAAGATTATCAAGATAAACTCATGGCTGCCAAGGATGATAGAATGAGGAAGACGTCAGAATGTCTTAGGAACATGAGGATTCTCAAGTTGCAGGCTTGGGAGGACAGATATCGAGTTAAGCTGGAGGAGATGAGGAATGTCGAGTT
Organism: Syzygium aqueum; assembly: GCA_031216185.1. Classification (NCBI taxonomy): domain Eukaryota; kingdom Viridiplantae; phylum Streptophyta; class Magnoliopsida; order Myrtales; family Myrtaceae; genus Syzygium; species Syzygium aqueum. The sequence goes on from CM062241.1 coordinate 9,883,916, forward strand.
TAAGTGGCTCCGCAAAGCACTCTACTCTCAAGCTTTTATCACATTCATATTTTGGAGCTCTCCCATATTTGTTGGCGCTGTCACTTTTGGTACTTCCATATTGATGTCCCAGCAACTCACTGCTGGGAGTGTTCTTTCTGCGTTGGCGACATTCAGGATTCTCCAAGACCCTCTTAGAAATTTTCCTGACTTGGTGTCAATGATGGCTCAGACGAAAGTTTCACTTGACAGGATTTCTGGGTTCCTCCAGGAGGAAGAATTGCAGGAGGATGCAACTATAGTCCTTCCACGAAATTCCACTAAGATTGCTGTGGAAATAAAAGATGGTGAATTCTGCTGGGACCCATCTTCTGCAAGACCAACTCTTTCGGGAATTCAATTGAAAGTGGAGTCAGGGATGCGGGTGGCTGTCTGTGGCATGGTTGGCTCCGGAAAGTCAAGTTTTCTCTCCTGCATCCTTGGAGAGATTCCAAAAATGGCCGGTGAAGTATGTCTAGCTTATGGTGTTTCTAAGATTCTTTCAAGTGCTCACGTTAGGTTGGAAACTTTTTGCTAATTGTTGCATGGTGGATGATTTTCAGGTCAGAATTTGTGGTTCTGCAGCTTATGTCTCTCAGTCAGCTTGGATACAATCTGGAAATATTGAAGAGAACATTCTTTTCGGTAGCCCTATGGATAAAGCAAGATATAAGAGTGCAATCCATGCTTGTTCACTAAAGAAGGATTTGGAGCTCTTCTCCCATGGAGATCAGACCATCATTGGTGATAGAGGCATAAATTTGAGCGGTGGGCAGAAGCAGCGAGTACAGCTTGCTCGGGCACTCTATCAAGATGCAGACGTTTATCTACTTGACGATCCATTCAGTGCAGTTGATGCGCATACAGGATCAGAGTTGTTTAAGGTGGAGATTCTCTAGTGCATTGCCTTTCCTTTGCTTTAAGCTGATGGATCTTTATTGAACATGTTGATCTCATTGCAGGAATACATTTTAACAGCACTAGCTACAAAGACTGTGATATTTGTGACCCATCAAGTTGAATTTTTGCCTGCTGCAGATATGATACTGGTAGGAAATCGTTGTTTAACTTTGTGCATCTCTTCTCTCAGTTTTACATTTAACTATGTAACGGTATAAAATTGTTTTAAAACTACTTTTAACTTTAAATTGTTTTTTGTGAAGCTACAAACCTTTTTTTCCTGTGAGTGGGTTAAAAAATCTTTCCTGTCGAGTGAAAAATACTTGTTTTGTGATTGCCCTTTCTGTATTGGGAAGGAGCAATAATAGTTTGTCATCACTGAAGAAGGTTTGTTGAATCACTTCCTGCACTTGCTGGAAACTACATGGTTATTAGCATTTTATACATCAAAGAATGTGAATTCTTGATGGATCTCTGATCATCGCATTAATTAATGTGTTCGTCTTCCTTTTCTGCAGGTCCTAAAGGAGGGGCGCATCATTCAAGCCGGAAAATATGATGATCTTCTACAAGCAGGAACTGATTTTGAAACACTGGTCTCAGCTCACCATGAAGCAATTGGAGCATTAGACATTCCAAACCACTCATCAGAAGATTCAGATGAGAATTTGCCTGGCTCTGTCATACTTGGGAAAAAATGCAACGCAGGAGGCAGTGATGTTGATACTTTGGCAAAAGAAGTGCACGAGGGTATATCAGCTCCCGAACAGAAAGCAATCAAAGAGAAAAAGAAAGCAAAGCGGTCAAGAAAAAAGCAGCTTGTTCAAGAAGAGGAGAGAGAGCGCGGACGTGTCAGTATGACAGTTTATCTCTCATATATGGCTGCTGCATATAAAGGCTTACTAATTCCGCTCATAATTATTGCACAAACTTTATTTCAATTTCTTCAAATTGGTAGTAATTGGTGGATGGCTTGGGCAAACCCCCAAACAGAAGGAGACCAACCAAAAGTCAGTCCCATGGTGCTCCTGATCGTTTATATGGCACTTGCTTTTGGGAGTTCTTGGTTTATATTTGTGAGGGCTGTTCTCGTGGCTACATTTGGGCTTGCTGCAGCTCAGAAGCTCTTCTTGAGGATGCTGACAAGTGTGTTTCGTGCTCCAATGTCTTTCTTTGACTTTACACCAGCCGGACGGATTTTGAATCGTGTATGTTTCCTTTTCTTACAAGAAACTTGCATGCCCATTAACTGTTGTTCTGTACATTCTAGAGAGTTAGACATTGAGACTTGAGAGACTCTCCTGCCTGGTTATAACTTTCAGTGTGTTGCCAACTGATGAATGGGATTCATACTCTTTTTTTAGGTGTCAGTTGATCAAAGTGTCGTGGATCTTGACATTCCCTTTAGACTTGGTGGTTTCGCATCAACAACCATACAGCTTATTGGCATTGTATGCGTAATGGCTAAAGTTACCTGGCAAGTAATTCTTCTCGTCATCCCAATGGCGGTGGCTTGTTTGTGGATGCAGGTGACTTTGAATTCTGCTTTAACATATTAGTTACAACCTTTGTCTTATTTTTTGAATACCAAGCAGAGGATCATGAAGTTATTTATATATGCTAGTCCGGGGGCCATGACAATTATAACCCTTTTCCTACGATGTTACAAGAATTTGATGGCAAGAGATTTTTAAGGCCTCAAAGAAATTGGATTGTTCAAAGTCGTCTCATGGCGGCATGAAATCTAAGCAATATGTCAACCCAGGCCTACAGGCATTGATCAACTTAGCATTTTGTTCTCTCCCGCTAAGTCCTAAGCCTGTTGCACATTTTTGTGTTCTGAACATATGTGACTGAAATTGAGCTCATTTATACTATCTTTTTCTAAGAGAGGGAAAGTTATGAGTAAATAACAGAAGTAGGTGAATTTTCCCTTGTTATTATTGCGATTATACATAGATAGGTTCAGATTGGGCTTGGCACATAGAAGTTCTTGTTCTTCTGAAGAAACAAGATCGATGCACCCGGATCACTAAATAAGTATACGATAGATCAATTGATGTCACTTTAACTGAAGAGTATTTTAATGCAGAAATACTACATGGCTTCGTCAAGGGAACTAGTCCGTATTGTAAGCATCCAGAAATCTCCAATCATGCATCTGTTTGGGGAATCAATTGCTGGAGCCGCCACAATAAGAGGTTTTGGGCAAGAAAAGAGATTTATGAAGAGGAATCTTCATCTTCTTGACTGTTTTGGTCGCCCATTCTTTTATAGTATTGCAGCAATAGAGTGGCTTTGCCTTCGCATGGAATTACTCTCCACTTTTGTGTTCGCCTTCTGCATGATTCTGCTAATCAGCTTTCCGAATGGAAGTATTGATCCAAGTAAGTATTGAATTTTTCTTCTTATCCCCTATCAATCTTCTGTAGTTTTTGAAGATTTTCTTTTGGAGCATGTGTGGATCAGACAAAGCAATGCTTTACAAGTGGTGGCTTGAGCACATTTTTAGCATCAACCTTTAAACCCTGTGGTGTCTTTGAACCAGTTAATCATCTTGAGACTGATTAAGTTCTCTGTAGATTTTGTCTTAGCTGATTTTCAATGGGTTTTCAACTTATATTAAAGAGTTTCCTTTTGTGTATCCTTTAGTCCCATCTGTCCAATGCTGTTAGAGAAAATGAGTTTTTACTGCTAGGATAACTATTATGCACTCTCATGTTGAGTGGCTTAAATGGAATCATAATAGGTAGGATAGGATTTTGGGAAGTATTAAAAGGATGTGATTTTGACATACTTTTGCTTCTCTCTTATTTTCATAGGCATGGCTGGCCTTGCTGTGACTTACGGTCTCAACTTGAATGCCCGCCTTTCAAGATGGATACTTAGCTTTTGCAAGCTTGAGAACAAAATAATTTCCATAGAAAGAATATACCAGTACTGTCAAATCCCAAGTGAAGCCCTGCCAGTTATTGAGGACTCTCGCCCTCCGTCTACATGGCCAGAGCGTGGGATGATTGAACTAATTGATTTGAAGGTAAACGGAACCTTTTTTTACTCTACTTGTTAACGTTTTATTTTCAGAGTTTGAGCTTTTATCTGCTGCTGTTTTGATCATGCTACATATATACATTATTTTCATCAACCAACTGGCCATCAGCCCGGTTGGTGGGGGTTTGTATTGGGTGCACAAACGCTGGGTCCAAATCCTACCACAAGCAAAAAAAAAAAAGTTTCCATCCCTGTGAGTTTGTGTCTAGTTGTCTCAATAAACAGGTTATAGTAGGTCTTGCATGAGAATTTAGAATTAATTTTTTGCGGAATTGGTCCTATGCTAAGTTCATTTGGAATTTTCAGAGAAGCTCGGCAGTATGTGGTGTTAAATATTACTGCTTGCCCTATTGCTATTTGATCAGCTAATATCGAAAGACTCACGAGACAGGTTTGACCAACAGGCAATAGCTTGTGAGGGCCATTGGCCACAATTGCTTGTCAAATATAATTACACCTAGACTGCTATTGCATTTAGTCTGTCTTTTATTGTGACCAAGAAGCAGTCTGTAATTTAAGAAGACCTTGTTGATTTTATTATAATTTGCTTGTAGAATCTTTATTCGAAGATTGTCTCATAAATGACCAAAAGGATGTTTCAGGTTCTCGCTTTCAATCCAACTGCTAAAATTAGGCTTTGTTGTCTTTGAAATATTTACCAAAATGTGGCCATCTTGATCTTATACTGGAAAGTGTGAGAGGAGAGTGGGCGGAGAGGTGTCCGTTAGTGGAATTTTCTAGCTTAAAAGGTTTTAACTTCTTAAACTAGCTCCTTTTAACTCCTAAATTTCCTAATGTCGATCACAAGATGCTGATTGTTCCAACTTTCTGCAGATACGTTACAAGGAGAGTCTCCCCTTGGTGCTCCATGACATAAACTGCACATTTCCTGGGGGAAAAAGGATTGGCATTGTCGGGCGTACTGGTAGTGGCAAATCAACCTTAATTCAGGCCCTGTTTCGCTTGATTGAGCCATCTAGTGGGAAAATCGTTATAGACAAGATCGACATATCTAAAATAGGGCTCCATGACCTTCGAAGTCGCTTGAGTATCATACCCCAGGATCCTACATTGTTTGAAGGAACTATAAGGGGCAATCTCGATCCCCTTGTGGAGCATTCAGATGTAGAAATTTGGCAGGTGCTGTTCTTTTTGCTTTCTGTATTTTTTGTTTTAGGTTAATCTCATATCTGCATTCCCCGTATCTAATCATTGTGAATGTTAAGCTCTGAAATTTTCATGTAATCAGAAGGCACCATTATACTTGCTGCTTACGACTTTGGTTGTTGAATTTTACTTCATATGATTGGTACCAATGACTGTCATCTGAAACCCTGATGGGAAACTGACATAGCATGGAGGTGGGCACATAAGTAAGGTGCCACATTACATCTCAATCAGATTGGAGTGACCTCATTGTACCATCAAAAAGTTGTTTGCAATAAATGATGCCAATTGATGTTGCTTCCATGACTTTCTGTGCTATTTTCTATGCTCATGTAGTAGCTCTTGTTAAGGCTCATGATCTATATCATTCTGATTGCGAGCACTTGTTCATAATTTGTCTGTCCATCCATTCATCGGTCAATTTGAGTTTTGAATCTGATATTTTATGCTTGTGAAGCATCAACACCCCAGTAATCTTTGAACTATTACTTCTGAGGCTAGAGTTAATAATCCTTAAACTTGATTTAGTGCAGGCCTTGGATAAATCTCAGCTTGGGGAGATAGTGCGTGAGAAAGAGCTAAAGCTCGATACTCCAGGTGGGTAGCCACCATAGAAGTATTTGCAACTTTTTTGTTTTGATTTGTTTTCAGATGATCAATCTGCTCAATCTCATTTCAGTTCTTGAAAGTGGAGATAATTGGAGTGTGGGGCAACGGCAATTAGTTTCTCTTGGTCGGGCTTTGCTTAAGCAGGCAAGGATTTTGGTTCTTGATGAAGCTACTGCTTCAGTTGACACCGCCACTGATAACCTCATCCAGGGAATTCTCCGGACAGAGTTTAAGGATTGCACTGTGTGCACCATAGCGCATCGTATTCCAACAGTTATTGACAGTGATCTGGTTTTAGTCCTCAATGAAGGTATGTCCAGTTCTCTCAAAGCCCTTTTTTCATTCTGTTTTTGTTTCTCTTGATCTTCTACTATAAGAAAAATAACGCAAGAACAAACAGGACATTCAAAACAAAGAGAAAGTTCCGCATCTGACGAGCATTGCTTAAGCCGTTTTAAGATGTCAACTTTTATGTCTCAAGTTAAGAAGCCAGAGGATGCTCAAGGCTTTAACCGTGTATATTTGTTTCTAAGGAACCATTAGAAAAATGTTCACATCTATGACTGTGCAGAAGGGTTTCACATCTGAGTTATATGGCTCTTTGACAGAGAGTCAAGAGCGTCCTATGATCATGCCTTTTGATATTGGGGTAGTGCAATTTCTCAAGGGATAGCAAAACCCTACCGCATGGTTCTAATCGTTGATTGATGTCTCTAGTGAACCGATCCCCCCGAGTTGAATCCCCTCAACATAGCAAAATAGAATATGCCGTGGCCTCATATTTTCTACAATGCAATAGAAAATCCAACAATGCAATAGAAAATCCAACAACGGGAAACAAGGATGCATCCGCATAGAGACTTCTAACGCTTGTTACCCACAATTGTGATTCCCCTTCACTCTAAATAATCAAGAATGAACTGTTAAACTTTGACAAGGACCTCTTATCAGTAACTTATTACTTGGAAACATGAAGACACCAAACCTTTATTTTTCTTTTCTGGGGTACTGGGGATTTTCTCTACCAGGATATGCATGCACAATTGAAATCATCAGTGTACTATAAGCAAGATAATCGTTAGCAGTGTCTCCGCAGTTCAGTACTTACCTTCTGAGATTTTCTCCAGGTCGAGTAGCAGAGTTTGACACTCCAGCGCGACTACTAGAGGACAGATCATCTATGTTTCTAAAGTTGGTAACCGAGTATTCATCAAGGTCAAGTGGCATACCCGATTTTTAGTTTGTGCGGCATGCCTGGTGGCCTTAAAGGGCTCGGAGCACCAAGAATGGTAATCCAGACTGGCTCGCCCAATTCTTCTCCATTCAGCGCTGCTTCATTCGGCCTTTAAGAAAATGGAATCGAGAAGGATCAAAAAGGGGGGGTTTCCTGGTTCCAACTTATAACAAGTAGCCGGGAAAAATCACACATAAGTCATTCTTTGGACCGCCAGCATGTGAGCGTCCGTGCACGCTCATTTCAATGGCTACCAAAATAAGAAGGATCAGTCGGAGGCAGGGTAATAATTCAGAGAGATTAGGAGGGAGGTAATTATTCAGATTTTGCAATAAAGGTAGATTGTAAATTGGTGCATGATGTCGTTCCAATATCGCCACGAAATTTTGTAGTGCTGGATTAGTCATTGTGAATACACTAGAGTCCAGTGCCAGAAAGCCCATTTTGAGGGTAGTACAGTACAGGTTTTTTTCAGTCTTTCTGATCTTTTGACCTGCTTAATGTGCTTGGTATGGTAACTGAGTGAATCCGCTTTTTCCTTTCCGATCTTTCGCGCCCGAGACGTCACCATCATTTCGTGGGGGTGACTATCCTTCTTCTCGTCTGGTTTCTGTGTTTTAAGTTTGCATGTATGTCATAAGGCGCGACGGCAACGTCAAGCTGAGCATATACTGTGAAATCCATCATCCGCATCTTCATAGCAGCCAAAGGAAGTTCGGCTTGACTGACTAACCTAACACAATGGCATGTCCTCGACAGAACTCAAAAGCTAGAACGAATGTATTAGATAGGGTCAATGATGAACTTCCTTCAAAACGAAAAGCAACAAACAAAGCTGTGATAGAGAGAGAGAGAGAGAGAGTCGTCAATCCACCCAAACGTGGCATACCCTTTGCACGTTCGGTAGGATGGGACGGAACAGAGCGGACAATGAAGCCCGCTGGCATATCAATCCCCACATCTGATGTTCATAAAGAAACAGGCATTAACAAACATCCATAGTCAAACTATCGAGTAGGGAAAAAGGACGTCCTAATTGCTAGCATTCGCGTTCCTTGCTGTGCACCGAACATGGCAACCGAATCGCACCATATCTGGAGGGATAAAAACATGATTCGCGGCCGACCTGTCGTTCCGGGGTGTAATGCTCCCACACGGCACGGAATACAGAAGAGAAAACCCGAACCCGACACGACAGTCGACTCACATACATGACACGTGTTAAATAATTTATCATGTTTTAACATGAACACGATTACGGCACGCCGACACAAAATTCTCGAGCATCTAATGAAAAATCATCTCTTTCTCTCTTTCCTTCTAGTCGGAGGCCCATTCCATTGAAGTAAAGCTCGCACTTGCAGGCCCAATCCCAAATCGCCGAGCTGAGCTGAGCTTCGGTCTCAGTGCTCTCTCTCTAGCCTCTCTCTCTCTCCCTCTGCCTTCCCATTTGTGCAGTCAAGCAGTGGGAGGAGCACGATGCAGGCCATCTCGAGGCGCCTAGGGCACCAATCCTCCGTCCACTCCCTCAAATCAGCCTACCCGCTCTGCAATCACTGTAAGAATCCCCTCATTGCTGCCTCGTCGCCCGGTTCTTCGATCTTCGCCGGCGTTGGTTCCGATTAGTGTGGAATTCGGGAGGTCGCTAGATCGAAAGTCTGGTTTTTTGTATTGCAGATTATGGAGCTGATGGCGAGCGGTACGCGTCCACGCTCGCGACCAAGGGCGTGGGGCACCTGGTGCGGAAGGGAACCGGCGGGAGATCTTCGGTCAGGTGATTGCACTTTTCCTCTGGTCGTGCTCTTCTTCGTTTTGTGTTTGGTTTTGTGAGGGTACTGTGTGAAATTGGGATGGAGGAGGGTGTTGAGGTGTTTGTCCGTGAATTTTTTTTCGCTTTGGGCGATTGCGAAATGCGAGGAGCGTCCGAGGAAGTCAATGCGGTCCTTGCTTTTAGATTATGTGTTGGTGCATATTGGGATTGTCGATGCTGATATTTGTGCTGCCAGCATTGATCGTAGCGTGCATTTTCCGTCGGCTTTTTAATTGATTTCTAGAGAAAATGTGGATCATTATGGAAGTTCTTCTGTGGGCCGGTTTTATGCTGAGTGTTTTACGCTAAATCCACCATGTACAGCAAATGAGGCGCGGCATGAAGTTCATATGGCATTCCAAAAGCTAATTTTGATTCATTTATCATCTCATGTTTTGTCAAGTTTATGAAGGGAAAGATAAAAAGTTGATTCTTTCTTGGCATCTAATACTTATGTTCATATAAGTAATATTCACAGGATAGGATATATGAATTATCACCATGACCTCATGGTGGAATTCTTTTAGGTCTTGTAGTTAGACAATGTTTAGTTGCAGTGAGCATACCTTTTCACCATGCTGAGTCGTCATTATATTTTTCCAGTGGGTCTCAAACATGGTGCTTGTTATTTGAAGTGTTATACTTCAGAGCATAAAGATCTTGTTATGGCTAACTTTACAAGAAGTGTTTGTTGCTCATTTGACCTGGAATTTTTGCAGTGGCCTTGTAGCTACTGTTTTTGGAGCAACTGGCTTTCTTGGTCGTTATGTTGTGCAACAACTTGGTGAGTTCACAAAGCAGTAGCTTCTTAGACAGTTTATGTCAAGTAAATGTTTGCTGGCACTGGGTATGCTACATTTGTTTTACCTTCATTCACATGGTCGAAGCGGTCAAAATTGATTGTTTTCAACTTCAAAGGAGGGTTAGCTAGGAACTTGTCATTATACTTTATTAAAAGTTCTTAGTGGACGTGCTTATTATTAACAATTTTCTGGAGTTTCATAGGTGTTATGTTTATCTCTTGTTTCCAGCAAAAATGGGGTCACAAGTGTTGGTCCCTTTTCGTGGCTCAGAGGATTCCCATCGTCATCTCAAGTTGATGGGTGATTTGGGCCAGGTACACACTGATATATTATGTTCTTCAAAGTTAACATTTTTTGGTCTTTCATCTTTTTATCTATCTCAGATATTGAAACATTTGTATCTTTTGTATTTGATTTGCTCAGATAGTGCCGATGCAATTCAATCCAAGAGACGAAAGCTCTATCAAGGCAGTTATGGCAAAAGCTAACGTTGTTATAAATCTCATTGGTACTTGCACGTTTCCTTGTTTCTTTGCCTTGTGAATAATGGATTTTTCTGGGGTTTCTCTTATATATAAATCTTCCATTTGGCAGGAAGGGAATACGAGACAAGAAATTATAGTTTTGAAGAAGTGAACCATTCTATGGCTGAAGTACTTGCAACTGTAAGCTCTCAAATTACATTACTAGGCTCCTATTGTGATACTTTAGTTCTGTGACAAGGCAATTTATTGGTGTGATCTCCTTGTCATTTTATAGAGGATGTTGATGCATTGCGGTAGTGCTTGAATTCCGTTAAAAAATTATATGCTTTGTGCGACAGCTTTCCTAAGAGTTTTGCTTTATATTCTTCATTTCCCTCCTATTCCTAAACTTATTCTCGCACAAAGTGTGAGGGTCTATTTCCAGGGATTGTGAGTTTGCCTTTTAATGATTCGACCCCAATGAGGACCTCCAGTCGCTCTGTGTTTGTGTGTATATGTGTGTGGTTTGCCACCGTGAACTATTTTATTAACTTTTTTCAGCTTCTGTATATTCTCGGCCTTGTTCTCTGCAGATCGCTAAAGAACATGGTGGTATCATGAGATATATTCAAGTCTCTTGCTTGGGGGCTTCATCTTCCTCGCCATCAAAATTTCTTCAGACTAAAGCTGCTGGGGAGGCAGCTGTTTTGAGAGAGCTACCTGAGGTGAGCAGACTGTTTCCTATTCAAACAACCTGCTGCGTTAATAACTACGCAAGCTTTATTTTCCTTTCATAAATCTGTTGCTCAGTTTTCCAATCTATTATGTTCAAGTAATACAACCAAGAGTTGATGTTGAGACTTGGATGTCGTGAACAACTTTTTATGCAAAGGGCAATTGCTGATAGACGCTATAGTGTTCTGAAATTTTCTAATATTATGCTATGTTGGAGGATATTGGCAGAGTTTGACAATTGAATTAACTTCTGCTCTGTCATTGTTGCTTTCAAACGGTAAAATGAGTTGCACTTGGGGAGAGTCAAACCCTCCTTGTATGTGAAGGATGTGTGTCCTTGTCATTGCTGGGCCTTATGCTTGTCTTTGTTAAATCAACTTGCTTATGATGGCGTCAAGTAAAATCAAATATATGCCCAAGAAAATAAATAAATAAGTAAAACTGACTGGTTGATTGCCTACTCGTGATCAATCCCCTTCAGTCTTTGAGACGGTCTCAAAACATTGGTTTTTGGATATTCTCTTTATTTTTGGCTGGGGATTTTTGGCCTCTTGTAAATAGCTTACAATGTTATAGGGCATAATTGTCTGCTTTTGAATTGCTGGCAAGGCTTGCAAGTCCCTCAAAGTCAATAAGTGATGATGGTGTCTAATTTCTTAATGAATCGTACAAAATACTAGTCTAGGGCACTGTAGAAGAATTAGTGCCAGACAGAATAGTAGATACCTTAGTTTACCTCAACAAATCAAAAACTGCTTTTGAGTGTTCCACTTTGTGGAGCTGTTATCATTTCCTCCTTTCTCCTTTCTTTAGTTTTTCTAGTTTTTGTAGTTCTTTCCAATATATGTTCTTTCTTGTAAAAAGAAAAAAAGAAATATACCTCAAGTTGCTATGGGTTATATTGGTTGGAGGGATACTTGTTTGTTAATAGAAGCTATGCACACTTTGATCCTTGGTGATAATTTTGTACTTCCAGAAAAAATAATACTAGCTTCAGGGTTGTTGAATGATGTTTTACAGTCTTCATTATGCTCTTTCTTGTTTCCAGATGCACTCCATAAAAAAACATAGAGATACGAGCTTTATCATTTTTTTTATCAATAGATCTGAGATTTGATATGCAGGCAACAATTTTGAGACCTGCTGTCATGATCGGCACAGAGGATCGTATTTTGAATAGTTGGGCACATTTTGCTAAAAAGTACAGCTTTCTTCCACTTATTGGGGGTGGATCTACCAAGTAAGACTTGATTATAGTGATCTATTCACTCATGATGCAATGCCTTGCAAAGAGATTTCTGGATATATACTTTAAATCTGATTTTGCTACTGGTCATTTGCTTTTGCAGAATTCAACCTGTATATGTTGTTGATGTGGCTGGTGCTGTTGTTTCGGCCTTGAAAGATGATGGTAGTAGCATGGGCAAGATATATGAGCTTGGTGGGCCCGAGGTTTTTACTATTCATGAACTGGTAATCTCTCTCTTCATTCTTGTGCAGTTTTTAGATTTGAGAATGCTTGCTCATTTTACTGAATGTCAAGCACCCTGCAGGCGGAGCTAATGTATGATATGATCCGTGAATGGCCTCGTTATGTATCAGTTCCTTTCCCCATTGCTAAGGTACTACCGCAGAATAACCAGTTCCTTCATGTTGTATCTCGATGAGGAAATGCATGGAACAAGAAATAGATAACCTTTCTTTCCTATTTGTTATGTCTGAATGTATGTGCTTGTTAACATGGTTGGATAAATCAATTAGTTCCAATTATCTGCAAGTCCACTATTCTTAATCATTTCTACCAGATTATGTTTTCAACTGCATGAAATAAATGTTCACTAGGTCCCATATGCACAGTTTAAGTACATTCCCAGCTAAATAGGTAACACACACACATTCTGTTCTCTTACCTTACCTTATTATAGCATTTTTCATGACAAGCACACTGCTGTGTTCCATAGTAATGCTGAAGCAAGTATATTCCATTGATGAGTGCTTTTGATGCATTCTGAATCACTTGCCAACTTTGTTTATGATGGATGGTAGGAACTGATTACTTCTGATAATACTCTTTTTAGCATTGTTATGGCATGGTGCTATTTTGAGCTGCAGATATTTGGCACCAACGATGTCCCATTTAAATGGTCTCTCTTTGGATCTTTTAGCCATATTTGCGCATTGATGTAACTTCTGCAGATTTGATAGAAGAAAATAAGTTGAATACTCGACAATCGTGCAGAGTTTCACCTGATGATGTTTATTTTGTTATGACATCTGAAATGATTGCTCTGGCTTACTGTACAAGAAAAGGATTAGTTCTGGCCTTCAATTATTCTCTTCTCATTCTTTGCTTGTGGGGCTAATTAATCAATTTGACCTAATTCTAACTCGTCGCGTCTTCGTGATTTCAGGCCTTTGCGACGCCTCGAGAACTATTACTGAAAAAAGTTCCATTTCCTTTGCCTAATCCTGACATCTTCAATCTAGATCAAATAAATGCTCTCACTGAGGATACAGTTGTATCCAAAGATGGTTAGTCCTCTATGTATTTAGTATCGTTCATTGGGTTTGCCAGATTAACTTCTTTAATTGCTTAATGTATGTGTTATAATCATGCTTTGGTGGATTTTGCAGCTCTAACTTTCAATGATCTCGGAATTGTGCCGCACAAGCTGAAAGGATACCCTGTTGAGTTTCTTATCTCATACCGTAAGGGTGGCCCGCAATTTGGCTCTACCGTCAGTGAAAGAGTATCTCCAGATGCATACCCTTGAGGCATTTTCACTGTGTTCTTTCTGAATGTTTCTTTTGCCAAAAACCCGGCGGAAATCTTTCAACATGTTTTTTCCACCTCAATTTCTTCATAATAGCAGAGATATTCTGATTGGAAGAACCCTACCTGTCTCCCGCAATCAAAAGATGATGTGTCAATAAGATTTTGGGGAACATGATGTCTCAACCTCATTCCAGTAGTACTTTACGGTTCATATAATGGCTCTTTTGGACATTGGGGTAAAGTTTCTCATAATGAATGATGGACAGATTTACGTCGAAAAAACAGATTTACTTTCAATTCGATAATTTGTTTGGTTCGACGGATGGAGAGAGAGGAAACAGATCAAAGAGAAGAAGATTGCAGTGAATGAGCAACTGAAGTAAAATTGCTAATGGAAACAGTAAACAGGATAAATCATAAACACAAAAAGAAACATTCAATTGGATGGTCCGATGATGACCGAATCGCCCTCTCCATCTAACGTGCTCTCTTTTGGTCGCCAGTCTCTTAGCTCATCTTCTTGTGATAAATTTTTAGGAGCAAGAGTGTGCTCCAAGTCATTCAAGGAAGCATCAAGGTTTCCTTGTAATTGGAGCAAAGTAAAAATTGCACCAGACTAATTGCCTTCTGCAAGATGGGTATAAAGGGAACCAGACACAGGCTATTGAAGGGGAGTGAGATCCGACTGCTGTACGATCTGGAGAACTCCGGTGATGGCATCAGATACAAGCCGTGCTTCTTTTGAACATGTCAAATTGGAAGAGATGGGTTTTGGGGCAGCGATGTTCGTGCACCGTGGCTGTGCGGGCGAGTCCAAAGACAGCTGCTGCATCAACATTTACATAAACAGCAACGTCCAGGGGGTGAGCAATTCCATTTTGGTCGGAAGTGAGGTGAGAATGGGCGACCCGGGCGTTTCTCTGTACTTTGGAGACATAAAGCTGGCAAATGGGCACAAGAAGAGGAGGAGATATCAGAGAATTAAGTGGAGGTTTGGGCTCGGTAGTTTTGTGGTCTCGTTGCTAGTGTTTGCATTGCTCCTCTTGTTGCTGCTTCTGATGTTGTAGTCCAACACTTCACCGCAAAAGAAGAAAGAACTATTCATTCTCGATTTTTGCTTCTTTCTCCTTTTCAGTTTCTTTTCGTGTGCTCTTATCATTCTCGGTCTCTTCTCTTGGTGTCGAATCACGTTTCGTTGCTGTTAAGAGTCGAGACCGTCTCTCCAAGCTGTATCTGTTCATATTCAAATCACAGTTCTAGAAAAGAAATAAACTTGAGGATACATACGTGAAGATGAACGGCGGTGCACGTGCTTTCGGGGGTTTGGAGAAGAGAAAGTGCTTGTTTTTTCCTTCTTTTTTATGACGGTGGTTCTCGAAGCCTTCTACAACATCTAAGTGATCAAATCGGGTCACCACCTTTAAGGTGCCTATAAATGTTTTCTTGATATGTACCAAAAGTCAATAGACTACATTAAACAAATTAAAAATTCAAAGAATAAGTTCATAGACCATATCGAACAAATTAAAAGTTCAACGATCATATTACATATTAGGCCAAAACTCAAGGGACCGCTTATTTCATTATCCCTTTGTTTTACTCGTTTGTCACTCTCCCACGACATTCTTCTTCTACATAACATCAAACGCAAGGCACCTAGACCATCATCTTCTCCCTCTCTTCTGTGATGAGATGGTGAAGTCAATGGCCAATGGCAACGGACGAATCGCCCGCCCTGCATCCACTCACATCCCCTGTTCGCGCGACTCACAGCGGTGTCCCTCTACCTGATGACGACAATTACGGCAGTGACACCAACACAGACAACGACAAGTTTCCGTTCATGGAAGCTCTAAGAACAGCCGAAAACAAGACCGACCCTTGTGGCGGTCCCTACGTATACGTCCACAAATTGCCTCCGAGGTTCAACAGCGACATGCTCAGGGGCTGCAAGAACTTGAGCCCCTGGACCGACATGTGAAATTTTACCGGCCACTCCGGTCTTGGCCCTCCGATGGTGGACAGCTCCGACCGTGTCTTTTCTGGTGCTGCTGGATGGCATGCGACTAACCAGTTCGCAGCTGACGTCATCTTCGATATCCGGATGAAACAGTGAATGCCTGACTGACGACTCCTCTGTGGCGGCTGCCATTTTCGTGCCGTTCTATGCAGGGTTCGACGTCGCCAGGTACCTAAGGGGCAGCAACAATGTGACAGTCCGCGATGCCACTGCACTCGATTTGGTGAGAGTGGCTGGTGAAGAGGAAGGAGTGGGAAATCATGGGAGGGAAGGACCACTTCCTCGTCGCCGGACGAACCGCATGGGATTTCTGGCTCCTGACGGACAAGGACTCGGACTGGGGGAACAAGTTCCTGCTCCTGTCAGCCGTCAGGAACATGTTGGCGCTTGTGGTTTGAGTCAAGCCCGTGGGACTTGAACGACTTGGCGATACCCTACCCAACCTACTCTTAACCCCCCAGAAAGACAACGACGTCCTTGCTTGGCGGGACACGATGAGGAAGTCAGAGAGGAAGTGGCTCTTCTCGTTTGCAGGCAGGCCCCGTCCCGGGAGCCCAAAGTCCATCCGGGCATGGATCATCGACCAGTGCAACGGCTCGCAGGATTGCAGGCTCATGCAATGCAGCATTGGGCTCAGCAACCTCATATGCCATTCACCGAGCAGTGTCATGAGGGTCTTGCAAGGGTTGCGGCTCTGCCTGCACCCTCAGGGGGATTCCTACACCCGAAGGTCAGCCTTCGACTCGATCCTGGCAGGCTGTATACCTGCCTTTTCCATCCCGTGTCTGCCCACACTCAATACACATGGCACCTGCCGAAAGAACATGCCAAGTACTCGGTTTTCATCCCCATGGACAACATAAGGAAGAAGAATGCGAGCATCGAGGACAGGCTCAGCCTGATCCCACCCAAGAAAGTGGAACAAATGAGGGAGGAAGTGATTAGTCTTATCCCGAGGATAGTGTACGCGGATCCAAGGGCAAAGTTGGAGGCTGTATAGGATGCATTCGACGTGACCGTGGAGGCACTGATTGAGAGAGTGACAAGGCTGAGAAGGAACATGGTTGCTGGACTCGATGAATAAGATCATTTCAGGGAGGGGAATAAGCAATGGGATGGCTTTTTTTTCAGAGCCCAGGGATTGAGAATTGGAGATTCTGAGGAATTTCGTAAAGACAATCAGTGACAGAGAGGCCCGCCAATCTTAATTCGCAGAATCGTCATGGAACAACAGAGGTTTCGCCCTCATTTGGTCATTGCCAAGGCCTTGTTTGGGAGAATGGCACTGCCTAAACTCATTTCTAGTTGATAAGCCACTGAAACTTTAAGAAACGGTAGAATCCGAACTGGGTTCTATTTAAAAGACATGGAAAATGTATACGCTGTGCACTCTGATTGACTCTGACGGCCATGCGTTAAAAATTCAGAATTGAGCTCATTGACCCACTAACACTGTTAGCACCACCATGTCCATTCAAGAAGAGAAGCAAACAGAGAGAGCGAGAGACAGTAAAGAACATTTTGCAGTTGTTGCGGTAACAAAGTCTTCCCTCAATTTCCTTTGTGAAGGTCTGCATAAGCCGTTCAACTTCAGCTTCAATGAACATTTTCAGATGAACTGACAAATATTCAATATTTCAAGCTTCCGTCTTGCAACATCTGGGGTCAAATAAGGACTGCACAACTCACTAACAAAATTCATCAGTTGATTCGTCATCAACTCCCCCTTGATTCAAGTGTTGTCGAGAGATCTTACATCAATTGCTACCAATGCAAGGAGAGGAGTTTCTGATGCACGGTGAATTCAAATACAATGAAGCATGCAAGGAAATCGTACATTCAGGATATTGCTTTTGCAAGAGCCAATATGCACGGAAACAATTTCTTTAAGTATTGCCTTGACTACACTACCCAAAAACAGGATGCCAAATGGAGACGAATGGGGCCGTCAGAGAGAAGAAATGAGGAGTTTCACTTTTTGATAAATTGCAAGCCGTTCTCATTGGAATATCGCTCCATGAATCTCATGAATCTGTCCCACTCTCTAGGCGACCGCATTATGTACTTAGCTTCGATCCCCGCTGGTTTGCCATTGACAAATTTGGCACTTACATCAACTGACTGAAGAACCCCTTCGTCATCGATCATGTAAAAGCCGGTGATCTCACCAACATCACCGGATGCGTCAAAGACAGAGGGCTGCTCAAACCTGAATATAGCAACACCATTTGTACCGTCTCTTGATTTGGTCAGCCTAACATCAGGAATTGTCTGCTCGTCTGTCCCTTGAATGAACTGAATCGTGGGTTTTACCATCATAATAACAGGTCGAGATGTCTTCACATTCTCTTTTAAAGAGGCCTGTTGAGTGTGAGTCAGATGCAACGTCTGGCCATGGAGTGCAGAGCTCGCACTCCGATGAAGAGGCGAAGATATGAAACCTAGAGAACAAAGCAGAACATCATTGGAATAATCGCAATAACGACAACTAGCTTCTTTCTACTGCCTCATAAATATTTTCAAGCTTCTTGACATATTTCAAATATTTTAGCAGTTCAATCCCAAACTTTAGATTGCTCAAAACATAGACAAAGTTAAGACCGAGCTGGTAAGGTACCGATCCACAGAATACCGTGTTTCAGGTTTTTTGCTTAATGATCTTCAAGCATAAAAACTTTTCCGGCTACTGTACATTCCCTTCTCGTGCTTATTTTGGAGTATCTATCAGCTGGTTCCATTACATGATATGCATTAAAATTCGTATAATAATACTCTGATCCTACTGAATGTATGTTATGTAACATAGAAGAGAAAGAAGAACTGCTCTACTAAATGTGATACGCTTAAAACAGAGTGAGATAAGGACCAAACCATGACTCTGTCAGACTTGGTCACAAGGAAACTGTCATAAGATTTTGTCATCAATAGTGACAAATTGTAGAACGGGTTTCGAACCAAAATGATTAAAGCCTTTTCAGCCAAGAATAGCAGAGTCTTGTCTTTTAGGATTCTTAGAGGAAATGGATCCATAAGCAAAGGATACAATGCAACTTCACCGAAAGTACTTCAACACCTTTCAAGAGTAAAAACAGAAAAGCCTAGGTGAAATTCTAACAATGAAATTAGGTTCCCTTCATGAAGTAGATCATGTTAGGAGTCCAAAACATTGGGTGACACCAAGTACAACCAATAGGTGCTTTACTCCTCAGCGAGAGGGAGAGGTATAAAAACGACTCACGGTCTTACTCTCCAGACTGATCAATCAATGAGGATTGATGATCGACCACAGTAAATGGACAATGATCTGTTAAGGAAAGTAACTCCATTTTAATAGTCACAACTTCTGTCAGTTGTTTGTACTTTGGGGTAGTTTCAATTTGCCCTTTTTGTTTTCTTGGTACATGAATTCATTCTCCGAGCACTTGCCATCCACCATTCAAAAGAGTTCTCCCTTCCTGAGATCTCAATTTCGTATTAATCGAAATTTACAGCCATCATGCAAATCTTAGACTCAAGGAGGCCTACAATATGCACAAATTCACATAAATTTTAAACAATCTTTGTAAGAAGAAGTATTCAATAAGAGAGTATTATGTTTTTAGAAGTCCAGTTTTACAATTATCCTATTTCTACCCCTTGAGGCGAGGGGAAAAAATTCCAAGCATAATGCATCGTATAAGGCTTCACTGTTGCTATTTTCGTTTATGTTAGAGCAATGTCCTTTTTTTTTTATAAGTATGTTTGAGAAATGTCGATACTCTTAAAAAGCAATCATCTGCTGCAATGGAGCCGCATTACATTCGCACTATATTTCTTTCAGAAGCATCCAATGTCCTT
Source organism: Syzygium aqueum (assembly GCA_031216185.1). NCBI lineage: Eukaryota > Viridiplantae > Streptophyta > Magnoliopsida > Myrtales > Myrtaceae > Syzygium > Syzygium aqueum. The sequence continues at coordinate 9,903,340 of CM062241.1, forward strand.
ACTTACCCACTATATACTCAACAAAAATGCGAAATTCTCATTCGGCTAACACCTCAAGCTCTGACATTTCTTGGTTCACCAGCAATTCTTGCGGCCTCTCTTGAATTGAGTTAAAAAAGTGTACAGGAAATATTGAACATCTTCTCAGATGAGTAGAAATCTTATTCCTTTTCATGAAAACATACACATCACATAAGAATTGAACCGCATTGATATAGTCATCAGATACTTAACACAGAAGCACAAATGTAGTCATAGAAGATAAAGGGGACACTCCAAAAATCACTTTGAGGAAAGCTGTACTACCACATGTGGCACTCAAATTCTCAAAGAGGAAGGCGAAGTGTAGGAAGAAGAGTGAAGAATTTACCTGAGTGGGTGCGTGGTTGTTGCTGATGGTAGTGAGAGACTGGGGAAGAGAAGGAAAGAGACTGAAGAGATGCCATTGATGTGAGAGAGGGAGAGGGAGAGAGAGGGAGATATGTGTCTTAAGAGGGTGTGGTATATGGGAGGAATTGTCTTGTTGTAGAATTGTCAACCATTCACTCACTTGAAAGACGTTCTCAGCTTTTGGATAGATTGAGCGGAGAAGATAAACTTTGGCCGCTGGGATTCTCTGTTCAGTGTGCACCATGCACTACCTGGATAAACAAGGGGCTTTTGAGATTTGGGCCATCTCTTTGGGCCTGGAAACTTTAGGATTCTCATATTGGCCAAAAATTCATGTTCCATCAGGAGCAGCCCACCAGGGTATGGACACCTAGTCATTGTCGGACAAAATGGTACCCACTAGGAGTAATCGGTCCCCAAGCAGTCCGATTCCCACCCAAGAATCAGAAACCATAACAAAGGGACTAGATTGCAGTTTTTGGAACCTAAAATCAGGCCGGTGTCCCCTTGGATCGGATCAGATCGGACCTGCTCGATCTGGTTCTCGAGTAGGACAATGGAACCGGTGGCATATTCAGGTTTTTTTTTTTTGGTTTGTTGTTAATGTTCAAGATAAAATTGAAAATATTCTTGATAATCAAGGCATTTTTACAATCAATGAATTATGTATAACATTGTAAGTTTCATAGAGATTTTTCCAATTTGTGACAAAATTTGGTTGGAATGAGCAACTATTGTTGTGTTTTGATTTTCTCTTGTCATCTTACTCACGTGCAAACCTAGTCACTCCATCCTCGAAGGGTCTTCCTTTGTGAAATGGGAGATAGATTAGGGTTTTTTTTTACAGATTTTTAAGAAATAAAAAAATTAAAATCATCCTTACCAAAAAAAAATTAAAATTAAAATTAAAAAAAAGTCTAGTTTGGGTGATTCGAGTGGGTGATTCCATACTTGAAGCTGGGAATCAAACCAAAATTCATTGGTTCTAATTTTATAAAACCAGATCGGTGCTCCCAGGAACCGTGCAAAATCGATCGATCCGGTCCAATATGGGCGATTCCTTTTGCTCACCTCTAGTACCCCTTGATCCAACCATGCTAGCAAGTAAATATTCGTGATTCACTATAATAGTTGGTAATTTAAAATAATCAAACAATTGTTGATACTCCCACAAAGGGTTGATAACTTACTAACACATTATAATGATTTTCAATACTTTCGAAAAATGGTTAATAACTTACTCAAATGTTATATGTTAAATAAGTTATTGATCAAAATCTAATTTACCAACAGGGTTTTGAAATGTACCGATGATTTTAAAGAATTACCACTACAGAATAACGTTCCATATTTTTAGGGGAAATTTCAATTTGATACCCAAAGTGGGGTCATTTTCTCAAAAAAGAGTTCAAAGTGGACAAAGTGTCAAATACGAGTATGAAGTATTCAATTAGTCTTAAATAGGGGACAAAAGTGCCTAATTAGTCTCAAATAAGGGTATGGGTTCGCCGGCTGGTCAAATGCTCATCGGCTGGCAAGCATGTCACTATTCCGATGAGAGCAATTTCGTCTTTTACTCTCTTTTTTTTTTTTCTCTCTCTTTTCCTTTTCCTTTTCTTCTTCTTTCTTTTCTCTTTTCCCTCCGCCGCCCCCGGCTATGGCCGGCGGAGATGGCCGACCTTAGGTGAAGGCTACCCTCGCCTCGGTTGGGCGGGCGAGGGCAACATCGACCTCGCAGGATCTGGCGAGGGTCGCCCTTGCCCACCTAGCACAAACGAGGGTAGCCTTCGCTCGACGTCGGCTAGGGCCGACCCTAGGTTTCCCTCATTGGCGTCGGGCAGCCCTCGCCCGACGCCGGTGAGGGCGAGGCCGGCCACCTCTACCGGCCATAGCCAGGGCCGACGGAAGGAAAAGAGAAAAAGAAGAAGAAGAAGAAAAGGAAAAGAGAAAAAAAAAAAGAGAGTAAAAGACGAAGTTACCCTCACTGGAACAGTGACGTGCTTACTGGCCGGTGAGCATATGATCGGCTAGCGAACTCAGGCCCTTACTTAAAACTAATTGGGTACTTTGGACCCCTATTTGAGACTGATTGAATACTTCGGGCTCTTATTTGATATTTTGTTCATTTTGGACCTCTTTTTGAGAAAATGATCCCACTTTGGGTACCAAATTGAAATTTTCCAATATTTTTATGCACGGAGTGCTAGTAATCTTCCTTTCGATGGGAACATTTAGGTGGATCTAAGATCAAGCAAATCGAGTATATGATTATCTTCCGGTTTGCGGAATTGGGGAGGATCGTATCAGATCAGCCAGTTTCCTAATGTCCTGGAAACTTGGCCTTGGGCTCATTAAGATGTCTATATACCCGTGCCTTAGAGTTGGGTTTGCAGCAGTCCAGAAATCGGTCACCCCTTAAAACTCTCTTCCGTATTCTTCAGAGAAGTTGGGCAAGTTGGAGGGTTTTTACTCAGAAAAGGTTTTAAGACAGCAACTCCCACATAGTTGAAATTCAAGAGATACGAAGTTAATTGAGGAATATGTCCCCATGATGGTGTTATTCTCGTTTCCAGATGTTGGACCAACCTTTTCTATCATAAACATGAAACGGTATCGAGGCCCCTCTTGCTTTGTCCCAGCCCTCACTTAATTCTATGTGAAAGGCAACTGAACTCGGTACGGTTTGAATCCTAGAGACAATCATTTGTTGATACTTTGGAGAAAAAGGGTTACATTGTTCCAATTTTTCAGATTTAATTTCTCAAATTCTTCACCATGTCAAACCAGGAACCGGCTTTGTCTCGATAAAGTTAGTATAGTAGAGATTCAACTTATGCAGGCCTCCGGAATGCTCCACTGGAAGAATATTTAATAATGTTTAAAGTTAAGTATATATTGGGTTATAAATCACAATACCATACAGAAAAACTTCGAGTGGCATTTAGCAAAAAATGTACACGTATTGAGAAATCTCTTGTAGCGACCCCAACTCAAGTCTAGTATCTATATGATGCAGACTTACTATACAAGAAGAGATTAGCCAATGCAGATGTAGAGTTTTACAGACGAAGGTTTCCAACCACATGAAGGACAAATCAAAGATAGGACAAGAAGGCCCTTGTTGCTCATATCTGATCAATCCTACTGGTGTAATATGAAGCGAGTTAGTTCCTTCCTCTGCATGTGCGTCCTCTCTCTCTCTCTCTCTCTCTGTCTCTCTCTCTCTCTCTCTCTCTCTGGGATGTGGTGAGAACATGAGCATCCATCCAAAGTACAAAATACCCTTTTTTCCCTACGATCATGAAAGGCTGTCTCGAGTACTAAAAGGCCTGGTTGTGGGCATAAAGCCATGTGTGGAAGCACATCACAAGGGGTTCGATGTTCATGGCCAACTCTTCATTCCCTCAACCACCCCCCCCCCCCCCCCCCCCCCCCCCCTCTATTATTCTTGATTTACAAATACAATCATAAACTGTAATTAACAGGAAAAAGAAGGGGAGAAAAATTAATATCTATAGCGAATGTCAGATGAAAGAGTCTCTCTCCAATAATAGGAATTGCAGAAATGTTGATGAAACTGTGGCTTCACGTGGCCCCCATCCACTCCATTGCACATCCCACACTTCAACCCAAAAAAAATTATTTCACATATTTAATTGTAACTGCACTAACCCACATGTGTGCATGTGAATCTCAATCCTTTTATAAAAAACAAAAAAAAAAGAGAAAAAGGAAACGATGTTTCTTTTGTCACCCACTTTCTCAGAACTAACCTCGGAGAAGATGGATGTTAGTGGGTGGGATCACTTTCTCCATTTCTCTCCTCTCTTTCTTTTTTATTTTTTATATGTATTTAGTTACTTTTTCAGCAAAAAGAGAAATTAGAAGCTCACTTTCCTGTTTTCTGCTGCCTTCTACTTGAAGAACAGACCTGAGATTAGCTCAGTTCCTATCCCTCGAGGTCTCAGATAGCTGCAAGTTTATGTTGAACTAGCATTGCCTAAGTCAGTGCCTCGCTCCGGCTAATGATAAACACTATACTTACTAGATGCACACTAATGAATCAATCTGAAAAAACTTGCATTTGTTAGAGTTCTCCCACCCCCCCCCCCCCAACCTTTTAAACCTTGCCATTTAATGTCTCATTTTCTAAATTCTCCTTCATCATGTGTAATTACGTATGTTGCTAGACGGCGTTCCTGTAAAACTAATTAATTAATATTTTAAAAGGAGGCTTAATCACAGTCAGACGCATGAAAAGACAAAGTGGAGATTATAGAAGTAGGTTTTTCTCCCGTTGTAGGTTTTGCCTGTGTAACATGGATAGATTCCCATCTTTTGCTGGACAACTATAAAATGATAATCAAACAAAAGTCACCCTTTTATTTCTATTTATTTTTTGTAGCCAATTTAACAGTAATTTAAAAGGTTGTGGCTCTGATCTGCGCCAATTAAAATAATCTCAGCACAACGTGAGGTCTTCCAATCAGTGACTAAGAGTCTTCTTGTTTTCGGTGGAATTATTGACACTTGAAGATGAGGATCCATTTGCTTTTTACTCTGGTTAAAAACTAATTAAAATCAAAGCCCCTCCAATTATTTTAACGGGAATGTTAGATCTGTGTCCAATGATTCCTGAATGAATCCTTGTCATACTTAGAAGTTACCCTTTGACAGGGAGAAAAGTTCTTAAAAAGATTAAACAATAGTAACAAACCTTTAATCATTTGGTCATGCAGCTCCGCTTGGAATTCCCAGTTTATACACATTTTTATAGTGTCTGAAAGGAACATAAGAACAATCTTCTGTTCAATGTTGCAGTCTACGAAGTAGCTTCCTTTGCTTCAGAATGACAGCACTCAGAAAATGCTATTTTCTATTATTTGCCGCATGTTGGAAAGTACACCCAAGACACTAACCAGTTTTGTTACAAAATTTACACCGATATCTACTCGATACATTCTAAGTAATTCTTGTAAATCCTCCGGACTTTATGTGGCTGAGCTGCTTTTGATTGGATCAAAGAGATGAATAAGTTTAATGTGAGAAAGTTGACGAATGAAGTATTATTACCACCTAATTATAACAACGAAAAAAGATGCTAACAAAATTTATCTGAAAACCCAAAAGCATATTGGCCACTAATATTGTTTTTCGGTTAAACTCCGCTCTTAGTCCTTTAAAATTTTGGTTGTTTATGTGATTATTTAGTTCTCTAATTTTTATTTTATGCAATCAAGTTCTCTAAAAGCTAACTTAAGTAGCTAATTTATATCTCTTCAATCACTTGGTCTATATTAAGTGAAAATACATTGAATTTCGTCTCAGCAGAAAAAACTTGGTAAGTTTGTCTATTTATCTGACATTATTGATATGACAAACACTAGCACTTCCTTTTGATATTTTTATATTGCTATTTTGTCTATTTAACTTGGAAAAACAACCACGAAATGGCAAAAGACAAGGGTAGAACATGGGATTTCTTTATTGCCAGTTCAATGAGTTGACTAATTACCATGACAGAAGAAGAAGAAGAAGAAGAAGGTGGTGGTGGTTGAAAAGGACAGAGCATTCAGTGGTAAGAAAAACACATTCTCAACCCATGTTTAATGTCGGGGTAGCTTCAAGTAAGTCCAAAAATCTTCCTCAGTCCATTATTTGCACATGAACAGCCTGTTTGCACAACCCAAGACCTCACGAGCTCCCTCTCTCTCTTTCTCTCTGTATTAAAACTAATCAATCATCATTATCTGTTCCTCACATTCTTGATACCGACATACCAACGCCATATGCTTTAAGCAACGTCATCTCTTCCGAACTAAACTTCAAAACACTCGCTGATCACTCCCAGTCCTCCCACTTCCACTGCTCAGTCCTGCTTCCCTAGCTACTTCACCAAAACACTAAACCATTATGGTGGAAATTGAATAAGCACTGAAAGATTCGAGAAATTGCAGTGAACAGCAAAAGGGAAGAAAAAAATGCAGATACAGGCTGGGTTTCTGCCGCTGCTCTTCTTCTTCTGCTGCCGCTGCTGCATTCTCTTCTCTTCTTTGGCCTCTGCCTCCACCGATGAAGCGGCGACCTTGTTATCGACAAAAGCTGGCCTCATCGATTCGTTAAACAGTCTTCGAGATTGGGAATTGCCCAACAATTCGGTTGGCAACAGTGCAGCTCACTGTAAGTGGACTGGTGTCCACTGCAACTCAAATGGAGCTGTGGAAGGACTTGATCTTTCACGGATGAATATGAGCGGGAACATCTCGGATGACATACAGAGACTGCAGAGTCTTTCACTCCTTAACATTTCTAGCAATAGCTTCTCTTTGTTCCCAGAGTCTGTGACGAATCTTTCGTCACTGAAGATCATTGATATCAGCCAGAATTTCTTCATCACTAGCTTTCCGGCTGGTTTTGGGAGAATAGCTGGATTGACAATGCTCAATGCCTCGAGCAACAACTTCTCGGGATTGATTCCCGAGGATCTGGGCAATGTGAGCGTATTGCAGATCTTAGACCTCAGAGGGAACTTCTTTCAAGGGTCTATACCGAAGTCTTTCAAAAACCTGCAGAAGCTGAAGTTTCTCGGCCTATCGGGGAACAATCTCACTGGCCAGATTCCAGGAGAGCTTGGCCAACTCACTTCTCTGGAGAGCATAATTCTTGGGTACAACGAATTCACTGGTGGAATCCCAGTTGAGTTCGGAAATCTCACGAATTTAAGGTATCTCGATTTGGCAGTCGGGAATCTTGGTGGTCAGATTCCTGCCGCGTTGGGGCAGCTCAAGCAGCTAGAAACTATGTTCTTGTACAACAACAATTTCGAAGGTAGTATCCCGCCGGCAATAGGAAGCATTGCTTTATTGCAATTGCTTGATCTCTCGTTCAACCTGTTGTCGGGAGAAGTTCCAGCTGAAGTTGCTCAACTGAAGAACTTAGAGCTCTTGAACCTCATGTGCAACAACTTGTCTGGGCTGGTACCCCCGGGGATAGGTGGGTTGACAAAATTGAAGGTTCTTGAGCTCTGGAACAATTCTCTGTCTGGTCCATTGCCAAGTGATCTTGGCAAGAACTCACCCTTGCAATGGCTGGACATCTCATCCAACTCTTTCTCCGGCGAGATGCCTGCAAACTTGTGCAGCGGAGGGAATCTCACCAAACTCATCCTCTTCAACAATGCCCTCTCGGGTCCAATCCCGGTTAGCCTTTCGAGTTGTGCCTCCCTAGTTCGGGTTCGAATGCAGAACAATCTTCTATCAGGGACAATTCCAGGAGGATTTGGAAAGTTACAGAAGCTTCAAAGGTTGGAGCTGGCAAATAACAGTCTCACAGGTCAAGTACCTAATGACATCGCCTCTTCAACATCGCTTTCTTTCATTGATCTCTCCATGAACAATTTCCAATCTTCCTTACCCTCCACAATTCTCTCCCTCCCCAATCTCCAAAGCTTCATGGCCTCGCGCAATAACTTCGAGGGAGAAATCCCTGACCAGTTCCAAGATTGCCCTTCGCTTTCGGAGCTGGATCTCTCTTCAAACCAGTTATCTGGCACCATCCCATCAAGCATCGCTTCCTGCGAAAGGTTGGTCAAGTTGAACCTGAGGAACAATCGGTTAACTGGAGAGATCCCAAACGCCATTGCCATGATGCCCACTTTGGCTGTTTTAGATCTATCAAACAACTCTTTGACCGGCGGAATACCCAAGAATTTTGGGATGTCGCCCACCTTGGAAGTGTTGAATGTTTCCTACAACCAGTTAGAAGGTCCTATTCCGGCAAATGGCATGTTAAGGACCATAAATCCCGAAGATCTTGTGGGAAATGCCGGTCTATGCGGTGGGATCCTCCCTCCTTGCTCAGGAAGCTTGGCATTGACTTCGTTTCGAAGGAGCTCGCGCACAAAGCACATCATTGCCGGATGGATCGTCGGTATATCAACAGCTATGGCGATTTTCATAGCTTTTTTCGGCATGAGAACTCTCTATCGAAGGTGGTACTTGTCAAAAGGAAGTTGCTTCGAGGAAAGGCTTGAGGTGGAGAGCGGAGAGTGGCCATGGCAACTAATGGCATTCCAAAGGCTTAGGTTCACGAGCACTGATATCCTAACTAGCCTTAAGGAATCGAACATCATTGGGGCCGGAGCCACTGGAACAGTTTACAAAGCCGAGATATCGAGGTCTAACACTGTTGTGGCCATTAAAAAGCTCTGGAGATCGGTAACAGATATTGAAGCAGCAAGCGACGATGATCTAGTGGGGGAAGTGAAACTCCTTGGGAGATTACAGCACCGGAACATAGTACGTTTGCTCGGGTTTCTTCACAACAAGACCGATATGATGATTGTGTATGAGTTCATGCAAAATGGAAATCTTGGAGAAGCATTACACGGGAAACAAGCGGGGAATCTACTCGTGGATTGGGTCTCAAGGTACAATATAGCGCTTGGTATCGCCCAAGGGCTGGCTTATCTACACCATGATTGCCATCCCCCGATCATTCATCGAGATATCAAGTCGACCAATATTTTGCTCGATGCGAACCTGGAAGCCAGAATTGCCGATTTTGGGTTGGCAAAAATGATGCTCCGGAAGAACGAAACAGTATCGGTAGTGGCAGGGTCCTATGGATACATTGCGCCTGGTAAGTTGATTATCACTCTCTTAATTTTCCATCGAATTGAACAACTATCAGATCTTGCCAGTGTCCCAGCTAATAATCATATTACCCTAGCAAAAAAGCTACTAATCAGTGCTAAAAGGTGACGAAAGTATTACATAAGGTCGTGACCTTTCCTCTAGCTAACAAGGCTGCAATGTTTTGATATTCCCTGACAGAGTACGGATACACCATGAAGGTTGACGAAAAGATAGACATATACAGCTTCGGTGTCGTACTTTTGGAGCTCATCACAGGCAAAAGGCCTCTAGATCCCGAGTTCGGAGAATCCGTCGACATTGTCGAGTGGATACGGAGGAAAGTCAGGGACAACAGAGCCCTGGAAGAGGCTCTAGACCCCAACGTAGGAAACTGCAAGCATGTGCAGGAAGAGATGCTTTTGGTGCTCAGAGTGGCGGTCCTCTGTACTGCGAAGCTACCGAGAAATAGGCCCTCTATGAGGGATGTCCTAACGATGCTCGGAGAGGCTAAGCCTCGGAGAAAGAGCAGTAGCAATGGCGCCACAATGTATGACGCTTGCAAAGACAAGCCGGTTTTCAGCACGTCACCTGTAAATGGCCTTTTCTAGGGACTTGAGTTCTGAGTATTTGAGTTCCTTCTGGCTAATAGCTTCTTCAATTCTTCTCTGTATGTACAATTTCTCAATTGAATGCTTGTAGCTACTGGTTCTGATATCTGTAGAGATCACCGGTATATGATCTAGGTACCTTTTTTGCAAGCAAACCCTCATTTGCGGTATATGTCCGTGTCCGGTATCATTTCAGCAGTATATTTTCAGAGCTTCAATTTTGCTTCTTATTTTGTTTTATTGGTAACATTCACCCGAAAAGTAAAGGATATGCAGGTTCTGATTGGTATTAGCATTGGAAAAAGAACACATTCTTAAATCTCTGACGACAAAACATTGCATGACATATAAATCATGTGGACCAAGTTCATCTGGACCATTGATTTTGTTTTGTTCGTCCATATAATCTATAAACCATGCAATAACTTTTCTTTAGGTCAATGCATTGACGACTTCATGGCTTATGAAGGGTATTTTTTGCCGCCTCTTTTGTACCATCAGAGAGTTTTTTTTTATCCGTGTTCCACAGGGTCAATAATGACTAGTAAATCCAGTGCCCTAGAAGCCTTTGCAGTTAGTATATATAAGACAGGACGATGAAAACAGGGATAATCGATAGTCCTGTGATTTAAGTTAGCACAAGTATGACGCTCTAACAAGTCAATAGGGTTCTTCTCTTGGTTACTTTACTGATCATCGATTGACTTCGATCTGTTCTAAGGTACAATCTAACTGTTGGAAGAGGGGAGAGAGCATCTTCATTAATAATTAATGCTAGAAACTTCTGCTAAAAATCCAGGTGCATGTGCATCAGTTTTCAACCTGAATACTAGACTACCGGCCTTTTACATGCCAAATCTCATGTCATCCATAATTCCAATTTGATATGAATAATCACAAGGCTACTTTGTCAGTAATTCAAGTGGGCTTGATCAGAAAGACGTTTAATATGAAATCTCATTTCTTCGCGGAGAATATGGAGAAGCAATAAACAAGCCACGAAAAAGGATAGGGTCCATCTCTCTCTCTCAAACCGGAAGGAGCACCAACAAGAAAGAAGTTGCGAGAAGTATATGTATATACAACATATATAGGACATTCCCTGGTTTGATTTAACCGTATGACGGACAACAACAGTGACAAAAGTTGGGAAAAGGCAGTGTCACATCAACAAATACAGAAAAGGAACACCAAGAGGAGCAACCATGATTTTCAAAACGCTCCATCTGTCCAGTCTTTCATTAATTCAACCGTATGGCTATGGGCAAGCTATTCACACGTTCACTCAAAAGTTCGCAACCATGCTCTACAGGGACCTGGATAGCTTCAGAGCTACCCAGCTTTAGGTCAGCACTCATCCTCAACAATGTTTTAAATATCATGATCATACAAAATCATGTCCATGATCAAGTCTCGGAAAATTGACTGTATAATTCAGTACCAAGTCCATTAGCCTCAGAAGTCTTCATAATTCGAAGCCTCTTCACAGAATTCAGGAACATCCTGATACAAAAAGTATAATTCCAGAATCAGATAGAAAGGATTGCACGCAGAAAGAAAACTTAACCGAGAACATATACATAGACATCAATTTGTCGAGCATTTTTCCCTTGTTCCTGAATCCTTCTGTCACTACATCGCCTAGTCGGTGCTCTTCTAATATCATGCACTAACCACTTTTATCCTCACAATCCCAAATATCCCAGAAGAAAAGCCATAAAGGTATTAAAATAATGGTTCACTTCTTCTCTTAATCTATGAGGTGATGTGGAAAACAGAAGCTAATCATGAGGTTGATTTGTCACTACTTTTGCTAGAACTTTGTAGGATCAATCAACATTTATCCACCATGAATCCCTTTCTAGGTGGAAGCAGCTGTTATCACCATCAAATTGGCAACAAAAACCATTGACAGCATCAGAACTACTGGTAAAAATCTAAGATATGCATAATCTGCAGGATAGCAAGTAAATTCCAGGCAAGTACTGTACAAATACTGGAGCCAGGAAAGTATCTATGGGCTATACAACTCTCATTCTTTTCTTGTATTTATCTGGCAGCAGTCGGCCAATCCTCAATAGTGCTTTGCCAAAGTACTAATAATACAAACCAACTAGTTCTTTCTCAATTGTGCTTTGTGAAAGTACTCATAATGATGTGATAAGGGCAATGATTTAAAGACTACATTTACAGAATTAGCTCCAACAAACCACTTATTTGGTTAGGCTGCAACTTTCATGGTCAAAGAACTGTTATTGATACAAATCTTAACACGCTGCGACTTGCAATTTGCCGCAAACGAGTATAGAAATGCAAGTTGTGCTCATCATTATCCACTCATTTTACCGTCGACCAATCTGGGCACTTGATGTAATATGCAGAATCTGAGTAAGATGATAAATAATTCCTGACTACTTTTCTTTCCTAGGATTTAGCCCATTGACTCATATGAAGGCTTAAGCTCCCTTGCATGAGAAACGAAAATTACTCGCACCAACATATGCCAGGGTAGAATGAAAATAAAGATGCGAAACAGAACTTATGCACAGTGCCAACAAAATAAGATTATAGTATCTGCACAAGATAAAAAATCGAGCAGGAATCAAAAAGAAGAATTATCAGTAAGGAATGCTTCACCAATGTGTAATATAGTGAATTGGAAAAGGAACGCATTATTATTATTCAAGAAATCTTTCTCCAAGTTCAATCAACTTAATTTGTTCATAAAGCACTTCTGGCAATGTTCCCGATGTGGCATGGTCTCAACAAGAGCGATTGAATATATCCACTCGGGCTTCAAAGCTTAAAAATGAAAAATGCCACATGCTTAAATGCGAATTGGTGCAGGACTTGTATAAAGTAACACACAATATAAACAATCAAAAAGAAAGTACCACCATGCTACATACCTCCAAGGAAGATCTCCAATAAGCATCCAATCTCCGTCTTTGTCCTCATAAGTAAGAACGTATCCAGATGAACCATCCAGCAATTTTGAGGCTCTTGTTGCTCCTACAGATCCGTGATGCATCAACCTATTTGATCCTATATATAATCCAAAGACACCACATTTACACGGGTTGCAAACCATATACCAATACTAAGTCCATGTAGTTCTGATTGAGGATCTTCAAAGGGTCTATAACCCCAAACTCCAATTGAACTCATTATATTAGCTATTGTTGAGACCCGATCGAGGCACAACGGATCACATGGAAAGTATTGATACTTCAAAACAGTTTCAATAGGAAGATGACCATAAAAAAATAATCACTAACAATTAGAATTCATAACGTCCTAATGAAAGATCAGCGAGCAACAGAAGAAAAACTTACGTGTTGCATTGACTTTTGTAGTGGGATAATCAAACATATCCTCCAATGTCTCTGCTAAGCTCTCATAGCATTGATGTGCATTTAGATCTACCTTCCTTCCAATTGCATCCCCATCCATGTTGACCTTTACAAAGAGAGAAGTTTTGGGGCACGAAACCTTCATGGAGTTACCGTTTTTGTCGTTCCTGGCATTATTCATATTCTCTAACGCAGCAAGCTTGCTATCATTTTTCTCAATTATGGGGTCAAACTCTCCAGTTGAAGTAGATTTTGCAGTGTTAACCAAGATGTTTATTCTGTGAGTTTTTATGGGAGGCCATCCCACTACCTGACTGCTCAAGAATTGTGTAACAGCAGGAAATATACATCAATAAGTGATAGAACTGCGCACAATATCAAACTCCAATAGAACGGTCAACTACATATGCAAGAAGAAATCTCTCTAGTGTAAATGAAAAATGCAAAGACCATCCATTCATCAAACTCTCAACATTCATACAAGGCCAAGTAAGGTAACCCATGCGGCAATTTTATGGACTCCGCCCTATTGGCAAGGGCGAAAAACTTTTCAGGAAAAACAAGTAGAACAAAAAGGAAAGGAAGCTTGCATGAACCCCTCAAACACACTAGTTCAATTGCTGGATCAGATCGCCACTTCAAATATGTTCAAAAAACACTTCATGGTCTCCGATAGTCATCAGCTATTGCAACTAAAATGCAGCGATGAAAACATGACGAAGACCAATTTAAAGATAAGATGTCCCTGTAGTTATTAAGGCCAGTAATACATCACCATTTTCCCTGGTCAAGAATTTGATTCTCGCAAATGCATGAGCTACTTCCTATTGCATTTCTTTGTTTCAATTTTGGGAATTGAAGCAAAGAAAGAAAATTTAATTGAAGAGCTAGTTTAGTCCTCTACTCGGCCACTCTGCGGCAAAGTGAAAGGAACAAAAGAAAAACTAGATCCTAGACAAAATCCCTCATAACTAAGCTTATATTTCACTCTCACAAGAAGTAGAAGGGAAGATATGCTGATTTCTATGAGCAGAGTACTGGTTTTCAAACTCAATACTAGTGGTTCCGGCCTTTCTTCGTCATTTCCTTTCCGAATTTCACAACAAAAATACAGAAGAAGAGAAGGAAGGAAAAGAGTGGAAATGTGCTTTCATCTCTCCTCTTTCCTTGCAACTTGAGTTACCCAAAAATAGTTCCCTTTTCTTTTCTTTCCTTGAACATCCCCTGAATGCCCCCCTTTCGTGCCCATCTCACTGGTCTACAGCTCTTATGGGTTATTTCTGCTTTTAATCTCCCAGCATGCTCAAGAACCAAGAGCCGTCCAGCCGAAGGGAGCTTGCTCATAGAAAGAAGATAGGCCGGCCAAACAAAAACAACGCGCAACGGGCTCTCCACTCCTAGTCACTAAGTAGTGCTATTCTGTCCTCCTAGGGACTCTACCAAGAGGGGTTTAAGATATCCTGCTCCGATACCAACTGCCAACGGGAGTACATTCTCAAGAAACCTTCCCGTCAAAAGCAGACCCGGTGTAAGTGCCAGCCCTTTTCCTTTCTTCGGGGCCCCAGCATGATAAGCTTTCTTCCCAGGCCAGTGCGTTCAGTGGAAAATATTATACTTCACTTATTAGACTACGCTTTCCATTACATTAATTTCCATTTTCTGCTATCTCCTTAATTATCTCTAAAGTTGCGGAAGGAAATGAACAAATATCATACACCCTTTGATCTGGCGTTTCCAGCAACCAAAGCTATAACTGCTACAGACAAGGCGTAAACAGCTGCGATCTTTCATTTCAAGGGTATGTCCAGGGTGCTAAAGAAATATTTCCACGTGGACTGATCTTCCAACTTCTTTAAACCAAGCATAGAGACAAGAACGATGAGTACTAATGACCCGCTGCCTCCAACAAAAACTTCTTTCTCCAAACAAAAACTTCTTTCTTTTCCTCACGAGGAGCCTATCGAAATCAGACAAGGAAAACCAATTCCCTATGACAACTGGTGAACGAGGAGCACTCCACTGGTTTCACAAGATCATGACAGTTGCCCGTCCCACAACAATCGGGCAATTACCGGGACAAGAGACCTGCAAAGTGAGGTCCCTTCGCTAGAACTCGAATGGATGAACTCGCTACCTGAACGCAGCATAATCAATCATGAGTTTTGACCAACTGGCCTTAAGGCTCGGCTACTCCCTCGCTCATATGACAGAAAATATGCAGGGTTGCCCCAAGAAAAACGAAAAAGAAATGTGAAGCTAAAGCCCCACCAAGATTCATCTCATCCAAGACCGTGTACAACATGCCAAAACCAAAGCCAAAACATTCAACCATCAGCTCCATGAAACGGGCTACAAGCGGAAACGATCGACAAGTATGCCACGAAAATCCATACAAATCAAGTCCAAAATCCCAAAACTCTAAGCATTACACGCCGAGGATTCGCACAGGTTACCCAACACACGCGTCGAGAGCAGCACGGGAAGTACCTGGAAGCAGTGGGGGCAGCCACGGAATCGGCACCCCTCTTGGTCCCCGCGCCGCCGCCCTCGGCTCGGCTGAGCGTGGACGAAGAAGAAGAAGACGACGACGCCGGAGGCGGCGGCGGCGGCGGCGGCGAGGCGGAGGAGGAGGAGGAGGAGGAGGAGGAAGCGGGGACGAAAGAAGGCAAGTCCTTGGCGGTCAGGATGACGGGGCCGGCGCGCGGGGGCCTGAGGGGGCGGGAGTCGCCGACCCCGAGGGTCAGGCCGAGGGCCAGCTCCTCCGGGGCCGACGAGCCCTCCGACGAGGAAGCGACGTAGGGCGGCGAGCAGCAGCCGCCGCCCCCCTTGGACACGGTCAACTCCGCCGGCGACGCCGCCCCGCCCGCGCTCTCTCCCTGCATTTCCGTTCTCCGTCCGACGGCGAAGGAGGGAAGGATGGATGGAAGGAAAGAGAGAGAGAGAGAGAGACAGACACACACACGCAGAGAAGAAGAAGGCGTGTGTAGAGAGAGAGAGAGAGGAGAGAGAAGTGGATTTGAAGGCAAGCTATGAGTGAGGAAGAAGGAGACGAGTACAAGACGAAGAACTGAAGAAGAAGAAGAAGCAGCTGAGAGAGAGAGGACGGGCGACGAAAACGAACTTGGAGAATTCTTTCCTTCTTTCGCTTCCTTTTTTTTTTTTTTTTGTTTTGGTTGAATTTTGTCGCGATTTTTTTTTTGTCTGATGAAAAAAAAAGGGGGGTTTCCATATGAAAAAGAAATCATTTCGTTCCCGATAGCCATTTTCGAATTTGTGAATAAGCCCTCGTTACTGTTCTTTTTTTTTTTTAATGTTATGTAAAAGTAGCTCTCCGGATAAATTACGTACAAAAATCTCGGGCGATTATATCTTAAAAATAGTTTGATTCTTAAAATTTTTATAGTGAGGTATTAAATGTTACGTACAAAAAATATAAAGGGCATTACGAGTTTAGTACTTTTTTTCGGAGTAAAGTGATCATTCGATGAGAGAGCGAAAATGAGAAAAAGAGATCGATGCGATCATTAATGTTAAGGGGAGAGGAGACCGGTAGTGCTATATCCCGTCTAAGCAACATTGCCAAAAAGTTGGGAGCTCTAATATTGCTCCATCGATTCATGGTTTTTATGTTAGATGTACGTTTCCACCAAAGTGGGATAAAAATCTTACTTCGAAATGATTCCCCGTTCGCATGGTTTGAGTTTCTAATCCCACGAGCACGATAAGAGAGCTTACTTTAGGTCCAATCGAGTCATATGCTGTCGAATAGACTCTATTTAGGAAGATTTATTCGTTAGGTCAGGGTTGCTGCCTCAATGCACGGCAGCCCGATAGCAGGTGACCCCCAATGTTCCTCCAGGTTCCGCGTGCGGTGTTGCAACGATCCCGCTCGATCCGTTGACAATCGAGTACATCCATCATTGAAATTGTTCGAATCGATAAGCAGTGCGACCTAGAAAAAGTTATTTGAACCGTATCCGTTAACAACTTCCGGATAAGCATTCGTAAATACGGACCGAAAACGCCACGCATAATGATTCCGTGCACACCGCACGTTTAAAAAATCAGGGAAACCGTCCTGGTTTCCAGAGAATCCCGAGCAAAAATCACGGGTAAAAAGTTATGTGTCGAACCTCTAGTAGGGTGTAAAATTTGATGTAGGATAAGGAAGAAAAAAAATCCCAAGGAGCATATGCAGTGAGATTTATATTGAATGAAAGAAATGAAAGAGAGAGAGAGAGAGAGAAAGTGGGAGAGATGCTCCAATTGATGAAGCAGAGAGAGCATATGATAATTGGTAATAATGGGGAAGGGGAAAGAGGATGGAAGTTAGGTAAAGGGAGGGTGGGATTGGGTTGGGAGGAGAGATTGTTGGGTCAATGTCTTTAGGGGGGGGAGAGGGGGCCTCCTTGTCTCCTCAGTGCGCCACCAATGGAATTGGCTTTTCTTTTGGCCCTCCTCCTCCTTCCTTCCTCTTCCTTTCCTCCCTCATCACACTCAGGCTCAGGTGGGGTGTTCCAAGGCCAACTTCCATCTCTCCTCTTCAAAAAAGAATCATTATTTTTATTGACGGGGTATTCCCGGGCGCTTACTCGAGATATAATTTAAATTCCGAGGACGAAAATGGCAGCTGCGTGTTTCCCGAAACGATGCTTAAGCATCCGCACGTGCGGCGTGTTTTTTTTTAAATTAAAATTATAAAGTTTGAAAGCGTTTCGATTAAATTAAATGGATAGCTATAAATATAGAAAGGGAAAAATGTAAAAAGAGGCGCGCGTAACGGCGATTCGAGTTGGATTTTCGACTCGTTTTATTGAGATTGGAGCGGACTTGCTCGTCGAGGAGAGTGAACGGCTTGCACAACTTATGTGACATTAACATCGCGGTTATACGAGACACCCTTTTCTTGATGAATCACAGGATATCTGTTATTCGACATTCTCTTGAACGGGGGATGGATAAGAAGATCCTAATGATAATCGATTGGTGAAATTGAGCTTAACATGGAAGGTTAATATCATAAAAATTTATAAAATGGTACACTCGTGCTACATATATTCAAAATATTCTAAACGAGTATATCCTTGCCGCATATATTCCAAACTAATTTTTGTGTCGTAAAAACTTCAAAACTAGTATATCTATGTCATATTTACCCCAGACCGATATATCTATGCCGCCGGTACTAAAAAATTGTGTTAAATCTAGGATTGTTTTGGGGGGGTTAATATGGCATGGGTAAACCAGTGGCACGGATTTACCGATTTGGGATTTTTCGTGAAATAAAAATTATTTTGGAGTAAATATAGCATCGGAACGCCAATTTTCGGTAAATGTAATACGAATGTACCGGTTTGAGAGTTTTTATGACACAAAAAATTAGTTTGGAGTATATGTGACGCGAATGTATCAGTTTAGGGTTTTCGATGGCATTATTAACCCTAACATAAGCTACCGATGGTTGGAAAACAAAACCCAATAAACTACTAGCATGGAATTAGTCTCTCATTTTTCGACCTAGCTTTGATCCTTTTGGGGATGTTTTTTCATTTGGTGAATGGAACTACGGTACACAAAATTTTAAAAAAAGAGAAGAAGAACGGAAAAGACAAGATCATGAAACCTTGGAGGAAGGTCCAATTTGTGATCATTTGCCGTGACGAAGTGGGAGCATCTAGAAAGATGCCAAAACAGGGACAGGGGAAAAGAAAAGTTGGGAAAACAGGAGGGACGAGGAGGAAGAGGAGGACGGGGGGACCAACGGGCAGCCATCACATTAGCGTGATTCCACCTACAACCCGACAGGGCGGCCCCTCCATTTTCTCCACCATTCCACACGCCGGCGATCGGCATACCGACGACCTTTGTCAATCCCATCTGAACCGTCTGATCATATAAGCATCTTATAAATAAAACGTTCTGCACGGCGATAGTTGTCACGATATTGTCCATACATAATTTATAATTAATGCTGTGACTTTTCGTTTTGCGTAAGTCCTTATCGTGAAGAACAAGATATATATTTATTAATGGATTAATACCGTGAAAAATTCCAAACTGGTACACTTGTGACAAATTTACCCCAAACTATTTTTTGATCACAAAAAACCCTAAACTGGTACACATGTGACAATTTTACCCCGAACTATTTTTTTGATCATTAAAAACTCCACACTGGTATACCTGTGACAATTTTACCCTCGAACTAATTTTTTGGCCACCAAAAATTCCAAACTAGTGCATCTGTGACAAATTTACCCCCCGTTAGTTTCCGTTGAATTTTACTGTCAAATTTCAAAGTTTAATGACACATGGTAATTGACATGTGTACCGATTTTGGATTTTACCCATATGTTTGTCTTAAGTTTATCAATTTATGATTTTTTGTGATATTAATATAATTTAACGGACACTAACAGAAAGTAAATTTGTCACAAATGTACCAGTTTGGGATTTTTAGTGGTCAAAAAATTAGTTTCGGAGGTAAAATTGTCGCAGGTGTACCAGTTTAGGGTTTTTGGTGGCCAAAGAAATAGTTCGGGGTAAAATTGTTATGAGTATACTAGTTTGGGGTTTTTTGTGGTCAAAAAAATAGCTCGGGGTAAATTTATTATAAATGTACCAATTTGGAGTTTTTTTTTATCAAAAAAATAATTCGGGATAAAATTGTCACAAGTGTACCAGTTTAGAGTTTTTTGTGGTATTAGCACTTTATTCGTTAATGAAATGTACAGTCGCCGAGTACAGAAATCAATCATAAGCGTTGCTATCTTGACCTAACTCGGTTCTTCCGTGCACCCTGCCCGTACGTGAAAATAGAAAGCCCGAATTCGCCGGTCGCCGTTAGGAAAGACATGGAGGTCGTTTTTAATATGGTGGGAAAAGCAGCTATTTATTAGTAACGAAGGAATGCTCGTTAATAAGGCCTTCGTTAATCACGCGAAAATTGCTTAGACAATAAATTTATAATTACAACCTTGGGGAAAAAACAGAGGGAAGCTAAGGCTCTGCATAGCAACGTTTCTGTTCCCAGAAACAATTTTTGATCAGAAATAGTTTTTTCTATTTCTATTTCTTGGAACAGTTTCTGAGCAAAAAATAGCGTTTAGTAACTGCACAAAATTTCTATTCCTGGAATAGAAAAAGAATAGAAACGCGTTTAGAGCGCAAAAGATCCATTTCTATTCCATGGACGAGTTTCTTCCTTCTAGGCTACCGGCGGAGGACGACGGGTGGCGGTGAGGGGCGGAGGACGGTGGTCGGCGGCAACAGAGGATGGCGGTCGACGGTGGGAGGCAATGGAGCACGGCGGTCAGTGGCGGAGCACGGTGGCGTCGAGCGGCGATGACGGCAGCGGGGGGCGACAGCGGGAGGTGGTTGGCGAAGGAGGGTAGCCATCGTCGGTCGATGGAGCACGGCGGCCGGTAGTGAAGGAGGGTGGCCATCGTTGGTCGATGGAGCACGGCGGCCAGTGGTGAAGGATGGCCACCGATGGTGGGTGACCGGCGGCGTCGAGTGGCCAAAGGCGGGAGATGGTCGATGGCCTAGGGCAACCAGCACCGGGTGGTGGCCGGCGTTGGGCACTGGAGCACAATTGCCGGCGGTGGAGGATGGCGGCCGGTGGTGGGTGGCCGACTGCGGCGAAGGACGGCGACCGATGGTGGGTGATCGCTGGCGTCGGGTGGTTGGCGGGGGGAGGCGACCAGCGCTGGGTGGCGGCCAGCGGCGGTGGAGGACGGCGACCGGTGGTGGGTGATCGCCGGCGTTGGGTGGTTGGTGGGGGGAGGCGGCCGACGCTGGGTGGCGGCCAACGTCGAGCGATGGAGCACGGCGGCCAGCGGTGGAGGATGGCGACTGGTGGCGGGTGGCGACAAGCATCGAGCGGCGGAGAACAGTGATTGACGACAAGAGGAGGCCAGCGGGCGGGAGGCAGCCGGCGAGCGTTGGCCGGCGGGCGGCGGCGGCAGAAGGCAGGCGGTCGGTGGCGGCGAAGGACAGCGAGAGGCGGCGGTGGGTGGGTTGCGACCGATGGATTGTTTCTTATTTTTAGAGAATTTAAAAAAAAAATTATTTCTTTTTTCTTGTTCTAGAAACAAGAAGCAGATTTTTTTTGCTTATTGTTTCTGTTCCAAATCTATTTGTGGAACACTTTTTTGTTCCAGAAACAAAAAAATAGATTTTTTTTACTAAACGGATTTCTGTTCTTTTTCTATTCCAGGGAATAAAAGAACAGAAAAACAAAGAAACAGAAACGTTACTAAACAGACCCTAAGAAAGTGGCACCAGTATGGGTGGGAGAACTCGTTACAATGGCTGACATGAGTAACTTTTGAGCGCAATATACAGATCTCATGTTTCGCCTGTCTTTTGAGTCTCATATTACATCAATGATCTGCTCTGGACATCACCACAACGACGATGCAAAGTACACTAAAACTCCTACTCACTTTGAAAGTATTCACCCTGCTGATCTGTAACAACTTCCATCCGTATGCAACCAAGTGACATCAACAGTTCTACAGGCTAGTTTACACTGAAAATGGTGCGTGGCCACCAGGATACTTGCCACCCTCACAGCATCAGTTGAAAATTTTTTGCATATAGGGGAGGGGTTGGAGATTTGAACCTCTAGCTTCTTTCGTCGCCAACCCAGTTGTTCTTTTCCTTTGGCCCTGTAGGGCCGTCTTCACCGAAAACCTCGATTGGAAGCTTGCCAAATATGGACGCTGCCGGGCGTCTGAACATCACCGGCAAAGATCTGATTATTTTATCTAGCCTGGTTCTTGAATCGTAGGTGACGGTCGGACCCCATTTTCTCATATATTGCAACCAGCAAGGCTCGCCAACAACACCGTCTCCCAGATATTCGGCAGCAACAATCTCATAGCTGGCGCTCGAGTCCACTTTAGAATCACTCCGGGCTGCATCATTCCTTATCCCGATGCCAAGCTTTTTCGATCCCTGAATGTAGGTTCCGGGACGAGGGTAGATAGCGTGCCCGCTTTTCGATGAGTAAACAGCCGCTTTGTTTCCATCTATAAATTCCAAATCACATGCATCCACCCACTGGCCACCGCTGTGCTGTGAGAAGTAGATGCTCCATAGCTCTCCAGTAAAGTTGCTTATACGGAGAGTAAAATGTTCCCAGTCACCTACATGCTGTCCAATGCCCACACAAATATTCATGCCGACTTTGAGAGTGGCTGGCCCATTGAAGGGGCAAAAGATCCACATCACAATGTCCGTAAATGTACCACCCAAAGCTGGCTTCACATGAACATAAAGTTTAGCAGAATCCAAGTTCCCATTCTTGATCCTATTGTTCCGCCCATCGCTCGGAAAATCAATCCAATACTCCCCATCGTTGTTCCCAACGCTAGGTAAGTTTGAACCACTTACGTCTATGGGCTCCCCTACAGGATCTCCTTTTCTGTATAGTAGCGATCCATTTTCGAAGAACCATGAAACAGAAGATGGCAAGAACGCTTCATCTGGGTGAAAGAACACAGTTGGCCCATAGTGATTGATGAGTGCGTGGACCTGATCGAGGTTTGGCATCGCAATCAACGCAGGGTTGCAGTTCTTTAGGCATGAAATATATTGTTCATTGCCAGACCTCCAGCAGCTACTGCAGAAAAAAGTCCCAACCGAGACGCCTTTACCCAGCATTCCCCTATGAGTCGGTCTAGTGCTACATACCGTAAATGGTGCTGAATTGATGCTGAGAATAGTGTGATGATTTTCGCACGTATCTGTCAAGTCAGACCGAACAACTCTGACTTCCTCCAATGCAGGCTTAGCTGGCTGGTTAGTGACCAAAAGTCCCATAGGCTTGTACCCCTCAGGTGCCTGAGGTAGCCAGAAATAACCACCTTCCGCACCATCTTCACCACCGTCATCTGAACTCCAAACAAGCATGTAATCGACTGGTTTCTCAAGAGCCGGTGATTTATCAGATGTGCATTGATCAGGAGGTTTTATACCAGAAGAAATAGCTTCCCTTGCCACTAGTACAAAACCTCGCAAAGGTCGATCATTTGATTGGCAGTAGTGCCCCAGACAAAAAAACCCATCAGGTATTGCCACGGGCCTATAGAAACTGGCACCTTTTCTCTCATCCCTTGACAAATTCCAACCCCAGATAAATTCAAACCTGTTAACTTTACAGACTTCAATTTCCCCAAGATTTATCCTTCCACTGGCAAATCCATGACCTGGGATCATAAGCAAAACAGGGAGAGATGAAGAGGAAATGAGTGAAGGTTAAGCTCTTTCGTCAATAAGCTATAATGTCATTACGACATGCGATAACAATGCAACAATTTTCTGCAGTACTTGATTCAGAGAGCGACGCACCACCACTAGCATCATCAGAGAACCAACTTTTCGAGCACGGATAAAAACATCAGAATAGCTATAACTAGCAACTAGCGGCTTTCTTCATACAGCATGGCAATAACTAACCAGGAAACAAGCAAGCAAATTAATAAACAGGATTTGGGATAGAACATACATCTAGGTTCTTGGAAATCAAATCATACGTGGACTATAGCAATTGGGAATACAGCAAAGAATCATCAGATTCTAGCTATGTATACAAGCACGTTGGCATTGACATTTGACAGGCAGTGTTGCAACGGTCTTACGTTTAACCAGAAACTCTTCACATTTGTTTGCTCTTGTTTCTGCAAAACTCTTTACTCGTTGACCCCAAAAAAGACATCAAACTCCAAGGGCATAATCTAGAAGTTCAAGGAAGTTTTCACATTCTGAAATGGATAACACGTCCAAAATAAGTCTGCTTTAGTTCCTAAGAATGCTTAACATTTGGAGTTTTAATGCTAAACGTCACCGGTACGTCCTAGTTTCCCCCGTTTGGTGCGTAAATTCAATTCACACTACACGCCTGGTGGGGAGCTGCTCATTGTCCGGGCCTCTCGGCCAGCGATCACGCCCGGCTCTCGTCGGATCATGCCGTTAGATTAGCGAATAGCAATCAGCAAGAGATCACCGCCCACCAACCAAATCCAGCAAAAGCTAAGAGGCAACCGGAGCTTTGCCACGACCCAACCAAGAAACACAAAAAACAAAACAGAAAAAAAAAATCCTCAAGGAGAAAAGGCCGAACTCCTGAGTCAATAACCAACAACGCAAACCATGCACGAGCAAAAGGCGGAACGGAAAACGGGGCGATCGTTCACCTCCATCCCATCACGAGACAAAAAAGAAACGCGCCGGGACATTTCAACGCTGCGACCAAAAACAGAGCAAATGACTCGCCCCCCACCTGGCGGCCACCGCGGGGGCATCGGGGCGGGCAGACAGAAGGGCTCGGGCCGACGACGACAAGCGCTTGCATCCGAACATCCTCCCGCCTTCTTGCGGCGGCTCATCGGATCAAGAAGCGCGCGTCCCCGCCTGGAGAAGAACAGGGACTTTCGGGTTCGATCCTGAGGGAGCCCACGAGAGAGAAGAAGAAGAAGAAGAAGAGGAGAAGGAGGAGGAGGAGGTGGGCTCAAAAGGAGAAAAGTAACGTGACGTGCGCCATTGGAGTCCGCGAAGCTGTGCCAGCATTCTTGTGGTGGTGGGGGGGCCTCACGTCGTCGTTGTTACAGTTTGCAGCAGCGCCATCACCTTTTAGGCGTCGGCATGACAGAGAAAGAACACGCGGGTCGGCTTTGACCCCTGGAAAAAGGAAGTTCCAAAGGAAGCTGCCGACAAAGATTCCGACTTCGGTGGGGGCAAACTTCATGGTCAAAATGCTTTTCGGAAAATTTTTTTTTTTAAGAAAAATGGTTTATTGTTTCTTCGATCGGGCAATACATGACCCAAAACCGTTTTCAGGTTTTGGATCACATCCGAGAAATGATTTCAATCTCCTGAATTCACGTTATTAAAAAAAAATTGTTTCTTTTTTTTTTCTTTTTTTTTTCCTTATTCTTCCTCCTCTAGTCACTAGACCTTGGCGACGGCCTCGACAGGCCACTGGCGAGGGCCGATCAGGGCCAACCTGGGCATCCCCGGGTGAGGTCAAGCTCACCAGAATATGGCGAGGCTCGAGCTCGAGCTCGACCTCGCCCAAGGCTAGCCCTCGTCGGCCTGTGCTTGTGACTGTCGCCGAGGCCTAGTGACTAGTGGAGAAGGAAGAAGGAAAAGAAAAAAGGAAAAGGAAAGAAAAATTTTAAAGGGGCAATTCCAGAAAAGTGTTCGCTTTCTTGGATTTAAGAATTGACTTTTAACATTTTTATACATGAATGTTTTCCTTGATCGAAAAGTGTATTCGGTTGACTAATCATTTTCGATAAACCACATGGGTGAAATTTTGAAAAACTAATTCCCAAAAAACACTTTTTCTCAAACAAAGGCATCCTTTTGAGCCGAATGGATTCCGATTTCCTAGCGTGATTATTATTATATCCTCAGTGTTGAGTTAAATTACAGCGGAGCCATCATGAGTGCTCATTTTCAATGTCGGCCTAATGATGTCGAGATAATCACGTTGTATTCAAAATATTTAGATAGTAAGTAGCGGTCAAACTGGTTTCCACGTGATACATTAATTTTAAATTAATTTTCATCTCACAAAAAATCTTAAACCATACCCCACGATATATTAACCCCAACCTAATTCTCGCATCGCAAAATGTCTCAAATCAGTACCCCTAACCCAAATTTGTCTTTCAATTCATATCAAATCTGTCATTCTCCACCACCCGCCTGAGTGGCGCTGCTGGAACGCGCACTCTTCCTCTCGCAAAAGGTTGAGTGTTCGAATCCCGGGCGCCGCAGGGTAACTTAACTGGTGGCACGTGTGTGGTGGCTAGCACGTGTCGCCCCCAGGGTTTACTCCTCGACTGTCGGCCGTGCGGGGGATCCCTGGGTTATAAAAAAAAAAATCTGTCATTCTCCACGTTAGATCTATCATACACTTGTCCTCCACTTGCTTTGACGCATATACATTTTCATGGGATATTGAACATGACGGTAACGAACGTATACGGGTAATGGTGGTAACGGACGGATAAGGGTAACCCGAAGTTGTTTTTGTTATCGCCCTCTCCATCCTAGTGCCTTCACATCTCTCCTAATTTTTTTGGAATAATTCTTTAAATTTTACACTATCTTTATCCATTTCAAATTAATCTACTATAGGAAAAAAAAAAAACTAAAACCATAAACGAAATTGCACTCGCACAACCACTAATTTCAATTTATTCACTAGTCACTCCACATGCTTAGTTTTTTTAGCAAAAAATGAAAATATGAAAATTTCAAAAAAAAATCATAGTATATTCTATAAATCAAGAAAGCTTTACTATTGGGAGTGTAAATGGCTGTTATTCACTTAATTGAAAGATCACAATGGAGTCTAGCTTGGGAAACTTTAGGCATAAGAAATCTAATTTAAGAAATAGTTATAAGAGAGTTTTTATTTTCGAGAATAAATTTTCTAGACTGATCTAATTTGGGAACACTAAACGGAAGTCCTGAAAATGACCTCGAGCCTAATAATTGTAGAGAACTTTCTAAAGTCCATGATGGACCACAAGTGATCAAATTGGAACCGGCATCATCATAAAAACGCGCAAGAAGATTGACGACACCGCAAAAGCAAAATTTTAGATGGGGATTCAGGTGGGACCGTGAATAGAGTGGGGATCTTTAATGTGCAATTAATACATGTTTTGCAAATTGATTTTTGCCAGGATGATAAAAATTCAAACTGTGATTTGGGCAACGACATAAGTCTAATCTAAATCGCTTGTATCCTCCCACAATTCGAATTTTCGTGCAGAAAAAGTCCCTCGGCCTAGTAAGATCATACAATCCCACGCTTGGCTTGGTTAAAAACACGAAAGGGCCTTCTAATTATCGATTCTTATGTGCAGGAACTACTCAAAGATGAAAAGGCAAATCCGGAACGGAGCTCTCTAGGGATCTGTTGGAGAGATATCGGCGAAGAAGTCACAAGACTGATACCAGTGCTTAGCCAAACGGAAGGCTCACCACCTGTGGCTGAGATAGGAATTCCATCAACTACTTGACTCAGTGATTCGATCATATCAACTGGCCTAATAGTCTCCCTTAGTAATGAAAGACAGCACAGTAAGCATTTCACATCATACGCCCCTCAAGAACTAAGAAACTCATGTTCCCCATCACAGGTACCTTCAAGGCTTCAACAAATCAATCCAAAATAGACGAACAACAGCCATGGCAATGAAGATGAGCAGACGAACGGAGCATATCGCGGAAAACGTAGAGGGAATAAAACAAGAAAAAAAACCCTATAAGGGCTTTGATGTTGACCATAACTCCAGGATCTTGCTACACCCCTCACAGTGTAAAGGCTCAATAGGGCCCAAAACTCCCACTTGAATTGCGTCACAAAAACCATTCAAGGGGAAAGGCTCATCTAAGCTCCCCGTAAAGGGCCAAAAGGGAAAAAGGTCTTAACAATCTAATCACGCCAAAAGGGAAGAAACACACCTCAAGAAGCACCAGACCACAGATTTCAGGAAACCATCATACATGGAATGACCGTAGCAACCTAAAGAGCCTTTGGCCACAGCTATAACGGTTCAAAAAGGTCGAACGAGCACTCATTGTGAACCGCGGAAGTAAGAACCATTGCCTCTTGGACGGCTGTAGTCATTATCCAGGTTGCTCCCCCTGCCCAAACTCTGACCACCCAGGCGTCCCCTAAGGCCCTCTGATTGGTATCCGCCTCTGCCTCTTCCTCGTCCTGGCATTCATTCCAAGAAATTGTCAAATACAGAATTACCGGTGATTCACAATTACAATCTTATCTTCATTGTCTCCAAAAAGATACTCGTGAAACATAATCAAGATTTTAGCTGTCCCAAAATGTGACTCAATCCCCAAACATCACTTTAATCGTCACATCACCACTCACCTGGACACTATAGTTACCTTATAGAATCTCTCTCTCTCTCTCTCTCTCTCTCTCACACACACACACACACACAAACCCTACAAATAGTCTGAGAGACCAAGCCTGCACACAGATGGCGAAAGATGCTGCAAAAGCTCTATATCTTTCCGTTTAACTGAAAGACTCGTCTCTGAGCAAAAATTTTAGGGTGACAAAAGTCATTAAATTAGATAGCCAAACACACCAAGATCCATGAAGCTAAGCACTAGGCACAGCTACTGCTACCAATGTTGAAGACACTGTGAAAAGTTAACCATATCAGCATGGAATACATCCACTAAGGAAGGAGAAACAATAAAGCAGCTAGTTATGATATGCAAGTAAATAAAGAAAAAAGAAACGATAAGACCACATACGTCCTCCTCGAGCACCGCCTGTGGTGTTTGCTCTTCTCTCTTCAACGTAAACTGGCTTTCCAGCCACCATAACAGGAGAAGCCTACAAATTATAAACAAAACAAAAATTATGACTATGTTATTTTCCAAACATATGTACGTTTCGAAGTAAATTATACAAGTAACCGAATCAATTACAAGATTCAGAACAGCATGCACAATAACATTTTAGTCTCCTCTACCTCGTACATAGTCAATTTTAATTGATATGTTCCTACGCCACTTGCATGCATCACAAAAGTCAGGTATTAGAAAGTTAACCATTATTCCAATTAACCTATCGTGTATATTAAGCATATTTCTTAACACTACACACGTTTAAGCCAGAGCCAGACCTTAGGCATCTAAAAGACTGGATGACAACAACTGGAAGACAGACAAGAGGCAGAAACAAAATCACAACAACAGAGATTAGAAAATTTGAACACTTGACTTGAAGATCAGACACCATTTGAACAAACCGGTTTCCCCAACAGTGCTTCAGGGGAACGCATCCCCAATGTCAATCAAGCATGTTTCTTAACAGATGAAATACAATGTGTGCGGATAGATATTTGGGACTTATTATAAGAACAAAAGGATGACAGCTCAAAAAATAGATCCACAATGACACATCTATGCTAAGCAAATAACTAAACGAAAAAAATAAATAGCTGTAAAGCACATGCAATGCGAAATTGATGAGCTACCTTCAATGCATTCTGGACGCCAAAAAGGTCTTCAAACTCAACAAAGGCATAACAAACACCAATTTCCTGCATGTTGATTCCAATTTTAGCCTCCTCCAACATTACATATTAAGCCAATGCCAAGTGGCTCATAGCCAAAGAAAAAGGTCAATGCTAAGTGGGACAGAACCTTCCGTATCTTGATAGCAACACCATCTGGTCGGATGGCGCCAAAGTTCCTGAAAACCTCATCAATGTCTGCATTCGTAACAGTTGGGGGCAAATTCCTTACATAGACAGATTTCGACAGACCTGCCAGAAATGATAAAGGCCAATTTCAAAATGGGCCTTTCTACAAGACTCCAGTGATAATGCACAATAATGGTCTACATAGATAATCATTCATCACCACCCAGCTAACTTATCTAAGTATACCATCAGATGTAAAGTAGAAAATCAACTTTCCAAATCACAAGGAAGTTGCATCTGCTTTTCAAATGTTTTTAAAAAATGAATGAAATGCCCCATTTCTGCATAGTTGATTTTAAAATCTAATACACATTTTACAATAAAGTATGACAGTAGTATACATTTCTTATATAAAGATGTAATCATCAAAAAATAGAATTCACCACAATGCAGACACCTTCAAAGAAAAAAAATGCTTCGTTTGATGGATCACATGTAATATATTTTTCATAGTAACGCAAAACAATACAGAAGTAATTATCCCATGATCTACACGTCAAGGTCACCACAAACCCAGTAAAATTTCACTAATCCCTTATAGAAACATAATGGCAATCTATGATGAACTCCAAATGCAATCCCCTCCCCCCACCCCAAAAAAAAGAACAAAAACAAAAACAGTAGCCTTAGTAACACTGAAAAATGATCAACAGCAAGCAGCCCAGAATGAAATAGGAAATCACAATTGAAAGATGTGATTAAGCAATAAAATGACAAATTTTAAGAATACAACCTTCATCTTCACCAAAACCATCATCTGCTGCCTCAACAACCGATACAGGCTCAACATACGACACCGATTTTGGTAGCTGAGCCGTGGGCTGTGGGTTGTATTCCCAATCCGACATGTTGGGAAGAGTCCGGCCATAAGGTGGCAGTGCAGTGGCTGCTGATGCGGACTGCCCTTTCGAAGCTCGTAACTGGCAAGCATACAACATATACGCCAATTAGGACCACATCAAGCAAAACAAAAAAAGAAGATGACTTTAATTAAATCACATCATGGAAAAAAAAAATATTGGGCTACATCCTCAGCCCCTAATTTGTTCTTGCATCATGTATTCAACAAGTTTCTTTTCCCCATGCCCTGAACATAAAACCAACCAATCTAAAGCACAAGTCATAAACAATTCCATAATTAGCACTATGCTCCCCAATTGGCGACCCCAGGATGTCTCGCACATATGAGGGCATTAACCATTCACCATCAACTGAACATGATCCACAGAATAAATTATTACCAACTGAAATTTCAGATACCAAGAGATATAAATCATCCACAACCACAGAAAAGCGATCCTTTCATTTGTGCAGATGGACTACTTGATTCAAACTCCACATATGAACTCTTCAGAAAAATAAAAGCTGACAATAAAATGGGTCAGAGATGCAAATTGAGTCTATCCTCTGATAAGTACTTAACTTAATATTCAGGTCAATCAATTATGTGCCTGCAGAGACAAGTACAATCACAATCGTCTGCCAAATTACATCTAGTCACCATTTCATGCAGACCAGACATGACTACTTCAAACTTCCATGTGTGATTACCTTATACATACTATACATATAGTGAACACAAACAAGCTCTAAATAGCATCAAACAAGTAGTAGAATTGAAAGCAGGACAATAGGACAAGCAAAGATAAGCAGCAACAACAGAGCAGATCCATACGATAGAAGCGTAGGTTTTCCTTTGAGGTTCTTCCACCGGTTCATCCAGAACAACATCTGGAGCAACAGGAACAGCATCCAAAGTATGAAGCGAAGTAGAATTGTCTTCCGCATAGGCATTTTCTAACACAGCTTCAGCTTCGACTTCATCGTAGTGCGGTTGTTCTTGGAGATTGTATTCGTCATCCAGATTATCTTCGATATTTATTGAGTTTACGTATTCCCTTGGCTCTTCCTCCAAAAATAAGTTGTGAACTGCCCACAACCATATTAGATCACAGAAACAAGAGAAAAGAAATTAAAAGTATGTGAAAACGAATGCTCGGGAATTCTTCAAGTCTAAACACCCCCACACTAGCGCGGCAGACTTTTCCATAACTATGGGACAATTATTTGAAAATAATCACAAACTTGTTACATAAAGATTTTCCGATCCAAGATCATATCCTATTCCATATTGTATACCTCTTCTTAAGTACAGCTACTTTATTAATTTAAATTTGACAGGAACAAAATCATTGTCCATGTCCATAATATAAAGGCACATACACTCGACATTTTGGGTAAGATAAAGGGCAATATTCTATGGTAGCAAGCAGAGGCATCAACGGTTACAAAGAGACCCTCTCAATGACACTGCAACTCCAAGGCAGAGGCAGTCTGGCAGTCCCCACTTTGACACTTTCCAAATAGCATGTAGCATGGCCCAACAAACCACTTGTATTTACCTGGTGGATCCATCACAGGGCTAGATGCATTTAACTGCACGTCAATTCTGCTTTCTGATACCATGGGTGCAGAGTGTTGAGGTACTGTTGCATCTTCGAAGAATTGAAAGATATCATTGAGGACAAAGAAACCCTTATCTTGAGGTGCAAGAAAGAAGGTTTGCACGAACTTCCTCCGGACGATAGAGTCCTTCGTTTTAACCAAACCAGAAACCATCACCACGATACCTCCATTCCAAGATTGAAGAGAGTTTATTGTCTTGACCTCGATTGTAGCCAAGTTTAGTGACGTGAGAAGAGAATGGATTTGCTGCACATGAAAGGGAGAAGATCATTAGCAAATTCAACTATATCAATACCATTATGCTCGAATTGGAAATAACAAAACTCAGCATAAGTTGAATAAAGAAAAAAAGGGAAGAAAGTTGATTTTCAAGGTTTATCCGCTACTGCGGATAATAGAAATCAATAGAAACCCTGTCACAGCGAAAAATGATCCCCCCCCCCCCCAAAAAAAAATGGTCATGTGTATCCTGGGTAGTGTTAGACTTCAAAAACAACCAGCAGCCACTGCCACCTTTAAGAACGAAGAATTTAAAGGCGGGTAATGTTTCTCACTGGGAAAAATCTGTCAAGAACTTAACATCAATTTGCAAGATAGAGAGTTTGTAAAAGGTTGTGCTCTAACTACTATGCGTAGCAAAATACACATGTACAGGCCCGCCTCTGGGGATTCTATGTATGACTACATTTTATGATTATTTTGTATGTGGGATTGCCACATTCTTCCGCTCCCCTCCACTGACCAAGTAAATGTTGGTCATAATAGGAAAGCGGAACCATTCTGCTGAAGAATCGAATGTCATCCCCACAGAGAAGTGACACAACAACTTAACAGAAAGGACCCGCTAGAAACCATTTCTCAGCCACTAAAATCCTCGACGATTCTACGAACCGGAAGCGCCGGCTAAAGCATCAGAGTGCATCAGAGTGTTTTAACCTATAGCGGGCATCTACAGATCTCACCAAAGGGTATCACACCGTGCTCGGGAGAAAAGATAAAACGACACGAGAACCACTCAAATTACAGCACATTTCAGGACTTGCTCGCACAAGGGTTATATATAGAAAGAGAGAGAGAGGGAGGGAGAGTAAACATCACTAGCCAAAAGCCACTGCAATCAAGCAGAAACGAGCTCCCACGACTGTTACAATAGAAGGAAGGAAACGAGCGCTGACGACGAACGAGATTGGAGCACATCCCCACACCCAAAAAAACAAAAAAAGAACAAAAGGGGAGCATGACGAGGAGTAAAAACTCACGAGCATGGTGGACCCGGACTCGCTGGTATCGCCGTCGATCCGGACCATGGAGCTCGTCTCCGTGTAGAACTGATGCGCCAGCTCGGGACGCTCCTTCAGCACCTGGTAGTACTGGCCGACGAAGTAAGAACCAACCTGCGCCCACAGCCACACGAAAAGAGAGACAAACATCAACCCCCGGTAAGCATCAACCCGGAATCTCCGCCGGCGGCGGCGGCGGCGGCGAAGCCACACGCGGAGGGGGAGAGAGAGAGCGGGGGAGGGGGAGAGGGAGCAACGAGGAGGCGGCTGTGGCGGGGGAGAATCACCTGCATCGCGGTGACGGGAGGGGAGTAGGAAGTAGCCATTTGCAGGGGAGCCCGGTCAGCGAATCTCAGTCCTCGCCAGGCCCCGACAGAAGCATCAAGGAAAGGAGGAAGAGAGGAAGAGCTCGAGCGACAGCAGCAGAAGCAGTAGCAGACAAGAGAGAGAGAGAGAGAGAGAGAGAGGCAAAAACCCTAAAAATCTCAGAGAGAGAGAGAGATGGTTAGGGTTGACAGGCGCCGATGGCTGGATAGAGAGAGAGAGAGAGAGAGCTGGGCGTGAGCAATAACCAAGTGAAACGAAACGATAATTTAAAAAAGGAGAGAAGGAGAGAGAGGGGGGGAGGAGATCTGGACTCCAATTATGGGACGCTGCACCAAATCTGTTCCACGATTTATCCGAAATTAGGGATTATTGGTGGTGGTGGTCGTGGTGGTGGTGGTATCCATCGATCCGCTCTTCTTCGCCTTCCCGAAATCGGGACTCGAATCGGAGGAATCCATCTGGATTTTTACCATAACTTACGAAACATGCTGACCCCAAAACACCAAAAAAGAAAAAAGAGGGGGCAATTCCTTAAAGAAAAATGTCTTTCTTGATCTTATAGGAGAGGGAGGGGAGGGGATCAATCACCTACATGTGCTGACCGTGATCTTGCCGTAATTGGACAAGACATCTTTGCGGGAGTTGGATTTTACAACCCCCTCTTAAAAGACCCTTTTTGGCCATGGGTGAAAAATAATGTGTGCGTAACAGTTCAAATCCCACCCCCCCCCAATGAGTGCGGTGTACACAGTACAGTACGGAACAGTATGCTTCTTTTCGTTTGCCCTAATTGTCCACCCGGACAATTCCATTGGGCGGCTATCTAGTCTTCCCCGTGATTCCATCTCCTTTTTTCTTTCGATAGGAACCCGTTGATTTTGACTGCGGATTTGCTTCGAGACTTTTCGGTGGGCTTGAAGCAATTTACCAACGGAATGCTTCGATTTTTCATGGGCCGAGCTCCGTGCTTTACATCGACAGAGCCGAAACGACCCCATTTCCTTTCGGGTCGCTCTTGCATCAATCGCTTTGAGAAATAGGTCCACACTTGGAAGAGAGACCGAGATGTCGATCGATACTCGGGACACCGGTACAGGCCCCCCCTCCATGAAGAACCTACAATGTAGAGTATCCATCGTCTTGTTCCGACCTGTCCCACGCAATTCAGTTTCTCCCCGAAAGTTCTCAGGGTCTCGCCTTCTCTAAAAAATGAGGATTCGCTTCTCTTTCAACGAGAAGGAATCAAAATGATTTACGGTGTAATGACGAAACAAAGATGACAAAGGCAGCGAAAAGTTTCGACGAGTAAAAGCATCGCCGGATGTAAGAAAGAACCGAGCACCGCGCCAAAAGTGCATCGCTCTTTTTGGACCAAATACACTACTATAATCATAAAATGTGGAAGAAACAGAAACACGGAAACTAGTAGAGTACCTAAAAAAATCCGGGAAAGAAGAAAGAAAACAAGGGGAACGACTATCCATCCCCCACAAATATCGAAGGACAGCCTA
Source organism: Syzygium aqueum (assembly GCA_031216185.1). Classification (NCBI taxonomy): domain Eukaryota; kingdom Viridiplantae; phylum Streptophyta; class Magnoliopsida; order Myrtales; family Myrtaceae; genus Syzygium; species Syzygium aqueum. The sequence goes on from CM062241.1 coordinate 9,938,179, forward strand.
ACTCAGATACCGCTGTCAAAAGACCATGACCATACAGCAGCAATCATTCAGATCCAACATGACCAAAAACAAGGGTTCGCTCTTCTGCTCGACCATCGACGTCGTTAGCTCCCCCCGTCGCTGGGTTCAAAAAACCACAGGTGAAGTAATTCTCATGAGTCCTAGGGATGAGTGCTCTATACAACAATCATGCAAACAAGGATGCTGCCTGCTATCGCTGTTCAGTAGTAAGTCCCATAATAAGCCTGAGGCACCGACGCTGCTTGCTGAGATGGGGCTGTTGCGGCTGTGGCAGCTGGTTGTGCATAACTCTGCTGTGGAGTGGCCTGATTACGTTGTGACAAAACTTCAGCTCTTAATACCACCACAAATTAACAGACAAAAAGAAAATATTGATCATGGCTTTATATCCCTTTCCAGCAATATTCAGTTAGTCAGACCATAGTCAATGAACAGCAATGCAATTGTCACTCTCCTGAATAATTAAGTCTGTTGAACGTCTGTGCACATAGCAAAGACACTTCCAAGCAAACTCAACAGTATAAAAAACGACTTTTAACTAATTTATCCATGAGAAACTGCCGTTTGTACTACTACAAGACTTTACCATTTAGAAGAAAACAAAACCAGCAAATACGCTTGCGGAGTCTAGAGCAAAATGAAGGTGACCAAAATAGGTTTTCGAGGTTCATTACCAACAAAACACAACTAATATCAATTGCCTCATCTTTCAAATCGAAGATAAGCTACCAAGACAACTGCTTCCAAAGTCACAATGTCAAGTGGAATAACATATAAAGTTCAAGAAGAGGAGCTTGTTTTTGTACAAACTGTAAATACCAACAACTAAATCCAACACAGCTCAAACTAGTAACACTGACATGTGACTTAATGACAAACCCCAAAATCAGGGAACAAAAAGCAAACACCAATACAAGTAATCACCATAAGCATCTTCTGCGCATTTGTTTCCATACCAAATTCTAGATGTTATAATCTTGCAGATATAAAGAATCTAAGCAAGCAAAATATGTAGAAACTTCAATATCAAATGCTAAAGTTTTCAGTACCTGCGCAGGATAAGTTGGAGGATAAGCCCCATATGAGGCAGTTTGTGCCACCGATGTTGATACTTGCGGAGTGGCATAGCTCGCCGTGTAACCACCATATGCAGCCTAATTCAAGGACAGTGGGGATCAAAACAATCATATTGTTTTATGGTGAAGAAATTTCATAGTATGAGAGGGATACCAAGAGCCAATGCCGCACTATTATAATAAGCAGAAGATTTAAAACAGCAAGGTCATCATTGCCATCTAATCATTGAAGCAGTCACCGGAATTCAGCCAGTACGCAACAAGGACCGATGCAAGTGACACATTATGAAAATTCCATACACCTACTCAAAATTTTATTGTCTTTCTTCCATCATTTGCAACAAATGCTTTCCCAGATAGGTAAAAGGTAAATTACCAAATATCAAAATACTTATGAAGCAGATAAAAAAGATTGTTCCACACAAAAAGCCATGAATTCCCATCTGCAGGCAAGAATAACAGAAAAAATAATCTTTACATGTCATGGACGTCCATATCTCTTCAACCAACACATCTTTAGACCAAGCTGTTTGTCTGATATTGTAAAGCAGCAAAAAGATCATACGCACACGGCACACTATATCAAGCAAGCCAAGGGACTGGTTAGAGATGCAAATGAGAGTATTTTTACCGAAAGGTAAACATATACTTGTCACAAAATTGTCCAACAAGCACCACAGCAATTGAATTGCAACATCAGAAAGAGAAAGGTATGGATATGTATATATGTCTAAATTACCGTCTGCTGGGCATAGGCGGGGTTCCATTGTTGCGATGGTGCTTGGGTAACATGCGGCCAAGTTTGTGGTTGTACACCATAACCAGCTGTCCACTGGTTCTGTACACCTGGATATGCACCCATCAAAGACTGGACAGATGAAGAAACAGAAGCATCGGGTTTCATTAGCTTAGATTTGTCTGAAGCTAGAACATCCTCCGCCTGACGCTTTTTCAACTGCGAAGCCATCCTATTGTGCAGGAAGATTTTAAGATGTCTATCATGAGCCTTCTTTATAGCCTGTGCATCTCCCACTAAATCCACAAACTGCAACAGAAAATCGCAAGAAAATGACCTCGATCAGCATAATTTGTAAATCATACTACAATCTCTGTCGCATCACCTTTGACCCTAGAAATCATTCAATAGCATGTATAAATATAAAAGAAAATGACACAGATGGTCCCTCAACTTCGGTCCAACATGCAATGTGGTCTCTAAACTTTTAATTTGTTCAATGTGGACATTAAACTATTGATAAATGTTCGATCTACTCTCTAGACTTTTGAAAATGCTCAATATCATCCTTCCATTAATTCAAGTTAACGAAATCTGCCGATGTGGCTTCCAATCCATTAAGTTAGAATAATGGACAAAAATAAAAGTTACAAGTAGATTATTATCCACTTAATATATTCATCTCAAATCAATATATAATAATCAATGTCATCGATGGACATATTAACGCCTAATTTTTTTCCCCATCTAAAGTAGATGGATAAAAGAATAGACATGTTGAATCATCATGTTTAAAACATCCAACTCAGCATCTAATATTCCACGTTATCAAAATAACGTCTAATTTGTTGTTTGAGCAAAAATAATGACTACATTGAACATTTACCAATAGTTCATGAACCACATTGAACATGCTAAAAGTGCAGAAACAACATTGCATGTTAGGACAAAATTTGAGGACCATTTCTGCCATTTCCCCTAAATGTTACAACAACGATAAAAAAACAGACCATTCCCTTCTCATTCTCCTGTGCAAAAAGCATAACAGGTTTGCGTAATAGAGAGATGATGCTGACAAAGACAATAAACAAACAAAAAGTCCAAGCGAATCTCTTAAATAGAAGAGATCCGCTCGTAGGCTTCTTCCCGCAATCCAATCAGGGGTCGAATTGATTATAGAAACATGATTTATGAAGATGTCTTTGTTTGACACAGGAATAAGCAAAAAAAAATTCATTAAATAAGCACCACCCATAGTATTCCAGCTTAACTAGTAACCAACATGACCTGTTAAAGGAAAAATCACTGAACCATATTATAAAAAGTAATTACACCATGTTCAGCAATTAGAACTTCAATCAGAATTGTTTTCCAAAATTATAAATCTCTGAAATCTTAATAAATGCACACTAGCCAAAACAATTTATAAAGAATTAAATATAATAGATTAAAGCAAGAAAACAATATCATAATATTATATTTTAGGGTCCACTGTGTCCGATGATTGAAGTTCTTGGTGTAGTTGTTCATTTGCAAATTGCAAAATGGACTGGTGCTTTGAGTGAAAAGATCATTTTTAGAAAAATGATGAGAGAAAACAGGATGTTAATGGTAAATTTCCTGAGTTTCATTATTAAAACAGTTCCCCAACATTCTGCAAAAAAACAAGTACAATGTACCATAATGACAACAGTCAATCCAACAAATGCACTCTTTAGCAGAATCTTAAAATTTTGACCTCCAAAAAAATGGTAGATACATCCTCTCTCTCAGCTATACTTGCAGTATTAGGGCTGTCAGTGTTGGGAATAATGAACTTCTCGACCAAGGTATCTAAGTGATCAGTTCTTTTCGGCAATGGCATCACTGCCTCCATAAAGATTAAGATCTGCCCAAACCAAAAAGGCAAATAATCAGCATTAGTATTGGTTCACAAGTAAAAGATTAAATTAGATCCTAATAACTGTAAGGTGACAAGGCAGTCAGGAGCACCTCGAGAAATGGCTTTGACAACTGGACATGTTCAGGAGCCTCATCTAGAACTTCCCTAGCTTTTTCCACTTTTCCCATGGCCTGCCAAAGGAAAGAGAAAGAATCAAAAGAATTAGATACACTGTTAAGAAGAGACATTCACTCCAAGGAAAGGACAAGCACGTGAAACTCAGTCACAGTACACATGGATGTGTTTGCACATGCCTACAGAGAAAAATAGCTTTCTCAGAATTTATTGGCAAACAAGACCATTAAATTGCAACACTACAGACAGGTAACAGCAATTCTGATCTACTTCTCCTGCAAGAATATTGCAGATTTTCCGACTCAGGTGCTTAAGATCAGCTGCTCCATAGACTAAGATTATCAAAGATTTAGAGTATAACAAAAACACAGTCAAATGTCTGCGCACTATGGACCAATTCTCACAAAGATACACCAAGAAAGGTGAAATTGTCAACAACTCAGAACCTTGTCTGCGAGGTTTCTGGTCAACATGTTAGCAGCCCTTAAAGTATAAAAAACCCATGATAATGATTCCAAACTGCATGAGTTCCACCCTTTCAGACAGGCTCCAAAACCAAGTGACAGTGATTAAAATGATGATAGCGAGGTCTAACATCATGTGTTTGATCTGCTCATCCTACAATCAATAAGCACTTTCTGCTCCATTTTCACTAATTCTTAAAAGCAGTCTTTCAGTATCAAAAGCAGAGAGATATGCAGCACTATATGGTAAGAAAAGCAGAAAATTTATATTACAACAGACCCACCAAGTACAGAAAACGCGCATACTGAGCAAACAACACTGGTAAAGCTTGTGAGTGTTCCTTTCCTTTCTCAATAGCAATCGCCTGTTCATATACCGCCAAAGCATCATCCAAGTTCCCCTGAAACACAAGAAGCCATACAATGCATATCACAATCAACATAAGAATTTTTAACAACCCTGATGTTACACCACACTGCACAAAAGAAATATTGTTATAATTGACCTTGTCAAGGAGTTCAAAGCTCTATTTCTAAGACAGCAAACTGTCAATTTCCTAATGCAATCACCAAAAAGAAAATAGTTAATTTCATCCCGGAAATCTCACACGGTTACATGAAATACAAGGTTTGCATCATATTGAAACGCATTTTTCAAATGAGTTGAGAAATGATCCAAGCACAAGAATTCGCTTGCCTTAATAATCTAACAAAAAAGGGTTACAAGTAGGGCTGCAGGTAAGTCAATTGAGAGAAGATGAGAAAATGCCAAAAGCTAGAGACATGATTCATGCATTTCAGCAGAATCTATACAAGAGAGAACCTGGACCTCAAAACAATGGTCTAGCAAACAGACCTAAAGACTGTCGTAATAATTCTCTAAGGTCTGAAAGATAAATTTCCACAGTTCTACAAACAGTTGCCCCCCCCCCCCCCAAAAAAAAACAAAAAAGGAAGAAGAAGAAAGCAGCTTCTTAAAGTCGAGAGGTAAACAGGATCAAATTGTTAACGCTATGCAAACCAAAAAATAAGGATTGAGTTTGGGGTAATTTAAAAAATTGAGTTCTATGTTTAAATTTTCGACAAAATAAAATATAATTTGAGCGAAAATTAAGAAAAAATATAGATGACTTTAAATGCCTTCAAACTATTATAAAAAGGTGACGAATGTTCAATATAATTGATAGTTGAGTTTGTAAAGTTGATAGGGGAAAAAAATTAATTGTTCCAAGCATAAGTAAACCCAAATACAACCATGAACTTACCAGCCTTCTTTCCATATTGGCATGCTTTATTATGGCCTCAAGAAGACCTGGTGAAATTTCAGTGTGGACTAGTTCATAAGCAGCTCGAGCAGCCAGTATGTCACCATTATGTTCCTTAAACCAAGCTGCAAAAAGGTGGATCTCCGGTTGTCTCTGGAAATTTACTCAATGATTAGTTGCGAGTAAATAACCCAAATATACACATACAGCACAGACAATCTAAATCATAGAGCTCATCGGGTCAACTGGAGTACAGAAAAGCAACTGAAGCACAGGAAACTCACGCCAGTTTACTTCCAAAACCAAAATCCTTTTGCAGTCCTTATTTTGTTTTATTTAATGTACTTTCTGTAACATACTCCCCACCTCGTCCCTATATCTAGATTCTAGTGGTCTTTATGCAGTTAGATAGTATCATATCCAAAAGAAAGAACCTAAATCAAAGTATCATACCAGTTAACTATAGAAATCAACTTTGAGTTGAATTACTACTTTTCCACATCATAATGCAAATCCAACATCTCATTGCACACAATTGTCACTAGAAACCAAATCGAACATGGAATAACAACACATCATAATGCAATTCCAACACATAAGAACGCTAGGATATGGACTAGCAACAAAAATAAAGACTGACACGGGTCGAGAGCAGACCGAAAAAAGAATTATCCACATCACAAGTCTCACAATTAATCATTACTGCATATAGGACATAAGATCAAGTAAACTTAACCCTGCCCAAAGACTTCGCGATACAATGTTTGAAGAGTCAAACTGCTTAATGTCTTTTATTTAGGCAACCAAAAATGACAGCTATGACCAATTTATATAGAGAATATGTTGCTGAACTGAAAATCCTATCACGAAGAAGCGAGTTTCCACGACTAGACCATGAGAAGTATGTTTTCATACCTTAACGAAAACTTGGGTAGCACGGATAAGTGCGTTTTCTGCAAGATCCATACTTCCATGTGCTTCCATGCTTTTAACATATCTTATCCAATACTCCGGGTAATTGGCACATGCTATTAGACATCTTTCATACAACTTTACCACCTGATACACACAAAATATTATAATATCATCACGCTGTGGCATGCTACACCAGAGAAATAGACAAATAACACAAAGCACGGGGAGATATGCATAAGAAGTACTCCGTTGCGGAATAGAGAGGCCCCTCAAATAGGAAAGGAGGGAACCTCCTTGCCTGACAGACAGATGGTTAGGAAGATAAGTAGACACCTGCATGCATAACATTGGAACTTTAAAAAAAACAATTTATGGAAGACATCACAAACCTAATATGTCCACTGACAAATGAGGGTTTGAAATACTTAGCCTCAAAGAAACCAAATGGTGGGTCCATGCTTTAGTCTCAGTACAATTTGCCGTTTAAAAAGTAGCTTCATCCAACGGTTTACCCAAAAAAGCATATCATGCAGCAGATATTACTGATTGTAAGCCAATGCATAAAATCAAACACAACTAAAGATTCAAATTAACGAGAGATCCCCATACCTTGCTAAAGTCACCTTCTCTTTCTATAAAATTCAGATAGTTATGCCAATTTTCAAGTTCTGCAACATTCAGGGGCTTCACATGAAAGTAGGGCCTCCCAATAGCTGTTTCAAAACCAGCGATCTTAGAATCGAACTCTTTAGCTTTCTTATATATCTCTTCTCTAATGGCGATATACTTCTCCAACTCCTCTGCTTCTGTTAAGCCAGCACTTACAAGTTTAGGAGACTGTCCTCCAGCATCGGGAGGAACTTCCCCTTCATTCAATTGGTCAATAACCTCTGATACTAAACTGGCTGCTGCTGCTGCTTCCTCAGCAGTCCTTAACTCGGATAGAGGCCGATTGGCAGCCAATTCCTTGAAGCTGCAGCATCATTCAAGCCAGATCAACAAATCAATGGAAGTTATTTGCTTGTTGCTAATCCATTCCTTTGTAAAAGCGACAGGACATCATATTGGAAAATTAAAATGATCAGATGAAAATAAGAAGAAAAGGAAAATTAACCAACAATAGGCTATTGAACCAAGTATCTATGATACTATGCACACATTGACTCATACCCAAAGAAATCACAAGTAAATATCTGTGCGACAAGTCAAACTACACAGACTCAAGAAACAGCCACCCCAAAATTTTCAGCTACTGTAGAAATTCGCCCTTCAGACAGCATAGAACCCCAAGAAATCCATTTTTAATCAAAAAGAATGTTCAACATAAATCAACCACAAACCTTTCATATTAAATAAGACGTCTACAACTTACATCTAAAAGACTAAGATGAAGCAACAATAAAAACTCTAAATATAAGGTATTGCAGTTGAGGCTCAACCAGCATCCCTTGGACAGAATTTACAAGGTTTAACCACGTAAGTGCTTACTACCAACTAAAATGCAGGTCTTTCCACTACAACACTTGTAAAAGTTACCAAATTATTCAAGCATTCTTAGAACCTACTGCCAACAATACAAAAATGGAATTACAAAAGGAAAAGAACATCCGCATGGACCTAAGACGATCTCAAGACATGCCACATGGTAATGACTTAAAAAACATAAAAGAAAAATATCATACAGCACATATATGCGGTAATGGCAATCAGAGGAAATTCCTGCGGTATTTGAGGAAACCCAACACATAAATGCCAATTATTTTAACAAGGAAACTCAACAAGAAAACTGGTATCCAACAAGGACCAAATATGCAAAATTAGTTGATGCTCAAGGATACGCGACCAATTCACCTGATTAAAAAAACCAAACAAAAGAAAGAAGAACCATTCTGGAGTAGAGATTGATTGGCACAGAATCGCTAAATTACGTGGCGGCATGCTAGACAGCACTCTTTTTTGGTAAAATCGTGCTTTTGATCCCTTATCATAATCATTATTACGGAGCAAATATATATTCTGATACCTCAGGAAGCCTTGAGAGTAATGATTGAGTTTATAAACCTCTACAAAAGCTAACCATCTATGAGATCACTATAGATGTCAAGTAGAGCATTATGTATCCTCTTTCTTAGGTAACTTCCTCCTGAATTATGAGGACAGGTCTTTCAACCATAAGACAATTCTTGATCTTTTGACTTGATAATGCAGTGGAAGAGACACTTTTCTCTGGATTTTCTATTTTATTTACTGCTCTCTGCTTTGATTCTTAGACGAAAGACGCATGATTCAGGTGCATCAAAAAGAAAGAACCTGAAGAAAAAGGGACCCCAATCAAGCTAGAAAAACTTAATGCAGTTGATGTTGCTCAAAGGATCAATATGAACAAACTCAAGCCTTTTTGAGTGTTGATCCCTCTAGCAACTTTGGGGCTGATTGGAGGGAGAGAACCTCCGCTAATACAGAAAGCCTTTTTGTCAAAATCAGGAATTCTTGGCCTTTTGATTTGTACTTCTGGTACACGAAAATTCCAAGCATTGATCTAAATGCTTTTCTAGACCTACAGGACTCCTTCTTCGGTACTTGATTTTGTATAAGGGTTGGCATCCCCTTGGTGCCACGTATCATCATATATTGTGCTAAATAGCTCATAATATTATAGTATAAACAGTTGGACACATGAAATTCATGACGAGACAAAAGAAATTATGGTGAATTAAAACTACCTGTTATAGTACTTATCCAGGTACAGAATTGGACTCTCAAATATCCTTGCATAGATCATTGCTATACGGCACCAGTCCTGCTGTCTATACTCATATTCTATGTATTCATCCCAAAGAGAATAAGAGAGGTAATCAGTTCCAACATAAGCCAATCCCCGTTCAAAGAGCCTGCAAAACAAGCAAAATTACTTTACATAAGTAGAATCGTCAACTCCAGAATAAAATAAAAAAAAAATAGACCACGGTGCTAACATTGAAGGAACAATTCATTCTAACAGCGTGCAATACTGCCAAATGCCACAATTACCTTCCTTAAATAAATCATATAATGCCCGTCAAATTGAGGAGAGATAGGGTCATCTTAGCCCATAACTGGATGAATCTTCCCAGCAGCGATTTGCATATCGATGCACCGATATCAAAGCTAAATACAGCCACAAGTTGGGCACTATATGACTACGACTCAATTCTTCCAAAGAAAGAACACCAAGATTTAGGCATACCAAAGGTCCATTTAAGAGAAACATGTCCTAAAATTCACAATCTATGAATAAGAAAGCGACGAAATAAATGACTCTTATTCCATCGTTCCTCCATACACGTGGGCATCACTGTACCAGGCATATTAAGACAAGGTGAGAAAGAAGAAAAGGAAATGACCGAGGTGACTAAGAAAGGAATGGGCAAAACTAACCCAAAAGCACAGAAACAGATAGACAAACAAAGAGCTTTACCTTCTTATGACCTCTGGATCTTCATACTTGCTGATGGCAAATCGGCAATAGTGCAACCAGATGTCAACAGAGTAAGTCACCCCCAGCACAGCTCTCTCATAAACCTCCACAGCTTTTTCAGTAGAGCTGGTCGCCTCGTGCTCTGCATACTTCTTCCAGTAACCATAGCACAGTGGAAATTCTGCCAAAAAGGCATCGTAGACTCTCCGAATTTTCAATAAATTTCCCTGCAAATGAGATAAAATACATGACTGAGAATTACGATTTAAGCCACACTTCAAGCAAATGTCACATGATATATATTCAGAGGACCCAAACGAATATAGAAAGAAACCTTCATTAATTTGATAACTACAAATGCCCAAGCCAACAAAATTGGGAATTCTTCCACAAGGTAAATGGGCAGGACAAAAAGACTAAATGCAAATCATATCATGGCAAACCACTATGAAGAGTGGCAGTCCCAAAGAAGAAATCACGAATAATATGTTAACAGAACGGCAGGATTCAAACTGATATACATATATCCAAGTGCATAAGCACGCAAAAGGCTGTGCCCAGTAGCAGCTCAGTACACGATTACAAACAACAAATGAGTGCTTCAAATAGTAGGAATCTAATCCCCCCGACCAAGCAACAACACCAGATTTAACATGATCTTTTTCGTGCAAGAAGCTTTGAAATATGAAAACAAACAGAAAGTTGCAAATGTGCCGTAATTTTACTCATGGAGAATAAACTTCACATAAATCTGGTTTAACATATAGGAGAATTCTAAGTAGGAATATCACTTTTATAAAAGCCTTCTCGATCCTCATACTATCAAGTCAATTTCGGGATTTAGCACAAAAAGAGAGCTCAAAAGTCAAAATTCATTGTAATTAGACCTCCTCGAAGATAGACAAGTAATACCCTTCCCTTAAGGCTTATGGATTTGTCTTCTCCATTAGAAGAATGAGATAAAACAGTCAATGTGCTACAGAAAAATAACCTAGTAAATCATGTCTGCCTGCAGCCATATTTAAGCTGGCGGTGTGGTAATCAAATCAAGATAAAAAAGGCATTTACACAATGTCTACATTTGGCTAGCGGCCTTTTGAAAAAAAGGTTATGGAAATTGTGCGATGCCAAATATCAGTTGGTGCATTGAAAGATTGATTGCAGCCCTTAAGCCGGTGGTATGAAATTCCAAAAGATTGGGGTTTCAAGTTCAATGTTCCTCTACCACGAAAGGGCATTTTAAGGTGTCCTTTGAGAACGATAACGTATGGAAAAAAGTAATTAGATTGGTGAATCCTATCTTGTGAAGTTTTCCCTTTTAGGTGGGGGTAATTGTTTTGCCGGAGTTTCACTTATCATAAGTTCACAACCCCCTCAGATACAGAACATTTCCTTACCTCAAGGATTGGGACAGTCCTAATACAAATAAATGCTTCTAACATGCCTTATCAGATCTGTCCCACAAAATTCTCTCATACCAGTGAAATAAGAAATATGGACACCATTAAAACCTACAATACCAAGTATGCCGTGAATATACCTCAGCAACCTTCTCTGTCTCTTCGATCAAAGCAACCCAAGCATCAAAATCCAGAGAATTTGTCCTCACAATGCTCCATAACCGATCTTCTTCTGCAGACATAGCAAGCACTGCACATAAAAGGAGAGATTATGCATATCAGAACTGGAAGAGAGTCAGAAAGATAATGAAATCAAGAATAAACTATGCCCGAATAAAAGGAATACTGAACTGTAGAACAACCGGAAAAACACTTCGTAATACAAATCCTCAGCACACCATGTTGTAGCCATGTATAAGCACCCAAAAGGAGAAGATACAGGAGGGTAATAATACATAACAATGGTCGTAACATTCAAGGGGTATCCCAGGGTAAAGAAAAGGGGCAGAGTTGCAATGATATCCATAATCATTAACCGTAATATAATATGTCCGTGTGTGTGAATAGGAACAATATAACTCGATTGCTCTTCATATAATGATTACAAAAATTTTGACAGCATTTTAGGCAAGAAATTGAAAGCCATGAGGAGAAAGACCACCAAGAAACATTTAAAAGGGATCTGCAAGAAAAAAAAATTTTGATGAACAACATACACAAGCCACATTAGAAGTAAAGAAAAAAAGACAATTGAATCGAAAGGAAGATGTCAATGCCGGAAAGTTCACTAACGCAGCCCAATTAAACTTAAGATCAACAAAAAAGAATAAAGTTAAGATCAGAAAAAGAGTAAATTCAGCATAAATTGTAAATTTAACCCAATAGAAAGATTTTGTTAAAGCTAACCCTTCCTGGAAAGATCAGTTACTAGATGCCCTAGTTCACCTGATCCTTAAACAGACTCCATCTCATTGATTCCACATTCCCGCTAAAAAGCTTTATCTTGTAAAGGATATTCACGCTAATTGCTTTGCCAGATCCACAGATACTAGCACAAATTATAGAATATGATACTCTAAGGCTCATTCAAACAAAAAGCACCTCAAGAACCATTACACCAGCATATATAAAACTCACTCTTGGTGATGTCAAAAGAATTTGAATTCTTGAATCTCGTCTGAAAGAGTACATGTCTGGAAACAATACTCCTTTATATCGATTAACATCAATTTGGAGCTACCGAATACCTCACAACCTTCATAAGTGTACAGCACAAAATCTTCTGTTCTGCTAAATCCCCATAAAGAATTGGCATTTCTCAAAAATAATTCTAGCTACATCCTATGCTCAAGGAAGTGCACTCCATCGCATGAGAATGCAAATGACAACAGAAACCAGTGGACGCCTACAAGTGGCCAATTCACAACATCCAATAATCCTAACATCAAAAGAAGAAAAGCAGAAGAGAACATACCAGACCCATCTTCTAACAGCGGCTCTGCTGCACTTGCGCCTGCATCATGAGAACCGTCGCCATTCTCAGCAGACACAGCTTCACCAGTAATACTACCATTAGCAAAGGAATCATAAGCAGAAGCTCCAGACGAAACAACTCCTGCATTCTCAAAGTTGGCAACGCCCTGATCTGTATTAGCCATCCCAACAGTTGGTTTACCCTCGTATGTCTTATTCACATATGTTCCCAGAGTAGTAGCATTTAAATCCATATTGAGAGCGTTAGCTGAAGTTGTAGATGCTGGAAAATCTCCCGTAACCCCACTGACAGCATTAGCTTCCTGGATGATATTCGAAGCCCCATCAACATTAGCAATAGAATTGTGCCCAGCAGCTGAATATCCCATTGCACTAGATGTTTGGGCAATCAGCATTTCACTATCTCCCATGCTTATGGACAAATTTTAGACTGTATGGAGTAAACTGCAAAATAAATTACATGTAAGGACCACCTTTCGTAGCAAAGTTAGTCCAGATATTTGTTTGGAGGATCGCACCATACTGCTTAGAGCCATTCTCTAAATACAAAGGGCACATGACCAATTGTAACTCAAAATTTGTACTTGCATGACTCCTATCGGGATTCGATCTCAAATTACATTCCACTGCTTTATGCACTGACGGTATATAGCTGCCAAAAAAGGAAACCAGAAACATAGCCCATCCTATTACCAAAGGACTACCAAACGGAAAGTGGAGAAATTTTGATAGAACAAAAATTGATTGAGCGTAACACGCCCAACGAAACCACTGATTTTAAACAAACCCCACGGAAACAACAAAGTAGCAGTTTAACACAACAGTGGTACCAGGACACAAAGGGTGATTGTGAAATTACACGAGGCTCTAGCGCATTGCTTTCATATTTTCCTAGCATAGAAGCTAAATGCAGTAGTGCTCAGCATGCCTACAAGGGCGCCCCGCGTACAGACTGACGTATGTAGAGTTCCTCGGCTGACTAAATGCTATAAAGTTCAATCGCAGCCGCCCATAGAGTCGAACTTCCATCGACATCGAGGGAGGGATCCCAATACTAAAAACTCAAACGGGTAGGCAATTAGACTAAAGAATCCCCATCTCGCTCGGTTCCTCTGGGAAAACCAAAATAGCGGGCCAAGAATTTCTCAGGCGCCGAGCACCACACTCAGCATAACACTGCTGCCATTGCAACGGCTAAAAACCTCGACTCCAAAATCCAGGACCGCAAGCAGAGGAAGCGCAACGCGGCCAAATCCGAAAACCGCAAGCGCCAAATCAAAAGCCGCCCCCGAGGCACACCGAACATAATCTAGCGAGATGGAGTGCGCGCGCGCGAGTGAAGAGAGATTACCGTCAGGGAGCGGCGGGCAGGCGGCCCAAGGAGGGCCGGTCGGCGGTCGGCGGGTGCAGGCGCCGGGAGCCGCCGCGACGGAGAGAAGGGCGGAGCAGCGCGGGAGAACGAGAAACGAAGGCCACGGAGATAGAGAGAGAGAGAGAGGGAAGAGAGGGGATTTGAGGATTAGGGTTTCCGCTCTTCTTCTTCTTCTTCTTCTTTTCTGGTTTTGGGAGGGAAGTTATACGCAGCAGCGTTTCTCTGGAAGGGAGAACACAAATGCAGCGCCCGCAATTTCTTTTTCTTCTTTTTGGTAATATTTAACGAATTTAAATTTTTTTTTTTTTTAAATGGCACTCTCTTTTCATTTTTCTAATGTTTTTTTTTCACAAAGGTCATTTTCTTGGTTTTTTAAAAGCAGGGATCGAGCTTGCGACATTTTTACCGCAAGGATCCCACACCAAGTCTATGCAAGGGGCTCGCTAGCCTATCGCCGCAATCCCGTCAAGATGCCAATAATTACAAAGTTTTTCTTCATGAGATATGCATTGTGATTAGGTAAGGTAGCACGAATCGCTCGGAGATTCACTTACCGCATGGATCAAACTCGTGTATTTCATTTGGATTATGAATAACGTGCATCTATGCATTGCTTTTCGAGCACGGTTTTTCGAATTTGTAGAAAAAGAAGGACGAGTTCGGTGATGAAATCTAATTTTTCCCCTTTTGGAGTTATATTTATGAGTTAATTATCCGATAAGTTAATGTCAATCTATAATGAATTCACCACCACGCGACTAGCCAGGCGAGGGTCGCCCACAAATCCACCTTCCGTCTTGAACTCCCGCCCTCCGCAATCTCTCTTAGCAGTTTTGTTTCTCTATTCTTGGCTTTCTTTTGCTTCTCTTTTTTTTTTCAATTTTGGAATTTTTTCTGATGCGGTGCTAAGTTGTCGTTACATCAACATTACGTATCCTCAAAATATATTAGAAACGACTATCGGAATGTATGTTATTAGACCCCTTTACGAGACTAATTCATAAGAAGAAATATATCTCACTACACGTTTATAACCATTACCAAATTCGCTTGAATTAAAATCAATTTCAAGAAAGTAGTTGCTTTATTCTATTTCCCGTGACGTCGGTAACATATTTCACGTGATGTAATATTATGAATTTCACATTGCGTCACGAATCATTCGCGTGTGCGTCATGGAAAAGGCGCAGTCACACCGTTAATACCAAAGTTAACTACGATACATTCGATTTGATTCGATTTCGTTACCAAGATGGGTAGGGTTCGGGCTTACAAGCGCAGGACAAAGGACACCTTTCGGCCCGGTTCGTTGCACCGGTCGGACCGGTGACCCTTTTCCGGCTCGGTTCTTTACGCTTCAACGGACCGGACGGACCGGTCCCCATCATTCGAACCGGCCAAACCCTCTTTCTCTCCGGCGTCAGCCTTCCCCCCTTTAAAACCCTCGCGCAACACTTCTCCCCCCCCTCTCTCTCTCTCTCTTGCTCTCTCTCTCTCTTCATCGCCGCCCTCCGCCGCCGCGAGATCAATGGCGTCCTCGGCGCGCAAAGGCGGCGTCTCCCTCCCCGACAAGCGGAACCCCAGGAGCGGCGGCGGCGGCGGCGGCGACGGCGCCGGGAGCGGCATCGTCTCCAGGATCGCGGAGTCGCAGATCGTCGCCCGGGGGAAGCGGGCGGCGGGCGACGCGGCGTTCGTGACGAAGAAGCTCCTGAGGAGCACGGGGAAGGCCGCCTGGATCGCCGGCACCACCTTCCTCGTCCTCGTCGTGCCCCTCATCATCGAGATGGACCGCGAGCAGCAGCTCAACGAGCTCGAGCTCCAGCAGGCCAGCCTCCTCGGCACTCCCCCCGTCGGGCAGAAATGAAAGAGCCGCGGTAACGGTTCCGGCCCCCACTCTTAGATTGGTCGCTGGTGTGAATTTGATGCGCTCCCGTGGTTGGAATTTCTAGCTTTCGCTACCCTTTTCTTCGATATAATTTTAGTCGTAGCCATTGGACAATGGTCGTCTTAATCAGTGTAGTTTCTGGAATTTTGTTCGTTCAATGTGAATTCGAGATAAGATTTGGCGATTATATCATCTCTGTTGAAGGGGTAGGACCTCTTTGTTTTTCTTTTCTTTTTTTTTTTTTAAATTTTCAGTGAATTGGAAGTTTATATGTTCGTCTTGCCTGTCAAGGTTTCTACTTTATGCCTAAATTGAGTGGTACTATATAGTCCATGATGTGTTTTTTTTTTGGTAAGGTAGTCCATGATGTGTTCTTTGCTATGGATTCTTAGAATCCAGTTAATTTTGAGTTTGGAATGGTTCTGAAGGATGGACCTATTCAGTTTCTCATCGGAATGGACTGTGCCGTCAAGAATTCCCATTTGATTCTTCTGTTTTACTCATAGTATACCACTGCTTTCGGATGTGGTGCTTTTGATAAAAGAGGAGGCATTAAGCTTGATCACTGGGGAAAAAGAGATGAAAGGAGAAGAGTGAATCAAGTGCACATTGTGTTTGGTAGTAGGGATTAGAAGGTTAGGACAAATGAAACGGAATTCGCTATCTCGTCGCAATATCCCGCCTTTCAAGATGGATTTAGAGGAAGGAGGATATTGTTTTATATTTTAATTCCTTCTCCTTGACTATGACAAACCCAACAAGGTGTAAATGCTTATGGATCCAGATTTGGACTGTTTTCATGGTTGGATAGATTAAAAGCCTGGTTGTTTAGGAAAATTGGAAATGAAGAAATAGGAAATATTATATAGATAGAAAAATATAATTTGAAGACATAGTTATTGTCGTATCTACTCTCGGACGAGCTCGGGAGATAAAAAAAAATTGATCTTCCGTTTGCTTTTCCACTCCTTGTTCATATTGGTAGCCTGGAAAAATAAACATTTAGATCAACCATTTATGACCAAATCTAAGATGTTTGGATATGCGTGAAGAAGGCGTGCAAGTGTTTGATCACACTGTGCTTCATTTCTGTGTGTGATTGTTCATGCGTGATTGAGGATGCATGTTTCTCTATGTGCGCGCGCACAAGTGAGAGAGAGAGAGAGAGAGAGAGAGAGAGAGGAATAAAATTAGAAGAGTATGTGCTAGGAAGTGCCAAAGGTGAATCTTTCCTAGCCCTGTATGGATCGAGCAGATCATCTTAACGGAAGACTATGGGGGAAAGTTCTCCTTCGGTCAATACATTTTAATCACCTACCGTGCCTAAAGTCCTCCTTCCAAGTTCCGACCTGGTAAAAATACCGGTCTCTAGCTGTCAACATTTATGGAGACCAAGAAGAAATTACTGTGCATACTTGGCAGTGAGTTGCATAGGTTCTTAGGATGAACTATTCTTTATTCTGCAAGTGATGTTTGGTATTGTTTTGAATGTGTGGATTTTATATTTACGCCTTCACTTTTAAGGGGAAATGGTGGGAGCAGTTAGCTAAGTCGATGATGTTTTTCTATCCTACGAAGCTGGTGAGGAAGATGAGTTCCTTTAGATATGGCCTTTTATTTATTGCCAGTGCCAATATGGTGAAACTTATTCGGATCATTGGCAGCTTTCCTCATGTGGATGGAGAGTAGAGCATGATAAGAATCTGCTTCTCCTCCCAAGTCTACTAAGCTTTCCTTGTACTTGTTAGCTGATCAAACGTATTCCCGTCCTTGCTGTTATACTGCATTTCGAATCGACAACAGAATATATGTCCCCCCTCGAGGGTCTATGCAACTAAGAGCATGTATCCATCCACCTCAAAAGCTCGTGTTTTCTCTAGTAATGCAACTTGAGTTTTGTCCGGAGCGGTCAATGCTATGAATTGCTTTTCGTTCTGTGAATCCATATGCCGTCATCGGATTGTTCAATGCTTTAAATTGCCCTTCTCGGAGCAGTTTGTTTGGGTTGATTTGGCTGGAACCAGCATGGGTTAGTCATTGCAAAGGAAGATGCGCATCTTGAATGTCCTTCTTGAAAGAAGATTATATGCAATTTAGCACAAGGAGTATGCGGTCGGAAACTTGTTTTGGATAGTATCTTCAGAATTTTTTCACTCTACACGGCCATTGAGCAGTTGGCATGCTCAGTTGCCTGTCTTTTAGATAGAATCTTTTCTTCATCCGAAGTTAGCTATTTGCTGGAATTGCTCTTCTTTTAGGGTTGCAATTTGTGTCCTTGTTGTGTTCACAGCAGCAGTCGTGTTCATTAGGGGGATATAGCATCGCCATTGATTGAGGCAGCTTATGAAACACGAACACAATCTAAGTATTGGCTAGTTAAACGTGACTCGACTCGAATTAGCACGCTGGCGGCTGGTTACATGAAAATATGCCTCCGGTTGGTCATGCCTAAACGATGGCGGTTAACAGGTCCGTGGCGGTTAACAGGTCCGTACCGATGGTTTGACCTGTATATGAACCTGCTTACCTGTATATGAACCTGCTTACGTACTGCTTACGTAGTGTGTCCAATTTTGATTAGTGATTTATAATTTGTACGAACAACTACAACCCTCTCAGTGAGCTGTTAATCTATTAAATTAAGCTTGACCACGACATTTGTCATATGACACTATAGAAGCTTCCAAATGCACATCATCATCAACAGAATAGACAAATTGTTCTACATTATCTAATTGACAAACAATCATAACCATACCTATGTCAGTAAAATTTACAAATTTTCAGTACGATTAATGAATCTTGACAAGTATAACGGGGGCACGCGTTTAAAATCTTTTGGTATCGCTTAAGCTCTATAGAAAAGTTGAGGGAGAATTATCAGAAAAGTCTCAAATTTATTGTAATTATACCAATTCGGTCATAAATAATTTCTTTTCTGCCAATTGAGTTCTGAACCGTTTGCATTTGTACCGATTCAGTTCATCCCAAAAATTGCTAACATGGCGAGGTCGGCGTTGAATTGACATAAAGAAAAGTTTTGGATTCAATTGATAAAAAAGAAAAAGTTGAAGACCGAATTTGTATAATTGCAATAAATTTAATAATTTTTCCGGAAAGTTGAAACTTCGAAGCGATTGATTTCATTACATCCGATACAACAACTAAATACCGATAAGAAAAGCAAGAGTTGTGCACGAAACGAAGCGTCATTAAAACAACCTAATTCCTACTTTACTTTACCTCATAAAAGAAGAAAGTGGGTCCAAAAGGCAAAGGGGCCTCCTACTGCTCGTCATCTTTTGAAAAAGAAAGCAATGCGATCTTCAAAACTGTGTCTCATTCTCTATGCATATTCCTAATTCTGTGGGTGACAAGAAACAAAAGAAATGCACAAATCTCTTTGAGTTCGTCCTGTGTATACTTGATCTAATTACAGACCGATCAAAACACATGAAGGAAGGGCGGTAGGCGACATCAACTCTCGTACTTGTAGGCGTCCCGCTTCTTGAACAGCGACTTCGCGAAGAGCAAGCAGACGACGCCGAACCCCGCGGCCGCCACCCCACCTACCACCACCGCCACCGTCTTCTGCGTGTGGTGCCCGTCGCCGCTGCTGCCTTCCCCTGTTCCTGGAACAACAACAGCAACAAACCCGAAAGCTGCTTTTACTGCTTTGCTCGCTCTAATCATGTTCCATGCATCGTAGGCGTACGGAAACGGTGAACTTACGTCAATTCTCAGTGAAGGAAAGATTTTTACACACACATATGGCTGAGGCCAGTAGCCATTGATCTTTGACAAAATTCTTTGAAAATAAATCTAAGAGAACAAGAATAGACGAACATACCAGAGAGAGAGAGAGAGAGAGAGAGAGAGAGAGAGATTTCTTTTACCGGACAGCGACGACGACGGAGAGACGCCGGGGACGCCATTGGGGTAGTAGCTGAAGCTCACGTAGCACTTGTTCATATACACTTGCCCTGAAATCGCCTCGCCGCACTCTGCCTCCAGTCTCCCCAACGCCATCTTCACGCACCCCTCACAGTCGCCAGCAATCACGGCGTCGCCCTCGCACTGCCCCAGCACGTACACGTTCCCGAAACTCCCCGCGTAGAACCCGCCGCCGTCAACGACGCCGCTCGCCACCATTCCGAACGCTGCCTCCCTCTTTGCTCCGAACCCGCCGTCCTTCTCCGACCCGCAGACCTTGTACACCACGTCCGTGTCCGGCGCCTCCTGGAAGCCGCTGATTCGGTACTTCAGGTAGCACCCTTTGAGCTGGACCCTCGCAGCGGCGACATCGCCCCCGCAGAGCTTCCGGGCCAGGTCGGGCGTCCTGCCGACACAGTCACCGCACTGGGAGGCGGCGAGGTCGCCCCTGCACTGGAAGAGTCCAGAGACTGCCGTCGCGCCGTCGCCGACGCTGGTGGAGTAGAAGGTCTTCTGGGAGGCCTGCGAGGTGAGCGTGGAGAGGAGGGATTTGAGGTTCTGGGCGGAAGCGCCGGTGGGGTCTGGGAGCTTCTGCTGGGCGCAGCCCTTGAAGACCAGGTCGGTGAAGTCGGAAGAGGGCTCCGTGGGCCAGAGACAGAGGAGGAGGAAGAAGAAGAAGCGGAAGGTAATCCGAGACAGAAGGAAGCCCATTTCTTTAGGGGATGATGTCGATCAGAATTTGGGTCCAGCCATTGATATGTGCTCTGTTCTTGCGTACTCTGAAGCTTTCTTTGGGAGTTTCTGGAAACGGGTATACTGCTTATTTCTCTTGATTGAAAACAGAGCAACTTTGGTCGAAAACAGAGGAATTCTAGTAAGCGCGTATGGACGTGTACTTCCAAATTGGCTTCTGGCTGTCTTCACAGTAGCACGAATTGGGGGGTTTCATATCTTTTCCGAGGGGTTCTTGCTTTTGCTTTGCTTTGCTTGCTTTGGGTTGTTGTTTTTTTGTTTTTTGATCTTTGCTGTTGCTTTTCCTCTCGTTTTCTTCACAGCTCTAGTTTGACAGCAAATTGACTAAAGACGATCTCTCGGGCTTTGATTAACTCTGATAATGAAACTGCTCGGAAGACAAGAACTTTGTGGCGGCCTGAGCCTCGAGCTCGGTGAGTACTCTCCACCTTTGCCATCAATAATTGGAGCTATCATTCAATGCCCTTTACTGACGGGGAGAAAAGTTGATTAAGGGGACGAAGATTAGTGCAAATCCTGCTTCGTTAGCGTGTCAGCAAGGGACTCTGCAACGAATCCTAGACGGCCAGAGCGCGTACTGGGAATACTATGATCCGATTCGATTCGATTGATGCACTGTTTCTGATGCAGGGCTCGGACCGGAGTCGGCAATTTCCTCCTTTTTCTTTGTTCTTTCCTCCACCTTTGGAAAACAAAAAAGGAATGGATAATGATATAAATAATTCATGAATTTTAATCTAAAGTGTAATGTGATTTATGACCTTTTACTTTGTTCAATATAATTCATAAACTTTAACTTAATTTTTAACGTGGTGCCCGAATTTTTAATTTATTTAATTTGATTCTTGAACTTTGACATGTTTTGAATTTTTTGTTGCTTTGTGAATATCATAATGGGGATTCCTTCATAAGAAATTTCCTGGTGCTATAAAGTATGCACTGTCCCTCCATTACCAAGCAGCTGGATTCATGCACACTATTGAAAACTTCTAATCTAAGGTTCGAATGTTCCTAAAAGTTTCCCCCGCGTATAAAAAGCCATTGATCAAACTTCAGAGTCTTTTAAAGTAATAATAATATTCTGTGTCGCTGTACAATATGAGCCTCCCGGGCAATTCCTTGCTTCTTTCGACAGGAGTAATGAACCAAAGTAGGCTTATAAACAAGGGTTAATATCACAAAAAATTCCAAATTGAAAAATCTATGACAAATTTACCCTAATCTAATTTTTTTACTACCAAAAATCTTAAATCGGTACGCTTGTGACAAATTTACCCTCTTTTAATTTTCGTTAAATTTTATCATTAAATTGTTAAGTTGGATAGCACGTGGTAGTTGAAGGGTGTATCGGTTTACGATTTTACCCTTCGTTTATCACGTATGTATCGGTTTGTGCTTTTCTGCAGTATTAATCTAATTAAACGGAAACTAACGGAAGATAAATTTGTCACAAATATATCAATTTCAAAATTTTAATTTGAGGTAAATTTATTATAAATATACTAATTTAAAATTTTTTGTGATATCAATCTTCCGTACAAAAGAAGGGTCCGGACAAAGGTCTCGAGGTCAATGTTGCCAACCCATGCGAAAGAAGTTAGCTGGGAAACTTGTTGCTTACGTAATAACGCGAGCGTTTTACCGGAGATCGTCGAAATCGAGTTGCAATGGACGTGACATTGATTAGTAGCAGCTACCTGCTACCCCAATAAGAAAAGAAAATCGTAGCAAGGACCTAACCTGAACAAACAAAGTCAAAAGGCAAAAGTTGGTGAAAGCAACGAGCACGGGGGTTGGCCTGATTCAGATAAAAAAAGTGGCCAATAAACAGCACACCAAAATGAGGAGGCCATGGACAAAATTTACGAAATTCATGAGCCGTTAAAGTGAGAGATGGCTTAGGCTTCTTATGAATGAAAATCTTTAATTTTTCTTTTAAATTATTTTGTCTTAATTATTTGGTAATTGCTGGCTTGGGTTTTGAAACTAAATCGATAATTAGATTTTTGAAAAAAAAAAGGTATAAAAGAGATTCTGCCATTCGGCTGGGCTTAAACCAGCCCTCGAATGACTTGCTTAGTTTGGTTTGAGTCGATTAGGCTTGAAATGAAAGGATTATGCTATCAGTTTTAAGCTTATTGTACGAATGTCAATTACGTCATAAACTTCCTAATTTTACCAATATAGTAATATACTATTATGTGAAATTCCATAATAATCCTTCCAGCCTATTGCGACTGGAAATCACTAATGCAGTAAACATGTCATCGTCGCCCAAATCTAGGCAAGGAGTCGCAGTCCTCCCCCAAACCGAGTGAGGGTCATCGACACTCGCCTAGACTTGGTCAAGGGCCGCTACTAAACGGAATTAACGGAAGGACTCGATTGAATTAATTTGACAAGTCTTAAGACTTGCTTATACTTTTTGCAAGTCTTAGAACTCAAATGCACTTTCGTGATAAGTTTTAAGGCTTATCGGGAATATATCCTTTCTTTTTTTAATTGCTGATATAGGTAAAAAGAAAATAGTTAAAGAAATCTCTAAAGATGACCTCTTGTGCCTGATTAGTTTTGATGATGAACTGATCAAAAGACAAAAAAAAAACTTTGTGCTGTCTAAGTCTCGAGCTGGGTTTGTCCACTTTTCCAATAATTGGAGCTGCGGTTCGATTGCCTTCGTTGATGTGGGAAAAGTCGATGAAAGAGGAGGAAGATTAGTGCATATCTTTGTGTGTTGTTGGGACTCTGCAGAAAGCCTGCAGTGGCTCAGAGTACGGGAAAGGTTTGATCCGATTCATTTCTCTATTTTCAATGTAGTTCAGAAAAGATCGGATGCTTGTGAGCACAGTGCATTTTGGCTCAATGTGTTGCGCTGCGCTGATGCAATAATGATGTCCCGCGATTTGGACACATGAACATTGATGGACGATTCAACAAAACTAGACAACAATATGTCACCAATTTTTCTAACAGGATTTCAATAGGCTTAAGAAATGTTTTATTTGGGAAAAGTAACTAAAAAAAGTGGTTAAACATATTGCATTCGTGTCAATTCAGTTCTAAACCTTTCAATTGTACTACTGGAGTCCTAAACTTTTCGACGATTTGTCAATATAATCTATCCAGTTAATTTTGATCGGAAATCATTGATATATACGTCAGTCATCTTACGTGACACAATCAGTATTGACCTGGACATATTTTTAATATTTTTTCTGAATTTTTAATATTTTTTCTTTTTATTCTCTTTTCTTCGTTGCGACCCTCGTCGGCCACAATGATCTGTCCAATTTTTATTGCATCACCAAAAATCCAGAAGTATACCCACTATGACTTATCACACCAGTACTCGTTTAGGTGTTGATAACTTGAAAAAAAAGTTTGAAGTATTATTGTCGCCAATGGGCAAAGTCTAGGAGTTTTTTTTTATGCTAGACTGAAGGGATTTTTGCTAAACCGATACAAGTTCGAAGATTTTAATGACATAAAAAGAGTTTGGGATGTTGGTGTCACTAGGGCTAATTCCCAAAAAAACCCCAAACTTTACACTTTGTCCCAATTATACCCTGAACTTTTTGTTGTCTCAAGAAAAACCTCAAACTTTTATCCGAGTCCCAAATCTACCATATCATTATATCTCCATCCAATTAATGTAAAAAAAAAAAAACAGAACCAGCAACTGTGGCGTGGCCAAGCCTTCGCCGGTGGCCGCCGCCATAGCCGCCGGGAAGGAGCGGCGGCCCTCGCCTGGGCCTGCCCGAAGGCTAGAAACCCTCGCCGGCCCCGGGCGAGTCGCCGGTCTT
Source organism: Syzygium aqueum (assembly GCA_031216185.1). Classification (NCBI taxonomy): domain Eukaryota; kingdom Viridiplantae; phylum Streptophyta; class Magnoliopsida; order Myrtales; family Myrtaceae; genus Syzygium; species Syzygium aqueum. The sequence goes on from CM062241.1 coordinate 9,962,770, forward strand.
TGGGAAAGCCCAGACGAGGGCCGCTGACCCCAGGCGAGGCCTCGATGGGGGGAGAAAGTTTTTGCGCCTCTTCTCACGGTTCCCTGCTCGTTCGTTTTCACAGGGAGAAAAAAAGGGAAGAAGGGAGCGTGGGGGGAAAGAAAATCCCAGAGGCAAGAAGGGAAAGAATGCTGGGCCAAAACATGATGGAGGAGATAGATTGCGGGAGCTTCTTCGACCAAATCGACGACCTGCTCGACTTCCCCAGCGACGACGTGGAGGCCGGGCTGCCCCCCATCGACCGCCACTCCTTCCCCTCCATCTGGTCCGCCCACCCGGACTCGCTCCATCTGGTCCCCTCATCGAGGCATCGCCTGGGGTTGGCTGCCCTCGCCTAGGCTTTCCCGAAGGCCGGCGACCCTTGCTGGCCCCGGGCGAGTCGCCGGCGAGGGCCTGCAGCCCCCGATCTAGGGGAGGACGCGACCTTCGCCCCAGAATGGGGGCTGCAGGCCCTCACTGGTGACTCTCCCAGGGCTGGCGACCCTCACCGGCCTTTGGGAAGGCCCAGGCGAGGGCCGCCGCTCCTTCCCGACGGCTGTGGCGGCGGCCACCGGCGAAGGCTTGGCCACGCTGCAGCTGTTGGTTCTGTTTTTTTTTTCCTGACATTAATTGGACGGAGTTATAACGGTAGGGTAGATTTGGGACTCGGATAAAAGTTTGAGGTTTTTCTTGAGAAAAAAAAAGTTTAGGGTATAATTGGGACAAAGTGTAAAGTTTGGGGTTTTTTTGGGAGTTAGCCCGGTGTCACTGTGGACATAATTTAGAATTTTTTGTGATGTTTTTTCAAGTTTAAAACAGCTTGGATTAAAGTGAAATTTTGCTTCGTCTATAAGAGTTGCCCGATGCGAACAAAAGGCATGTTTCTTTTCTTTTTGGCTGCTTTGTATCTTTAATGATGAAATGCGATCTTTAGGTATTTTGGGTCCTTTTTTGGAAATCTCCTTGAGCTATTTAAATGTGCACGGTCCCTACATTACCAAAAGGTTTGGTTCATGCACACTACCAAAACAAAAATAATATAAAGTTCGAATGTTGCAATAAGTTTACCCCATGTACAAATATATTAATCAAACTTTAGAGACTTAAAAAACAACCATAATAATATATTTCATGTTGTTGCACCAGACTAGCGCCCATGCGATTCCTTGGTGCTTTCGACGGAGGATGCGAATGAAAGTAGGCATAAGTATAAAAGGGAAAATTGTCCAAAAATTTATAAACCTATTGTACCTTTACAAATTGAGTCCTAAACTTTTTCATATTTTGCAAATTGAGTCAATCAGATCAATTTTGTTGAGAAATTGCTGACGTTGACGCCGGTCGTCCTACGTAGTGCGGCCAGCACTGATGTGGGCAATCTTTACAAATATTTTAATATTTTTTTGATATTTTTTATTTTATTTTTCCTTTTCTCTTTTCTTTTTATTTTCCTTTTTTTTTGTTTATATTTTGTCCGGCTGGGCGAGGCAACCTTGCCCAAATGTGGGCGACGCCAGGGCGAGGTTAATTGCCTGTGGAAGCGATGGCCTCATCCACGCCTACAGCTGGCCACAATAAGAAAGTAGTGAAGAAGGAAAAGAGAACGAAAAGAAAAAGAAGGAAAAAGAAAAAAAAAAAAGACAAAAAGACAAAAATTATAAAATATATTATTAAAAATTGTCCACATTAGTGGTGGTCGTATCATGTAGGACAGCAAGTGTTAAAATCAACGATTTTTTGCAAAAATTGACTGGATATACTCAATTGGCAAAACGTAAAAAAATATTTATAACTCAATTGGCAAAATTCTATCATCTTGGTTAATTAGTTCCTCCACCCGTTGGGGCTCTTCAATATTTGCTAGTCCACCAATGATTCCCCTTTTTAGCCACCTATCCTCTCTTATGTCGATCTTTTTCCTGTTACCCACAACCCATCTAATGTCGCCACAAATTGAGTCCCTACCAATAAGCATACTTTGCCATCCCCAAGAGGGTCGTGAACCCTTTTGTGCCTTCCAAAAATCTCCTCGAGAAGATATATTCCTTCGAACAAATGCTCCGAATAGCTGTGAGTGATTGAGATAGTCTTTAGGCTTGCTTACCCAACATTGCCTTATTAAAAGAGATTAAGTCTCGGAATCCCAATCCACCACTAAACTTCCTCATATTTAGAGTTTGCCATTTCTTCCAATGAATCCCAGCCTTTGCCTGATTTTGCTTTTACCAAAAGGTGGCAATTCTTTGTTCAATTGCTCTGCATATTGAGAGTGGGATTTTAAAGATAGACATGGTGTATTGAGGCAAGGGTTGCACAATGGTCTTGACCAGCGTTTCTTTTCTAGCTTTGGACATCAACTTCGCTTTCCAACCCTCTAGTTTCATATTCACCCACGATAAGATCCGAGCAAACACTTGTTTCTTCGATTGGCCCCAATTGGAAGGTATTCCCAGGTACTCGCATATTTTGTCAATTATCGGGACTCTAAGTTATGAGGCCATCTTCCTCTTCAAATTTTCAGGGCATCCCTAACTGAAAAAGATTCCTGACTTGTTTAAATTTATTGCCTGTCCCAAAGCATAACAATACTAATTCAACATAGCTGCTAAATTCTGACATTCAGTAGTCTTTCCATCCAGAAAAAATATGGCATCATCCGCAAATAACAAGTGAGATAAGGTAGATCAAAACCCGTTTAGCTTAATTTCTATTATGTTTCCATCTTCAACAGCTTTGTTCATCATGTGGGAGAATGCATTAGACATATAATGAATAAATAAGGAGAGAGGGGATCACCTTGTCGAATGCCTCTCGTTGGGTGGAAATATTCCGGTTGGTCTCCATTGAATTTCACGCTGAAGGTCACTGATTTTACACAAGCCATAACCTTGGATACCCATTTCTCACAAAAGCCCATCTTCTTTATCCATGCTTCCGAAAAGTCCTATTCCACCTGATTATGTGCCTTTTGCATATCCAGTTTTAAGATGGCCTGAAATTTTGCTTTTCATTTTCTCACCCACAGTTGATGTAGCACTTCCTGAACAATTATGATGTTGTCCTGGATTTGCCTTCCGCTAACAAAGGCACTTTGTTCCACCGCCATAGTCTTTGGAAGCCAAGGTTTTAGGTGATTAGCCATAACCTTAGAAATGATCTTATATGCAATATTACATAAATTGATGGAATGAAACTGTGATAAACTTTTGGATGTGGAATTTTGGGGATGAGGGTGATGTGAGTTTTGTTAAGTTCAGGATGAAGAGTTCATGATTCAAAGAACCTATTTACTTCCTGGAATATATACCCTTTTATTTCATCCCGGTTGTATTGGAAGAATTGGCCATTAAGACCATCGGACCCTGATGCTTTTGTCACTCCTAGTTGAAAGACTGCATCATGCACCTCCTCCATTCTTATTGGGTATATCAAGGATTCATTCATAGGCTCGCTAACTGTACTCGAGCATTACGCTAATATTGGATAGAAATTCCTCAATCCTCTGGAAGTATATAGAGATTGGAAAAATTGAGTTGCATGTTGCTTTAGAAGTTGCGGCTCATGGCACCGTTCATTTTCATTCATTTGCAGCATATATATCCTGTGTTGACACCTAAATTTTACCGAACATTTTAGTGTAATTTGCATAAAAAATTAGGGATTAATTTTTAACCCCTAAACAAAAATATTTAAATTGCATAACATATAGTTTAGGTTCATTTAGATTTAATTGCATTATTGCATCGGACCGGCGATGGCGAACGGGTTTAAATTTCGTCGAACAAGACTCGGCACGTTCAGAATGTAAGGGGCTGGGAATTTCAAGACAAACGGGCTCGGTTGTTTTAATTTGGGTTTAAATCAGCCCATTATATTTTGAGCTTAATTCAGCCCAAGTTTAATTCAGCCCATTTTAATGTTAATTAAAGCCTAAGCCCAAACCTAAGCCCATTACGACATTAAGCCCATCTAATTGACCTAGTTTAAGATTATATAAACATGACATTAGGTCAGAAATTAGGGCGGACGTGACAATTTCAGATCTGAATTTTTTGAGAGAAATACGTGTGAGAGTGAAAACAAGCGAGAGAGAGAAGAGGCCGAACACGTTGCCCCCTCACCGCCGCGGTTCATCCTTCGCCGACGACCGTCGCCGCCTGGAACAGTCGCTCGAAGCCGCCCTGCAGTCGCACCGCCTGAAGCCACCGCGTGCCGGAGCTCCTCGCGTCGCCCGCTCCACCGTGCCGTCGTCACCTCCACTGCCGACGCTTGCTGCCACGTCCCTGCCAGACAACGCCGTCGCCCTCGCCGCGCCAACAGCCACCGCCGTGCCCCTGTACGTTGTCCACCGCGCTGCCGTGCTTCGCCCCTCCACCCGCCGACGCTATTGTCCACTGTCCCTGCCGTGCCGTGTCAAGCCGGAACAAGCCAGTCAGCCGCTGCTCCGTTCCCTCGCCGCGCCGGACCTCCTCACCGTGCCGAAGCTGTCTCCGTCGCACCTTGCTTGCACTGTCGCCGTCCTCCCCGTGCTGCCGTTTGTCGAGGAGCTGCCCACCGCCAGCCACAGCGAAGTGATGGACCGTTGAGACGTCGTCCTCGCCGTTGAAGCAGTCGCCGTTTGCTACTGCCCCCCATCGGAACAGCCACCGTGATTTAGCTGTCGCCACCGCCGGAGCAGCCCCGCCGGCTTGCCGTGCCCTACCGTCGCCGTGGGCTGCCCCTTTGCCGAACAACCTTTCCGCCTGAACAGTTGCCTCAGCCGCCATCCGCCGGAGCTTCCCGCGCAGCCGCCATGCCGAGCATCCCGCCGGTGATCCCGACGTCGGAGTAGCCCCGCCGTGTTGCCGTGAGTCTTGCCGGTGCCGTGCCTCACTGTCGTCGCCATCCTGATCCGCAAGTCGATCCCGATCCCGAGCCAATTCAAATTTGGAAGTTATCCAAATTAGGTAAAATCTCTATCCGGTATATTTTCAAAATATTTAGATTCCTAATTTGGGTGTTTGAATATTTTGTGAATATCGCGTAGATAATTAAGTGTCTTAGGATAATGTTCAGGAAATCTGCGATATTTGAAAATACTCAAATTAGGAAAATTTCCTAATTTAGCAACGTATCTAAACGACTATCTGACCTTAACCCTAATGTATGATACGCGGCGATACGGGAAATTATTATCCTATCCATAACTATTTGGATACGATAATGAATTTCATTAGCTTTCCAAATTTGAACGATCGACTATTCATTAATATCTATAACCCTATAGATATGACCGATAGTTCGATTTATGTACCTAATCCGAGTTTGAAACAAATTTGGCGGATCGCGTGGTTGATTTGAATCGGTTGTTATCCGTATTTGTTTGATTATCTTTCTTTTTCAAATAAAACAGAAAAATTCAAAAAATATTAGCTAGATTTAAATTAGAGTTTTGCATGTCTAGGATTTTTGAATATATCCCGAAGGATGAGATAAGTATTTGATTTAAATTAGGACTTAAGGTGGTATGTTTCCTAATTTAAATTAGGTATTGTTCTAATCCTAACGGATTATTCACGTTATTTTATTATTCCGAATTTTAAACAAAAAATCCCAAAAAGAAATCATGTTAGGATAGCTTAAGTCATCATAGATTGCATGTTAATTTAGGCATTTTTACTATTCCGAATTTTAAAAGAAAATATCAAAAAAGAAAGTCATTAGTTTGCATGTTATTCTTGGCATTTTTCATAATTTCGAATTTCATCAGAAAATACCAAAAATACATCATTCTTTCGTCATTAGAATTAGGTCACGTCGTCGCATGACATATAGTTTGCATGCTAGGTTGCATTAATTCGCATGTCATATTTTTGCACGTCATTGCATATAGGCTAGATTTCATTTAAATAAGTGGAAAATAAAAAAAAAAGAAATTGAGTGATTGTTTGTCAACTAGAAATCATATTAGGGTGTTTGATGTGATTTTCTAGCTAACAATGCAGATGCTTGCGTTGGTTCGAGGTAAGTTGTTCTCCTAAGCTTGCAATTTATTTAATGCTTTCCTGGGTGTTAAATTGATGGTTTGCGCACCCGCATGAACACCTCACATGTTAGTAATTAAATTAAAATGGATTCAAACTGCCTGCCAAAACATTTTTGAAAAGAAAAGGTATCGAAAGGGCGTTAGACTAGATCTAGCGTAATCAAGTCTCCGGGCTTAGAATCTCTGGTTCGTAGAAATAAAACATATCTCCCTATGTTTTATTTAGATTTCTAATCGACCTACCGTCAATAGATTAGTGGCGACTCCAAACATGAAGACATTTGCATGTTAACAACTTAAACCCTAAGTTGCGATTTGGTAGGACTTAGGAGGGTCTGAATTAAGTTCAATCTTAATAATCCATTAGCCCGAGAAAAATGAAAATTTTTTAAGGTCGCGACATCCTGTTTCTCTGTCTTTTTTGTATAGTGGCCGCATGAAAAAATTTCGTGTTTCGATTCCTCCATTTCAACCATTGAATACGTGACTTTAATCCCCAGTATAGCTCTTCCTATCTCTACAACTCTTCGATTTTTTCCTTAATTTCTTGAGTCATCTCGCTGTTGGAATTCTCCGAACTTCTATTTGCATGTTCCACCAGCTATCTTTTTAGTGTCTTGATTTGGCTAGAGGCATTACAGAACCTCCTTTTGCTCCATTTCATCAAAGTTCCCGCAACCTTCTTAATTTGGCTTGATAAGCCATCATTTATAGCTCGAGGAGTATGCCAAACCAATCTAACCAAATCAATCTAACCATCTCTCCATACTCCTCATCTTCTAGCCAGAATGCTTCAAATTTGAAAGCTTTCCTAGCTCTCATCACCACTGGTTCAAGGGACAAGAGGATTGGGTTATGGTCTCATCCTATGGCTGGTAACACAAAGGATTCAACATTAGGAAATTCCACTCTCCATTCAATGTTGCATAACACTCTATCCAGTCTCTCTTTGACAAGAGCTTCCCCCTCTATTATTTGCCTAAGTGTAAGCACAACATTTACTTTCAATATCCATCAAAGCACATTCATTCAGGAAATCTTGGAATGCAACTAGCCCAAAATTCTCAGCCGCCTTTCTCCCCACCTTCTTCCAGTGATATAATATTTTATTAAAGTCCCCCAAGCATATCCAAGGAAGTGTATTGGATAGATAAATACCTCTCATCTTCTTCAACAGTGCTCTTCTCTCTTGGAAATTCGTCGGTGCATAAACACAAGTAATTCTCATAGTTTTACCACTGTTTTGAACAGTATAAATCAGATCAATATACTCACCACACGAAGAAATCACCTCCATTTTCACCTCATCATCCCACATTTCTAATAATCCCCCTGTGATGCCTACTGGATTAACTACGAACGAATATATAAACTGTAGCCACCGAATCGTACGAAACACTCTCACTTCTTTATTCTTCGTTTCCATCAAGAACATGATATTGGGCCTTTCTTGAGCCACTAAAGTTGTCAGTGACTAGAATGTCAGAGGTGTGCCTAACCCCTGATAATTCAAGTTCAAAAGTTTCATCTATTCGATGGTGGCTTATTAGGGCTAACCACTAAAGCCCATTTATGTGAATCATCTTCGGCCATTATCAGGATATCAAGAAGCTATGTTTCATCTAAATCTATAGGTTCAGCCCCCTAGATCTTATAGGTATTAGAGCGCCTCATCCTTTTTTGTTGCAGGATTTTTAGATTTCTCCATTAAATACTTAGTGTGTGATTTAGACTTGGGTTCAATCCATGGTGTATCCACGAACAACAGTTGTGTTTCTATGTGTCGTCTCCCTCCTGACAAAGGCTCTACATCCGTGACTTCTTTTCCTTTCGTCTTTCCCCCCTCCTGCTACTGTACCTTCATTGGTATTTGCTGAGTTTCAATTACTTCTTCCATCACGCTGGCCTGAGACGATGTTTCTGGTACTATTTCTTCCTCTTCCAACACATCAAAATCATTACCATGGTACACCCGCCAACAAGGGCTAGCCTCACTTGCTTCTACTTTTAGCCAATAGCCAAGTTGCTTGATTTAATCTCTCCTGGTCTAGGTTCTTTATAAGGCACAATCTCGCAACTTGTAGTATAATGCCCGACTCTCTTGCATTAATAGCAAAAGTGAAGGAGTCACTCATATTTGAAGTCTACCAACAGCTAGTCATCTTCAGTATTTACCACTATCCCAGGCTTCAATGGGGCTGATAATTCTAATAGAACAAGCACTCTTCCCACTTTATGTGGGCTGCCCCCTCTTGGAACGAGCATATATTGCAAAAGATTTTGGATGAGACCGTGGCTAGTGAAATCTTAGCAATTCCTCTCAATAAAAACTCTGAGGAAGACCATTTGGCATGGATAGGGAACAAGTCAAGGCATTATACAATCAAGAGCACCTATAATAAACTATATCCAGCCAACTTAAAACAACAACCAGATTCAACCTCCACACTCCTTCCAAGCCACGAGATCCTTTTGGACATCGCTATGGAAACTAAACACTCATCCTAAAATTCACATCTTCCTATGAAGAGCTTGCCAAAATGCCCTACCCATAAAAGAAAACCTTTATAGGAGGAAGATCTTACCAGACCACTTATGCCCTCTATGCCACAAAGTATCGGAGATGATTGAGCACACGCTCTTGCTTTGCCCCTGGACAGTTTCCATATGGGTGGACGAAAAAATCAAGTTGCAATCTTTAGACATACCTATCACTTGGCTAGACAAATTGTCACGTCCCGAACCACTCACGGCCGATGCTTATTGACCGACAATGAACGGCACGAGCTCGTGAAGCATACACAATTGTTAGAACGTCCCGTTAATTTTTAAAACATGAAAAGCAAGCGAAAGCAACTCAACGAGACAAAACCAAGCAAATAAAGCAAACGGTGCATGTTGTATTTACATGATGGACTCGTGCTTATTATACATGCCCTACCTCGGGCTTAAACAAGCCTCACACGATATTTTTCACATGCTTATTTCAAAGGCACGTTCGATACAAGCCGCTATCGACAAACAAAATTTGGGCTTGGGTTCCTAGCTTCGCTATATTTTATCGTCCTCTGGCTCCTCCCGCTCCTCGTCCGGCTGGCCGTCATACTCCATCCTCAGCTTGCCCCGGAAACGACCCGCCCGTTCCTCCAAGTGGCCCGCTGAACCCGCCAAGGGGTCCAACTCATTCCCCGTTTGCCAGGCGGTACCATGCCTCGTACGGGTAAGCGACCGACTCGTCGCGGCCTTCGTCGACCATCACGTAGGTTGTGATTCGACGATAGGGGCGATTCTCCCGGGTATCGATCACGGTAAGGAGTTCAGCTCGCATGTCGACGGGGTTTCCAAAGCGGGTTAGAAGGGATGCCATCTCACGGACCTGAAAAGAGGAAAAACAACGGGAGTGAGTTGGGGACTCCGTAAGTAAAAACCCTACTAACAAGTAAAGACACATCGATTGCCGTTACACGAATCATTCTTATCGTACCGGACTTAGTAGCCGATCAAACAATAACGTGCATAGCAAGCATAAAACAAGAACTCCAAGCACGGCTAATTCATGGTTTACCTCATTTGTCGCGCCTCGATTTCTAATTCGTGTTAAGTAACATGCAAAAACACAAAACAATGCAAACTTGTTATGGAAATCACAACATCGAAACACTAAGAATCGAGAACGAGGAACGCCCATGATACAACGTATCTTAACGTTATTTCCCGGTAGTAGAGAATTTGCTTACTCTAAACAAAATAAGAACTAGAGAGTAGAGAATGGACGGGAAAGACAACGGCCTCGGGTCTCGGGCAACTCACGGTGTCGGCCCCTTTCTTTTCTCTCCCTCGGCTTTCCTTCTCTCTCGGTTTTCTCTCTCTCTCACGATTTTCTCTCTCTCTCCCTCACGGTTCTATCTCTCTCTCTCTCTCTTGGGCGGTTGTGTTTTGTGAAAAAGTGTGGCCAAATCACTCCTAATGGCTTCTATTTATAGAGGAATTGGCTGGGCTAGGAAGTCAATGAGGTAAGCGCACGTGTTATCGAGGGTGTGAGGTAAGCGCACGTGTCATCGAGGGTCATTAATAGCATAAGCCAAAAGTCATGATGAAGATGGCTAATAATTCTCCCTTTCTCTCTCCTCATCCTTGGCCGTGACTCTCTCTCTCTCTTGGTCAATAATTGATGACCTAAGCTTCAATAAATGGCTTCATAAATGAATTCATAATGGCTAGTTTTCAAACTAGCCAAGCATTAATGAAGGTAATGATGAAGTGGATACGGTTTGATTTAGTCAAACTTTCTAAGTTTTTCTCTAAATGGCTAATTCATGTCCCAATTTGCTCAGATCAAATGGTTCTCGTAAAATATGTACGTAACACCCAAAACGAATCCCGCATCATTTAAGTCTCAAACTTTCCCTGAGGGTTTTCTCACAAAAATAATTCCAATAATACCCTTTAAAATAGAATTTAATGTGGAAATGCCCTCACAAATGTCCAAACTTGGCCCTACAAAAATCTAAGCAAAAAATAATCCAATTTGGCCTTCTCGGGTGGCCTAGGCACACGGCTGAGTCACCGGGCAAATTGACCGGCTTGATTGGGCCAGTGGCCGGGCGAGTGGCCGGTTACACGGGTGCATGGCTGGGCACGTGGCTGGGCTGAACAGGCGTCGCGCCGGGCTGCACGGGCGACGTGCTAAGCGGCTCGTCGGGCAGCAAGGGTGACGTGCCTAGTGCTTGGGCAGCCGCAAGGGCACGTGCCGGGTCGTACGAGCGAGAGGTCGGTTCACTGCCAAACACGCACATTGGCCCGAGAATGGCATGACACACGACTCATGGCCATATTTCTTGAACACGGGACGAGATCGGAACCGAATCTTACGGGCACGACTTGTGACACGAGGGTCGGCACAATGGCTGGCGCACGATCGGGCACGTCCGTGGCTTGGCTGACGGGGACAATAACCGGTCATGACCGGGCACATGGCCTTGGCCACCGCGATCGGTAATTTTGCCCGGGACGCGACTAAGCCACTAGGTACATGGCCTGATACACTTCTCGTCCATGGCCTTCCCGACTTGGCACAACGATCCGTGGCCGATTCGTGATCAAGTCACGTTCGAGTATTAATGATATATGGTCGACCCTCGGTTGTCATGTAGCCTCGTGGAAATCTAGTACCCTGGAATTAACTCATGGTCACCCGGGACTAATGCATGGCCGTACGGTATCACCCACGATCGACACATGCCGATACCAGACTGATCCACAGTTATCTTGAACCGCTCCACTAACGGCCCTTATGGTCGAAGGATCACCCTATGATCATATCACTCTAATTATTTGCGTAGTCAGTGGTCATTCCACTGTCGATCTCTAGGTTAATTCATGGACAATCTTTTGATCGAACCACGACCAACCCTCAGTACACTCATTCCGATCATGCTGTCCATTCCAATACCGACCCTCAACTCGACTTACCTGCTAATCCACTTATTACCAGCCCTCGACTTCCTAGGCCCGAAATCGGGGATGTCACACAAATGGTTATTGCAATGCTTTGAATATACATACCAGGTCTCGCACGAGGAAATTGCCAGCATCTTGTGGTCAATTTGGAGGGCATGAAATGGGTTTATCTTTAGCTCTCGCTGGCTGAACTCGAGCAAAACGTTGGACCTTGTAATTACAGAGCAAGCCAGTTTTTTGAGATGGAATCCAAGGCCGGAAAGTGCAATTAAAAAAAGGAAAAGCTTACCTTCTTCATGGCAGCCGTCGGAGAGAGGATCTCTAGTACTCAACGTCGATTGCTCCAAATCGGAGAACTCGCCGGAAGCAGCCATAGCAAGGGTGATTCGAGATTACAGAGGAGTGTTGGTGGATGGCTTCGCGAGCTCCATCTCGGCTGAATTGGCTGAAGCGGTCGAAACCGTAGCTTTGCTGATCGGTCTACGCTTTGTAGAAGAGAGAAGCAAATGTGAGGAGTTATGTGGAGTTCAACTTCAAGTACAATCAGTCTACGCTTTGTTGAAGATTGTACTTTGCTAGTCGGTTGTATTATGAAAGAAGAGCAAAGCCTATAAGCACTAAAGGCCTATATTGATGAGTGCAAAGCAAAACTGGCTCAACTGAAATTTGTAAACTTAGGGCCCGTTTGGTTCGGCTTTTCAAATGCTACTTGAAGAAATTCAAATATCTTTAGGTGAAAGTCACTTGAAAAAATGCAAGTGGTGTTTGGTAAAAAAAAATTTGTGAAGCTACTTTGGCCTAAGTAGTGTTTGGTAAAATTTTTTTTTTGTAAAGGGCTTTGGTAATTTTTATTTTTAATATTCTGATTTTGCTCGTATTACTATTCATCTTCTTCACTGTGAGGGTGGCCGGCGAAGGGTCGGCGAGGTCGCCCGACTCAGGCGATGGCCGCCTGGGGTCGGGCGACCGCCCAGGCGTTGTTGCCTGGGGTCGGGTGACCGCCCAGGCGCTGTCGCCTGGGTTGCGCGACCTCAGGCGATGTCGGCCTAGGTTGCGCGACTCTAGGCAACGGCTCTTTAGGTCGCGCGACCTAGGCGACGGCACCTGGGCGGTCACTCGACACCAGGCGACCATCGCTTGGGTCGTGTGACCTCGCCGGCCCTTCGCCGGCCAGATCCGCCCTTGCTCTCCCTTCGCCGACCCCTCTTGCGGTGAAGAAGATGAACAGTAACAAGGGCAAAATCGGAATAAAGAAAGTTGAGTGAAGGCAATTTGGAAAGGAAAAAATAGCCTTCAGCATTCCAAATGCTAACTTTCGGCTTTCCATTCCCCAAATGTTGAACCAAGGGAAGGGGCTTTCGAGGCTTATTTTGAGGCCGAAAGCCCCTTCCTAAGGCTGAACCAAACGGGGCCTTAGCCCGATGTCCAAGAGATGCAAATAAGCTTGTAGATTGGATGGCTAAAGCCCAGCGAAAGAAGGAACTTCCCTCAAACTTGCTATTTTGTCCTCCAAAACCTTTGTTGGATATCTTATCTTGCGATATGAATGTACTTTCTTTGAGTTAATGAAATTTCTGTTTTATCAACAAAAAAGAAAAATTAGCAAAATTGAAAGGTTTAGAACTAAATTGGTAAAACATGAAAAGGTTTAGGGTTCAATTAGCAAAACTAAAAGGTTTAAGAGTGAATTGACAAAAGTGCAATAGGTTTATAACTTTTTGGACAATTTTCTCTGAAGAAAAAGAGGGTCCGATTAGAGATCGTAAGCTCACGTTGCTAATCCTTGTGGAAAAAGTTAGTTCAAAAACTCATCACTCATGTTGCTAGTAATAATATGAGCATTTTACTAGAGATCGTCTAATTAAGTTACGCTGAACATGACATTGATTGGTAAAAATTGTAGCATGGCTATGCTAAAACCACAAGACTTGTCGCTATGCTTGGTTCTGGCTCTGACTTTGGCTCTCTTTATTTGCTCTATGATTGTTCTTAATATACTCCAAGCGACTCTAGATCCAAATTCGATTGGGGCCTAAAAGCTCACTAAAGCCCAACCATATCTAAAAACCTAAAAACATCTTCAAAACAATGGAAAAGCCACAAAAAAAACTAAAATTATGTCCACTGGGACATATGTACTATGAACCTTTTTTGTGACTTTAAAAACTCCAAATTATGATCACCATGACACATTTACCTTAAACTTTTTCTTGTAACATAAAAAACTCTAAATTTATACCTATGCGACACATTCACCTTCCATCAAGGTTGCATTAGATGATTTTTCAATCAAAACAACGTCGTTTTTAGTTCACTTAAGCCACGTGAATGACATGTTAACACTGTTTGCTTTTCGGCGTTCGTGTAAGTAGATTTTTAACGGTTCTCATTGATGAAATTTTGAAGAAGAGTAAACATACCACACATGTAAAGGTTTAAGATTTTTTGTGTCACAGAAAAAGTCTAAAGCTATTTATGTTACAATGGGCATAACTTAGGATTTTTTTTTATGGCTTTTGCTCTTAAACCATTAAAATAAAAAGAAATTAAAAATTAAAAATTCATGCTATAATGACCTGGGAAAGTCACAAGGGCTGAAGTTGCTGAAAGTATGGGTATCAATGGGTCGGGTAGGGTCGGGTTAGTGCCGATGCCACAATGCCAAAACGTCCTCTTGCTCAGTCTCTGTTCGGCGCGCCTTTCTCTCGCTTGAAAGGTCTATGCATAGGGCGGCTCCTCCCCCTCCTCCGCCTCAAGCTGCCGTTTCGGTGGTTCCCAACTTTCGGGAGGGCATGAACTAGACGGTGGCCAGCCGGGTCCTTCGCCGCAGGCTCCCCATCCTCCGGCCCTCGGCGTTACCATGGTGGTCGGACCAAGATCTACCTCATCATGGAGCTCATCGGCAGTGGCAAGCTCTTCTCCAAGATTGTCTGCTGCAGCCACCTGACCGAGACCGTTGCCCAGCGCTACTTCCAGCAGCTCGTCTCTGCCTCCACTTCTGCCACTAGAGCAGCGTCGTCCATTGCGACATCAAGCCGCAAAACCTACTCCTAGATGCTGTTGACGCGCTCAAGGTCTCTAACTTTGGCCTCTTGGCACTTCCTGAGTAGCTCTGGGATGGGCTCCTCCACATGGCCTGGAGGACCCCAGCCTACATCGCCCCCGAGGTGGTCTACCGCCGCGGCTACGATGGCTCCAAGGCTGATGCCTGGTCCTGCGATGTCATCCTCTTCGTCCTCCTTGCCGGTTTCATGCCATTCGACGACAACAAACCTCGTCTAGATCTAGGGTGAGAGAAGGAGAGGGAGAGAGAGAGGGAGAGGGGTTTGGTGGTTCTGTCTAGATCTAGGGTTTTGTACATAGAGAGAGGAGAGAGAAGAGGGAGAGAAAGGGTGAGAGAATAATTCTTAAGTGTCAATGGGTCAAGTTTGACCTTACTCCAACCCTAATAATACCCATATCTAAAACTATACCCTAAAAAAACTGTGGCCCAATCCTAAAATACCCAAAATTTTAGGGCCGAGTTGGGTCGGCGTAGGTTGGGCCGAGCCGGTTTGGGTCTTTTTGACATCCCTAGCTGAAAGCATATCAAATTAGGAGGCTACAAATAAGCCCAACTGTTTTAAATTTTAGCATCTTGATGCGTGGCTTGGAACAAAATTTATGAAAGTCATGGGCCGTTAGAATTAGATGGCACAAACCTCTTACGAATGAAAGTTTACAAATTTTTTGAGTAATATTATGTTAATTATTCGGTAATTGCATGCTCGGGTTTTGAAACAACATTAATACTTGATTTTTGAAAGAAAGAAGAGATTTTGACTTTAGACCGGGTTTAACCAGCTCTCACCTAATATGATTAACTTGGTATGAGTCGATCAAGGTTGATTCGGGCTTGGAGAGCTCTTGCATGAAAACCTTCAGGTTAGGCCTAATTTGGGACCAAAGCCTTGGCCAACTCGGTGCGTGAGCAGTCGCGGCCACCAATCGGTACCGTTGGAATTGTCACCGATCGATTTGGAGTTGCCACCGGTCAATCCAATGTAACGACAAACTATTTTGAGTAGGTGCCGGTTTGTCGGTCCGTTAATTACTCTTTCTTACCTTTTGTGGTTTCGTTGATATTGTATCCTTGCTCATCCAAGTTTATTAAACAGATGTACGAACATATATGGTGTCCTTTTAGGCTTTGTTTGTTTATCGGAAGACGAATGATTTGGAAAATGATTTCCTAAAAATGATCGCCTTTATCTCTAACAAAAATGAATGAACGAAATATATTTTCATTGACCATGAAAATGCCTATGTCGATGATGAAAACAAATTTCACCAACTAATTATTTTAAGAGATATAAGTGATTATTTTCTTGTACAATATTTGTCACGAAACAAATGGAGCCTTATATTCCAATTTCCAACACATCTGGGAGCACATTTCATGGGAGGTCCAGGAGAAGTGTAGGATGCTCTCACTTTATTAAGGCTAACTTTTAGTCATCAAAGTGGGTGAGTCGCCACTAGGCATTTGGTAAATGGATTTGGGGGACGGGAACGCTAGTATTACAAGTGTCGGGTTTGACTCCCACTTGATCCTAACGAGATTCACACCGCTTATCCTGTCACCGCGCAATGTACTCTTCTGTTCATTAGTCATTCCAATGCTTGTTTCTTTTTTTCCTACGCCAATGTGTATTTGTTCTAGCAATGCTCCGTTTCGACTTTCCAGTATGCAAGTTTTTGTCTCCTGCTGCTTTCTACTTTTTCAAAGTTCTTGGTCTTCATAAAATAGGAACCGTCAATACAGCCGAATTTAAGAACTTTGAAGCAAACGTGTTTAATAGTGCAGAGAAACTTACGAACTATTACAAGTTTGAGCACTGTTATTTATGCGAATCATGCTGGAATTCTTCTAGAAGAAGCCTCTTAACGAGTTTATTCACTTTACCACGAGTAGCAACATCTCATAATCTATCAATACTCCACCTATATCAAGTAGAAATAATGGTCGTCTTGTATTATGAGCAAACATAATAAGCTTTTGGCAATGGACACGATCAGGACTGGCAGGGTACACCGAGAGATGAAGCATCACTTCTAGGTGGTGGTGGAGATGCGGTGGTGTCGGTGGTTGGGGCCGGTGGTGATGGGGATCCCACTGGACTGGAGGTCGGGCTGGTGGAATTTTCACCTGCGGTAACCACTAATTTTTGGCCCTGAGAGCAATATAAGCAGTAGGAAATGTGGTGGCGGTGACCGGTCGATCAATTAGGATGATGAATGGAGAAGCGGTGTTGCAGTTGCGATTGTCGCCCTTTAACACGTCCGCGACGTCTTGCGACCCCGTGTTGAACTTGAACGCTGCAAAACAATGGAATGTCATTCGACATTAAAGTAAAGAAGCTCGAGATTGATTTTTTTTGGCCACTGAAGCTCGATATTGATTGCGTAAATATAGAATGGACTGGTCGGCGCAAAGTGCTTACAAATTATGATGAGCGAGGATTCGATTCCTATTCCAAGAGGGCCAAACTGCGAAAAGAGTGTTTCAAGTTGATTTCAACTAATGGTCATGACTCGTGCGCATGATGTTATTTATACCTAGCTATTTTCTCCCCCAAAAATCAGGGCAAAAATATAAAATCGAATTACCAGACAATCTAAACAACTTTGTGAAACCTTTCATTTCGTTATCCCATGTTGCACTCTCCAAAAAAATAAATAAATTCTGAAATCAGTTTCCACCCATCATTTAAAGCTATGAGTTTTACCTGAAACCTCACTTCACCGGGAGCATGAACTAGAATGTTTCATCGTAGACATAAGCAAGCTCTGCACATATAATGGAGCGTGAAATGGAGTTGGAGATTTGTTTTGATGGATTTTGTGAATGCTGATCAACTAGGGCATTCGCCCGTTCAAATGTGAAATTTCATAAAGGAAAGGGACAGCAATAAATAATCAAGAATACATACGTTATAATTGACAAATATTATATATGGTACCACATACCTTTCTGTAGGGTAACTTGCACAAGGTATAGAGAGTGCACGGTGGATTCGGCTTGAACCTTTGGAACCTACCGTATGTCTACCGATTTTGAAATTTTGGAACTTAAAACCTACTCTGCAACCTTTACTGCTCGCCCTGGAATCTACCCAGTCATGTTGGTTTGGTAGGTTATGCAGATTCTCCTTGTACGTCCATAACTGGAATAACTTATTTAGGCAAAGTTTGCGTTTGCACACAAGGCAGAAGCATGGAACAGGTGCAAACAATCGGATGAGAAATGAATGCAGTAAATAAACATGACACATTGCCCCTGCTCTTAGAATATCTAAATTTTAAATCATGTCTCCATATAATAGTTTCAACTTTTAAAAACGATTGGCAATTATTCCAATAAAAACTCTTATCCTAACAAAATATAATATTGAATTTAAATTTTTTAGGGCTCTTTATTTCCTTCCCATGCTTTTATAGCCATTGGGAGTAGGGGTGAGCATAATGAACCGCCCAAATCCGGATCGGACCGGACCAACCTGTTTGGTCCGGTTCTCGGGAATATCGATCAGGCTCCTGATTTCTAAAAGTGAAACTCGTTTCTGGGCGATCTGATTCTCGATTCTAGGGTGGGAATTGGACCGGACCGATAAATATATATTTATAATTTTTTCATATATATATTTATTTACTTTTTAAAATTTTTGAAAAAAATAGAAAGCCTTATCTAATTTTCCTAATTCCTTGTTACTTTTATCAATAAGTGATTGGTCCTATTGGAATTGGATCGGATCGGATTGGTCCGGTCCACAGTCTCAAGACAAGCCGGTCCGGTCCTCAGTCCTAAAAATTGGGAATCGGTCCTCCCGGTCCGGTTTTCGATTTTTGAATTGGATTGGATCGGATTAGGAACCGCTTACACTTAATTGAGAGCTGTCTCTTAAAACTTAATGCCCACCCTAGGAGAGAGATCCATGTGATGTTCCGCCATAATAAACATAAAGAAGATCGCCGAGATGTTCAACACACTCAGGCAAGTCTTATTACTTAAATTTTTTTAGAGTTGGTTCAAGGTAGGTGATGTCAAACCACACAAACCCTTTTGATTAAAAAAAGAAAAACCACACATACCCATGTCTGTTTTTGTACATGTTAATATTGTTATTATTTTGATCCTTTTCATGTTTTATTACTCTACGTTTGGCTTTGTAACTTTTATTGTCATGAGCATACACATTTCTTTGTTCAATTTGAACCATGATGTCCTAACTACGTAGCACTTCTTCCGCGAGCTTTGTTCGAAATCTCAATCGAAATTAATTTTTTCCCTTTAGTACGGTTTGAAACTTAACTGCTTTTGCTATTGCAATTTGGCTCGTTTCTGTTCCGATTCGTAAAATGATTTGGTTTAATATCTATTCCTGTTGGATCGAATTTTCATGGTCCAATCCGGTTCGGTCTCCAAAGCCAAACCCGGGTGTAGTAATTTCCCGGTTCGAGACGGTCCGGTCCACAGGGTATTTCGAGAAATCATCCAAGGAGACCCAAAAGCCTGCGCCGGCAACCAAACAGGGAGAATCCGACCGGCTATCGGGGAAGAATTGAAAAAGCGGGGACAAGGCTATCCATTTCCAGGCGCAGGGTTTCGACAAAAGCTGCGTCCAATCAGTCCCCTTCGTCTCCCTCTCTTGAAGGCGTTATATAGAGAAAGACGAAGGAACAACGGCGAGAGTCCGGCCTCCTCAACGAGCGTGGCCATCGTGGTTGGTTCGTACCCTATCGACACACACTCTCTCTCTCTCTCCCTGCGCACGAACTGGTAAGCCCCGCCCTTCGATCTCTCGTTTTCCTTCTCGCAGTCGCTTCCTCTGTTTCGATTTTCGCTTGCATTTGGGCGCGTGGTTCGAACGACCCATCGGTCGTTCGTTCCTCCCGAGAAGTTTCGTGCCGTTCGAAAGATGGGCTTGTCGCTGCTGGAGAGGTCCAGTGTTTCGCCGTAATTGCTTAGTGCATTTGAGCACTTCGTGGGGGGTGAGTGGGTCGCCGATCGTTTTGGGTCCCTCTCTGGTTCGTCGCGCGGGGAAGTCGGGTAGCGGGTCTGTCGAGAATGTGGGTTCTCTGGGGTTTTTCGGTGGTGGGAGGTCCGTGCTTTCAGAAAGCTTAAGGAGCTGGGTGCAGCTGTTTTTGAGCTC
Organism: Syzygium aqueum; assembly: GCA_031216185.1. Taxonomy (NCBI): domain Eukaryota; kingdom Viridiplantae; phylum Streptophyta; class Magnoliopsida; order Myrtales; family Myrtaceae; genus Syzygium; species Syzygium aqueum. The sequence continues at coordinate 9,982,465 of CM062241.1, forward strand.
TACGCTCGGTCTGCAGTGTGGTCGTTTGGAGGGCTTCCGGTTGTATTGAGATGACCCGTTTGAAAAAAATATGTTTGTGTGGTTGTATTTCTTTATATTATAGGAACTTTCGAAGTTAGTGTGGAAGTTAGAGCATGAAACCCTTTTGGGTGGAAAGTCCGTGTTATGCTGCTGCATTTGCATTCCTGTGAAAACTTGATGCAACACTCTTCCAAGGATCGGTTTTGCATAGTGCTTTTGGCTGACCCTTTTGGGCCTTGCATTTGCTGTAGAACTTTGATGCTTGTTCTTTGTGGTGGTAACTTGGTAAGGGTGGAAAAGTGTCCAGCTTTAATGAGTTGCAAAAAGGTCGAAAGCAATTTTGAGGGTTTACTTTGACACGAAGGAATCTCCCCAACCCTCTCGTGGCAATAAGCCATGTGTCCTGGGGACACCCTTTTTTTACAGGAATTTACAGAAATGGTCAACAATGTTGTAATTTTCATCAGAATTTGTTCGATATTTTCGAATCATGCTTCACTTTGTTGTCTTGTAATGCCTATCTTCTGCCACTTATTTATGTTAATTTTTCATTGCTTAAACGAGATTTGCTTATGAAAACTAGTTGAGTGTAAGCCCCTTGTGCCTCGTGGTGCATTTGGAAAGAATAAGAATGCGATGGAAGATAGTTTGAGGGATCAGAGTCTTCACATTCTTCAGCTTTTGCTTTGTAAATCAATTATGGGATGCATGCTCTGGTCTCACTTAGTATTGGTGTTGTTAGGTTATTTAATTTTACTTTTGAATGTTCTTCTTGGTGATGCACCTTTTGATTCATTTATAAGGTCCCTGCAGGCTAGCGTTTTTTCATTTTTTCTTGGTATGATCTTTTTTGACTCGAAGTTGTGTGTTTGGTGAAATTATATGTGGAGCTCTCTGAAGCTTGTATCTCACAATTCAGACAATGTAGGCTCTTCCAACAATTGTAGGCCCTCTTTACTTCCAAGAGCGTGAAGAGTTATGGCACCTAACCCCAAAGTAAAGGCAGCCTTTGCGGCAATGAGGGCTATTGGAATCAGTGAAGACAAGGTGAAACCAGTGCTGAAGAAACTCCTGAAATTATATGAAAAGAAGTGGGAGCTGATTGAAGAAGAAAACTATAGAGCTCTTGCGGATGCTATATTCGATGAGGAGGATGATAAGGTGCAGGATCCTTAGAACTGGTCTATATTTGCTTCATCAATGTTTCCCTCTCTTTTGCACCTCTTCTTTCCAGCTTGCTTTTCTCATCTTTGTTTATAATCTGCTGTACAGGTTGAGGTGCAAAAGCGAAAAAGTGCTGCAGATGTATGTGATCTGCTCTATTGTGACTACAACTGTTTGACCATCTTTAAATAACTTTTGTTCTTCTCTTTTTGGCTCCGTAGGAGGATGACTTGGAGGAAGAAGCTCAAATGCATGAGGTTGAACACCCGTTAAAAAGATTGAGGTCGAGAAACCAAGAATCTCAGGGCTTTGCTTCTCCTAGTAATCAAAACTCTGAATTAGGCAGAACGTCATTCCAGCCTATGGTTGAGCGGCAAGAAATCCAATCTTCTTCAGTCCAGCAAACTAATATGAACAAGGGAAAACAACCCATTTCTCCCATGGCTTTGGCAGTAATTGAAAGAAACAACCTGTCACAGCTATCTATTACTAAAGTTAGTGAAACATGTTCAGTAATGTCCTCCGATGCTTCTATCAGAATCAGAGACAAAGGAAAGGGGCCTCTCTCTCCTCAATTTATCGATAGAAGCTCTATACCTGAGAGGCCATGTAATGATCTAAAGGATGAGACTTATGATGATGATGAGCCCCTAAATGAAACTCCTATTGCAACTATACTTCCAGGTCCATGTTTACTTAATAATTTATTAGTTAGACTGGTCTTGTGGTTTTGTTGACTCATCTGCATAATGACTAAAGTTTGTCAGTTTCTTTCGGGTGAGGGGAGGGAATGATTGCTTGGGCCTGTAGGTGACTCAGATCATTGATGAGTATGAAGAAAAAAGAAACTACATTCTCCGACTTTTCATACCCTTTGCCTGCTCCCCATCTCTTTCTCCCTTCATCCTCCATCTCTTTCTTTCTTGTTCCCTCTGTCATTTTTTTCTGTTCCCTCTCTCATTTTCTTGAGCAGAAGGAAATGCCGCCGGTGATGTCTATGCATGTTCAATGACAATACAATCCTCTTCTTTTATGGTTAAGTAGACTTTAGTAGCTCAATATCTTTCGATGAATTTATGGATGTACTAACTACTAAACAAAGATTTATGTATGTACTGTTCCTGATTTTTCATTCACTTGGTCCTTTTGGTTCTATCTTTTCAAGGAAAATAGATTTCTTTTTTAACAACGCCAAGTGGCTGGGACTCTCAGAACTCCCAATTAAGTCCACTTTGTCATGATGTCTCCCTTCATACTTCAATTAGGAAGTTACTGAGCAAAGAGGCAAGGGGGTGCCTAACTTACATTCTTAAACTGTCCGCAGGCTAAAGTATGGGTCTATATGTCAAAAGCATTTAGAATATGCCGTTCTGAAAGCCAAAAGCATAAAGTTTCAAACTTACTAGCCTTTAATAGGGAAGTATCTGACTCCATTTACTGTTGTTCGATATTTTCCATCAATGCCAAGAAGAAAAAGAAGATGATTGAGTAGACTAATCCTTGTCTGCTCGGTTGGGTTTTTTTGGAAGGGCAAACTCTCGAATTGGCTGTTACTGTGCATTTTATTGTTATTAGGGCTGTCTTATTAAATACTGATTGTAATTTTGGGGTCTAGTGGTGTTTGTTGATGTCGTTTGGTTAATACATGTAGATCCAATCAATAAAGGAGATTCTGCACTTGGGAAGGAGATGATAGTGGGAAGAGGAGGCACAGCTGTCTGCACATCATCAAGTGAGTATAGGAACGACCATGAGCTTGCTAACATTGCAGAGGAATCTCCTACCAACCTAGAGATTGCCTCCTCGCCCTTGGGAGAGGTAAAAATTACTTTGAGCTGCAACTCTCCCTGTGGAAGAGCAGACTTTCATATGCCTAGTATAGATGCGGTTCTAAAGTTGATGGAGGATAAATATCTCCAATCCCATAAAATCATTGACCCCAGTTTTTCTGTCTCGAAACTGATGAGAGATATGTGCCAATGCTTTCTGGAGTTAGGAAGCAACTCTACTGATACATCCAGAGAACTATCAATCAATATGGACCCTACAGTTGATACCTTACAGAGATCTGTTATGCAGGACATTCTCAATGTTGGAAGCCGTAAAACAAACTCCATTGTACACAGTAATGCTTCCAATGGATCTCCTGATGTTCAAGGATCAATTGGGGCAGCTGCACCACGAATTCCAAGATTGCTGGGGTCTTTAGATGGTAGCAATGATCACTTGAAAATGAACAAAAACGGTACCGCAATTGATTGTGCTGGAAGTCAAAGGAAGCTGTCAGAAGAACATGGAGACACTGATTCGCGTAGTCTGGTGGTTTTCTCGAAGAGTCAGTCAACTCCTACTGATCTGAGGTCTCTCCATGATGTCAATGACATAGCCAAAGGAGAAGAAAGAGTAAAAATACCATGGGTTAACAAGATCGATGATCAGTGTCCACCATCCTTTCACTACATACCCCAAAGCCTGGCTTTCTCTAGTGCTTCTCTCAATTTCTCCCTTTCTGAGATCAGAAATGAGAATTGCTGTTCAAATTGTTATGGTGACTGCCTGCCTTCACCGGTTCCCTGTGCTTGTGCATGTGCAAATGGGGGTGAGTTTATTTACACTGTAAAAGGTCTTGTAAAGGAAGGCTTTTTGCAGAAGTGTATTTTTGTCAATCGGGACCCTAAAAAGAGCCACCACTTGTACTGTCGGGAATGCCCTCTAGAAAAGTCAAAAGATTATGAATTTTTAAAACCGTGCAAGGGCCACCTGAAGAGAAAATTTATCAAAGAATGCTGGAGAAAGTGTGGTTGTGGTAAACATTGTGGCAATCGAGTGGTGCAGCGGGGCATAAGTTATAATTTGCAGGTAAAAAGTTGTTTTCATGTTGTGTTAAAGCTTTTGCCTAGTGTAGCTGTACTGTCATATTTGGTTCTTGTCATGATTATCACTCTTAAAAGTGTTCCAGTTACTATTGCAGTGAGCGACTTAATATTTGGGAACCCTCAAGCTTAAGCCTGTACTCTTTTGCGACTGATTTTGTCTTTTAGGTGTTTATGACGCCTGAAGGAAAAGGGTGGGGTCTGCAGACACTGGATGAACTGCCTAAAGGTGCATTTGTATGTGAGTACGTTGGTGAAATATTAACCACCAAGGAAATGCACGAGCGAAATTCGAAGAATGGCGATGCTGCAAAATGTACTTATCAGGTGCTCCTTGATTCTGATTGGAGCTCCATGTGTGTGAAGGAGGATGAAGCTCTTTGTCTGGATTCAACAACCTTTGGAAACATTGCTAGGTTTATCAACCATAGGTATTTGTTTGTTTTGAGAAGAAGCATTCTTATGTTTATTTGGTCTTTGAGCTCTTAGATTGTTATTGCATCTGCCTATAAGATGGAAATTACTCAATATTGGATGGCCTAATTCGTAAATGTAGCTCTTGACAGAAAGTTCATTGTTTTAGCATAAGTCCTTTCGTCTAAAGCTTTGAGAATCTAACTTTTGGCTGGGCATTGCAAGCTTATATCTCAAAACAGCATAAAAATTCTATGCACCTGGAAAGGATTTCCTTATTCATTCATTGTAGAACTCCTGTATTAAAACTGGTGAAACTGAGTTGAGTGCCTTGTGGTACTGCTATTGTTTCCTGAGTGACTGTAGAAATCAGACCCCAACTCTGCTCCGCCTTTTCTGATTTCTTGCGTTCTCCCCTTCTTCAAGCTCGTGAGAAAAGGCATTGAAAACTAACTTAAAGTAGAAGGCCAATTGAACAAAACGACGTACCACATTTAAAGCATTAAACTAGCTAAATTTTCCATATACACGGAGCATTGAAATCTTTAAATCATGAACATGTTTCCCAAATCAAGGGCATCAGCAAGAGAAATTGATTAGTACTCATATGAATACACCTTCAGCTGAACCAAAGCATAATTTGGTTCCGCTTGTTACAGAATTTCTGATTGGTTGTTGACACCTAGAGATGACGATAACCCAAAAAACACTAAATATCTTTATCCAAGGTCCAAGCTCTTCTTGGCCATAGCTTGGAGGAACTTAAATCTCAACGAAGATGATGGTTTAAAGAGCTTTCACAAATTTCAAGGCAGTTGGCTGTCAAGCATAGGCTGAAAAGGAAAGCTATGACGGTTGTGGTTGAGACCTCTCTGAGATATCTTCATGTGTGGTGGAAAAGGAAAGCTTTCAAGGTGGGAAGGGAAAAGGAAAATCTGGCCAGGTAATTTTTTGGGTGTCAGAGGGCTAGACTGAACCTATTCCAATCCTTTAGAGTTGTGCAGCCCATTCTTAAATTCAGTTAAAAGCCAGTCGTGGTCTTTCCCCAATCGGTACTGTAGGGTTTTGGACTCCTTGATTTAACTTGATTACAATTAACCTTTTCCATTTCTGGAACTGCATTTTCGAGTAAAATTCTTTGATAGGGAAGCCATATGAGGGAAGGTTCCATTTCTTGATGTTGGAAGGCTAGTTGCTAGTTGGGCTAATGTGTTTATCTTTTACTGCCTCACCCCCTACAGTCAAAGAACTCAAATACCTAGCTAATTTGCCAATAGGGATTAACTTGTAATGGACTCGTTGTGAGATTCTAACTGTAAGCATCAGAGGCCTTGGAAAAATGTGCTGTTTTCACCTATTTGTTTTGGTCCCTTGGAGGGACTAGTTATGTGTCTGATGATGTCAAAACTATCACTTAACTCTTACATGCTGGTGACCATCAACATAATTTCTGATGAAATGGAGGGTTTACTTACTCTATGCTGTCTCTTTTCGTCCTCTGTTATAGAAACTAAAAGCAAGCACCCTGCTAGGTTGGTACTCCCTTGGTGTTGCTTTGGAAGAAAAGGCTTCTTCAATTGTCAAAAGAGGAAAAATAATGATGTCCAAGAGAAACCACAATCAGAACTCCTGTATCACTGTTATCATCAGGAACCTATTGGTTTAGTTACAATGAATTGATGTTATGTCATAAAAATTCTACATTCCATGTTAGATGCACCGTTTTCGTGTTATCGGCATAACTCTGTCAATGGATTGATTTTAATAGATTGACGGAAAAGGTTTGTTAACTGATAATGGAAAAAAGTTTGGTGGACTTGTAGAATGTTGACCTTAAATATTGTTGAATTTGATTTTTGTTCAGGTAGAGGAGCTTGTAAAGGCATAGATTTTCTTAAACCTTTTTCGATCAGGCATAATTTCTTCTTGAACATAATACATATACTGTTTTTTCTTTTGGTTCACTTTTATGTGTGGACTTATATCTCGGCTACTGTAGTCTCAGTTTTAAATGTCATGAAAGTTCAAAGCTTGGGTAGGATGGGCTGTGCAGTAAATTTATGAATTTTTAGTCTGCATTTTTACCAAATATACATGCACATGTGCCAATTTTGTTTTTTCTTGTTTATTTTGCTAGATGTTATGATGCCAATTTAATTGAGATCCCAATTGAGGTGGAGACCCCAAAGCATCACTACTATCGCGTATGAAAAGTCTCGATCTTCATTATTTTCTTTGATTTTAGGAACTATTATTCTATGGGAGATGGTCTAATATAATATCTTGTATAAACTCTTCTTGCAGCTTGCATTATTCACTGCTAGAAAAATACAGGCCTTGGAAGAGCTGACATGGGTGAGTCAGTTGAGTTCTACCTGATTTTAATAGACAGTTTTGTATATATTCTGTCTCTGTGTTGCTTTCACTGGACTATGAAGGATGACTGACCTGTCTGGATGTTGTACAAGTGAAATGTATAATTGTATGACTTTCTTTGATTTTTACTGCTTGTGTTTTGAGAATCAAAATCTTCAGCCTGTACTTTTTGACAAATTCACCATAAATTAAGAATAGGAGACAAATCATATCATTCTATTCAGTTTTACAACTTGAGAAATGTTGTATAAGTTCTATTCGTTTTTACAACTTGAGATATGTGATGTATCATTAAATTACTAGTGATGTCATGTTGGCGTCATTTATGTTTTTGTCGAGTCCGATTCATTTCCATTGTGTTACAAGCTGTGACATTAAGTGAAATTTTCCTTTTTGATATCTTTCAGCCTTAGCGGAAGGTTCTATAATTCCCTAGTGATCTATTGATTATGTTATTGAATTAAGTGCTCGAGTGATCAAGAGCGTTTTGAGCAATCTTAAGATTGCCCAAGTCTCTAGATACTAATGGTTTGGTTATTGAAATGCATATTTGAGGACTTGATTGAGGCATTTGCCTTATCATCTGTGCTTACATCCATCAGATCAAGCATCTATATATATCGTCTTGGTCTCCGTATAGGATTGCAAGGGTCCATGAGTGATGAAGAAATTCAGACATTTCAATATTGAACTGGGAATAAGGAAATCGGAATGTACGTTTTGTTTGTACCTTGTCCACATATAATAACAATCGGACTGAAGCTTACGCAGTCCAAATTTGCATGCATAACAAGTTTTTGTCCAGAGTTTGCACTTTGCAAAATCTATTTTAGAGTAGTGTTTCTCTATTTAAAGTACAGAAGATTGCAGTAAATTGCTTGTTTGGATGTTGCCCACTGGTGCAAGAGGTTATGATCTACTGTTTTAACCTATTATTGTCCTACTTGCGTTATTCAATTATTCTGATGCCTGCCGTTTGTTCACCTAATGCTTCTTGCCCTTGCAGGATTATGGTGTTGAGTTTGACGGCCATGATCATTCTCTCAATGCATTCCAGTGTTTATGTGGCAGTAAATTCTGTCGAAACGTAAAACGCTCGAACAGTAAGTCTTCGTCTCTCTTTCTCTCTCTCATCAGGAGAATGAAGATCTAATAATGAAAAAACCCCACCTATAGAATCAGCATTCCTTATCCTAAAGGAACAACTAGGGATAGAGCCCCCAGATGTGTATACAAAATGTAATTTATGGTGATAATCCGAGCAACAACTAAGCACCAATGGTTCTACCTTGAGTACCCTCCAAAGAGAAGGTTTGGAGGTCCTGTTGCAGTTCTTATCTTTTTTTTTTTCCTTAGAATAGATAGCGATACCGTTGCTGTTTAAAGTAGTTCCTCATCTGTTGAAATTAAAGTTGTCTAGGAGATTTAGCCTTGCAGACGTGTCCAAGAGACTTTGTGGTGATTCTCCATCAACTAAAATTCAGTTTAACATGCTAAGTTCCCCTTTCTATAGACAAGGAGATGGCGATGTATCATTACCCGTGCTGGATTCTTAATTGTTGCAGGATAGGCTACTCTTTCTTGATTTTTGTCTGTATGTCTAATAGGCACTCCTTTTAGTGTAATTATGGCGGGGCATTCAAATTATTGTGCACTAGGTAACTTCTTTACGATGTTTATATTCTCATGATAGGCAAATACAAGATGCTCCAATTGGATAACCCTTGTTGTGATTTTGGGCCGTCCTGTTCCAAACATTGTTTTCTGTGGTGCAGGAGTTAAGAAAGCGAGATGACAAGTTCATGCTAATGCCGGGATGGCTGGTTTGGAGGGCAGTTCTATTTTGGTGTCATGCCCTCAAGTTTTGTAAGATATAGTTCGGGTGCGAAATTTCAGACACGTTATCAGCCCTTTGTGTACATGATCTTTTGGATGTATAGTCCATTCTCGTATGTCTCCCATCTCTGCGCTTGGTCCTGTGTTGGGTCGTTTCTGTTTAACTTCTGGGTTAGGCTTTCGAGAAGATGGGATGTAAAGGATTGCTAAATTAATCATAGCTCAGGTTTTATCTTTCACCTCTAGGAAATACTGATGAATGCCGTTAAGTGCTTCATGTATATTTTGGTTTTTGTACAAGGGGGATTCCCTCAATTGTGAGGAAGGTTAGCTAATCCTGCTACACTATCAAAGCTCCAGATTACGTTATTAGTCTTCCCACTCCTACAAAGCTTACTGCCGAATCCGTGGGTAACGTCATTTTTGTTATATTAAAAAAAAAATAATCGAGGAAACCCAAGAATGATGTGAAAAACAGCTTGAAGAGAGCTGGAAAAGCTCGTCTGTTCTGACATCGAAATGTCCATGGACCAGCCACAACTGTGAATGTCGGTATGCTTCAGAGTGCTCTTTCATGAAGCCACTGTGAGAGCGCCTTAAGAAACCCTCGTAGCTTTTGTAGGAAACACGTTACTTCAGAAAGCTCCGTTTTCCTTTTTTTTTTGTCCGATTGATCTTGCGAGAGTATAAGCAATTCGAACGACCTCGGGAGTGTGAAACATGCTCTACTCGAGCATTGCTTCTAATACAGAATGTGTACAAGCCATATCTATCTGCAGTTTAACTGGGGAGGCGTGTCGGATTACGAGTTAACCAAAGTCCCTCTACTTTGCGATGACAATCTTTCCCTGCAGTGGGGCTCGAACAAAGCATCACGCGTGGAAGCTGAAGGCATGGCTGGCTTGATGTTGCCCGGGTTTAGAGGAAAAAGAAATCTGTAGTAACCATCCATGATTGCGTCGAAGTCGCATGTCGCCGCCACTTTTGGCACCTGTTTCAAAAATAGAGGCGTCAGAACCGCCTTCACAGAACACTGTTCAGTCATTTAACATTTCCATCTACAAAACTGGAGTAAGCACAGGTTTTCGCCACAACCCCTTGATGTTAGGACATGAACTCACAAACACAATACAAAAGCTGGATCTGAAGAAGGGATCAAGTGATGGCCAGCAAAATGTCTTGCAATGCAACAACACAAGTTCCTCAGTTTATTCTACGCAGTGTCTATATCAAAGCATACATCTTCATCTAGTGAATGTTTATTAGCTTCCCAGAGAGATCTCTGACTAGTAGTTTGTCATCTTAAATTGGATATGAGACATGATCATAATGTCTGGAGCGAACTCTCTAATGTCCGAATGCCATTTACCTAGATATCTTCCGCCTATGATAGAGGTTAAGGATTAAGTACTCGAATTCCAATCGAACAACAATATAACAGGAAATTACGCGATAGCAGCAATCTGCACAAACCCGCAGAACATGGCTAGTCTCGCACTGAAAATCAAAACAAAGGTTTGGCGAATTTAGTACCTGATAAATGTCTCGCATGTACCCATGAAGGTTGGGGTACTCCACCAGTTTCTTCTTTGTGCACTTGAAGAGCACATTGTACACGAGATCGAACCGGACCAAGGTCGTGAACAGGCACACATCCGCAAGGGTCAGTCTGTCGCCGCACAAGTACCGGGATCGGCTCAAATGATCATCCAACATGTCCAGGGTGCGGAACAACTCGTTCACCGCCGAATCATACGCTTCTTGGCTCTGCGCGAACCCGCACCTGCCGCAGCAAACAATGACAGACAAGCACCACAGGGCAGCAACTGTCAAATGTTGAATGAGAAGCCAAAGCGCTATTCCTAACACTTTTTCAACACGTTCAGTTCTACCTGTACACTCCGTTGTTCACACCGGGATAGATCACCCGGTTCCAATCTTCGATCTCGGCCTCCAATTCGGGCGGCGAGAGATCCACCTCCGGGCTTCCGGCCAGCCCGTTCAGGCCCGAGTTGAACAACCTGATGATATCGTAGCTCTCGTTGCACGCCACGTCGTTCCGGTCCACGTCCCACAGCATCGGCACGGTGCAACGGCCGCTGTACCCTCCCCTCCGCAGCCCGTACACCTCCCTCAGGTTCCTGCGCCTGTTGACCCTGTCCCGGCCCGGGGCCAGGTCGCCGCCTCCCGGGCCGGGCGTGTCCCGGAACTCCCACGAGCCGTCCGCGCCGGGGAACGCCACGGACACCGGCACGGCCTCCTCGAGGCCCTTCAGGGCCCGGACGACGAGCGCCCGGTGGGCCCACGGGCAGGGGAGGCCCACGTAGAGGTGGAGGCCGCCGGGCCTCGGGCCGGAGGGGCCGGCGAGGCGGAAGCGGGAGGCGGGGCGGGCGTAGCGGCCGGAGGGGTCGGACGGGGCGAGCTGGGACATCATGACGCGCCAGGCGGCTGTCCAGGCGGAGCGGACGGTGGAGACGAGGAGGCCCGGCGGGAGGGAGGGCCCCCACAGGAGGCCGGTCAGGGCGGCGAGGAGGGAGGAGGGGGAGGCGGGTTCGGGCTTGGGGGCAGGACTGTGGAAGTTGCGAGGGTCGAGGGACATTTTCGGGATTGCGGGTGTGGTGCCATGGGGCTTGATGGTGAGGATGGGCTTGAATTTGGAGGTGGACGGGAAGGGTGTTGGGGCGGCGGAGACGGATGGAGAAGACGACGACGACGACGAGCAGCGGCAGCCGCCGCCGCCGCAGGAGGAGGCGGAGGAGGACATGGCCTGCGTGTTATCTGCTCTTTACCTCAGCTTCACCTGTGAGCCAGCGAAAAGGCTGGAAAGGAAAAAGGTGTTTTCCGAGTGGGGGCCGTGCTCACTAAGGGTGAGCGGTTCTCGGTCCGGTCCGGTTCCAAGGTAGAACCGGGAACCGGACCGAGAGAACCGATTTTTAATTTTGAGAATCGCAGACCGGACTGGTTGTTCTAGGACCGGAAATCGGATCGGACCGTTGGTTCGGTCCGATTCCGGTCCTGTCCAATAGAACCGGTTACTTAGAGTTTAGGGTTTTTTTTTGTCAAACACTTAAGATTTGATTCACATTTTACTAATTTTTATCAATAAATTTATGTCAATGAAGTTCACTTAGAGTTTAATTCACATTTTGCTATTTTTTATCGATGAATTTATGATAATGAAGTTTACTTAGAGTTTAGTTCACATTTATTAATTTTTTCAAAGAAAAAAATAACAAAAATATATATTAAATGATCGATCCGGTTCGGTCGGTCCGGTCCGGTTCCCCCTCGGAACCGGGAATCGGACCGCCCGAAAACGGTTCCGCTTTTAGGAACCGGGAACCGGACCAATAGTCTCAAGAACCGGACCAAACTCGTCGGTCCGGTCCGGTTCCGATTTGGGTGATCCAAGTTGCTCACCCCTAGTGCTCACGTGACGTGACCGATTTGATCATGTATATTTTGCTCGAGCCAACAGAGCTGGACTAACAAATCGAAACCTGCCATGTTTAATTTGTTGTTTTCGATAATTGGTTCGAGTACTTAGTCCGACCAAGTTCAAGCTTAAAATTACTCCGCTCGAGCAGTTGTTGATAGATAAATTTCTATGTACTCAGATCGCATGTGTACATTATTGGCGACTATCGCGAACGATAATTAGCAATATAACCAATAAGCAATTTACCATCATATTTAGAAGGAAAATTTTCCTTAAAATTTACAACGACCGAGATATTTTTCCCTTCCCAAATATAAGGTAATAAACTAATTACGAATATGATTTATGCGTAAGAGTGGGAGTATGCACTTATTATCATCTATTATCACCAATCACCTAAATATTTAAAAATAAATAGAGTTGGCAATATGGGTCACAAATTCATTTATTAACTCAGATTTAGTGGATCCATGTTGAATATGAGCCACTCAAACATTTAAAATAGGTCAAAATGGGTTTGAAACATTGAAGTCTAAATTTATGTGGGTCTATATGGAACAAAATACCAAACGGAAGAAGAAAGAAATCTACCATGTTCTAAAGAATTAACAAGCACACATACTGAACCTTCCAGTACAGCGCATCACTTTTCACTTTCATGAGCAGCAAAAAGAGGGTTCAGCTGACCACCTAAAACTAGAACCCAAAATTAGCAAAACTGGGCCAATCACTGCACACATCATAAACACCATCTTCTTCCCCTTTGTAGGCCATCGCCTGAAGCAGCAATTCTTTGATAAGCAAGTCTTTTGGAATTCTAACTGAGCCTTGCATCAAGCGGCAATTCTTCTGAACTTCATTCTATCATCATCTAACACGGCCATGTGCTGCTTCCTCTTCTTGGATAACCTGGCCATGCTGTGCCCGCTTTCGTTGTTAAACCGAGCAGTGGTCTGGGCATGCAATTCTTCCAAGGTCTCGCCTTCCTTCGCTTGCTGTAGCACCTGAGAATCACGATTGTAACTCCAGTTTAGTCGCACTCAGGAATTTGCCGTATTTAGAGCAGTAGAAGATGACTTACCAGATGCCTTCCATACAGATGGCTGTTCGCCAGTGCTCGAAGAGCATACCGCGCCTCCTGTTTCGTGACGCATTCCACAAGTGCAAATCCTCTATGATTTCCATATTTCCTGGGCAGCCTCGACCTCTTAATCTGCGGAATCATCTCGTTGGTCAACCGAAATGCCAGAAAAGATAGCACCCTCTTACAAGTAAGGGGTACGAATTAATTCGACAGAGAAATTCAATAACTTTCAAAGGAGCAACAATCCAAAATTTAGAAGACCGGACAAAAAATTTTGAATTTCGTTAAACAAGATGAAAGTTAAATCTGCTTATTAAGGAGAAGATCCATAAAATACCCCCACATCCATTGCGGAATTTGTCATTGGACCAACAACTGTATTGAGCTTATGAATACAATGGAAGTCCATGCAGCAGATAAATGACAATAGAGAAAAGCAAATTACCTTCCCAAATGGGAAGAAGTTTTGAGGCAACGTTTTTCACATGCAACTTGGTGGAACTTCTGTCTTTGTCAGCTCTATTTAGAGCTCGTTTGTCTTCCTTTACTTGGCAAAACTGCAATGTTAGGGCATGCCTATCTAAGACGGTTCCCTGGAGAGAACACAAATAAAATACGAGCAAATTACAAGACAGAAATTTATCAAGGAGAAAAAAGAAGAGGCTCACTTGTAAATTCTGGCAAATGTTTGCTACTGTCTCCATTGAATCAAATTCTATAAACCCAAAACCCATTGGCTTCCCATTTTTCATGTGCTTCATGTACAGAAAACAAGAGTATCTTTGTCATGAGTATCTTTCACGGTGATATTTATGATATCAAGAGCAACAAATACTGGTTGCGCATGAGCTTGGTGTCTGTAATTTCCCCTTTTCAGGAGAAGAGGTCGCACAGGCGATCTTTCTCCACGTAGTTGGGCAAATCTTTCACCATGACCCTAGACCTGCACATGAATAAAACACCAGTTACGAAGAACTATTCGTTCGTTCGTTCTTTCTTTCTTTCGAATTCAACGTTAAAAAAAACATAATGTACAAGCCAAACTCACATTGCTGCTGCACACTAAGAAACAGATTCGATCTCGAAACAATACAGAGAAACTTTGTGTTAATCCGAGCATAAGGGTTATCGAGTTTTTCGCGTGTATCACATTGTAGGGGTGATCTGTTCCAGAGTGGGTCGGTTTCAGACTTGGAACCTGAAACTGACCGTGTTATAACAGGTTCCTAGTTTTTGGAACCTGAAATCTATCCTATTTGCCTTGGACCTTATTTTGGAACCTACCCTATTTTTTCGGTCCGATTCCATGGTCTATCTAAGAGCCTGTTTTTTTTTTTGTTCCTTTTTTGGGTTTCATTTTTCCAAGTAGTAAATAGGAAAACTTATAACTCAAATCAAAGGTTATAAGTTTAATTGTGCAAACAATCTTAAGTATTCATACAAAAGCAGATTATCTTAGTCCTAATAATTTAATGGACGTTATAAAACAACATAGGTTCCAATTAGATATGTTGTTTCTTCGTTACAGAACAAAAATTTTAAGAAAAAGGAAATTGCTCCCTATAATGCTTACAAGCCCTCGAGATAGATTATCTGCAAATAATGATTACCTCCCTCATCCTTTTTAGAATATCTGTAAATAATGATCACCTCCCTCATCCTTTTTTATATAATGCTTTGAATTCTCTTCATATAAAATTGCAAGTAGACCTCCATATAAAACCAGTTCTAAAATTGATCCGGGTGTGTTTTTACTGAGAACCGATTCCCAAAAAATGGAACTGGTTCCCGAATCTGATTTTCAAGCGGGCTGGTCCGATTTTCGGATAAACCCGGTTTGGTTGCACACCACTTTCACATTGGCTTATATCATTTGGGTGTTTTGAATAAATGCATAAACCCTGTTGAAGATATTTAGGATATTTTTCGTGATTTTCCATATATTTCATAATGCCGGATATATACCAGAGATTCTTTGTATCTACTTTTGATTGTGCATATTCTTAATTGATGTCACTTTGATTGTTACATCATAAATAAACCTATCATGTACCCCTCATTATTCGGCGTAGAAATATATGGAAATCACTCAATTCTCTTCTCCGCTTAATTCTTATCTTCTAACATTATTTGAATACAAAAAAAGAAAGAAAGATTACGAGGGCGATATTGCCGGTCATGTCTCGATTATTTACTCATCGTTTGGGTTTAGTAAGGTGCACAAATTCCATCGATGTTACTTGTTTTCACTTTTGCATCATCTCGATTGGGTCAGTTTCATCAGACATCCGATTTTAATTAAGGTAATCACAAGCCATTAAAGTGTACTTCGCTAGAATGATTACATATTTGAATGGTGTCTATGCACCCTAACTTTGATGCTTGACGCTTTGCAGCTAATATGTTCCGCAGGTTGACTCCTTACCATGCAAGTCACTAGCAGAATAAACTCCCTAAAACACTAAAATTAGCAAAAAAAAAATGCATGAGGATTGATGGACTCGCTACAAAAGGGGGATTCACAAAAGTTTCGGCTGCTATGCATTTGCAACAATACGTTCCCACCCCAGATATTCTAGTCCCGGTTGTCTCGGGACGCCGTGTCGCCAATCGTTGCCATGGCCAACTCCTTTCGATACTCGGTTGCGTCCACATTGTACACGTATTTCCAGGCCACCAGGAGGAAGTACACCAGATTGACAAAGCAGAGGACGGCCATCAAAGCGTAGTAATAGTCCAAGTGAGACTGGTTCAAGTTGTTTGTGATCCAACCCGGCTGGCCATTCCTCTTGGTGACGGCCGAGACTGTTTGGAGGAGGAAGCTGCTGAGGAAGTTCCCGATCCCATGCCGGTCGTGTAGTACGAGGTCCCGAGGCTCTTCATGCCCTCAGGTGCCTGGTCGTAGAAGAACTTGAGCTTCGCGCCTCAAGGAAGGCGTCGGCGACACCCATGAGGATGAACTGAGGGACGAGGATGAATATGGAGAGCGTGACGACATCGTGCTCGCCGACTGTGCCGCGCTTCCTCGCCACGCTCAGCTGGTTGCGCTCAGTCAGGCTGCTTGTGGCCATGACCACCACGAAAAGCGAGAGCCCAATGCCCATCCTCTGGAGCATCGTGATCCCCCGGGGGTGCTTTGTGTAGCGACGCATCACAGGCACAAAGACGCGGTCGTAGAAGACCAGGCTTATCAGCAAGGCGACCTGTATGAAGGCCTTGAGGCTCGCTGGCGGCATCTTGAAGTGGCTGCCGATGCTACGTTCCAGGGTTGTGCCCTGCCTGATAAATAGGGTCGCGACCTGCCCGAACATGGCGCTTGGGACAAACGTGGCAATCAAGATCGGGACCATCTTGAAGATCTGCTTGGCTTCCTCGACTTGGGTCACGGTACACAATATCCAGGATGAGGTAGGTCCGGTCTTTGTGGCCGCCTTATCAAAAAATCTGTGAGTTGAAAACCAAAAATCTCAAACCAATGCCATGTCCAGCAAATTGCATTACATCAAAACATGCAAGCAGTTTCTGTCAATCACCGAAGTTCCCTAACAGCTCAATAGAACGAAACTGAATTCGGGATTGGTCAAAACACATCAGAAACAACCCATTATGCCAATATTGAGGCCATGTTCAATGTGACACTGAAATCACATTTATACATTCATCCATATAGACGCCGATTGCAATCCTATAGTACAAATAAATCCATTGATACTGAGCTGCTATAAACTAAGCATTGACGATGAACCTTAATGTAAGCATGCTGTCAATTCTGAGCCTACCGGAACTCGCATACTCATCTACGCTCAGTTCATAGAGCATAGTACAAATAAATCTGTCCATACTGATCTGATATAAACAAAGCATTGATGACGAACCTCAACATAGGTGTGTTGTCAATTCTGAGCCTTCCGGAACTCGCATACTCGTCTATGCTCAGTTCGTAGAGCTCCTTTGGGTCATCGGGGATGCGGACCCTCCACTTCTTCATAGCCGCCACTACTACTTGGGCCAACCTTGCGTAGGAACTCCTTGCTTTCTTCTTATGCCTGTAGAAAGGAGTGCCTCCCAGGAACACCAGCAGCGCGAGCCCAAGCCCGACGGTCTGGATGCCGTAGCCCACATCCCACCCAACGTTGTCCTGTATGTACATCATGACCGTGTTGGCGAAGAGCGCGCCGGTGAAGACGCTGCACATCCACCAGTTGAAGAAGGACGCCTTCTGGACCCGTTCTCGGGGCTCGAAATCGTCAAACTGGTCCGTACCCATGCTTGAGATGTTGGGCTTGGTCCCACCATTGCCAAACGCAATGACGTACAAGGCGAAGTAGAAGAATCCAACTTGGAAGGGCGTTGCCTTCAAGTTACAGTCTTCTTCTTTCACTCCGGGGCCACATGAAGGAGGACTCAGTGAAGGCAAACTCACTGATAGAGTTAATAGGATCATCCCCTGTCAAAGTAGCCATTGTGAACATAGGTTGCCACAAAGAACATAGCATCAAAATGTTCAACATTGAATCTTCCTAAACAAAAAAAAAAATGTGGACGCAAATTTTCAAATAAATGAAAAAACAAGACGATGCAGTAAAAGTCCTCTTTCAACGAACCAAGATTGCTTACACTAGAACGTGTAAGGTCAATTTGTAGTATATACCAGCAGTGTGATTAACATGGTCTGTATAGTTTCTCAAACGCACGGGAGCTTCGGAGGGCCACTTCGAGGAAATACTCTTACCAAGAGATAAATGATGCTGGCGATGACAAAGGTTCGATGCCGGCCGAGATGGACATCCCCGATGTACGCACCAATAACGGGGGTCATCCATACTACGCCTGCCCAGTTGGTGACGTTGTTGGCGGAGTTTACGGTTCCTTCCCGCAGCCTCTTCGTCAAGTACAATACCAGGTTCGATGCGACTCCGTAATATGATATCCTCTCGAAAACCTCGTTCGCTACATAGATTAACGCATCCCTGCCATATAAAGGAAAAAGAAAAAACAATGCACCCTACCGTTTATGAATCAAAAGAGTTAACCACAGTCGGCGGAAAAAAAAAAACGCTGCTCTTTTCTTTTGCATTGTGTGGTCGGGTGTGTTTTGAATAAGCTTCCGTGCATCGGACAACTTTATGGAACGAGGGACTTCATAAAGAATTGCTTCCTCCACGCCTCCGCGCCGCTCAGGAATTAAACTTGAAGCCCTTAGATTTCTTGAGGCGCAAGATTCGACCAATTTACCAGCTTGGGCTAATCTTTGGGTTCGTGAGGAAACGGAAATGTTCTTGCTGATGCCCGTAAACGATCAAAGAGAAAAACACACGGCATTACCTACGATGAAGGAACAAGCCTTCCATCGCCCGGTCCTGGATCTCCGGACGGGTTCGCCTTTGCGATCCACCGTTCCATCTTGCGTGTAGGCATCTTCACCGTTCGCCCTGCCTTGCTCTTCAACCGTGCTCATCGTTATTATCTATCTATTTCCATAGTAAACTGGTGCGAATGCTTTGCAAATTGAATTCGACCTGACCGCGAGCATGAACTTCTTAAAAAGTTGGAGCGATGCTCCAACTGGCCAAATGTTTCCTTTCAGGTTCTGTTTTGGACAACTAATGTACTTAACTACTGACAATCTCATGGAATGGACGAACCAAAGTCACGATGCCTCCAAAACTACCTTAACAACATCAAATAGTCGCCTCATGCTTTGTGAACGACCTGATTTTTATTTCCCAAATTCGGTTAGATTAAAACAAATCACCTTAGTTATCTGTTTCGCTCCTCTCTCCATCGTTGCGATTAGGCAGTTAAACAAATAATTGAAGACTGTTATTTTATTTGCCTCATTTTATCGATCTATAATTCTTTTTCTCAAACTTCCCACTACTTTTCCTTAATTTTAAATGACTATATTGTGCCTCAAAAGGTTGGCATGCCACAGAGTGCGAAACTAGAGGTCTTTTGATTGGAAGCGAGTTCATTGTCCAATATTTTGTCCTTCTCTTCTTCGCAACTATAATGTTGCGTTTGTTTCGTGGAAAATAAGTAATTTGGAAAACATTTTCCGAAAAATAATCGCTTGTATCTTTTACAAAAATAAATGAATGGAAATGTTTTTCATCGTCCATGAAAATAGTTAGGCATAAATTGTTATTAATGATGAAAACATTTTCTGTTAACTAATTTTTTTATATGATATAAGCAATCATTTTTCAAAAAATATTTTTAAATTACTCATTTTCCGCGAATCGAACACACTCTAAAATGCTTTTCAAATCACACAAGGCTTTATTTATCTACCTTTTGTTGGTTTTGCATTTGCAATTGCACAATC
The DNA here is from genome assembly GCA_031216185.1 of Syzygium aqueum. Lineage (NCBI taxonomy): Eukaryota > Viridiplantae > Streptophyta > Magnoliopsida > Myrtales > Myrtaceae > Syzygium > Syzygium aqueum. The sequence continues at coordinate 10,002,000 of CM062241.1, forward strand.
TCTCCTTTTATATAATTAACTCTCTCAATTAATGTCGGATTTCTTATATGGACATCAGAGCACACGCATGATGGTATGATTTACTCAAAACTAATATGTCAGACAACATAAGAACTACAAAAACAATTAATTGAGAGAGAGAGAGAGAGAGAAAGAGAGAGCCCATGAAGAAGCCATATCATGGCCATGGTCGCTCAAGCTTTGAGCTCTCGGCAGCCATGATTGCTCGAGCTCGAGGCTTGTAATGCCGCCATGGCTGCTTAAGCTCCAGCTTGAAGCTTGCGGTCGTTATGTCCAGATTCGGCCTCAACGCTTGTGCCCCCACGGTTCTCTCAAGCTCGAGCTTGAAGCTTGTGGCTGCAATGGCCAAATCTGGCTTCAAAGCTTGCAGTCATGGCGGTTTGAGCTTGAAGCTTGTGATTGCCATGGCCAAATATGATTTCAAAGCTCGCAGCCATGGCCACTAGAGCTTGTAGCTCGGGGCTACAGCCTCTTAAGCTCGAAGCTTTATGGCCGTCATGGCCAGATCGAACTCTGAAACTCGGGGCCACGGCCGTTTGAGCTTGTACCTCGCGATCGCCACGGTCAGATTGGCTTCAAAGTTCATAGTAGTGGCTACTTAAGCTCGAGCTTGAAGCATGCAGCTGCTATGGCTTCTCGAGCTTAAAGATTATGGCCGTGGAAGAGCGAGTGGCCATGGCCCATAAGGTCTAAAGCTCGTAGAGCTCGACCTCACGATCATCATGGCAACTTGAGCTTTCGAGCTACGGCCACGGCCGCAGAGGGTTAGTCATAAGTGGGTATTCACGAGTTGAAATGGTGGGTTTTGAAGATTTCGAAGAGGGAGGAAAAGTTCCTGTCAAAGAGTCAACGTTTGAAAAAATCCGTAATATTTCAGGTTGGAAATATCGAAAGATTTTAATGCCACGTCAGGAAATTCCTCGCCTCCAAGTTTCCACCCTTGACTGGGGCCCGCAAAAATTGATGGCTCGAATTGAACAGGTCAATCATAAGTTCGGTTCTAGGCAAGCGGGTGTGACACGTGTCATGTGTTTGACTTAGTATATATCCAAAATGTGCTCACGCATCACAAATATATTTCAAAATCTGATAAAGAAAAAGTTCAACCAAATAGATTTATTACGAAATATTCGAATTCATTAGACAGTAGAAAGAAGTTATGGATTGATTTACACACTACCGAAGAAATTGTACATGTGGAAAGAAAAGAAATATTTTGAGATATGAAATTCTTTTTAGAGAGATTGCTGTACAATAGAAAAGAGTTAAAATATTAATGTCAAAATGCACGAGAGATAAAATAGAATTATCAATTTTCGCATTTATCCATTTTTAAGTATCTAACAAATAAGTAACTGGCGATATTTGAGGAGGAAAAAAAAATAAAAAACAACAAGAATGTCTTAAAAATAGATGGTCCTCTTTGTTTTCAGTAACCACATGGATTACCAAGTTAATGATGTTCCTCCAAATTTAGAATTCTAGTAATTCGCGGGCACGGCCGTAATTGACTGGCTACTTGGAAGGGAATTAGTGCACAAACCACCGTGACCGTACACCCAAACCTGCGTTCCCGACGCAAGAATCTAATCCACAACCATGATTCCATAAGTGGATGGTTATTAACTTAATTGTGTAAAAGAACAAGATTCATAGTTGGGTCGACAATATCGCGTCACGAAGAAGATACATGTGTTCCCCTCACGCAAAAATAATTTCTGGGAACGTGGATTCTGCCGTGCCCTGAAAAATGGTGGCTGCATCGGTTTCAAATGACTGGTCGTCCGGATAGCTCCGCAGCCTCATTCCATGGACAGATGAATATGACTGCGATTTTCACGTGGCGAACTTGGTCCCTCTCTGTCCCCCATGGTTTTCGTTTCGTAAACGTTCCAATAGTGACCCAACTAGTAGCAGGAGTCAACGTAGTTCAGCGCATTGAATTGAATATAGACTAGTCATCGAGCTAGGAATTTTCAACTGGGCATCAAAGTCTCCTAGTCATCATCATATATAGTCACCCTAAGCACGCGAATTGTCTTCAAACGAATTCAGGTTCCTCATCTTTGCCTTTTGTTCTTCTGCATTTTTCAAGCTCTTTTGCGCACTTTGTTATCGTCATCCGTGTTTAGCTGACCTCGCTGAACTCTCATTCCTTGCCGTTGCGAAAGCCTAACGCTTTGGCCTCTCGGTTCGCGCTCTCTGCTCTGTTTTTTTCCCAGTTTCTCTGCTAAACCAGTTACTAGTTTCTGTTTGGTGCTACAATCTCCGTTGTCCTCCGATAGATGTTTTGAGACTTAGAAGGGGTCAAGTCTTTGCTGGCAGCAGCTTCAGAAGGCGTTAACACAAAACTCTAAGAAATCTCGATTCATGAATCGGTGCAGGTCTTTTCTGTTCGCGAATGGGAACAGTGCCAGAAAATATCTTGAACAACATCGTGGAGTCACTGGCGGAGAGAGTTCCGAAGCAAAATGCTGCTGCACTATTTCAGGAGGAGAACCCACACTCAGCGGCTCCTTTGTATAATAGGCTCTTAAACCGCCAGAAGACGGTTCATCATGTTTTGGGCGGTGGAAAATGTATTCGCAACTTTCTGATCCTTGTATCCTGCATGTTTAACTGCTGCACTCGCTAATGAATCTCTTCTGAACCGAAAAATTGCAGCTGCTGATGTGTTGCTATGGAGGAACAGGAAAATCTCTGGCAGCGTCTTAGCCGGTGCAACTGCCATCTGGGTGCTTTTCGAATGGCTTAACTACCATTTCTTGACACTCCTCTTCATTGCCCTGGTTTTGGTCATGCTTGCTCAGTTTGTTTGGTCGAGTGCTTCTGGCTTCTTTAGTAGGTTAGTGAAGTTATCATCATGTTAGATTACCCGATTCCAAAAGTTTTTGCCATGTATACATTCGATGAATCGCTGTGTTTTACTTTGAGCAGGTCATCATCACAAGTCCCTCGTCTGAAACTACCTGAAGAGTTATTTGTCAACATTGGCATGGTGGTCGGATCTGAGGTAAACAAAGCTTTGGGGTTTCTTCAGGATGTTGCTTTGAGCAGAGACTTGAAGCAATTTCTTGTGGTACGCATACTGATTTTTCCACCTCCACATATCTCAAGAAAATTGAACTTCATCTCGGCATTTCAGAGGCAAAAATTGCATTTAACTAGTCTCTTTTAACAAGCAAGAAGAAAAGAAGAAAGAAACTGACAGTCTCAAATGTGAAAATCCTTGCAGGTCGTTGCTAGTTTGTGGGCTGCTGCTATTATAGGTAGCTGGTGCAATTTTCTGACAGTCTTATACGTGGGTAAGTAAGACTTCATGATGTCTTTACAATTTGACAACCTGAAAGTTGAATTGGCTTATCATTATGTGATATACTTACTATGCAAGTTCATTTGATCTGGTACGATTACATGAAGCCTTATTTCCACTCTGACAAAAATAAATAGTTGTAAGATTAAAACAGGCTTGATAAAGTCTCAATAATTGTAGTGAGACATTCTCTTCTAGGAATTGCTTAATGGTTCTGATGCAATTAACCTACACGTTAACGGTTGTAGTCACATGAAATTGACAAAAGAGGTAGGCATACGCAGATCCAAGATGTAATTCTGTAGCAGCAATGTAATGGCGCTTACTTGAAGAAGCTTGCTTTAATGTATTAATTGTTGTCCTGCATTTCAAAGCCCGAAAGCATTTATAGAATCGCTACTTTGCAGAACTACGAAAGGATACTTGTTTCTGCTCATTATGTAACTGTGGTGTGTTAGTGTTGAATTCTTGAAAGCTGAAAATCTTGGTTCTTCTCGTTTGAAGGTTTTGTTGCCATGCATACCTTGCCCGTTCTTTATGAGAGATATGAAGACCAAGTTGACAGCTTTGCGTGCCAGCTCCTTGGACAGTTTCGAAATCACTACCAGAAACTGGATGCAGGAATCTTTAGCAAGATTGCTGAGGCAAAGCTCAATGCCAAAAAGCATGAATAGATTCACACCATTGGAAGTTTATGACCCATTTGCGTACCTTATTCATTCATTTTTGGGGATTGGGCATTTACTGCCATTCCTATAGTGTTCTTTAATGCGCCTGTGCTAAATCAACAATTAGATCATGTATTTCAAAAATCATACAGCAGATGTTACACTGCTCAGAAATTCAGCATTCAAAAAATGGCCTAGTTGTTAAGTTGATACTTCTTTCCTAATGGAAGTTGCTGTATTCTTTTGTTTCCACAGTTGAAGATGATCTCCCTCAACTTATTAGCTTAAGATATTGGGTTGGACTTTCTAATAAGATGTCAAATAGTCCATCCAATGTCCCACATCGCCTAAGTAGACTTTCTCAGGTTCTAGGACGTGCGAGTACAGATTGCCACTATCCTACTTGCATTTGGCGGCTTCCATCCCCTTTTGTCATTGAGGCGCGATTTTGTGACTTCTAAATCTGTCTACCAAGATCAAACTTCTAAAGCAAGGTGAGAAGGAAGAGACTATGATAGTTGCTAAACTCGCAAAAGATATGTTACAACTTGAATGATAGTGTTAGAAAATCTAACCCAGCATTTACGACTCGCTGTCAAATGATGTGAGATAATACTTTAACAACCCCTGTCATGTGCAAGCCACTGGAGCATGGTGAAGTTATGTTCAGGTGTTGTACGGATGCCTTCTCTTATTTTGTGGACATTCCTGTCCTAATTCCTATTGATGCATCTGTTGGAACATGTACGAGTAATTCTGTGATTGCTGTTGCCATATAATATCAAATTGCTTCAATGAATGCGATAAATTTCACAATCTATGCCGAGTTCCTTTCCAGATAATCGACAATTAAATTCCTTTTCCCATCAAGAACGAGTGTGACAAACGAATTTGTAGTTTCTGTCTGTTGACATTTACACACAACAAAATCCTGATTGTCTTCTTAAAGTATAAACTCAACTACGAAAATTTAGACAGAACTAATTTACAATGATTCAATACAGATGAGTGGTTGCAAGTCCGAGAATGTAACTATGTCTGCGGGCACCACATATTCTGAAAGTGTACTCGTCTCACTCGTCTCTTGAGTATGTCCATGCTTGAGGGCAGGATTCTCCAGCTTCCTAATTCGCTCCAGTTCAATTGCCACTTCTTTCATTGGAGGTCGCATCTTCCATGTAAGTTCAGGCACCTTCTCGCGATGCTCGCAAAGGCGATGATCACTTCTTTCTTGCCTTGCTTCAGAACTTCAGTGTCCATGATGTTGAACAGGCGGTTCACGTCCATCGAGAGGAGAAAATAGCTCGCGAGGTTTCTCTCCTCGCCGTCCCCCAGAAATGAGATCGGCTTTTGCCCTGTCAAGAGTTCGAGGAGGACCACAACGAACTGTACACATCGCTGTTTTCTGTGAACTGACTTGATTGGAAATACTCGGGATCTAAGTACCCGAATGTCCCTTGGACTCTTGTAGTCACGTGAGTTTGATCGAGTGTAACTGATTTGGAAGTGCCAAAGTCGGCCACTTTTGCGCGGTACTTATTGTCCAAGAGAATATTAGTAGACTTGATGTCCCGATGAAAGATTGGGATTGATGCCGATGAATGTAGATAGGACAAGTCTCCTGCCACTTCAGTAGCAATTCTAAGGCGTGTGTCCCAAGATACAAGAAACTCTTCATTCGGGTCATGTAAATACTGGAAAAGAGTCCTGCTTGGTACGAATTCATACACTAAGAGCGGCGACTCTGTTTCCAGGCAACACCCCAGTAGCTTAACCACATTCCTGTGGTTGATCTGTGAGAGAATGGCAATCTCGTTGATGAACTGTTCGACTTTTCCCTTATCAATCACCTTCGACTTCTTAATGGTAACGATTCTTCCATCCGTGAGCATCCCTTTGTAGACGGTTCCTTGCCCACCTTGGTCAAGTATTCTGTTCTTGTTGAAATTGTCGGTGGCCTTCTCCAAATCCTTGGTATCAAACAAATGGCTCTTCTCCACATTGTTCTCAGACGAACGCAGCTGTTGCTGCAACAGGAGACCCCCATTCTGTTTGAAGTACTTCTCTTTGAGCTTGATTTCTTTCCTTTTCTTCATGAACTTGTACAACAGCCACAGCAAAAGAAGCAAAAACAGTGCCCCTAGGCCTCAATACCTGGTTTATCAAAGTGGTATGAGCACAACCAAAAGCAAGAATCAAGGATCTGCAACTTGATTTCAAACGAGGAAATTGGTAATCTGATACTGGAGAGATTTACCTTAGACGGTCTTTCTGTATACTTATTAATTGATTGAATAAAATGTTAATGTGATTGGTGAAAAAGTCTCCTTATGAAAATTTAGCATAGAATAGAACAGCAATCTAATCAGTCGAGCAGCAGCCAAAAAAAACAAACAGAGGTATTGGTTGATTGATATTATGTTCGATATATTGTATATGTCGATGAGTTGATCAAGTTAAAAAGTACAAACTAATTAGGCTACAATTGTAAGAAAATATATGTGCTCAATTAAACAGCAAAATTGAATTCCGAAAGCTACATAGGAACACTGAACATACGATCCACTGAAAGCGCTTCATTGTATATGCTTTTTCTAAATTGTGGGTTTCGTCACTTACAGACTCAATGCAGCATTTATTTAGATGATAGGATGTGAAATTTGCTTACCTATGAGGAGAAACTTAATTGTCTTGCTTCCTTCTTCACAATCAAAGTAACCTCGTCGATTCACGCACTTTTTGCCGTGGCACCGATCAGTTGGATCTTCACATTCATCAACATCTGAACAAAAGATTGACCATCAAAGTTAGTAGAGCTTCGTCTCTTTATCGGGTGCTTAGGATTGCATGTAAAGCTACGTCAACCTCCAAAGAGCTACTTATCTTTATTGGTACAGTGTGTCAACGTTACGTTTCCAATGATTGGTGAGTTAAAATGTAAGTGGTTTTACCTTCGCATCCATGTCTAATATAGGGGTTACCGGTGAAGCCTCTATTGCAATAGCAATGCAAAAACGGCATTGCCACGCGATACCCTGAAAAGAAGCCGACTGTGCTGCAGTAATAGGAATCGCCGGAGATGTAGCCGTAATTGTAAATCTCTAATGCAGGTTCTGAGGATTTAGCTATCCCCCATTCTAGCACAGCTGCGAAATGCCAGCTCGCCCTCAACCCATCAAAGTCCGTAGTTGCAGGCACAAACTGCGACCTATCTCCCAAGAGGCATAGTTGCATTCATTGTGCCCTGCTGTTTCATCGTCGAGCTGGAAATCGATGCTGAAAGCCTGAAGATACGAGGTAATTGTGGTTTGGCAGCATCCGTCACTCCCCGACCAATTCATGTTCCCAACAACGTTGTTGTCTGCTCCGCAACTTGACTTGCATCCTATGATAGCAGACTCCGTGTCATCCATTAGAGCACGGATGTTGCAACCGATGGCGGTGAAGACGTTCCTTGACACGGAGAAGACAAACTGGCTTCCTTTCAAGCTCACGGGCACAAAGCTTCCATTGCCCCCGCAGTTCCCATTGGTCGAGTAGATTATGGGAAGACTGACGTTGATCATGCCGTTTTTGTTGCTTTCGTAATCGGGTAGAGAAATTTTAAGCACCCTCAAGTTGGCCTTCTTCAGTACTGGGACGGTCCCATTGCTGCTTTCCTGGCAGACGATCTCATACCACTCGTCGAGGAAACACCCAGTTCCAATCCCGAAGGGGAAGGGAATGGCAATGCCACCGCATGTTTGGTTGCAACTGCCCTTCACCAGGGGAGCCGCTTGCGATCCTTGTTCGTGAAGCAAAAGTGATCCTAGAAGCAGAAGAATCTGAAACATTCTCGTTCCTGCTTCTTTTGTAAGGAAATTGTGAACCTGCTGGAGGAATGAACAGAAGGCACTGTTACTTATACCCCTTTGTCTTCTGCGGTCGCCGGCCCTAGCATATCCCAGGATGCTTCCTAGAGCAGAATTGTCTAAGCTTCAGATCCTTCCTGGAGTAGAAAATTCTCCACCGAAGTGGTCACCTCTTTTAGCAGCCACAATGAGAAGAATGTTTCGATCAGGTTTGCTTTGATGGCTATCGCAACGTATTACTTTTCAGTCTCAGTTGACGATATGAGAAAGAAATTTATTAAAACAAAGAAAGATATTAACGTGATGAGATTTGAAGAAATTTTCTTTTGTTGCCCATTGAAGGGTCTCCTGCTCTAAGCCACATCAGGACAATGCTTGACAATGTACTGCGAAATGGGAAAGTAAATGGCACTGGTGATCTTTGACCTGCACATAGGCAACAAGTCCATCGCTTTGTATTAGAGAAATGAACGAAAAGTCCAAAGTAAACTGCTACTCAGAGTCAAACTCTTAGACCGAGACAAGCAGAAGAAGTCTTGTTTTGATTTGCTTCCATGCAGATTTAGACATCGAGATCACCATAATTTAGCTACGGAATTGTGGCGGAGCTTGTTAGTACGTTCAACCCGCTTTCACACAATTTGGTTTAGGCTTCGTTGGAACCAAGTTCAACCAATTTGGAGATTGATCGGTTCGGATAATTTTTTGGTGATTTATATAATTAAATTATATCTCGGGCCTGAGCTGTGCATGAAACCCGACTTGTACGGAGGATTTTGATTTGTTCAAATTCGGAGTGCCCTTCCATCTGAACGGGATATGGATTTCTTGGACGGTGGAACTTGACTTTATTTTCTTTTGAAGAAGATTATCCAAGCTTTGATCGGTTTGTTTCATTGTTTTTCCTTAGACCAATGAAACGAGTTCGGGCATCTGTTGAATCTAGGAACGGGAAAGCAAAACTCACTTTCCTTTAAGCAAAGAGGTTCCTTTTTTAATTTCTTTAGTCGTAGTGCCAATGGGAAACCTGAGTAATCTCTCTCATTATTGGAGCAAAAAATCATTTTCAATGTTCTCGAGCGTCGTGCATCTTGTAATTAGTCCCTTGCTTTTCTTGCTCAAGCCGTCTATAAAGGCTCTTTGGGAATCCTTTGTTCCCCCAAAGAAGAGTAAAATAGTATAATTATTTTGCTAATGCTCTGAATCGTGCCGAGACAATATTCTGAACTCTAGGCACTGTTTTATTTTTAATTTTTTAATTAAAACTAACTATAGCAAACTATCCATGGCACGACAAGGGGAGAGAGAGAGGCTAGAAAGTCTAATTTTTGAAAAAAAAAGTATTATCCATGGTCTAGTTTAGTATACAAACAATGTTCAGTCACAAAAAGTTGTGCACCGTGATCATGAATAGTAGTTCCCCACATAGAAGGACATTATCGACGGGGTATCGTGTGTGCGTATCTAGTCAACTTTCTTATCTAGGATTTCTCTTTTTTGCTGGTTTAACTTTACTCATAGGAAAATAATTTGAAGTACCGAGTTGTGGATTTTTTTTTTTTGGGATGAAAATTCGTTTGTGGGCAGATATATCATGGGTACAGATTAAGAAATTTTTTATGAGACGAAAGTTAATTTGAGTAAATGTGTTTGAGTTTTTAATTGTATTGACTCTTTTATAAAAGCTTTTATTTTTGTTTGGCAGACGTAGTTCAGTGGCCTCCACCTTCACCATGTCTCGCAATGTGTGAATGTGGAGCACTTGTGATCCGATCTCGTACTAGTCGTTCAAGAAACACCCGCCTTCTATTCCCAAGGGGGAAGGGCATGACGATGTTTGGCTGGTGATGCTTATATGCTGATGGAAACTAGGATCTAAAGGTATCGAAACACCAGGTTTGCCATTACTTTAGATGTTTCGTATGTGCAGGAATCTAACCTGTGAGCTTTAACCATAAGAAGGGAAGAAAGTTATGGATGTGGGTGTGATTTTCTTCTGTCCTGTCATATCCTAGACAACAGAAACATTAAAGCTTGATAAGCAGAGGCCTGTCTATATCTTAAGCACCCAAGTGAAACCCTAAGAATGAGAAAGTCGAGACAAAGATAAGCATCATTACTTCGACAGCGAGATCTCCTTTGCTTATGGGATTTTCCCGATTCAAAATTTGATGGAAATGGGTTGGAAATTCACCGAAGTATATCTGCTTCAAGGTGATTATGACTTTGTTTTATGGTTTCTTCTATCTTCCTGTGACCCGCTCTCATGGAAGCTTCGGTTTTGCACTTGCCCATAATTTGAAGAGAACATTTTGTGTGATTATACCTATAACGAGTTTTTTTTCTCATTGACTCATGTTTGTTCGAGTGAATTAAGACAATCGTGATATATATCCTTGACTTCTAGTGCTTCTCTCATGTTCCTTTGATTTTGCCCTCTAAAAAGTTGGAATTTTCAGTGTCTCCAAAACGTGTAACCTCAAACTCCAGCCTCATCAATGCCAATGCCATGAAAGAAAAATGAAATTTGAGCCGAGATGCATCATCTAACACTTGTCTGTTCACTCTGTAAATTTATAGAAGTTTTTTTTTTTTGGTCAGAAAATTTATGGAGGTTAAAAGAGGTCTCTTGAAACATTTTGCTTTTGCATGCTCGAATTTTGCTTTTGAAACATTAGGGGAGAAGAGCCAGACAAACATGAAGTTTCACTTGGGAAGAATATACCGGCCCTGATCGCGATACAAATTGAAGATAGTCGAACCTAGCATATCAAAGGATGCTTCCTCGTGCAGAATTTGAATGATTTGGTGAAAATGTGGCTATAAGCCTAGAAAGTTTTATTATTAATCTTTTTTCCTTCTTGATAATAGCAATGATGAACCTTTCTAATGTACTTACCAAAAAAAAAACCTTTCTAATGTTATTTTTCTTTTAAAGATTCTTGATAATAGCAATGATGAACCTTTCTAATGCTTTTTTAATGCTTTGTAGAAACTAAAAAGAGCAGAAAATTTTGATATGGAGGACATATGTCTTAGTATATCTAATTACTTTCAATTGAATCATTTTGGTAAAAATAAACGTTATTATTTATCTTCTTCCTACTTAAGTATAGCAATGTTGAAAATTCTAATGTTCTTTGAAAAAAATGGTTCGAATTTATTTTTCAGAGTTTGTGGAAAATAAAAAAGAGAAGAAAAGTTCAATAGTGGGACATGTGTCCACAATGAAGAGGAACCCTTGTCAAGTCCTTGTTGACTTCTCCGTACTAGTGCACTTGGACAGGTAGTGCACTTGGACAGGTAGTGTATGGCATAGTATTCTAGCACAAAATAGAATTTGGCGTTCTACAGGAGGTTAGAATCTAGAACTTCAATGGATGATCGGGCTATCAAGGGCTAAAACTTGGAGGCAAGACTCCTCAAGTTGTTTTTGTTAGCGATTATCTAGTGCATATGGATGGAATGCAACCACAAACGATTTCAAAACAAGTTGATTGAAGCTCATATCAAGGGATTCAAAAGGTTGCAAGAGGTAGGCGGTCACTCTACGAACAGTGTAGGTCTTCCCAGGCAAATGTTTTATTGGCTACTGTATGGAGGCCTCCTTCCTCTATCTTCTCGCATAATTAGTTTCTTTTGAAATGCTAAGGGTTTTCCCTAAGCCTTTGTACCTCATTATATTAATGATATTCACGCGTGCAAGTGCACATATATATACACACCAAAAAAAAATAAAATTGAAAGATGTCGTTTCTTCCCCCTCTTTCCAAGAGCCTTTTTTGTGCTGGCCAAGATTTAACATGATTAGTTTGATTGGTCATCTTAGAAGATTTCCACACCAATAGCATATTTAGGACTCAGTTATTGCATGGTAGAAAAGAAAATTAAAGGCTTATATTGAATTCTCAATCAGCGCCACAAAGCCGTCACATGTACAAAATAGGTGGTTGAGTAGTACTAGGAAAACGTATCGTATGACGTCGATGATCATATAGACAAATCATATTAGCGGAAAATAATTTTTTTTTCTTAAACATGTTGAAATCACTTTAGCGTGATGAGCATAAATGTAACATATGACGAAACCAACTTGAGCCCATCATACATCTTTTGAGCATCTGCAAGTCACAAGCTAATTGAATGGTGAAGGCTAATGCAACGAAGGTTCCTGTTCGCAGGAGTTGAAATTGTCAGTGGCCTTCTCTAAATTCTTGGAGTAGAACAATTTGCTTTTCACGACATTGCCATCTGGAGAAGATACCTCACTTTCCAACAAAAAACCGCCGTTGCGTTGAGGTACTTCTCTTGGAGCTTCAATTCTTTTCTCTTCTTGATGTATTTGTACAACCTCCATAAGAAAAAAAACAAAAGTAGTGTGCCAAGTATTGCCACAACCGCTACAGTGTAAAGATTGAAGGGGCAAAAGTGAGGACAATGCACAGTGGTGGTCAAGAATCTATAAAGGCACTTATCATCAAGAATTTAATCGAATCTGAGTAAAAGGAAAACATATAAGAATGATGACTCTCCTTTCATGTAGATTTATCTTAACAACCATGAAAAATTAAATTTTCTCCTGTTTAAGTTCCATCCGATGAAATTCTTATGCATGCTCTGTACCGCACAATGGATCTCCCTTACAAGGAATTTAGTAAACCATTGATGAAACTTATGATTGTCATAATTCCAATTCAAATATGACTAGTATAAGTAGGAACCTTGCATATCTTTTGATAGATTCTATTTATTGAAACTTATCTATAATCATCACTGGGGGAATGTAAAACTTATTTGTGTACCTTTTCTGTACATAATCTATGCAATGCTGTTCTGTTTCTAACATTACTCAAAAGCATGAAGCGGTCTAAAGTTCTAGGTTAAAAATGAATTCAGCTGTCTTTCTACCATCGATGCAGTCATAGGTGCCCTGTGTGTTCACGCAAGTCCTGTTGCATTTTTGAATCTTCACATTCGTTAATATCTGATGACAAAGAAAAAATAACTACATTAGCAGCGAAACCATCTCCTTGAGTAAAATCAGCAAGACTAGTAGGTCGCATTTCCTTATAATTGTTAATTCCATGGCTAAAATATTATGCTTTTAACGAGAGGACTGTCCGACGTTCTCTTTCGTAAGTCTACTTGCACTACTGATGTCCACCTTCTTCTTTGAAGTCCAAACTAAAGCCCTGAAGGTTAAGGGGAGCGTACTCTGGTCCCTCCCAGAACAAGCACTATGATACTAACTAATGTCGGTGGTGGTTCCAGCACATTTCGACTTGCAACCGACAACAGTTGAATCTGTAGTATTCATTATCACCTGTTGTTCTGGTCTTTTTTTGCTTAGTACTAAGTGTGGAAATATTTCATTGGGGAGGCAAATAGGGGCCTGGAAAGATTCGAACTCAAGACATCTTTAATGGAATATTTAAATATTAAACCGCATCTTCATCTAATAGTTTAAGTATTTAAAAGAGTTGGCAGTGATCTCGCAAAACAAGACACGTGTATCTCCTGTTAGAGGGGAGTGAAATGTTGAGAACTCGCAATTCAATCTTATTTAGTCTGGGAACCGTGTTGTTTTGCTTGCAGTCGATCTCATACCAGTCATCCAACTAACACTCAGCTCCTATTCCTAAAGGGTAGGGAATGTTGACGTTCCCGCAATTTTTAGCTCATTTGGGCTGGGAATCTAGGTGCAGCTCCTGATGCTTGTACTTTGAGCAAGCCAGAAGCAAAAGAATTTGAAAAACCGAGTTCGACAAGATTTTTAAGTTTGGTATGTGCTTGGACCTAAACCTATGGCGAAAGGGGATATGAGATGAGTCCTTATTCAAGTGGAAGAAGGGAAGAATTTTGATGTACTGGAAGCATAATTTTATTCCAGCTCTGAGGATGCTTCCTTGAGGACAGAAATGCAAAAGCTTGATATGTACAGGACACCGGTTTAAGCAGCTAAGTATGACTGGTCCCATTGCTGGGGACATAATTTTATCATCAGTTTCTTATGAGAAAGATTTGGAGCATTATTAAATCAATATCAACAATGAACTAACGTTTGATGACCCTCATTATCCTAACTTTCTTTTGTCCTTTTGGGAAAAGAAAACAATTTGCCACAGCAAGAATCTCAATTTGAATGACAAAATCATCCGAAAAATTTATATTAGGTCTAATTTAGTATTCAAAGAATGTATTGTCCATTGGGATCATGAGTAGTCTTCCCCACAAGAAAGAACATTATCAATGGGGTATCTTGTGTGATTTTCACGTTTGGTATGAGCATGGACCCTAACATATGGAGAAAGGGATATGGGACGAGTCCCTTAATTATTGTTATTTAAGTGGAAAAGGGAAGAATTTTCATGCACTGTACGCTTAGATGTATTGTTTGATCAAGCACCTGTTCGTGTTTGAGATTGATTATTTTAATAAAATTGACACTATCCAGTTTCTGGAACTGAAATCGAATCACGGCTCTTTTCAACATTGATAAATAACCAGCTAATCGAGCAGGTGAAAGGTTGATACAAGTAGGACGCTTGTTCCCAAGAGTACAAGTGCAACTCTAATGTAATCCTTACAATAATGTATTCATGGATCCTCAAGACACAATAATCCCTATCATGATATATGAACGGACAAAGATCAATTTCGGTGCTGCTTGTCTCTGCATGTATAGCCAGACATTCTTGCGGGAGATAATGCCAGAAAGAGCTGACTTCACCATGTTTCACAACGTGCGAATGGCTGCACATCCGAAAATGCTGTTACATCCAAGTCCACATAATAAGACTTGCTAGATGTGAAACTAGCATCATAAGATTCAGTGGCCTCGACTGTTTCTTGATCTTGTTGGAAATCCTAAGGACTTCGGTTTTGTTGGAAATCCAAAGGATTTTGGAGCCTCCTTATTCTCTCCAACTCCATTGCCACTTCTTTCATCATCGGCCGGTTCCTCCCAATGGAGTTTAAGCACCTTCTTGCGAGGTTAGCAACTGCTGTAATCTCTTCTTCCTTACCCTCCTTCAAAACTTGAGCATCAACCATAGAAATTATAAAGTACGCCACGAGGTTTCTCCCTTCTTCTTCACTCAATGGAGAGATTGGCTTTCGTCCCGTTAAGAGTTCGACAAGGACCATTGCAAAGCTGTACACATTGCTTCTGTCTGTAAATTGACTTGTTTGGAAGTACTTTGGATCCAAGTATCCAAAAGTCCCCCGCACCAATGTGGTTACGTGAGTTTGATCGAGAGAAACAGACTTGGAAGTGCCGAAATCTGCCACTTTCGCCCGATATTTCTCATCTAACAGGATATTGGTGGACTTGATATCTTGATGATAAATGGGAATAGAAGCTGCTGAATGCAAGTAGGATAAGGCTCCAGCGATTTCGATTGCAACTCGTAGGCAGGTGTCCCATGGCACTTGAAACTCCTCATTTGGTCATGTAGACATTGGTACAGCGTCCCATTTGGTATGAATTCATATACTAAAAGAGGAACTTCTGTCTCCAAGCAGCACCCCAATAGTTTAACAATATTCCTATGATTGATTTGTGAGAGAATGAGGACCTCATTGATGAATTGTTCGACTTTTCCCTCGTCTATCACTTATGATTTCTTAATAGCTACTATTTTTCCATCTGTTAACATTCACTTATAAACAGTACCCTGTCCACCTTGCCCCAGTATCCTATCCTTGTTGAAATGATCAGTGGCCTTCTCCAAATCCTTCGAATTGAATAATTTGCTCTTCTCAACATTGCCTTCTGGTGAAGACAGCTGTTGTTGCAACAAAAGACCACCGTTTCGTTTAAAGTACTTTTCCTTGAGCTTAGCTACTCTTCTCTTTTTGATGACTGTGTACAACCACCAAGAGAAAAGCAACAAATTTCCTAGTGCTCCAAGGTCCGCTCCAATGTCTGCAGGGGAAAAACATTGTAGGAGATAAGGTCAGAAATCTTTCCTACTTGTTAAGAATCTATTCATCGTTGTCATCACTGATGTTTCATGAATTTGATCAGAAGGAAAACATTTAGGGATACTATTTAGATTACTTCCCCATGAATTCATCAGAACAGCTGAAATGAAACTAATTAAGTTGTTTCTTCTGCTGGAATTTCATTTGGTGAGATTTTTATCAGCACATCCATACTGCATAACTGATCTTCCTTGTGAGGAATTTAGTGGACCACTCTAATCAATGTTCAATTGATCAAGCTGGCAAGGTTTTTGACGTTCTTAATATTAAGTACTACGTGGAAAAATGGACGAAAAAAGGGAAAGAACTTTGCATTTGGTTTGATAGATTTCAACCGGCAACAAATCTACTATCTTCTCATGCAGTATACATATGTATTGCACGCAAAGAAAGTTTCTTGTGCTGTTGCAAGAGGAAAGGGGTCATAGAACGTGACATGGTGGCTGGAATCGTCACAAGTGAACAGATGCTGATGTTAGAATGAAGGGTAAGCTAAACTCCTTTCTGTGTCTCATATGAACATAATTTAAGCTGTGGTATATCATGTTCGAAAACAATAAGCGCATAAGGAGGTCTATAAATATAGATTAGAAGATTACATACAGATAAGAAAGGATGTAGCTCTTTCCTTAACATCGGTCCTTCTATCATCACTGCCGCACTCATAGCTGCCCGGTTGGTTCACACAACTGTCGGGGCAACAAGTTAGATTTGAATCTCCACATTCGCTAATATCTGTAGAAAAAAGATGAAAAACAAAAAGGTATTAGCGGTGCATCCATCTCCATGAGTAAGTTGAGGATGCATTCACTATGTATAATATTGAGGCAGGAAAAAAAGAAGAAGAAAATAGTGTGTTTGTAAGATGGATCACCTTTCAAGACTTTTTATCGTGGACCCCTTTAATCGCATTAGAATTTAGATATTTATTCCTTTCCTTACCGACTTAAATTGTTCTTTATACGCATTAGATCGTTTGTTTTTTCCTAGACCAAAATCATATTAATACTTCCTCTTCCACCTAAGCTTAAATAAATGTTCCATCCCTTTGACTATTGCCATAAAATTTCACATTTCATTACCAAACATTTTTTTTCCTTTTTAGTATTCATTAGCTCGGTCACATGCAATTTCAAATATAACATGAATTTGGTCTTTTTCTAAATTCTGAATATTAATCTTACTTTAACATTGTTTAGGTTATTCAAGAAATTAATTTTAGTTAAACCTTGTTCAGTACCAGATTTTATTTCTTAGCATTGTTTCTTAACATGATGTAGTTTAGTTATGATTCTAATGATTTAGTATGAAGTTTGTGCCATGTCCTTTTGTCTTAATATATGTAATTACTCTCAATTGAATCATTTTGGTAAAACTACGGCCAGAAAGTGATATTATTTTCCCTTTTCCTACTTAAGTATAGAAATCTTGAAGGTTCTAATGTTATTTAAAGAAGAAAAACTGTGTGAATCTATAGTTTCATTAGTGAGACATGGGTCAACAATGAAGAAGACCTCATTGATTTTTCCAAAGAGCACCACTATACATATCAATTATTAAATTTGGTCTTTTACCCAGAGGGAAAACTAAAGAAAACTAAAGACCGGTTGTTTCTTATTAATTATCTTTATTCTGCTATTACTCTATCGCTGGTTTGAATTCTTAACCATCACCACAGAGCAATCATATAAACAAATAGATGGAGTAATACAAGGAAGACTTATTGCATGACAACAATGATCTTAAACACAAATCATATGAGTGGAAAGTAACTTTTTCCTTAAATGTGCTGAAATAGCTTTTACCACGATGAACACAGCGCAACACATGACCAAACTGATACATCTTTTGAGCATTTGCAAGTAACAAGCTAATTGAATGGTGAAGACTGGTGCAATAAGGATGCTTGTTCGCACATAGGTTGTTAATTCCATGGCTAAAATATTATGCACTGTCCTATTCCCTTTTATATACAGAAAATTGTTATCAATATAATTCATTCAACTTTGTGTGAATTCACTTTGTATAATCTTAGGCGGAAAAACAAGAAAAGAAGGCAGGAAAGCATGTATGTGATCATTAAACATTGTGGTTACTTCTTTTCAGAGAAAGACCTGGGGGAATGAACAAGCCACATTGCCGTATCGTGCCCGTAAATACTGAATGTAATAGCATGAACTATTTACCTTTGCATCCTTCAATAAGATAGGGGTTACCGTGATACCCACTCCCGCAAAAGCACTGCATAATTGGGATTTCATCTACATTGGCCTAGAGGCTGTATTCGTCACAGGTGAAAGAATCATAATAGTTGGACCTGTCTTTTGCTTTGTAAGCTTGCCGGGTAAGGTCAAGTGCAAAGTTGGTATTGCTTGCAATCCCCCATTCCAACACCACTGGAACAGTATCGTTCAATCTAAAATCATATAAACCTGTAGAGTCAGACCTCAAGAACCCGATGCCTGCCAGGAAAGCGTAATTGCACCCCTGATATTCACCTTCTTCTTTGAAATCCACACTAAAGCCCTGAAGGTCAAAGGGAAGCGTAGTCTGGCAGCATCTGTCCCTCCCGGAACAAGCACCATGATACGGGCTAATGTTAGTGCTGGTTCCAGCACATTTAGACCTGCAACCAACAACAGCTGAATCTGTTGTATTCACTGTTGCTAGGGTGTTGCAACCAACCGATATAAAGACGTTCCATCTCTGGTAGAAGACAAATGGACCTCCTTCAAAGCTCACCGACTCCCCAAGTCCGCCGCCCCTACAGCTTGCATTTGAGTAAATTAAAGGAAGACGGGCACTAATCAGACCATCGGGGAGTGAAATGTGGAGAACATGCAATCTAATCTTCTTTAGAATGGGAACCATGTTGTTTTGTAGGCAGATGTCTGGTACCAGTCATCCAGGAAACACCCGGCTCTCATGCCGAAGGGGAAGGGAATGGTGACGTTCCCACATGTTTCAGTACAGTGAAGCTTTGCAAGACTAGGTGCGGCTACTGATGCTTGTACCGTGAGGGAAACCAGAAAAAAAAGAATTTGAAATACCGAGTTCGACATGAGTTTCACCTCCCGGATGTGCATGGACCTAAACCTATGAAGAAAGGTCATATGGGCTGAGTCCCTTAATATTGTTTTTTGAAGAAGTGAAGAATTTTCATATACCGTAGGCATAACATTGTTCCAGCGCCGTTGCTTCCTTGTATCTCCGAGGATACTTCCTTCGGGATGGAAATATCAAAGCTTGACAGGTAAAGGAATTTCAGCAGCCAAGTGTGACAATTCCCATTGTTAGGCACATGATTTTGTCATCTTTCTTGTGAGAGAGGCTCGGAGCATTACCAAGATGACTGATTTTTCAAGATCTTTTACCGTGGACCCCGTAAATTACATTAGAATCGAGATATTTATTCTTTTCCTTATCAACTTAAATTGTTCCTTATACACGTCAGAACTCTTCAATTTTTCGTGAACAAAAATCGTTTGAATTCTTCCTTTTCCAAATTAGATTATATATTTTTCTAGGTCTTTGCTAATTGCCACAAAATGTCACATTTCATTGGCACTCTTGTGGCTTGGTATTGATTGGCTCGGTCACTTACGATTTCTGATTTAACATATGTATTGCCTTCCTTTAAATTCTGAATATTAATCTCAGTTTAGCATTGCTTGGGTTATTTAAGAAATTAATATAATTAAACCTCGTTTAGAGCTAGAGTTTAGTTCCTTAGAATTGTGTGTTTATAATTTGTTAAAAGCTTTTAATTTTGTTAGTTAGACATAGTTTCCTTATGATTCTTATGTTTTAGTTTGAACTTGGGTCCTGCTAATTTGACGGTTCTGTTATTTACCACAAATAACGGTGCTACAATGACCACAGAATCCCATTTATGAGGATTTGGCAACCGGAACTTGGGAAAGTCAGAGAGATTTTGAGAGATATTGAAAAGCAAATTCATGGGGTATTATTATTTTATTATGAAATGACAAGATCTTGAAATACTGAGCTTAGAATTTTTTTTTGTAGTTCCTTTTAATGGCATTAAAAATGTTTTCCCTTAGAATACTTTCAGCCAAATACCCAAAAAAAATTGCATGGATTACATACTGGTCATAACTATCCTCTCTTTTCAAATGAAAAAAAAATGCATGAACTTTTACTTAAGTGATAAAATTACTCATGATTAAGTTTTTAATTGTGATGAATTCACTCAAATCATCGATTTGGAACGCTAACTTTTGGGTAAAAAGAACTCGGTTCACTAACCCTGGCTCTTTCAATTTGGGGCTGCTATTTTTTTTTTCTATTTTCTCAGTGAAACAAACAAGTTGTTGATTAAAAAACTACAAATTTAAAATGTTTTGCAACGATGCTGCTATTAATAGTAATCCTACATTTATTTTCTCTTGAGATAAAGATGGTTAGATAATTTTTTTTTTGCGCTTATTGTAAAAATATCTAACACTGATAATGTTAATAAGTTCCTTGTCTATTCCCTTATTGCTATTTTGGCTGATTTTTTTTTTGTCTAATAGGAGAAATTCCACTCGGCAAGGCTAGCAAACCCACCAAGTGGGATTTATGATTTTCCCAAGGAACCGGGTAATGCTCCTTGGGAAAATATGTGGCGTACACACGACCGTTACTCACCGTTCTGCTCTCATTTCCCTTTGAACTTTGTGCCATGTCCTTATGTCGTAGTATATGTAATTACTTTCAATTGAATCATTTTGGTGAAAATGTGGCTAGAATCCTCGAAAGTTATATTAGTAATTTTTTTCCTACTTCAGAATAAGAATGCCATTTTTCTTCAGAATATTTAAAAAAAAAATTCTTTCAGGGTTCGTAGAAAGTAAAAAAGAGAAAAGAAAAGTTCTATATGGATAATATATTACTTTCAATTGACTCATTTTGGGGAAATATGGCTAAAAAGTATTATTCTTTAGCTTTTTGCTACTTAAGTATAGCAATGTTGATGGTTGTGTTATTTAAAAAAATGGTCGAATATTTTTTTTCTAGAGTAGAAAAGAAAAGTCCAATGGTGGGACATTTGTCCACAATTAAGAGGAGATTGACTTCTCCAAAGAGGACTACAATAAAAGACTTGAAAGTCGGTGTCTCTCTCCCCTCTTTTTCCAAGAGCCTTCTTCGTGCCGGGCAAGAGTTAACTTGGTCAGTTTGATTGGTCATTTTATAAGATTTCCACATTACAAGAAGATTTGGGCCCCGGTAATTGTTTAGCAGAAAAGAAAATTAAAGAGTTGGTCGCTTCTTATTAATGATCTTTGTACTGTTATTAGTCTGTCACTAGTTTGAATTCTCAGCATTAGGAAGACGTATCGCATGACGGATACACAAACCATATTAGCAGAAGCTAATATTTTCCGCGTTGAAACGCCCTTCAACATGATGAACATAAATGCAACATATGACCAAACTGACTGGAGCGACTGGAGCCCATGATACATCTTTTGGCCATCTGCAAGTCACAAGCTAATTGAATGGTGAAGGCTGGTGCAACAAAGATGCTTGTTTGCCGGACTACCCGTGGGTGGGACTGATGTAATTCTGCATTCATCAAATTGACAGCAAGTATTCATGGATCTCAAGATGAAGTAAAATCATCTTCATGCTCTCGATGTAGATGAGTGCGATTTGCCAAGTTATTTCCAAATTGGCACATAAACTGTATGGTGATGCCTGGCTAGTTACAAGACCTGAATATATCTGGAATGGGTACGATTAGACAGCTTTTTGATCTCAAACACCGACAATAAGTTCATAATCCACAAATAACTTAACCGAAGTTCTCCTAGCAGTAAACGAACAAGTGTCCTTCTTTCTTTTCGTTTTCTTTCGCTCCGAAGACCGATTCCCATGACAAACAGAGCTAATTCACCCGATAGTGGACCCTCTTGTGCTTTAATCACCTAATCTCTCAGTTTAGTCTCAAATATTTATCCTTCTTTAGGGGAAAGAGAGGAGATTAAGTTGGGGCTTTTGTTTGTTCCTTCTAGGTTGCAAGACTTTGAAGTCCTACTAGGGGAGAAAGAAAATAGAAACTTGTGGGATTAAATACTTTTGGGGGCGTTAGCTAGGGGATTAGGCCTTTGATTAAGATGCTTCTTTGACTAGAGGGGGGATGAGTTTAGGTGGAGACGAGCACAGGAGAGATGAGTTTAGGTGGAGACGAGCACAGGAGACTTCATGATTTGAGAGGAAAATCATGATAGAGGAGAGGAAGACGATGACCCTAGCTTGTTTTGACATGATAATTTCCATTAAATAACACATTGGAGTTTCGAAGATCAGAGCTTTGTATATCACCAGGCCTGGGCAAGATTAATGGAACGGAGAGGGCTAAGAACAGGAAAGAGAGATGCCAAGTTTTTTTGGAGTACATCCCTCCACATATTGAGAAATTCCTTTACCAAGGCAAATCAAAAGTTGGATGGTGACTCAAATATGAAGCTGTTTATACTAGGTACTTGGTAATATGTGAATCAGACATGCGATATCCAACACACACATAAACAAAAGCCTGGAGAAATCTCCGCTGGATCGCGGTCCGTGGACCCAATATGCAATCATAGCCGGTGGTCGAATGTGACTTACAGGTGGGGCCCACATGGTTAGTGACTAACAGAACGATTCCATGTAGACCTGGATTTACGCAAGAATATTGTCGAAAACCTGTGGAAAACAGGTTAATTGAATTCCCAATTAATGCAAACCAATTTGCACGTAAACAAACTTGGGAAGACCGGCATGGTGCGGACCAATGGATGACTCGTTGATAGTGGCCCCTGTGCTCTTCAAGACCGTTATCAACTGAGAACTTATATTAGAACGTGCCATTGACTTCCTCTGCAAAAGTGATAGAATAGAGAGGCGGTCGTTCCTTAGCTATTTATTGTGCTGAAGATGACTTTCCTTAGCCCACAAGCTTCTTGTTGGTGGGCCACCATTGAGGTTGGCTATGACAGTGGTTTATGCTTGCCTGTTATTGTAATGACCCGGTTTGATGAGGGTAGGGAATGGTCGTCGGGGTTAGAGGGCCTGGACAAGGAGTAACTCCAGGCATGCTTCGAGGTGACAAAGGGGGCATGAATAAACCGAATTATGTACCAAATATAGGAAGAGCAATTCTAGGATGTGCGTGTGTGCATGCGTGTGTCCAAAGTTAAGCGTGCTTAGGTGGAAGCACAATTAGGATTGGTGACCTCTTGGGAAGGTGCCCATCTATACGCCAAAGGACAAAATCATGAGGCTCGGTATAGAATGGGCTAAAAGCAAATGATACCTTATCGAGTTAATTCAGGATATCACAATGTATTATTAGAGCGAGACCTCCTCCTATAGGTGTGTGGTTTGGGGACGAACCAAATGGAAACACTGGTAGGCCCGTAATGGCCCGGTCCGATGAGGGCCGGAAATGGTCGCTGGGGCTAGAGGGCTTAGATAAGGAGCGGGTCCTAGCAAATTTTTAGGATGGTGAAGGAGGTAGGAATGAATTGAACATGGAGAGAGCGATTCTAGGGTGTGTGTGTGTGTGCCTTTTAATATAATAACAATGCTTAGATTTGGAACTCCAAAGTTAAGCGTGTTCAGATGGAAATGTTATTAGGATGGGTAAGATGCGCACCCATACGCCAAAGAGCAAAATCATGAGGCTCGATATGAGATGGGCTAAAGTGGACAATACCTTAGTGAGTTAATCCAAGATATCACAGTTATCCATAAAATCACAAGTTCTCGCTAAGTCATGATCGAACTTTCGACAAGATTGTACTGCACTCTTACCTTGTGTGGACGCAATTATGAACTGGTGACATGCCGATGGGGTTATGTTGATGAACTTGTCTCTAATGTCTCGATGGTGCTGAGTAGTTGTAACTCTTAACTCAATATTCTATAATGGATGCGTGACTCCTGTGATGACGTCCGTAGGAAATGAACATTGTTCGCTTGGCTAATCAACCTCTCGTTCTTACTGTCATTGTTCCGAACTTCGAAGTTCATACAAACACTTTCGCCATCGAATAGTTAAGAGTGTATGAATTGGAATGGAGAAAGATCTCGCAGATGACCTACTCTTAAAAATCCACATAGAAAGGTATTGCGAAGGTCAAGTACATTTAACGAAAATTAGGAATGGAGAAGATGCCATTTGGGCCGTGTACAACGTTCAACAAGCAATGGGATGCCCGGCGAATCGAAGGCGAGTGGATGTGGGCCTTGGCTGCAACAGAGGCCCCATTGGTCATGATATTGCTCATGATCCCTCTTTCTTAATTGTAGTTCGGGAGGTGATCATTAACTAAACATAGAATCTTCACATTGAGATCAAGAAAGAAAAAAATATAATGAAGTAGAAAATTTTTATAAAAAATTACTGTTTTGATGTTTTTCGGCGAGCAGATTTAATGCACATGTGAAAATATAATCACCCGAATAGAAGAGTTCTTACTCAAATAATTTGTAAGTACAAGAAATACACAACTCAAAAGAGCACACCCAAGGGGAACTTATGTTGGGGACAAGCAGTGTCCGGGAAATTCAAACCACAAAAAATTCCATTATTTAACTCAAAGATATCGTGCTCAGTTTATAATTCGATGTCGGATGTTGATTCTGAAGTAGTGCGATTTTCCCACGCGTGCCCCAGTTATGTCCAGTGAAACGCACAGAAGTTTCGTCCAGGTGTTGTACGGATGGCTTCTCTTATTATGGGATCATTCCTATCTTATTGCCCATTGATGCTTCTGCTGCAACATGTACGAGTAACTCTGTGGTTGCTGTTGCCATGTATTGTTAAATTGTGTCAATGAATGCGGCAAATTTCACAAAATGCTGAGTTTCTTCTAAGATATATGGCAATTGACTTTCTACTTTTTTTTACATCAAGAAAGAGTGTGACATACGGAATTATAATTTCCCGTCTTTTGACATATACACACAACAAAGTCCTGAAATTCTTCTCAAAGTAATCACTCATCTAAGAAAATCTAGATAGAACTACTTTACATCGAGTCACTGTACATGAGTGGGTGCAAGTCCGACATTGTGATTATGTCTGCGGACCCTGCAGAATCCCAACGTATATACTTTTCCCTCTTCTTTTGAATTTGTTCACGTTTCATGGCAGGATTCTCCAGCTTTCTAATGCGCTCCAGTTCGCTTGCCACTTCTTTCATTGTGGGTCGCATCTTCCCATGTAAGTTCAGGCACCCTCTAGCAAGGTTCGCAAAGGCGACGATTCCTTCTTCCTTGCCTTGCTTCAGAACTTGATCGTCCACTATGTCGAACAGGCAGTTGTCGTCCATTGATAGGAGGAAATAGCTTGCAAGGTTCCTCTGATCCTCGTCTCCAAGAAGTGAGACTGGCTTTCGCCCTGTCAGGAGTTCGACGAGGACCACACCGAAGCTGTACACATCGCTCTTATCTGTGAGCTGACATGATTGAAAATACTCGGGATCTAAGTACCCGAATGTCCCTTGGACTGCTGTAGTCACGTGAGTTTGATAGAGCGAAAGCGATTTGGAAGTGCCAAAGTCGGCCACTTTTGCGCGGTACTGGTTGTCCAGGAGAATATTAATAGACTTGATGTCCCGATGATAGATCGGGATTGATGCCGATGAATGTAGATAGGACAAGGCTCCCGCCACTTCGGTAGCAATTCGAAGGCGTGTGTCCCATGATATGAGAGAGTCACGTAAATACTGGAAGAGAGTCCCATTCGGTATGAATTCGTACACCAAAAGCGGCGACTCTGTTTCCAAGCAACACCCAAGTAGCTTAACCACGTTCCTATGGTTGATCTGCGAGAGAATGGCAATCTCGTTAATGAACTGTTCAACTTTTCCCTTATCGATTGCTTTTGACTTCTTAATGGCAACGATTCCTCCATCCGCAAGCATGCCCTTGTAGACGGTTCCTTGCGCACCTTGACCAAGTATTCTGTTCTTGTTGAAATTGTCCGTGGCCCTCTCCAAATCCTTAAAATTGAACAATTTATTCTTGTCAACATTGGTCTCGAATGAACACAGTTGTTGCTGCAACAAGAGACCCCCGTTCTCTTTGAAGTGCCTCTCTTTGAGCTTGATTTCTTTCCTTTTCTTCATGAAATTGTACAACAGCCATAACAAGAGAAGCAACAATAGTGCCCCTAGGCCTGCTCCGAAACCTGGTTTATTAAAGTGGCATAAGCATTACCAAAAGCAAGCATGAGGATTTGTATTGTGAAATAACACGGAAGCTAACGAATTATGCAATTCAAGTCTAACACTTGAAGAAGAAATTACCAAAATAATCAACAAGTAGGATAAGGACATTAGATATTTATGTAATTCGGTCCGAGTGTAGGTACCTACTACACTAGGAGAGTCCACCACTTATAAATCTAGATAATACAAAGTTTAGAATTGCTCAAGTGCTTCTCAATCCTATAACTTATAAGTATCATATCACAATATCTCATGATAACTCACTCGGAAAACTCATAGAGAGAACCCTAATGCCCTGTTGTTTGTTCTAGTGCATAATTACCGAATGGAATTCCATACACACACATACATTCAAATAGGAAACCAACTCAAATGACAAAACCACTCAAGCTAGGAATACTACTCAAGCTTGGAAACCTACTTGGATCGAGTTTCCTTTATGGGCTCAAACTCAAGACAAATTCTCAACAATCTCTATATTAGCTCAACGTTTGTAGCTAAGTAATAGTGCTCATCATATATGCCAACTCTCCCAACATCCCATGGGCGCTCAACCATCACAAATGTCTATTGAGTGTAATTACATTTTCCAAAACACACCCCAATGTATGTTGTCCACAAACATAGGAGAACCACTTTACATCATCACAATGTATACTAGGATTAACCGTATATATTCTTCATACGACACATGAAAGATCAATCAAAGTACTACCTACGCACTACTTAGACAAGCAAGAGTACTAGCATGTGAAGCATGGGATAGATGTTCTGTCTCCCTCCAAGTACAAACTAGCGGTATTGACAATTTATGATGTGCAGCAAGTAGGGCATTTATAGAGTTTTCAACTGCATATTAAAGCGTCTCGGTGCTTTCCTGAATAAGTCCTCTGAGTCACTCACAACCATTTTAGCAATCTTCACTCTTAGCATCTCCATACCCGAAACTATCTGTACTGCACCCAAATTATCAATTCCAATATTTGCATAAAATTGTTACTCAATCTCATCTAATTTGATCGAACACCTCGAAACTTAGTCAATTGTGACCTTGAAACAACAGTTGGCTTCTATGGAATCTAGCGATTCTATAGACATTGTCACATCTACTGCATTTTGAATATATCTAAGCTCTCCTTAAAGCTCTGCCTATTTCTGGACACCGTCCATATCTTTTTCGACAATCGATCTCTTACTCCTACCTCATGTGTGATGGCTATATCGCCATCACACACATCAGTACAGGCAGCGCAACCGAATTCTTTCCGCTTGGTATAATCAACCGGTTTACCTACCACGTTTCTTTAGGAGTTTTCCCATTAATTAATGGTGATGGTGATTTATTCATTAACCAACAAGCAATATTTGTTGTGTCGGCCCACAACACTTCACTTAATCCAACATTGGAGAGTAAAGTTCAAGAGCTCTCTCCAATGTGATTTTCTTCATCAGTTTTGTGACACTATTAGTCGTGGTGTATTGGTATTCCACTATGCCTTTTTTTGCACAAAACTAGCCAAGCTCATCTGAGCAACATTCCATTCCTTTATTTGTTCTCAGGCACATGTTCTTCATTCCTATTTGCTTTTCGATCATCGCCTTCCATGATTTGAACCAACTAAGCTTCTTGTTCTAGTGAAGACAAATCTAGACTTTCCTTGAAACGTCATCAATACATGCCTGGCATCACCCTTGGATGGAACTTGAGAAGGTCCCTAGAAGTCTGAGTACATGCAGCCTAAAATCTCTGAGGTCTGGTGAATTATCATATCGAACTTCATCGTCCATTGACTATCCATGTCGCAGTGCTCATGTAAGTTGAGCTTCTTGGTTTGGTGACCACCCATTAGACCCCTTTGACTTAGAAAAGTCATCTATCTCTCACTCGTGTATCCAAGTCTCATGTGCCACAACTAATATCGTGTCTTGACCAGAAACCTCAGATAATCTAGCAGAAAAGCCAATCATCATTGTTCCCTAAAGGAGATGCAATCGGCAATCTATCTTCTCCCGCATCACATTATGCATACTTTAGGGACCTTCAAAACTCAATCTTCAGTGAAGATCTGGTATTCAGACCCGTCAAGAGCATTGAGTGAGATAAGGTTCCCTCCTAGTTCTAATACATGCCTCGCGTCAAAATTTTCATTGCTTCATCATGCATTTTAATTAGAACGGCTCTTCCATTTACTACGTTTAGACACTTTGCGGTTGTCTCCATCTTAGATAATCAAACCTTGCAACATATGCTAGACTAAGTTATCTTTTTGTAGCTTCTTTTGCCACTTCTTAACAAACAAGGCAAACTTTACATCTTTCAAGGTAATCATAGTGCACTCCTTAAGTTGTGAATTAAGGAAGTGCTCAAAAGAAATGGATAGAGACACCAACAACATCATGCCTTACTTCTTACTAGGCAAGCCTTATTGATGTTCTTCAAGTTCATCATGAGTTTGTTAAACTCATCCAAATGGACTTTGATGTATGTGCCTTCAACCACCCAAAATTGAAACATCATTTTAAGCATATACAAGCAATTGTTCAAATATTTCATTGGATAAAGTGCCTCAAGTTTTGCCCACAACGCTGCAACATCATTCTATTCAGCCACTTCAATTAATACCTTATCGGTTTCTTCCATCATTTATGGATATTTTATCCTTGCCATTCAACACCTTCACTAAACCTTGAGTGTTGATAGGGAACGCATCTTAATGCTCCATATTTCAAAGTTATTACTCCCGTTGAACTTCTTCATCTCAACTCTTGCTTTGGATATAATTGAGAACACGATGTTTCCAAAAGGTGATCAGACAAGCAAAAACCACAAATCAATTCTAGAAACCCAAGCCTTAGATTTGATAGTAATTGTTGTGAAATCATGCATAAGCTGACAGATCTTGCAATTCAAGTCTTACATGAGAAGAAGAAATTACTATTGAAAAGATGACTCGAGTTTAAGCTCGAAAAAGAAACTTTCCTAATTTGAATAGTTTTGTAGGTGGAGTTGGTTTCCTATTTGAGTGGTCACATAGTTTGAGTAGGTTTTTTTTTCCAACTCCTGTCTATATATAAGAAGTGGGTCTTCTTCATGAAGAGTATCCAAGAGGAGTTTGTGCTCATGAATTACTTTCTGAGTGTTTGAAGGTGTAAAAATCTTGTCTTAAGATTTTACGCAATTCTTTCATGAGATTGAGATTATTTCATGAGGAATTGTGAGGGCTAAACATTATGTGAGTTATTGAGTGTAATTACGGGTTAAGGAACACAAAGAGTATTTGAGTAACTCGAGTGTGGTTGTAATCTTTATTGTATAGTTTGATCAATAGTGGAATTCTGTGTTGTTTTTCCCATGGACGTTAGTCACACTAGCAGAAGCACGTATCTGATGTCCGATTTCTTTCCTTTTTTTGTCAATTTAGTTGTTCGATCGCTTTTTTCTGAAACAATTGGTATTAAAGCAGGGTTTTGGGTAAGTTGAAGCAAATTGATGGTGACAAAAGAAGGAAGATTGAAAATCAACATATTTGATGGGAAGGACTTTGATTTCTGAAAGATGTAGATTGAGGATTATCAGTACCAAAAGAATCTGCACTTACCCATGTCTGGGATGAAGCTTGATTCAATGGGGAAGCTGATTCGGAATTATTAAATACAAGCGTTGGGTTTTATCTGGCTTGCGTAGTATTCAACACTGATGATGCTTGTAGCAAGGTAGAGCTTGTAGATCTAACGTTGCTCTTTAGCAAGGTGTGTGTTTGATCTTTCGATAGATATGGTGCAAAGCTAGATTTGCTTTATCTGTAATAGAGAATGTTGTGTCTGAAAATCCTTATGGAGTGATTAAAGGTGTAAATGGAGTTGGTATTCTAATGAGGTCCACAATTATAGCGAAGTTCAAGTGTTGCTTCGAATTGAAAGATGTCAGTGGCAGTTGAGTCCATGACGGGCAGTGAGAGAGTAGCAATGAAATTTGGATCTAGCTAAATGATTGTGACTTGGCTCATATGTCGTGCCAAGGTGGATTCGATCTTTCAATGGATATGGTGCGCCGCTAGATTTGCTTTATCTATAATACAAAAGGTTGGGTCTGAAAATTCTTATGGAGCGATTAAAGGTGCAAATGGACTTGGTGTTTTGATAAGGTCCATAGTTATGGCAAAGTTCAAGTGTGGCTTGGAATGGAAAGATGTTAGTGGAGGTTGAGTCCACGAGGGGCTATGGGAGGGTAGCAATGAAATTTGGATTTAGCTAAATGATTGTGACTTGGCTTAAATGTCGTGCCAAGATGGATTCGATCTTTCGACTGATATGGTAAAATGCTAGATTTGCTTTATCTTTAATAGAGAATGTTGTGTCTGAAAATCCTTATGGAGTAATAAAAGGTGCAAATAAAGTTGGTGTTCTAATAAGGTCTATAGTTATGGCGAAGTTCAAGTGTGGCTTGGAATTAAAAGATGTTAGTGGCGATTGAGTCCACGAGGGGCTATGGTAGAGTAGTAATGAAATTTAGATTTAGCGAAATGATTGTGAATTGGCTCAAATGTCGTGCCAAGATGGAAATTGTTGATGGTATATCTCGAATTTGAGCCTGAAAATGAAATTTTCCTAATTTGAATAGTTTTGCTAGCTGGAATTGGTTTCCTATTCAAGTGGTTACCTAATTTGAGTAGGTTTCCTATTTTGGATCCAGCTCTTCTCCATATATGAAAAGGGTCTTCTTCATGAAGAGTATTTAAGAGGAGCTTATACTCGTGACTTACATCCTGAATGTTTGAAGTTGTGAAAAACTTATGTTAAGATTTTGTGTAATTTTTTCTTGAGATTGAGAGATTATTTTATGAACAATTTTGAGGGCCTAACATTGTGCGAGTTAGTGGATATAATTGGGGGTTAGAATACACCGAGAGTATTTGAATATCTCGAGTATAGTTGTAATTTGTTTTGTATTGCTTGATCTATAATGAGATTCTATGTTACTCAACCCATGGATGTAGGGCACACTCACTGAACCACGTAAATCTAGTGTTTAATTTATTTCTCGTTCTGTCTATTTTGTTGGTCAATTGCGTGTTTTCTGCAACAATTACAGAGAAATCATGAGAAAAAATGAAGACATCAGAGATTTACATGATTCGGTCCGATAGTTGGTGCCTACTTCATGGGAAAAACTAGTGAAATCGGTGAAAAACTCTCCTTATGAAAATTTAGCATGTAATAGAACAGCCATCTAATCGAGCAGCAGCTAAAAAAACAAAACAGAGGTATTGGTGGATCGAGATTATGTATTAAGGGCGACAAGGAAAAAAACCTGGCGTTAGGTTTGACGTACTGTAATTGTTATTGAGACAATCAATTTAAGGACTATAAACTATATTGGCTACAATTGTAGGAAAAAATATGTGCCCAAATCAAACGTCAAACTTGAATTCCGAAGAGCTACGTAGGAACAACGAACAGCCAATCCACTGAAAACGCATGATGCAGTATAACATTTTCTAAATTGTGGGTTTTATCAATTACAGACTCAATCTTGCATTTATGTAGATGACAGGATGTGATATTCGCGAATCCGGGTGCAAAAAAGACGGCTAGTCCTTGTTCATAACTAATGACAGAACGAAGAAATTTGCTTACCTATGAGGACAAGTTTGATTCTCTTGCTTCCGTCTACACAATGATAGGAACCTCGTCGATTCACACACTTTCTTCCAGGGCAACGATTGGTCGGATCTTCGCATTCATCGACATCTGAACAAAAGATGACAATCAAAATTAGTAGGGCTTCGTCTCTTTATTGGGCGTTTACGATTGCATGTAAAGCTACTTCAGCCTCAAAAGAGCTACTTCTCTGTATTAGTACAGCGTTTCGATGTTGCGTATCCAATAATTGGTGTGATAAAATGTAAATGGTTTTACCTTCGCATCCATGTTTAATATAGGGGTTACCGGTGAAGCCCGTATGGCAAGAACACTGCAAAAATGGCATCAAATTGCGATATCCTAAATTCAAGCTGACTCTGCTGCAGAAATAGGAATCGTCGGAGATGAAGCCACCTTTGTAAATTTCTTGCGCAGCTTGGGAGGAATTAGCTATCCCCCATTCTAGCACCGCTGGGAAATGCCCACTCGCCTCCAACTCATCGAAGTCTATAGTTGAAGGTGTGAACTGCGACCTTTCTCCCAAGAAGGCATACTCACATTTATTCTCTGCCGTTTCGTTGTCCGGCCGGAAAGTGACGCTGAAAGCCTGAAGATCCGAGGTAATTGTGGTGTGGCAGCATCCATCGCTCCCCGAACAATTCATTTTCCTAACAATGTCGTGTTGTTTTTCGCATTTGGACTTGCACCCTATGATAGCAGACTTTGTGTTATCCAATAGAGCACTTATGTTGCAACCCACCGCAGCGAAGACGTTCCTCGACTCTGAGATGATGAACTGGCTTCCTTTCAAGCTCACAGGCGCAAAGCTTCCGTGTCCCCTGCAGGTCCCACTTGGCGAGTAGATTATAGGAAGACTGACGCTGATCATGCCGTTCGTTCCATCATGGTAATTGGGTAGCGAGATGTTGAGCACCCTCAATTTGGCCTTGTTCAGTGTGGGGATGGTGCCGTTGTTGCTTTCCTTGCAGACAATCTCGTACCACTCACCGAGGAAACACCCGATTCCAATCCCGAACGGGAAGGGAATGGCGATGCCACCACATGTTCGGGTGCAATTACCCTTCACCAGGGGAGGAGCTGCTAGTGATGCTTGCTTGTGAAGCAAAAGTGACACTAGAAGCAGAAGAATCTGAAACATTCTTGCTCCTGCTTCTTTTGTCAGGAAATCGTGGACTTGTTCGAGGAATGAACGGAGGGCACGGTTACTTATACGCCACTTACGCCTGTAGTCAAGGACCCTGGCTTATCCGAGGATACTTATTTGAGTAGAATTGTCAAAGCTTCAGATCCTTCCTGGAGTAGAAAATTCTCCACTGAAGTTGTCATCTATTTTGGCGGCCAAGCGAGAATGATGTCTCGATCGGGTTTGCTTTGATGGCAATGGCGAATGTCATTTTCAATCTCACAGCTGAATTTGATAAAGAAACTCATCAGATAAACACAAGATAATAAAATGATGAGACTAGGAGATATTTTCTTTTGTTCCCCGTTGAAATGTCTCCTTTGAGAAAGGCCATCAGTCTCATTTTCAGATTAAAGGACTTTGAAGAGTCGTTCTTTGTTCTGGAGTCACATTAGGACAGGGCTTGAAAGGTGACGAGAAATGGGGAATTTCGGAAATATCTGTGCATGTCCTCGTCGTGTGCCCCACTGTATTATTCTCTAGCTGACCATGACAGGACAGTGAAACCGAAGCAATATACTGGTTCATACTGAACAAGTAACTGTATATACTATAGCAACACATTAGTAAATATAATAAAAAAAAAGGTCATATTTTTTCTTATTAAATTTTCAAGTTCTTCTTTTGATGTGTAGTGCTTGGTGAACGCCACACGGAGGGAGCTTTTGGCCGTAATAATAAAATGGCACGTCAGAATGTTTTTGTAGCTAAATTGGAAGGTTAATAGAGAGAGAATTCATTGCACTAATTTGGTAAGTTTTAGAACTTAATTGGTGGATTATGTTGATTTTTACCCATTAGCGAGCACACAGGGAGCTTTTGGCTGTAACAATCAATTGTGTGGCGAGCTCATGAATTCTATCTCAAAGAAACTACAAGTGTTTTGGAATCGTGACAAAGTCTGCTCCTAAGAATTTGTGTCATTTTTTTTGCAAGATTAATAGAGATTGTTTTGTGAAAAATTGAATGGGCTAAATACTCTAAGTTATTGGCATAACTGGAGCTGGGAAACACTTAGAAAGTTGTAACTCAATTGTGATTGTAATCTCTATTTTATCCCTTTGATCTATCTTGGAACCCTGTGTTGCTCTCCAGTGGAGTCGGTCACACGGACCAAACCACTTAAATATGGTGTCCAATTAATTTTCTTGTTCTATTTATTAAACTTTTCGATCACTTGGTTTTGAAATAATTGGTATAAAAGATAGGTTAGGCTGACTTGAAGTAGATTGATGGTGACGGAAGAAGGAAATGTGAAAATCAACAAGTTTGATGGGAAGAATTTCAGTTTTCAAAAATGCCTATTCTGGACAGGAAGAGAATGGCGACGTTCCCGCATGTTTCCACACGGTTACACCTTGCAAGTCCCGGTGCAGCTCCGGATGCTTGCTCCGTGAGGGAAACCAGAAGAAAAGGAATTTGAAACACTGAGCTCGACATGATTTTCACGTCTCGTATCTGCGTGGACCTAAAACTATGGAGAAAGGAGGATATTGACAGAGACCCTAAGTAGTGTTATTTACGTGGAAGGAGGGTTGTATTGTACGCATTGTCTTGTTACAGCTCTATCACGTCCTAGTATCTCTGACAATGCTTCCTTGATGATAGTAATATCAAAGCTTGAAAGGTAGACGACACCAATTAAAGCAGCAGCTGAGTGTGACTTCTCCCATTGTTGGGGCCATAACTTTGTCCTCGTCTTTCTCGTGAGAAAGACTTGGAGCGTTATCAAGATGAATGACTTTTTGTCATGGATTCCGTTAAGCACTTTAGGATTGAGCGACAAAGGAAGATTGAATTCGATAGCTTTTAACTCTTGAAAATGGAGTTATATCCGTCTAATAGTTTCTAGTCCGCCAGCACGAACGCAAAATTGAAACTATTATCATGAGTGGACCGACTTTTGATGACCCTGCTCTCATATTCCTACTTCCTTTTCTCTCCTTTTCGAAAAGGAAAACCATTTTCAACAACAAGAATCTCTTTTAAAATGGTGAAATCAACCAACATATTTATGCTAAGACGACCAAGACATTTTCTCTTGACGAATGAAATGGGCTTTGGCATCTTTTCAATCTACAAAGGAGAAAGCAAAATCACTTTTCCTAAAGCAAAAGTGGCTTCCTTCATAACTTGTTTATGCGATGTGCGTGTGTCACGGTCTTCTCCTATTATTGAAGCAGAAGTAATTTTAATTGTTCTTAGTCCAATGCTTTTCATGCTCAAGCAATCAGTAAAAGTACTTAGGAACGTTTTTTTGGGCCCCCCCAAAACAGGAAAAAAGATGTGCGTGAATCATGTGGGAAGTCTTTTGCTTCCCCAGTGAAAGAGATTGCGCCCCATGCACTTGGATTGATTAAATGTGATTCTTGCTTTAAACAAGTCTTGTTAATTCGCTAATGCTCTGGATCATGCTGTGAGAAGTATGCTGAACTCTTGGCACTGTTTTATTTTTTAATTTTTTGGTAAAAATAAATGTAAGAAACTATTTGTGGTACCGACGAGGGCAGAGAGAGACTACAGAGCCAGTTTTTTTGAAAAAAAATTTAGGTCCATAAAAATTTTAAGATCAATATCCAAAAAATGTTCAGTCACAAAAAGTTGTGCATTGTGATCATGAGTGGTCTTCCCCAAAGGAAGGACATTATCAACCGGGCATCGCATGTGAATATCTAATCAGCGTTCATATCTGGGATTACTTTTTTTTTTTTTTCGCTGGGATAACTTCATATATATGAAGAGAATTTGAAACATCAAGTTCGATATGATTTTCACATTTCGTACGTGCATGACCTAAATGTATGGAGAAAGGGGATAGGGGCCGAGTCCCTTAATATTGTAATTTAAGCGGAAGAAGGGAAGAATTTTCATGTACTATACTCTCAGATGTATTTTTCGATCATGCACCTGTTCATAATTTGAGATATGCTTTTTTTTTGGTAAGGGAATTTGAGATATGTTCGGGCTTGATTACTTTAATAAAGTTGACTCTGAAAAACTGAAACTGAAATCAAGTCGCAACTCTCTTCGACTTTGAAAACCAACTGGCGAATCGAACTGGCCAAAGGTTGATACAGACAGGACGCTTGTTCCCAAGAGTACAAGTGCAACTCTCATGGAGTCCTTACAACAAGCTGCAACATTTTCTTGATACATGAACTGGAAAAAACATTCCATCTTGTTGAATAGTCAAAACAGCAAGTTCCCCCGATTTATTGACTAGTCTACGAGGTTTCTTCCTTCGTCACCCCTCAGCGAAGAGATTGGGTTTTGTCCCGTTAAGAGTTCGACAAGGACCCCGGGAAAACTGTACACGTCTCTTCTATTCTGTAAATTGACTTGTTTGGAAGTACTCACGGGTCTGTTCTTCTGGGTGATAATGCCAGAAAGAGCTGCCTTTATCGTTGTGTCACGATGTGTGAATGGCTGTAAATCCGAAGATGTTGCTCAGTCCAAGTCCACACGATAAGACTCTCTCGATCATAGAAATATCGAAGCTCGAGGACATCAATTCAAGTCCCATCTATATGGAACCAAGTTGCACGTAAACTAACGTAAACTAACTTAGATTGGCATGGTGGGATCCAACGGATGACTTGTTTATAGTGGTCCCTGGGCTCTTCAATAATGTTATGCCCCGAGAACTTGTATGAGAACAGTTCATTGACTTAAAAGTTTCCAACAGTGATAGAATAGAGAGACAATGGGTCCTTTGTTAGCTATTGCGCCGAAGATGACTTTCATTGGTCCACAAGCTTCAAGTTGGTGTGCCACCACTAAACTTGACTAGGTCAGTGGTCTCGAGTCTACCTATCATCCACAAGATCAAAAGTTATCGCTATGCCATGATCGAGCCTTTGACAAGCACAAATTGCTACCTTATGTGAACATATTTATGGACTCTCGACGCGTCGGGTCGGTTATGTCGACAAGCTTATCTCTAGGGTCTCAAGTGGTGCTGAGCAGCTATAATCTAAATATGATATTTTGCAGTGGATGCTTGGCTACGCAACTCTTTCATTCTTACGATCACTGTTGCGTAACTTCTACGTTAACACAAAATCTTTCACCATTTGATATAATAAGAGTTTATGAACTGGAAATGAAGATGCAGCTCGCGGATGGCCTCCTGTGGAAAAATCCGCACAAAAAAAATCACAACAATGGACAAGTACAAGGAAAGGAGTAGTGTGCCATTTGGGCCTAGTAGAATGCGCAGCAAATCAATGCCATTTTTGGGATTTTTATCGAGTGAAACAATACAATTTTCGATGGGAAAAGCACCAAAAAAGTCATGACCCTATTGCATTGGTACAAATTCAGTCATAAACTTTTCAATTGAACTAATTTAATCTTAAACATTTTCATATTGATATCAATTTGGTCCGTCCTGCCAATTTAGGCCGGAAATCTCTAACGTAGATGCCGGCTGTCTTACGTGACATGACCAGCATTGACATTGACATTTTTAATAATATTTTAA
This sequence comes from Syzygium aqueum, assembly GCA_031216185.1. Lineage (NCBI taxonomy): Eukaryota > Viridiplantae > Streptophyta > Magnoliopsida > Myrtales > Myrtaceae > Syzygium > Syzygium aqueum. The sequence goes on from CM062241.1 coordinate 10,039,398, forward strand.
TAATATTTTGAATTTTTTAATAATTTTTTTTTCGAGGCCGTCTCGACCCTTGCCCAGGCCGTGAGGGTATAGCCCTTGCCAGAGTCGGTGAGGGTGACCCTTGTCCATGCCGGGAGGGTCGAGCCCTCACCAGCCCTCACCTGTGGCTAGTCTTCGGCCATGGCTAAGTACTGGCCACAGGCAAAGGCAAGAAAAGAAAAAAAAACAAGAAAGGAAAAAAAAAGGAAAAAGGGAATTTTAAAAAAAATTATTAAAAATATCCACATCAGGACCGACCATCCGTTGACGGTGCAACATACGACGGCTGGCGTCCACATTAGCTATTTTCGGTATAAATTTGAGATTTCGATTCTTGATTATGCTTGTTGGTCGGCCATGCTTCGGCAATTCCTTTTCGTTGTTGTTTCTAGTTCAGGCGAATGGACGTGGGCTTACGGGGGCCCTGGCTACAAGAGAGGCCCATTCAGGTGGATAGTGAACTTTAGGAAGAAGAATTGGGGGTTTTAGAGAAGTAAGCACTTATTAAACTTTCCATTTTAAAAAGTAAAAAATTCACAGAGAAAAAAAAAACACAAACGCCAGAGTTTGAAAAACTATAGAGAAAAGAGAAGCCAATATTGGTCATGATCCCTCTTTCTCACTTGTAGTTTTGGAGGTGATTATCAACCGAATAGAAAAGTAGATAAAATATTGAAAAAACCACAGTTACTAATGTTTTTAGTAATCGGATCTAATGCACGTGTGAAAATACAATCATCTGAATACAAAAGTTCTTACTCAAAGAATTTGGTATGTGTGAAGTTCTAAACGACAATGGAAGAATTATACACGCTAAGGAGCGCATCTAAGGGGATCTTATGTTGTCGAAAAGATCCGGGAAAGTTTGAACTACGAAAAAGTCCATAGTTTAATTTCACGATTTTGTGCTTAGACATGAAAGTAAATTATGATCCCCAAGAATTTTGTTGCGATAAACAACATGACTTGTGTTCTTTAAGGGCAATTAATCAATGGAAATATCATGGAAAAATCAATGGAAATATGGAAAAAAGAGTATCAAACATCTTCGATACTAAAAGGAGGAGTAAATATTGTGGAAAATTACCAAAAAAAAAAATCTTAAACCTATTGTATGGATGCCAATTCAGTCATAAACATTTCAATTTGGCCAATTTAGTCATAAACCTTTTGACAATTTACTAATTTAGCATTTTCGGCCAGAAATCGCTGGCATGGACGCTGGCCATGCTGCCAGCCAGCCATCACTAACGTTGACAATATTTGTTGTGCCTCGTAGGACGGCTGGTGTTTATGTCGGCAATAACCATCCAAAATTGGGTGGAGTGACTAAATTTGCAAATTGTTTAACGGTTTTGGAATGAATTGACGAAATCGAAAGGTTTATGACTAAATTGGTATATGTACAATAGATTTATGACTTATTTAGTAATTTTCCCAAATATCGTTTATCTATGAGTTGGTCCATGCACAATTGATTTCTATTGTCTTTGTTTTGCTATTGATATGTGTAGTTCGGGTGGCGAGTTTGATACATCACGTGGTGAGGATTTAAATGATACCTTGATCCAAGCATCCGGAGCATTAGTAGCTGGCAACAATCCCTTTATATTATATATTAAATTATATCTCGAGTTTGAGTCTGTATATGAGACCCAATGGACACTTGGAGTATTTATTGCTCAAAGTCAAGTGCAAAAATGCTCAACACTGTGTAGACAGAGAGGAAGAAGCAAATTCTGAACGTTCCCTGCACATGGAAGAAGTTTTGGCCATATTTGTCTTTTATTAATTAAATGTGCCCATGGAGCAAGTCTTGGCTTTTCTCTCCTACTTTTATGCATGTCAATGTAGTTGGACGTCCAATTTCTCCTCCATTAAATGCATGCACATGGCCCATAGAAATTGGTGGACGCCCCTTGATCCTTCAGAGCCGTTGACACCTACATTTTAATTTTTTCATTTACTCATTTATTAAATAAAAAATTAAGAGTAGATCCTAACTTCTAAAAAAAATATTATTGCATTTTCATATTATGTTTAAGTTGGACCTTGCTCATGTTTGGCCATTGATAATTGCGCACGAAGAGTCCATTCATAAACATATATTTGACCATCAAGAGATTCGGTTCCGACCGCCCCACGCCGGCGACCAGCCTAGCCATCGCCCGTCGTTTGCCTCACGCAGCCATCGCCCCGACCGGGCCACGCCGCCGTCCGTCGCCGCAATTGTCTGTTGCCAGTCCGCTAGAGCAGCGCTTCTCGCCGGTCCGGCTCCGCCTCGTCCAGCCGCCGCGCTCCACCGTTCCGGCCGCCGTCGCTGCTCCATCTGCCACCACCTCAGCACCTTCCCAGACCAAACAGCTCTGCCCAGTCGCTCGCAGCAGTCGTCGCCGGCCTGTTCCAGCCGGGCGCGTGTTGCGTCACTCGCCGGACGTCCGCCGCCCGTCTCCGACTTTCACCACCGCTATCCAGCACCCCCAACCGTCGCTACCAGCCGCCAGCTTCGCCTGGAACAACCTCAGGCCGTGCCGGAGCAGCCCCCACAGCGGTCGCTTCTTCGTTGCTTCCGTTCGCCGTCGTCCACCGCTCGCCGTGCCGAGCCGGAAACCACCGCAGACCGCCCTTGTCGCCACTGTGGTCCTTGCATCTTTAGCAACGTTAGCTGAGTAAGTTAATCCCTAATCTCGTGTTTAGGGTGTTAAACTTGCTTAGGGTAGTTTAGATTAAGTTTAATTAAGGTTATGTTTAGTTAATTGGGATTAGGCGATAGGTTATCGGAAAGTTTGATAGGTTATCGTGATGTTTGTGATAAGTTACCTATTATTCTATTAAATAAATTATTTTCGAATTAAATATTAATATCTTATTATTAAATAATTAATTTCCGAAAATTAAATATTAGTATTTCGAATGATTTTCAATATCGAATTGTGATCGTTTATGTTGGATAGTGATTCCGAAGTTGGATTTTACCGTATAAATTAGCATTTTAGCTAAATGATTTGAATGATTATGATTCGAGAAAATATTTTGAATTTTTGAAAATGAATTATTTTCAGATATTATTAAATAATTAATTTCCGAATTTATTCATTATTATTTGGGAAAATCTTGAATCTCAAATTATGATTTCTAGCTTGAATGGTGGCGATTATGTTGTGCATCGTCGTATTAAATTGTTTATATGACAAATTGCTTTGAATGGAAGTATTCAAGGAAAGCTTATGAGATTTTTGGAATTAAATTATTTTATTGTTATGCCAAGAAATGATAGTGATGCTTTATGGTTGATAAACGTGTTTGGCATCGAAGCTTGCAAGAATTGATTGACTGTTTGTATGTGTGACCACTTGGTTTGTTATGCGGTACTGTGTGAGTACTATTCATGGATGCATGGGCTAATTGAAAAGATAATAATTGGCCGGAATGCTTGTGTACTCGTGTGGTCACACGTCGGAGCCGTCTCGCTGTGTATCGCTTGACGATGCCCGGTTTATCGAGGTCTGCTGCGTATCGCGCTTGGTTTATCGGATGCCTGGAGATTATCTGGATTGCCGATACTCCGAATGCTAGGTCGCGGCCCGAGGGTGGATCCGATACTCTTTACGGGATACTATCTTACTATGTATTGTTTGATGTTGCTGTACTGGAATGTCGTCATCTTCTGTATCGTTTGATGTAGCCGTGCTCGACGGGGTGGGACGGAGCTTGGTTTTTACCGGAAGACTACCATCTTGCTGCAGATCGCTTGATGTGTAGTGGCCCCGAGGGGGCGTAATAACTGGAATATGTGTGATGTATATTGCTTGGTTATGTGATAGAAACTGCTAGGCATGATATGGGACGTGCCCAAATGAATTCTATCTTATAATCGAGACACGCGCGCCTGTGATGCATTGATGTGTGGAAAATCTATTTAAATGTTTCGAGTATGTGACATGTGCATTTCATCAACGAGTATACCAAGGCGAGGTAAGGATGTCTGTGGTTGTTTAATGATGTTACTGTTGATGTTGTATTGCCTGGTTAGGGACCTCGTGCGAGTTGGCCTTCTAAACGGGGCTTAGGCCGTTAACTTATTGAGACTTTCGTCTCATTTGTTGTTGTTAACCATTTTCCAGGCCCTTAGCATGTTGATGCACCCAGTTTAGTTCAGGGTGTCTGGAAGCTGGCTTTTTGGGATTAACCTGTTGGTGGAGTAGATTGACTCCAACCTGATATCTTTTTGTTGGCTTTTTATGGAAATGCCCGAAGTGGGCTTGTAAGAATGTTCCCAGGGATTAATCAAGTGAAAATCAAAATAGTGTTGTGTGACTGTTGTGATTTATTTTCCTGACAATCTCTATTTATTATTGTTGTCCGGGGATTATTGTGATCGCTTCCGCATGCGTAATTAAAAGATAAAATGAAGGGTCGGCGATGAGTCTTGGGATGTTGCATCTTAACGACCGAAGAGGTGTATTGCGTGCTCGCGGGGTTCTGAGTGTGACACGTAGAAATCCCACCTAGTGGGGCAGCCCATCTCAGTCTCATGACTCTCGGCCTCTATGTCAATTTTGTGATAAATACTATCACACGGCCAAGACTTGCTACCGTATTCGAGGCCATCCAAATACCGAACCTGTTGTGCACCACACAACAACGACACGTTCAGCCTTGCAATGGCTTGTTGATTCATGAGCATCCCACCATGTCACCAACGACTTAACAAACCTATCTCTCCACTCGGAATATGAAGGACCAGATGACATTGTTATTGGCAATGGGATAGGTTTGAGTGGTTCACATGTTGGGACGACAAAACTTGTGTCTCCCAAAAACACCTTTATTTTACCTAACACACTTTGCGCACCGTCCCTTACTCAAAATTTAATTTCCGTCTCTAAATTTTGTGCCCAAAATAATACTTCTATTGAATTTTTTGCCATGTTCTTTTTGGTGAAGGATCTTTGAACGGGAGCTACGTTGTTGCGCGGCAAGCATACACACGAAGTTTATCGGATGCCACTCTCCCTACGGCCACACAAAGACCAACCCATGGCGTTCATGGGAGAGAAAGCGGGTCATTGCGACTAGCATCGACGTTTGGGACATCCTTCTCTCTCCATTTAAAATTATGTAGTTAGGACTTTTTCATTACCCATAAGTCCTACGTCCAAATCCATTTCCAAATCATATTGTGATTCGTGCCAATGCAATGAAAGTCATCATTTGCCATTCAATGTTTCTACTCTCTCGAGTCAAAATCCACTAGAACTCCTATACACCGACATTTGGGGTCCTGCTGCGGACACCTTGGTTGATGGTTTCAAATATTACGTTTCATTTGTCGACCATTTTACAAAATACATATGGCTTTATCTTATGCAAAAAAAAAAATCCCACGTTTATGCAATTTTTAGTGCTTTTAAACGAATTGTCGAAAAATAATTTCAACGTCCTATTATCTCTGTCTACTCCGATAGCGGAGGTGAGTATCTAAAACTCAAAACTTTTTTCACTACACACAGTATTTCTCACCTCACCACTCATCCTCACACCCCACAACACAACGGCACCGCCGAACGGCGACATCGCCATGTTGTAGAAACGGGCTTAACTTTACTTCACAACGAATCTCTTCCAACCTCGTTTTGGTCCTATGCCATTCAAACCACTGCATATCTCATCAATTGACTACCCACCCCAATCCTTCAGTATTAATCTCCATATCAAAAACTTTTCAATCGAAAGCCAAACTATCTCAAACTTCAAATTTTCGGATGCTTATGCTCTCCATAGCTCCGCCCATATGCCCAAAACAAGCTTGATAACCGTTCCCGTCCGTGTATATTCCTTGGCTACTCACTTTCTCAAAGCAAATACAAATTCAAACCCCAAACCAAACGCGTTTATAATTCTCGTCACGTTGTGTTTCACAAACACATTTTTCCATATGTCACAATAAACTCCTCACCTCCAAACCCATTACCACCTACGAATCCCACATGGATCCAACTCCCAATCACTGCCCAACAAACGAGTCCAGCCTCGCCTCCTATCCCAATGTCGATCCAATCGCAAGCTCCCACAATTGTTGCCGACCCACTGCCTGCTTCCCACGCAACAGTTGCTTCTCTAGTTCACAGCACTAACTAAACCCTACCCCATCGGACCTACCTTCCTCATCCTCTGATCCACCACCACAATCGGCGTTACCACCACCTCCACCGACTGCAACCCGCAGCCATCCAATGATTACACGATCTAGGAATAACATCTTCAAACCCAAACAAATTCATCACACCACTAAACATCCTCTACCCGACATCATCGAACCAACATGTGTTACTCATGCCATGTCTGAGTTTAATGCACTACTGCGCAATGGAACATGGGAACTCACCCTTAACATAAATTCCAGTAATGTTGTTGGTTGCAGGTGGATCTTCCGGATTAAACACTAACCTGACAGCAGTATTGAGCACTACAAAGAGTATCTTGTTGCCAAAGGCTTTCACCAACGGCCCAGGATTGACTACAAGGGTACCTTTAGTCCCGTTGTCAAACCGACCACCATTAGTGTTGTGCTTTCTATTGCATTGAACCGAGGATGGCCACTTCGGCAACTTGATGTCAACAATACGTTCCTCCAAAGGGATCTCAAGGATGAAGTATACATGACTCAACCTCCAGGGTTTATTGATCCGACTCGACTGAACCATGTGTGCAAATTGAGAAAAGCTATTTACGGATTAAAACAAACGCCAAGGCATGGTATACTGCCCTTGTTCATTTACACCATGGGCCCAATTACAACATTCTTCCTTGTCTACGTTGACGATCTTGTCATCACAGGCAATGACACTTCTTTCATCGCCAAATTCATTAAAGCACTGTCTACACATTTCTCTATAAAAGATTTGGGACCACTTCATTACTTTCTTGGCATTAAAGTGATCACAACCAAGATGGGTATACTTCTCTCTCAACATAAGTATATCCGTGAGATTCTACAAAAACACAAAATGGATGAAGCCAAGGAGGTAGGCACTCCATTGGCAGTGGGAATCAACTTATCTGCCAATGATCCCGCTGAGGCAACCAATGCAAGTGAGTATCGAAGTCTTATTAAGGCCCTTCAATATCTCACTATCACAAGACCGACATCATATTCTCCGTCAACAAATTATCTCAATTGGTCGCGACCCTAAAAATTTTTTATCAATTTTCTCGGGCTAATGGATTATTAAGATTGAAGTTAACTCGGGCCCTCCCAAGCCCTACCAATTCGCAACTTAGGGTTTAAGTTCTTAACATGCAAATGTTTTCATGCTTGGAGTCGCCACTAATCATTTTACGATGGGCTGATTAGAAACCTAAATAAAACATAGGGAGATATGTTTTATTCCTACGAACCAGAGATTCTAAGCCCGGGGACTTGATTACGCTAGATCTAGTCTAACGCCCTTTCGGTACCTTTTCTTTTCAAAAATGTTTTGGCAGGCAGTTTGGATCCATTTTAACCTATTTACTAACATGTGAGGTGTTCATGCGAGTGCGCAAACCACCAAATTAACACCTAGGAAAGTATTAAATAAATTGCAAGCTTAGGAGAATAACTTACCTCGAGCCGACGCAAGCATCTGCATTGTTAGCTAGAAAATCACATCAATCAACTCTAATATGATTTCTAATTAACAAGCATTCACTCAATTTCTTTTTTTTTTTTATTTTCACTTATTTAAATGAAACCTAATCTATATGCAAAGACGTGCAAAGATGACATGCGATTTAATGCACCCTAACATGCAAATTATACGTCATGCGACGACGTGTCTTAATTCTAATGACGGACGAATGAATAATTATTTTTGGTATTTTTCAATTGAAATTCGGAATTAAAAATATGCCTAAATTAACATGCAACTTAATGACTTCCTTTTTTGGTATTTTCTATTGAAAATTCGAAATTCAAAAATACCTAAGTTAACATGCAATCTATGATGGCTTAATCTACCATAGAATGACCTATTTTTGGGATTTTTGTGTAAAATTCGGAATAATAAAATAACGTGAATAATCCGTTAGGATTAAAACAATACCTAATCTAAACTAGGAAACATGCCACCTTAGGTCCCAATTTAAATTAAATACTTATCTCATCCTTCGGGATATATTCAAAAATCCTAGACATGCAAAATTCTAATTTAAATCTAGCTAATATTTTTGAATTTTTCTGTTTTATTCGAAAAGGAAAATAATTTAAACAAAGATAGCATCCACATTCAAATCAACCACGCGATCCGCCAAATTTGTTTCAAACCGGATTAGGCACAAAATTCGAACTATCGGTCACATCTATAGGGTCATAGATATTAACGGATAGTCGCTCGTTCAAATTTGGAAAGCTAATGAAATTCATCATCGTATCCAAGTAGTTATGGATAGGATAATTATTTCCCGTATCGCCGCGCATCGAACCTTAGGGTTAAGGTCAAATAGTCGTCCATGTACGTTGCTAAATTAGGAAACTTTCCTAATTTGAATATTCAGAAATATTGCGGATATCACAAACACTATCTTAAGATATTTAAATATTCACGTGATATTCACGAAATATTCAAACATGCAAATCAGGAAATTGAATATTCTGAAAATTTATCGGATAATGACAATTACCTAATTTGCAGATAACTGCCGAAATTCGAATTCGGTTCGGGATCGGGATCGACTTCGCGGATCGGGATCGGGACGACGACAGTGAGGCACGGCACCGGCGGGACTCACGGCAACACGGCGGCGAACGGTGGCTCACGGCGTCGGGACGGTAACACCAGCTGGGCTGTTCCGGTAGGCTCAGCGGGCGGCTACTCCAGCAGGGTTCGGCAACGGCGTGGGCATGAGGCGGCGTGGTGCGCCGGTTTGCGTGCTACTCCGGCGCGGCGGGGACAGCGACGATCACGGCGCTGTGGACATTTCAGGGGTGTCTTCGAGTGAGGACGGTGACACGGCGGCAGTGGCTGTTGACGCGGCGGTGCGGTTGGGGCGGTGATGCTGCTGGCTTGGCGGCACGGCGGCTGGAGGTGCACGGCAACAGAGAGGCTGTGGAGGGCAGTGACACCACGGCAGAAGGCAGCGAATGGCGAGGGGCAGCACGGACAAGCGGTGTGTGGCGCGCGGGGCGCGGTGGTTCGGCGAGGCAGGGGCAAGGCATCTTCGGGCTGCCGGCGGGAAGCAGCAGCGTCAGTGGGAGTCGAGAACGGCCGTCGTGGCTTGCGGCGGGCGGCGAGGCGCGCGGCGGACGGCGGGAGGCAAATGCGGCGGCGGTGAGGCTGTCGCGGCGACGGTGAGGTAGACGCGGCGGCGACGAGGGGTTCGGCAGCCGCGGTCTCCCTTTCTCTTTCTTACTCTCACTCTGTCTCTCTCAAAATTTTTTTGACCTGAAAATTCTGACGTGTCCCCCTTAATTCTGACCTAATGTTATGTTTATATAGATTAATCTAGGTCAAATTAAATGGGCTTGGTAATCCTAATGGGCTTAGGTTTGGGCTTATGCTCTAATTAACATTAAAATGGGCTGAATTAACTTGGGCTGAATTAAGCTCAAAATATAATGGGCTAAATTAAACCCAAATTAAAACAACCGAGCCCGTTCGTCTTGAAATTCCCGGCCCCCTTACATTCTGAACGTGCCGAGTCTTGTTCAATGAAATTTAAACGCGTTCGCCATCGCCGGTCCGATGCAATAATGCAATTAAATCTAAATGAACCTAAACTATATGTTATGCAATTTAAATATTTTTGTTTAGGGGTTAAAAATTAATCCCTAATTTTCTATGCAAATTGCACTAAATGTTCGGTAAAATTTAGGTGTCAACAGCTGCCCCTCTTTGAAGGTGGGCTCGCAGAGGTTGCATTTAAAGACTAACTGATACCTAAATTTCAACCATGCAAATGCAATGAATGTTGTTTTTGTCGGAATTATGAGTCCCATTTTGAAATGCATTAAGAAATGATGCATGCTGACATGAAAGAAAAACATACCTGGAATTACTTATCTGACTGGTGCGAGATAATGCAATTCGGGGCATGACTTTGACTTTGTATGTTGTTTGGCAAATATCTGGGCTCAGTCCCATAAGTATTGCTAATGAACTGTCGATGAATTTCGGTGATCTGCAATTAAGTCAAAACACACGAAGAAAGCTCGACGTAAAAAAAAATAAAAATGTAAAAACGGTCCGACCTTTACAAACTACCTACACATCTCCATAGGTATTTATAAAGATCTGGCCGCTACGTCTATACATCGCCATAGGTGCGTCACGGGGGAACTCAAGAGGATATTCCGACCCTTATAAGATACCTATACATCTCCATAGGTATTCATAAGGATTTGACCGCTTCACCTATATCCTTGACTCATAGGTGAGTAGAAGGTGAGTAGCGGGGGAACACCTGGGGTTGAAGAATATTCCGACCTTTAAGATACCTATACATCTCTATAGGTATTCATAAAGATTTGGCCGCTTCACCTATATCCTTGACTCATAGGTGAGTAGCGGGGGAACATCCGGGATGGGGAGAATATTCTGACCTTTATAAGACACTTATACATCTCCATAAGTACTTATAAAGATTTGGCCGCTGCGCCTATATCCTTGACTCATAGGCACGTTGCGGGGGAATATCTCGAGATTAAAGAAGTATTCCGACCTTTACAAGATATCTATACATCTCCATAGATACTCGTAAAGATTTGGCCGCTTCACCTATATCCTTGACTCATAGGTGAATCACGGGGGAATCTTCTTGAGATTGTAAAAATCTGTGATTTGGTGAACAAAGGGGCTAGCCCGAATGTTCGAAGGCTCCTTGACAGAGTACCTGGGCATCATTAGGGGTACCTGAAAAGGCTTGATCAATAGACACCTAAACATCATCAAAGGCGTCTAGAGATCGCAACAACATGATCAAATTTGGGACCTGACGATCGCTCGAACATGTTAGAAATATAGAGATATACTTACTTGGCGATATCTCCAACTCTGAAGGTGTGTCTCTTGCTGGACACGGTTTTAAGCAACATGTAATATGCATTCGCACACATATACTCATGCACTATGAATTCAACTGGTTTTTATGCACGATGGTTTTGTCAAATCGACATTACAAACTCCGTTGGGGAAAGATCATGACAAGACAATCCTAACTCACAAATGGGTGTCTTGAAAATGTCGAATGAGGAACTTCCGATTCGAAAGAGCTTTCTCTCATTCTCATCATCATCATGTCGATAAGGGTCCGAATATCCTCGCAAGCGGTACGACCTGACCAATCCAAGAGATCTTTACCAGGACTGTAACATGGGCTTGGTCAATGGCTTAGCAAAGGGGACTCTTCGAGTCGAGGCTATTGAAAAAAAATACTCTGTAACTGTCTCCGGGTTTACAAGTCAAGAACCCTGCAAAATGAAATAGAAATGGACCTGCTCGCACTTCTTCGAGTTAAGCTTATAACATTTGAAACTCTACGTTAGTTCAAGTGCCATAATCTGAAGAGACTTTGCAAGGGACGTAACGTAGGCTAGGTTTATAGGTTGAGAAATGAATGGATCATTAGGCTCAAAATGTATATGATTCGAGTGAATAAGTTGGTGATCATCTCGGCATTGTCACCGGTCTTCTTCTTCACTAGGGATTGTCTTTTCGGTAGATTCCCCATTGACTTCGAAAGTTGATCACTTGATTCCTCTGAGACTTGTAGGACCACTGCTCTACTGGGGATGATTTTGACATGTCATCTCCTTACATTTTTTATTGGGTATCGACCTTGCTTTTACCAGGCACACTGCTTTTTCTTGCCCTTTTCTTTTTTCTTTTTCTTTTTTTTCTTCTTCTTTTTTTTTGACATATGTCGCTTACAATGTAAGCACTGGTCATCTAATCTGCCTGATTGGCTCACTGTTTGAACTCAAAAGCCTCTCGTCTTCAATCAACACTCCGGATATACTGCTTGAATAATGATGACCTTTTGCCTTGCCCCAGTGTGGGGGATGATCACCAACTGGGTTTATATGAAACGAATTTGCATGCTCAATTGGGCTTAGCAAAGGATAAAATGTGTGTAGGATAGAGAAAGAAAATGCTCTTCGTCATCCTAAGGCACTTGAATTTCGCGTGAATTCTTCTGAAAAAGCAACACTCGAAGATTGATGAAACTGAGGGCAAGAAAATTTCTAGTCATTTTTTTTCACCTTATGATACTGATTTACCTCCGGTTTGCCCCGATGTGGGGTTGTTCTTGACAGGGGTAATTTGAAAGAATTTCTCCAAGCATTTAGGCTCCAAAATGGTGAAACAATGGATAACCTGTAGTGTTTAAGATAGAGAAATGAAATGCCTCTTGTCATTTCGGTCGCCGTACCTTTTGCGAGAGAACTCTTTACCTTGCAGATATGGAGTTTTTCCACTCAACTCACTGGGGATTTTTCCACTCAACTTACTAGGGATTAATGCATGGGACAGTGTGTAGGATAGGGCTTGCCTTTCATCATCCCGATGTACCTCATTCGACACGTTCAAGTCATTTCACATGAGTTATTAGATAGACTTCCCCCTTTGAAGCCGACCATACTGATTAACAAAATAACCATGCAGAAATTACAGCCAATGCACACATTTCATCTCAAAATTGATTGAAATCATTTATTCATCATTGAAATGTTTTCAATTCAAAGGTATAGAACCAAACATTGGAAAAATTTTGCTGCAAAATATCAGGTTTTATCAAGGATAATACATCTTCACAGCATCAGAATTAATAGGATTGGAGAACTCACGACCATCCATTTCTGCGAGAATCAGGGCACCTCCAGAAAGTACCTTTTTAACCACGTATGGACTGATATAGTTTGGAGCAAATTCACCTCCGGGAACAGGGAAGATTGGCATCACCTTCCTTAGGACTAGATCATTTACCTCGAAGTGTCTTGGACGCACCTTTTGGTTGAAGGATCTAGCTATTCTTTGCTGATAGATTTGACCGTGGCAAATGGCTCTCAGCCGCTTTTCATCAATCAGGTTCAACTGCTCGTGTCTTTGTCGGATCCATTCCGCTTCAGACAACTCCACCTGGGATAAAACACGTAGGGAAGGGATCTCTACTTCAACGGGCAGGACTGCTTCCATGCCATACACCAGAGAAAAAGGAGTTGCACCGACGGAGGTTCGGATAGAGGTCCGGTACGCCATTAGTGCAAATGGAAATCTTTCATGCCAATCACGATAGTTCTCAGCCGTCTTGGCCAGGATCTTCTTGATGTTCTTGTTAGCGGCTTCAACTGCTCCATTCATCTGCGGACGATAGGGAGATGAATTCAGATGCTTGATCTTGAACTCATTGAACAACTGATCCATGAACTTGTTGTTCAAATTCGTTCCATTATCGGTGATAATAACTTCGGGGACACCATAACGAGCGATTATGTCTCGCCTGATGAATCTTACAACATTCTTTGCAGTAACGTTGGCATAAGACGCGGCTTCAATCCACTTGGAGAAATAGTCAATCGCCACCAAGATGAATCGGTGTCCATTCGATGCCTTGGGATTGATCGGGCCAATCACATCGATGCCCCACATCGAAAAAGGCCATGGCTCGGATAATTGATGTAACTCTGTGGGGGGAACATTTAACTTATCCCTATGAACTTGACAGCGATGACATCTTCGAACATGTTGGATGCAGTCACTTTCAAGACTGAGCCAATAATAGCCCAACCTCATGATTTTCCTAGCAAACATATGGCCATTTATGTGTGGACCACATATCCCTTCGTGTACTTCTTGCATGATCTTAGTAGCTTCAGCTGCGTCCACACACCTCAGCAGGATCGAGTCATAGGATCTCTTGTAAAGCCTTTCACCACTGACAAAGAATTTTGAAGCCATTTTCATTATGTACTTCCTGTCGGCTGGAGTGCTTCCCTCATGAAATTCTTGTCTCTGGATATAGTTCATGATATTGTAATACCATGGCTTTTCATCAGGTTCTCCGGTCACAACCATACAGTAAGCCGGTTTCGTTAAGACTTTGATCTTCAAGGGTTCTACATCTACTCCACCGGTCACTTGCAGCATGGAAGATAACGTAGCTAGCGCATCAGCGAACTGATTGTGGGATCTCGACAAGTACTCGAAGGAAATGTCTTCGAATTCCTTTATGATTTCTTCGAGGTATTCATGATACGGCACTAGCTTGGTGTCTTTCGTTTTCCATTCCCCTACAGTTTGGAGAATAATCAGAGCGGAATCACTAAACACTTTCAACCTGGATATCCCCATTTCTACTGCGGCTTGGAGTCCGAGAATACAAGCTTTATACTCGGCTATGTTATTGGTACACGAGAACACCAACTTTACCGCTACTGGATAATGTTGCCCATCTAGGGATATTAAGACTGCCCCGGTGCCGGAACCAGCTAAGTTCACGGCTCCATCGAAAAATATGGTCCATGTGTCTTCCTTTATTAACAAAATGCGATCCTCTGGAGAATATCTATCATCATCCGAGATTCCAGGATTTTCGGCTAACACATTAGCAATTACCTGGCCTTTAACTGACTTCTGTGACATCATCTGGACATCAAATTCTGAAATTAGAATCTGCCATTTGGCCAATTTCCCTACCAAGGCCGGTTGATCAAGTAAATACTTGATGGGATCATTCTCAGTCACGAGTAAAGTCTGGTGATGCAATGTATATTGTCTCAGCCTGTGGAGCACCCATACTAGTGCAGCGCAAATTTTCTCGGCTTCAGGATAGTTTAACTCTGAGACGGTGAACTTCTTACTCAAGTAATAAATGGCTCACTCCTTTCCATCCTCGGGACTTTTCTGGGCTAACATCGCTCCTGGGGACTCGCTATGAATCGTGAGATAGAGGATCAAAGGCTGTCCCGGCATTGGCGGGACTAGCACCGGTGGTTTCATCAAGTACTGCTTCAATTCATTAAACGCTTCACGGCAATTATCGTCTCACTCCACCTGAGCATTCTTCCTTAGAAGTTTGAAGAATGGTTTAGCAGTTTCAGAAAGCTGGGAAATGAAATGGGCTATGTAGTTCAATCTGCCCAGGAGACTTCGTACTTCTTTCACAGTCGACGGGGGTTGCAGCTCACATATAGCCTTCACCTTAGAAGGATCAACTTCAATGCCTTTACTGCTTACTACAAACCCGAGTAGTTTGCCCGACGTTGCTCCGAATATGCACTTGGCTGGGTTGAGGCGGAGTTAAATTCACGGAGTCGGTCGAACAACTTCTTCAGGGTATCAACATGACTCTCTCCGGGTCGAGACTTAGCAATCATGTCATCGATGTAAATCTCAATCTCCTTATGCATCATGTCATGGAAGAGGGTCACCATTGCCCGTTGATACGTTGCCCCAGCATTTTTGAGACCGAAGGGCATGACCTTATAATGGAACGTACCCCAAGGAGTGATGAACGTTATTTTCTCCTTATCGCTGTCCTTCATCCTTATCTGATTATAGCCTGAGAAACCATCCATGAAGGAAAATAGCTCGAACCCAGCAGTACTGTCTACTAGAACATCTATGTACGGCAATGGGAAGTCATCTTTAGGGCTAGCTTTGTTCAGGTCGCGATAGTCGATGCAAACCCGAACTCGGCCGTCTTTCTTCATGACTGGCACGATGTTGGCCACCCAAGTAGGGTATTGGGTGACTTCGATGAATCCCACTTTCAAGAGCTTCATGACTTCTTCTTCTATTTTCTTCGAAAGCTCAGGTTTGATTCTTCGTAGCCTCTGTTTCTTGGGTGGCATGCCGAGATTAGTAGGCAAGCTATGCTCCACAATAGAAGGGTCTAAGCTCGGCATATCGGCGTACAACCAGCCAAAGATATCCTGATAATCCTTTAGCAACTGGACTAGGCGTTTAGCTTCATCTTCGGGAAGAGCTGCCCCTATCTTCACTTCTTTGGTTTCTCCGGAATCACCTAGATTGATGGTGATAGTCTGATCTACCGTAAGGACTTTAGGTTTTTCATACAGCTCTAGGTCGCGCTGAATATCCGAGGAATCATCAAGTTCACCGGTATTATCGAGATCAGGCTCGGCGGCACATAATTCATCGGATTGGACTGTTCCCGCACCCTCACGTGTCACAAGATTGCCCTCTTGTAGGCCTGTGCCCATTCCCTCTAACGGTCCTTCTTCGATAGCTCCGATGAAGACGTCATCGAAAATGGCAGTGATTCCCTCTATTGCATCATCGGGATCTTCTGTCTTTAAAGACGTTGGATCATCCATACCTCCCCATCCGTCAGGGACAATGTCCCGGGGATCGACATAAAAGCTCGGAGGCGCTGAATACTTCACATAATAGTCGAACTTGCCGCTCGGCTGCCCCAGAGTGTCGATCACTTCTTTCTCTTCGTGCATCATCCTGGCAGGACCTGGGAAAGTGGTGCGGATGTGTGAAAGCAACCTACCACACCTAGGCTCTTCATTGTTCGACCCTTCATTGGATTGCGATCTATTCTGCTTAACTTCTCGACCTCGACCACGACCATATCCAGGTCTCTCATTGTTCGGCGCAGTTGGCCCTTGATACCCCAATCCAGAAGTGCGGGGTCTTTGAGAGACTTCGACTGGATGGCGGATACCTTGACCATCCCTGCCAAGGCCTTCGCCCGGAACAAAGTCACGAGACACCATTACTCTTCCAACCATTACTGCAGTATTTGACACTTCAGGAACTGGTGGCGACGATCCTCTAGCTGCATGTATGGTCGATACGAGCTCAAGCGATTGATAGCTCGATTCAATCTTGCAATCCGGCTCGACATAAGGGATAACCGTGGCATGATAGATCAGATTCTCTTCTTCACCATGTACCGTGACTAACTTCCTCTCGACAACAAACTTCACCTTCTGATGTAGACTGGATGGGACAGCTCCAGCAGTATGAATCCATGGACGACCCAACAGGAAGTTGAATGCAGTGGGGATGTCCATAACTTGGAACAGGATGTTGAACGTTGTTGACCCTATCTGTATATCGAGGTGGATTTCACCCATCACTTCTTTCTTCGTTCCGTCAAAGGCTCGCACAGAGGTCTTCGCAGCATTTATCCTTGAAGGATCTATCTTAAGGTGGTGTAACGTCGCCAGAGGACAGATGTTCAAGGCTGAACCGTTGTCAATGAGTACTCGAGCTACATGCAAGGCCTTGTATTTGATAGAAATATACAACGCCTTGGTATGTCCTCTGCCTTCTAGAGGGAATTCCTCATCCGAAAAGGCTATAAGATCCTTGAGGAGTATGGAACCCACAAACTCTTCCAGTCTCTCATGATCGATCATCTCAGGCACGTGAACTTCACTTAACACTTTCATCAGGGCCTTTTGATGCTTGACAGACGTTTGGAGGAGTTCAAGCAGAGAGATTTGTGCGGGCATCTTGCGCAGTTGCTCAACGATGTTGTATTCACTAGCCTTGATCACGGTCAGGAATTCCTTAGCTTCTTCATCGGTGACAAGCTTTGTAGGTTGAGCATTAGCTTGGCCATAGGCACGTCCGGATCTGGTGACTAAGTCGACATCGAGACTGTAAGATCAATGGACAGCCTTATCATCAGAGTATTCGTACGGTTGAGGTATCTCGATCACTATCCCCTCATCAGCTGCGGGCGTGCTTATCATGATCCCTTCATCATCAGTCGCGTCTTCGAGCGGAGGCATGTCTTCAGGTAAGGAACCGAGCTTGTCCTCCCCAGCATTTAATGTAGCGAACTCCTCGTCCCAGTTAATGACGACCTCGAAGATAGTGGAAACGATGCCCGTGTCGTCAGCATAAACAATCATCCCAGCTTCTACCATCTTCGAGATTCTTTCTTTCATGATGACTAGGAAAATAACTTCATCACTCGGGTAACAACCAGCCTTCACGAGTTCAGCATAGACCTCGGTGGTGTATACTTTGACTTTCTTGATTCGACCAGCATTAAAACTGAATATGGCATTCACATTACCCGTGTGATCAGGGAGCGGGTTACTCTGAACATTTGGCTTGGCGGGTTGGAACGAGAACGCCTTCGTGTCAAGGAGGTTTTGGATTCGATGCTTGAGGATGGAGCAATCGTCGGTTGAGTGTCTGACCTCGCCGGAGTGATAATCGCATTTCTTCGATGGGTTGAAGCTATAGAACTGCTCGGGATTGGACCGTTTTGGCTCGGTAGTAAGCAAGCCTTTCTTCCGAAGCACTGCCAATACTTGAGACAATGATCCGGGGAGGGGGGTGAATTGCCTCCTGTTGTTCCTCCTCTGAAAAGGTTGGCGACCCGTGTTTTGTTGCTGAGCTTCTGCTACTTGAATTGCCGGGGATGGGTTAGTGTTCCGTCGGCTCGGCTGGTTATACGTCACATTCACTTCAGCTGCCGGTTCTTTCTCCTTCCTTGCACTAAATCTTTTGGTTGATGAAGAAGGCTCCACAAACCACCCATCCTTCAGCCCTATCTCGATCTGTTCGCCTATGGGGATGAGTTGGTTGAAGTTGTCAGCCGGAATGGCCACCATTCGATTACGGTACTCAAACGGGAGAGTTTTCATGAACATCCTCTTTAGCTCACTGTCTATGGGTTCCGGGACGACCTGAGAGTCTAGATTCCTCCATCTGATGGCATAGTCTTTGAAAGACTCGGTCTTCTTCATTTGAGCACGCTCGAGATCATCACGGGTAGGAGTGATGTCTGTTATGAACCGGTATTGTTTCAGGAACGCCTCACTGGCCTCCTTCCAGGTTTTGAGGCTATTTATCTTCTTCATGAGATACCAGTTCAGAGCAGGACCCGTCAAACTGGCTTGAAATGCATGGATCATCAGAAGCTCGTTGTCAACGTACGAGGTCATTTGCACGTGGTACAACTGCAGGTGGGCTTTTGGGCACGTAGTACCATTGTACTTGTCAAAGTCCGGCATCTTGAACTTCTTTGGATTTTGATCTGCGAGTACAAGGACAGGTCGATCGAGGGTGAATCCTGTGAACCCTCCAGCTGTTTCACTCTCTCCTCGAGCTTGTTGACACGTTCATCAGGTTTAGGTTTATTGACGACGATCTGGACGGGGTCATCTTCCAAATCAGGCATATCGTCATCTTCCTCCAAATCAACACCTTTTTCACTTTTATGTTTCGGGACTAATACTTCAGGGGGTGCCGGAACAGGGATCGACCGAAGGGTCTTAATTTCAGCGGTCATTTGTTGCATTGCGATGGCAAGTTGCTTGATCTTGTCTTCTATACCGACAACACGCTCCTGCAACTCGGTTTGATCGGTCATTTTAGCTCTTGACCGTGTGCGAATAGGCGATCGTGATCGGTCCGTAGTTACCTAATTCGAAGATAAACAGGCATGCATAAGTGTTAAACAAAAGCACACGCCGATCCATGACATTGGTCTAACCGTTTTGAATTGAAAGGACCTCTTTATTGAAATGGTGAAAATTTTTACAACGACTAGTGACTTGAAATTACTTTGAACTGAATGTGAAAAACAAATGACACAATTCCTAAATAAACTGAAAGATCGAAACTAGAACGAGAAAACAACTTCAAGCTCTTTTTTATTTATTTAGCTTGATCTATAGACATATGGGAGACGACATCCTTCTTCAACTGCTCATAAGCCCGAGCTATCTTGGCTACCTTTTCTTGAGCTTCCTCGACCTTCCTTTTGAGGCGGTTGTTTTTTGAGCGATTGGTGGTCTTGAGTGGCACCTTGGGTATCGTCAGGAGTAACTCCTGCGGGATCTTGTGTCGACGGATGTACTTGGTCGTCGTGAAGTAAGACTTCTGTTCCCCCTTTAGTTCTCCTTCGGGCCGGGCTATCTTTAAAACGCGGCACTTCTTCCACATCTTCTGGAGTTGAGCTAGGGTCCCTTCGTGGTCTTCGCTTTCGTCGGAGAAATCGACACGGAGGAGCTCGGGTTGTAACGCCGGAGGGAGCCCCTGGAGAATCTGGTACTGTCGGGACACTCTGGCGGGATAGTATTCGATTGCGCCAGTGAAGCCCAGAAGTGGCACTGGTCCAACACCATTACACGTAAGCCGAGCTTCCTCGACATTGAACCAACTAGCATGCCATTGGAAACCTTGAGGTCTAGCATTTTTCATAAAAATGATCCACTCGGAGTAATGGTAATCCGGTGCGTTTGCTTGTTTTTCTTTATGGCTTAAAATGTGATGACTGGAATCACTGAGTTTGAATATTTTGAGTAAATCGCCACACCCTTTTATGTGAGACAAAAACCAAATTTGTAATGGTTCAAGGGGTGCATGAAATGTTTTGTCATCATTTTGCTTGAATTTAGTGAGAGAAATGAAGGTCTCGGCTAAAATGGTGTTGACAAAATTCTTTTCAAGACAGACTTGTTGGACCAACCATGCAATTGATGGATTACATGTATTTTTGGAGTGAGGAAGAATGACGAACCCGAAAAATGCTAGTAAAAAGATTATGCCCTTTTGAAAAGATGTGGCTTTTTCGAAACATTGACTCAGGAATGAAAAAGGGCATGACCCATGGTTTGCTTTCAAAACTTTTTCTAAGTCATGTTTTCCGACATTCAAAAATTCCGACAACATTAACGTCGAATCAATTCCCAAAGGTGGTGAAACTAGCTCTGACTCCAAAGATTTTCCAATGAGCACACTATATTCTTCCAAAGTTGGGGTGAGCTCATGCTTACCGAATATAAAAGGTGGATGTCTCGGGACACCAGAAGTGGGCTAATGCGCGAACGAGGCCGGTACGAACTTTGACCTCCAGTAGGGGGAGTAGCCTCCCGATGTGGCCTTCAACTAACTTGCGGTTGGTCGGACTGAGTAGGTTCCACCAAGTGCGGAGCTCGTCCTTAGGAGCATCAAGAATCCGGATGTCTGCCCCTCCCATAGTGTATAGACCAAGACTCACGACCGACCTAATGTCATGGACCGACCAAGGAAAAGAACGAAACATAAATAAATTGCGAGATAAGGGTCAAAGAAAACTTACTTCACCGGGTAGGAAAGTGGCAATCACATAGACATGCGCATGAAATGTGAGGTTTGATTTTTACCTAGACTCTGGCTTGCAAAATGGAGTCGCAAGGATTATCGAGCTAAACCAGTCATGGTGGTGGTTAGGCTAGGATTCCCCTGACTCCGGCTTAGTCAAAGAGCTGACCCGGGTTGAGTGGGATACAACCGTGGTGGGTACTCAATGACACCTTGAAAAAATTTCGGGACCGAGGAGGGCGACCCGTACCACATGGTTTTGGTCGGGGTATCCACTATCTCGGTACCATCCTAAACCTATGCCGCCCAGGTCTGGCAGCGGATAGTGTGTGCGGTGTAGTGAAAATGTAAGGCATGCACAATAGGTTATATCAAACAGCGCTTCGTGCATAAACTAAACCATACATTCAACCACCTCCCTGCAAAACAAGGGTTAACAATCACGCGTCCCCTTATACCTCACATACTGCAAGAACATTTAACACCTTAAAATGTTAGGGACGTACCTCGGATCCTCGCTGCCAAACAAAAATTATTTTTGAAAAGGAAAATTGGCCTAAGTCCACTAAGAGTTTTAACTCATTTGTCCCCAGCGGAGTCGCCAAGCTGTCGCGACCCTAAAATTTTTTTATTAATTTTCTCGGGCTAATGGATTATTAAGATTGAAGTTAACTCGGGCCCTCCCAAGCCCTACCAATTCGCAACTTAAGGTTTAAGTTCTTAACATGCAAATGTTTTCATGCTTGGAGTCGCCACTAATCATTTTACGGTAGGCTGATTAGAAACCTAAATAAAACATAGGGAGATATGTTTTATTCCTACGAACCAGAGATTCTAAACCCGGGGACTTGATTACGCTAAATCTAGTCTAACGCCCTTTCGGTACCTTTTCTTTTCAAGAATGTTTTGGCAGGCAGTTTGGATCCATTTTAACCTATTTACTAACATGTGAGGTGTTCATGCGAGTGCGCAAATCACCAAATTAACACCCAGGAAAGCATTAAATAAATTGCAAGCTTAGGAGAACAAGTTACCTCGAGCCAACGCAAGCATCTGCATTGTTAGCTAGAAAATCACATCAATCAACTCTAATATGATTTCTAATTAACAAGCATTCACTCAATTTCTTTTTTTTATTTTCACTTATTTAAATGAAACCTAATCTATATGCAATGACGTGCAAAGATGACATGCGATTTAATGCACCCTAACATGCAAACTATACGTCATGCGACGACGTGTCTTAATTCTAATGACGGACGAATGAATAATTATTTTTGGTATTTTTCAATTGAAATTCGGAATTAAAAATATGCCTAAATTAACATGCAACCTAATGACTTCCTTTTTTAGTATTTTCTATTGAAAATTCGAAATTCAAAAATATCTAAGTTAACATGCAATCTATGATGACTTAATCTACCCTAGAATGACTTATTTTTGGAATTTTTGTGTAAAATTCGGAATAATAAAATAACGTGAATAATCCGTTAGGATTAAAACAATACCTAATCTAAACTAGGAAACATGCCACCTTAGGTCCCAATTTAAATTAAATACTTATCTCATCCTTCGGGATATATTCAAAAATCCTAGACATGCAAAATTCTAATTTAAATCTAGCTAATATTTTTGAATTTTTCTGTTTTATTCGAAAAGGAAAACAATTTAAACAAAGATAGCATCCACATTCAAATCAACCACGCGATCCGCCAAATTTGTTTCAAACTCGGATTAGGCACAAAATTCGAACTATCGGTCATATCTATAGGGTTATAGATATTAACGGATAGTCACTCGTTCAAATTTGGAAAGCTAATGAAATTCATCATCGTATCCATGTAGTTATGGATATGATAATAATTTCCCGTATCGCCGCGTATCGAACCTTAGGGTTAAGGTCAAATAGTCGTCCAGGTACGTTGCTAAATTAGGAAACTTTCCTAATTTGAATATTCAGAAATATTGCGGATATCACAAACACTATCTTAAGATATTTAAATATTCACGTGATATTCATGAAATATTTAAACATGCAAATCAGGAAATTGAATATTCTGAAAATTTATCGGATAATGACAATTACCTAATTTGCAGATAACTGCCGAAATTCGAATTCGGTTCGGGATCGGGATCGACTTCGCGGATCGGGATCGAGACGACGACAGTGAGGCACGGCACCGGCGGGACTCACGGCAACACGGCAGCGAGCGGTGGCTCACGGCGTCGGGACGGTAACACCGGCTGGGCTGTTCCGGCAGGCTCAGCGGGCGGCTGCTCCGGCAGGGTCCAACAACGGCGTGGGCGTGAGGCGGCGTGGTGCGCCGGTTTGGGTGCTACTTCGGCGCGGCGGGGACAGCGATGATCGCGGCGCTGTGGACGTTTCAGGGGCGTCTTCGAGGGAGGACGGTGACACGGCGGCAGTGGCTGTTGACGCGGCGATGCGACTGGGGCGGTGATGCTGCTGGCTTGACGGCACGGGGGCTGGAGGTGCACAGCAACAGAGAGGCTGTGGAGGGCGGTGACACCACGGCGGAAGGCAGCGAACGGCGAGGGGCAGCACGGACAAGCGGTGTGTGGCGCGCGGGGCGCGGCGGTCCGGCGAGGCAGGGGCGAGGCGTCTTCGGGCTGCCGGCGGGAAGCAACAGCGTCAGTGGGAGTCGAGAATGGCCGGCGTGGCTCGCGGTGGGCGGCGTGGCTCGCGGCGGACGACGGGAGGCAAACGCGGCGGCGGTGAGGCTGTTGCGGCGACGGTGAGGCAGATGCGGCGGCGATGAGGGGTCCGGCAGCCGCGGTCTCTCTTTCTCTTTCTCACTCTCACTCTGTCTCTCTCAAATTTTTTTTGACCTGAAAATTCTGACGTGTCCTTCTTAATTCTGACCTAATGTTATGTTTATATAGATTAATCTAGGTCAAATTAAATGGGCTTGGTAATCCTAATGGGCTTAGGTTTGGGCTTAGGCTCTAATTAACATTAAAATGGGCTGAATTAACTTGGACTGAATTAAGCTCAAAATATAATGGGCTGAAGTAAACCCAAATTAAAACAACCGAGCCCGTTCATCTTGAAATTCTCGGCCCCCTTATATTCTGAACATGCTGAGTCTTGTTCGATGAAATTTAAACGCGTTCGCCATCGCCGGTCCGATGCAATAATGCAATTAAATCTAAATGAACCTAAACTATATGTTATGCAATTTAAATATTTTTGTTTAGGGGTTAAAAATTAATCCCTAATTTTCTATGCAAATTGCACTAAATGTTCGGTAAAATTTAGGTGTCAACATCCTTCAAGGATAGTCTTGTGATCTTTTCTTCAATAATATTATGAGTATCACTCGGTCCTTTGAATATATCTACACTTAGACAATGTATATATTATACTAATGATAGTTTGGGTATTATTAAAATTCATTTGGAGATGTTTTTCCAACACTTTACAAAGCGCGGGATTTGAACGCCGCACTTGTGATGCTAGTGTCCCCCCCTCCCTCCCCCAATCCCTTTACCAGTAGGGCTACATGCCTTTTGGGCAAACAAGCTTAAGAAGACCGGTATGGTGCGGACCAATGGATGACTCGTTGATAGTGGCCCCTGTGCTCTTCAAGATCGTTATCAACTGAGAACTTATATTTGAACAGGCCATTGACTTCCTCTGCAATGGTGATAGAATAGAGAGACGGTCATTCCTTAGCTATTTATTGTGTTAAAGATGACTTTCCTTAGCTCACAAGCTTCTTGTTGGTGGGCCACCACTAAGGTTCACTATGTCAATGGTTCGTGCTCGCCCCTTATTGTAACGACCCGGTTCAACAAGGGCGGGGAGTGATTGCCAAGGTCAAATGACCTAGACAAGGCGTGGCTCCTAGTAGGCTTTTAGGATGATGAATGGGGTATGAATGAACCAGACATGGGGAGAGCGATTCTGAGATATATATGAAAATTGAAATTAACTCACCGAGGTGTCTTTTAACGCAACAATAATGCTTAGCTTTAGAACTCCAAAGTAAGGCGTGCTTAGGTGGGTACACTACCAAGATTGGTGACCTCTTAAGAAGGTTCCAACCTGTACGCTAAAGGACAAAATCATAAGGTTCAGAATGGAACAGGGCAAAGCGGACAATACCTCAGTGAGTTAACTGCTATGTCATGATCGAACATTTGACAAGATTGTACAGCAATACAACCTTGTGCAGAGAGAATTATGAATTATTGACATGCCGGTGGGGTTATGTTGATAAACTCATCTCTAATGTCTTTGACGGTGCTGAGTAACTGTAACTCCAACTCAATATTCTATAATGGATGCGCGACTCCTGTGACGACGTCCATAGGAAATAAACATTGTTGACTTGGCTAATCAACCTCTTGTTCTTACTATCATTGTTCCGAACTTCCAAGTTCATACAAACACTTTCGCCATCAAATAGTTAAGAGTTTATGAATTGGAAATGGAGAAACATCTCGCAGAGGGCCTATTCTGAAAAATCCACATCGAAAAGTATTGCGACGAAGGTTAAGAACATATAAACGAAGATTAGGAGTGGAGTGGCATGCCATTTGGGCCTTGTGCTACGCGCAACAAGCAATGCCATGCCTGGGGAATCGAAGGCGAGTGGATATAGGCTTAAGGGGGCCCTGGCTGCAAGAGAGGTATATATAAAACTGATATTGGTCATGATCCCTCTTTCTCACTTGTAGTTCTAGAAGTGATTATTAACTAAACATGGAATCTAAACATTGAGATCAAGAAAGGAAAAATATAATGAATTAGAAAATTCTTTATAAAATTTACAGTTTTTTATGTCTTTCAGCGAACAGATTTAATGCACACGTGAAAATACAATCAGCTGAATAGAAGAGTTCTTACTCAAATAATTTGGTAAGTACAAGAAATACACAACTCAAAAGAGAACATCAAAGGGGAACTTATGTTGTGGACAAGCGGTGTTCGGGAAATCCAAACCATGAAAAATTCCATTATCTAACTCCAAGATATTGTGCTCAATTTATAATTCGATGTTGGATGTTGACTCTGAAGTGGTTCGATTTTCCGACGCGCACCCCAATTATGTCTAGTGAAACATGGCGAAGTTTCGTCTAGGTGTTGTACGGATGGCTTCTGCTGCAACAAGCATGAGTAACTCTGTGGTTGCTGTTGCCATGTATTATTAAATTGTCTCAATAAAAGCTATAAATTTCACAATCTATGCTGAATTTCTTCTAAGATATTTGACAATTAAGTTTCTGCTTTTTTTCACATCAAGAAAGAGTGCGACGTACGGAATTATAATTTCCGTCTTTTGACATTTACACACAACAAAATCCTGCTATTTTTCTTAAAGTCATCACCCATCTAAGAAAATCTAGATAGAACTACTTTACATCGAGTCGCTATACATGAGTGGCTGCACGTCCGACATCGTGATTATGTCTGCGGACCCTGCAGAATCCCAACTTATGCTTGTCTCCCTCTTCTTTGGAGTATGTTCATGTTTCATGGCAGGATTCTCCAGCTTTCTAATGCGCTCCAGCTCACTTGCCACTTCTTTCATTGCAGGTCGCATCTTCCCATGTAAGTTCAGGCACCCTCTTGCGAGGTTCGCAAAGGCGACGATCCCTTCTTTCTTGCCTTCCTTCAGAACTTGATCATCCACTATGTCGAACAGGCAGTTGTCGTCCATTGATAGGAGGAAATAGCTTGCAAGGTTCCTCTGATCCTCGTCTCCAAGAAGTGAGACTGGCTTTCGCCCGGTCAGGAGTTCGACGAGGACCACACCAAAGCTGTACACATCACTCTTATCTGTGAACTGACATGATTGAAAATACTCAGGATCTAAGTACCCGAATGTCCCTTGCACTGCTGTAGTCACGTGAGTTTGATAGAGCGAAAGCGATTTGGAAGTGCCAAAGTCAGCCACTTTTGCACAGTACTTGTCGTCCAGGAGAATATTAATAGACTTGATGTCCCGATGATAGATCGGGATTGATGCCGATGAATGTAGATAGGACAAAGCTCCCGCCACTTCGGTAGCAATTCGAAGGCGTGTGTCCCACGATACAAGAGAGTCACGTAAATACTGGAAGAGAGTCCCATTCGGTATGAATTCGTACACCAAAAGTGGCGATTCTGTTTCCAAGCAACACCCAAGTAGCTTAACCACGTTCCTATGGTTGATCTGCGAGAGAATGGCAATCTCGTTAATGAACTGTTCAACTTTTCCCTTATCGATCGCCTTTGACTTCTTAATGGCAACGATTCCTCCATCCGCAAGCATGCCCTTGTAGACGGTTCCTTGCGCACCTTGACCAAGTATTCTGTTCTTGTTGAAATTGTCCGTGGCCCTCTCCAAATCCTTAAAATTGAACAATTTGTTCTTGTCAACATTGGTCTCGAATGAACACAGTTGCTGCTGCAACAAGAGACCCCCATTCTCTTTGAAGTGCTTCTCTTTGAGCTTGATTTCTTTCCTTTTCTTCATGAAATTGTACAACAGCCATAACAAGAGAAGCAAGAATAGTGCCCCTAGGCCTGCTCCCATACCTGGTTTATTAAAGTGGCATGAGCATTACCAAAAGCGAGCATGAGGATTTGTGTTGTGAAATAACACATAAGCTAACGAATTATGCAATTCAAGTCTAAACACTTGAAGAAGAAATTACCAAAATAATCAACAAGTAGGATAAGGACATTAGATATTTATGTAATTCGGTTCAAGTGTAGGTACCTACTACCTTGGGAGAGTCCATTGCTAAGAAATCCACTATAAATCTATATAATACAAAGTTTATAATAGCTCAAGTACTTCTCAGTCCTATAACTCGTAAGTATTATATCACAATGTCTCACGATAACTCATTCGGAAAACTCATAGAGAGAACCCTAACACCCTGTTGTTTGTTCTAGTGCATAATTACTAAATAGAATTCCATACACACACATACATTCAAATAGGAAACCTACTCAAATTATGAAACCACTCAAGCTGGGAATACTACTGAAGCTTTGAAACTTACTTGGATCGAGTTTCCTTTATGCGCTCAAACTCAAGACATATTTTCAACAATCTCTATATTGGCTCAACATTTGTAGCGAAGTAATAGTGCTCATCATATATGCCAACTCTCCCAACATCCCATGGGCTCTCAACCATCACAAATGTCTATTGAGTGTAATTGCATTTTCCAAAACACACCCCAATGTATGTTGTCCACAAGCACATGAGAACCACTTTACAACATCACAATGTATACTAGGATTAACTGTATATATTCTTCATACGGCACGTGAAAGATCAATCAAAGTACTACCTACAACATTACTTAGACAACCAAGAGTACTAGCATGTGAAGCATGGGATAGATGCTCTATCTCCATCCAAGTACACACTAACAGTATTGACAATTTATGATGTGCAACAAGTAGGGCACTTATAGAGTTTTTCAACTGCATATTAAAGCGTCTCGGTGCTTTCCCGAATAAGTCCTCTGAGTCACTCACAACCATTTTAGCAATCTTCACTCTTAGCATCTCCATAACCAAAACTATAGGTACCACACCCAAATTATCAATTGCAATATTTGCATAAAACTGTTACTCAATCTCATCCAATTAGATTGACCACCTCGAAACTTAGTCAATTGTGACCTTGAAACAATAGTTGGCTGCTATGGAATCTAGCAATTCTATAGACATTGTCACATCTACTACATTTTGAATATATCTAAGCTCTCCCTAAAGCTTTGCCTATTTCTGGACACTGTCCATATCTTTTTCTACAATCGATCTCTTACTTCTATTCTAAAATAGAACATATTTATCAAAGGTAACATTTGTATTGAATATAATCCTAAGTGAATCTTTCTCAGTGTATCACAACCTGTATTCCTTTACCTCATGTGCATAGCCTAGGAATATGCACCTCCTTGCCTTTGGCTATATCGCCATCACTCACATCAATATAAGCAACGCAACCGAATTCTTTCCGCTCTGTATAATCAACCGGCTTACCTACCACTTTTTTTAGGAGTTTTCCCATTAATTAATGGTGATGGTGATTTATTCATTAACCAACAAGCAATATTCCTTGCGTCGGTCCACAAAACTTCACTTAATCCAACATTGGAGAGTAAAGTTCAAGAGCTCTCTCCAATGTAATTTTTTTCATCAGTTTTGTGACACCATTAGTCATGGTGTATTGGTATTCCACTATGCCTTTTTCTGCACAAAACTAGCCAAGCTTATCCGAACAACATTACAATCATTTATTTGTTCTCAGGCACATGATCTTCATTCCTATTTGCTTTTCGATCCTCGCCTTCCATGATTTGAGCCAACTAAGCTTCTTGTTCTTGTGAAGACAGATCTAGACTTTCCTTGAAACGTCATCAATACATACCTAGCATCGCCCTCGGACGGAACTTGAGAAGGTCCTTAGAAGTCTGAGTATATGCAACCTAAAATCTCTGAGGTCTGGTGAATTATCATATCGAACTTCATTATCCATTGACTATCCATGTCACAGTGCTCATGTAAGTTGAGCTTCTTGGTTGGTGACCACCTAGTAGACCCCTTTGACTAAGAAAAGTCATCTCTCTCTCACTCATGTATCTGAGTCTCATGTGCCACAACTATATCGTGTCTTGACCTAAAACCTCAGAGAATTTAGTAGAAAAGCCAATCATTGTCCTTCCCTAAAGGAGATGCAATCGGCAATATATCTTCTCCTGCATCACATTATGCATACTTTAGAGACCTTCAAAACTCAATCTTCAACGAAGATCTGGTATTCAAACCCGTCAAGAGCATTGAGTAAGATAAGGTTCCCTGCAAGTTCTAATACATGCCTTGCGTCAAAAATTTCACTGCTTCATCGTGCAATTTAATTAGAACGGCTCTTCCATTTGCTACGTTTAGACCCTTTGCGTTTTTCTCCATCTTAGATAATCAAACCTTGCAACATATGCTAGACTAAGTTATCTTTTTGTAGCTTCTTTTGCCACTCCTCAACAAACAAGGCAAACTTTACATCTTTCAAGGTAATCATAGTGCGCTCCATAAGTTGTGAATTAGGGAAGTGCTCAAAAGAAATGGATAGAGACACCAACAACATCATGCCTTACTTTTTACCAGGCAAGCCTTATTGATGTTCTTCAAGTCCATCATGAGTTTGTTAAACTCATCCAAATGAACTTTGATGGATGTGCCTTCAACCACCCAAAATTGAATCATCATTTTAAGCATATACAAGTAATTGTTCAAATATTTCATAGGATAAATTGCCTCAAGTTTTGCCCACAATGCTGCAACATCAACCTATTCGGCCACTTCAATTAATACCTTATCGGTCTCTTCCATCATTTATGGATATTTTGTCCTTGCCATCCAACGCCTTCACTAAACCTTGAGTGTTGATAGGGAACACATCTTTTTTTTTTTTTTGGTAAGGGTAAGGAATTGTATTACTTAACAAAAAAGCCATAGGGAACACATCTTAATGCTCCATAATTCAAAGTTATTACTCCCGTTGAACTTCTTATTCTCAACTCTTGCGTCGGATATAATTAAGAACACAATGTTTCCAAACGGTAATCAGACAAGCAAAAACCCCAAATCAACTCTAGAAACCTAAGCCTTAGATTTGATACTAATCGTTGTGAAATCATGCAAAAGCTAACAGATCTTTCAATTCAAGTCTTACATGAGAAGAAGAAATTACTATTGAAAATATGTCTCGAGTTTAAGCTCGAAAAAGAAACTTTCCTAATTTGAATAGTTTTGTAGGTGGAGCTGGTTTCCTATTTGATTGGTCACATAGTTTGAGTAGGTTTTTTTTTTCCAACTCCTATCCATATATAAGAAGTGGGTCTTCTTCATGAAGAGTATCCAAGAGGAGTTTGTGCTCATGAATTACATCTTGAGTGTTTGAAGCTGTGAAAATCTTGTATTAAGATTTTGTGTAATTCTTTCATGAGAATGAGAGATTATTTCGAAAGGAATTGTGAGGGCTAAATACTATGTGAGTTATTGAGTGTAATTGGAGGCTAAGGAACACCAAGAGTGTTTGAATAACTCGAGTGTGGTTGTAATCTTTGTTGTATAGTTTGATCAATAGTGGAATTCTGTGTTGTTTTCCCCATGGACGTTAGTCATGCTAGCATAAGCACATATTTGATGTTTGATTTCTTTCCTTTTTTTGTCCGTTTAATTGTTTGACCGCTTTTTTCAGCAACAATTGGTATTAAAGCAGGGTTTTGGGTGAGTTGAAGCAAATTAATGGCGATAAAAGAAGGAAAAGTGAAAATCAATATATTTGATGGGAAGGATTTTGATTTTTGACAGATGCAGAATGACGATTATCAGTATCAAAAGAATCCGCACTTACCCATTTTTAGGACGAAGCTTGATTCAATGGGGAAGCTGATTGGGAATTATTAAATACAAGTGTTGCGTTTTATCCGGCTCGCGCAGTATTCGACACAAATGACGAGTGTAGCAAGGTCGAGCTAGAACAAGGACACTATAAGTGCTAAAACTTGTGTACGGCTTTCACTTTAGTGCCAAAAGTTTCCGCCGGATCACTTAAGTGCCAAATTTTTTGAAATATGATCACTTAAGTGCTAACTCCGGTCAGTTTAGCCGGAAATCCGACATGGCATTTTTTTATTAATTTTTGAAGCCGATGTGGCACACCAGAGGCTTAGTCGGCATTTTTTATTTTAAATAATTTTATTTTATTTTATTTTTCCTTTTTCTTTCTTTATTCCTTTCTTTTCTTTTTTTCCTTTTCTGATCTATCCGCCGGTTGCCGGTGGCTGAGCCGGCCACCGGCAAAGCCCGGGAAGGGCTGGGCGAGGGCCTCACCGGTGACGAGCGAAGCCGTCCCTCTCCTGCTATAGGCAAGGCTGGCCTCGCCGACTGCTGGCGAGGGATGGCCTCGTTAGCCTCGCCAGATCTGGGCAAGGCGACCCTCGCCAGATCTGGGCAAGGCGACCCTCGCCGACGATAGGTGAGGCCGCCCTTCACCGGCCATGGGCAAGGCCCTCCTAGCCGACTGCCAGTGAAGGATGGCCTCACCAGATCTGAGCGAGGTGACCCTCGCCGGCCATGGGCGAGGCCGGCCTTGCCAGATCTGGGCGAGGCGACCCTTGCCGGCGATAGGCGAGGCCGCCCCTCGCCAGCCGTTGGCGAGGGGTGGCCTCGCCTGTCACCGACAAGGGTCGCCTCGCCCATGGCCGGTGAGGGGCGGCCTCGCTTGTCGTTGGCAAGGCCTTCGCCCAGCCCTTCTCGAGCATCACTAGTGGTCGGGATGGCCATCAGCAACCGGCCGATAGATCAGAAAAGGTAAAAAAGAAAGAAAAGGAAAAAGGAAAAAATAAAAGTATTTAAAATAAAAAAATATTGACTGTACGTGCTAACTGAGCTTCTAGCGAGCCACATCAACTTTAGAAATTAATAAAAAAAAATATCACGTTGGATTTTCGGCCAAATTGACAGGAGTTGGTACTTAAGTGATCGTTTTTAAAAAAGTTTGGCACTTAAGTAATCCGACGGAAGCTTTTGGCACTAGAGCGAGCGTCGTACATAAGTTTTTGCACTTGTAATGTCCTTGTTCCAGGTGGAGCTTGTAGATCTAACGTTGCTCTGTAGCAAAGTGTGTGTTCGATCTTTCAACAGATATGGTGCAAAGCTGGATTTGCTTTATCTGTAATAGAGAAGGTTGCGTTTGAAAATCCTTATGGATTGATTAAAGGTGTAAATGGAGTTGGTGTTCTGATGAGGTCTACAGTTATAGCGAAGTTTAAGTGTGGCTTCGAATTGAAAGATGTCAGTGGCAGTTGAGTACATGAGAAGCTGTGGGAGAGTAGCAATGAAATTTGGATTTAGGTAAATGATTGTGACTTGGCTCAAATGTTATGCCAAGATGGATTTGATATTTTGACAGATATGGTGCGACACTGGATTTGCTTTATCTATAATATAGAAGGTTGTGTCTGAAAATTCTTATGGAGCGATTAAAGGTGCAAATGGACTTGGTGTTCTGATAAGGTCCATAGTTGTGGTGAAGTTCAAGTGTGGTTTGGAATTGAAAGATGTCAATGGCGGTTGAGTCCACGAGGGGCTATGAGAGAGTAGCAATGAAATTTGGATTTAGCTAAATGATTGTGACTTGGCTTAAATGTCGTGCCAAGATGGATTCGATCTTTCGACGATATGGTGCAATGCTATATTTGCTTTATGTGTAATAGAGAAAGTTGTCTCTGAAAACCTTATGGAGCGATAAAATGTGCAAATAAAGTTGGTGTTCCGATGAGGTTCATAGTTATGGCGAAGTTCAAGTGTGGCTTGGAATTGAAAGATGTTAGTGGCGATTGAGTCCATGAGGGGCTATGGTAGAGTAGCAATGAAATTTAGATTTAGCTAAACGATTGTGACTTGGCTCAAATGTCGTGCAAAGATGGAAATTGTTGATGGTATATCTCGAATTTGAGCCCGAAAATGAAATTTTCCTAATTTGAATAGTTTTGCTAGTTGGAATTGGTTTCCTATTTAAGTGGTTACCTAATTTGAGTAGGTTTCCTATTTTGGATCCAGCTCTTTTCTATATATAAAAAGTGTCTTCTTCATGAAGGGTATTTAAGAGGAGCTTATACTCGTGACTTACATCCTGGATGTTTGAAGTTGTGAAAAACTTATGTTAAGATTTTGTGTAATTTTTTCTTGAGATTGAGAGATTATTTTATGAGCAATTTTGAGGGCTAAACATTGTGCAAGTTATTGGATATAATTGGGGGTTAGAATACACCAAGAGTGTTTGAGTATCTTGAGTATGGTTGTAATTTCGTTTGTATTGCTTGATTTACAGTGAAATTCTATGTTGCTCTACCCATGGATATATGCCACACTCATTCAACCACGTAAATCTAGTCTTCAATTTCTTTCTCTTTCTATCTATTTTGTCGTTCAATTGCATGTTTTTTGCGACAATTACAGAGAAATCATGAGAAACAATGAAGTAATAAGAGATTTACGTGAATCGGTCCGATAGTTGGTACCTACTTCATAGGAAAAGTCAGTGAAATTGGTGAAAAATTCTCCTTATGAAAATTTAGCATGTAATAGAACAGCCATCTAATCAGTCGAGCAGCAGCCAAAAAAACAAAACAGAGGTATTGGTCGATCGAGATTATGTGTTAAGGGCGAAAAGGAAAAAAACCTGGTGTTAGGTTTGACGTACTGTAATTGTTATTGAGACAATTAATTTAAAGACTATAAGCTATATAGGCTACAATTGTAGGAAAAAATATGTGCCCAAATCAAACATCAAACTTGAATTCCGAAGAGATACGTAGGAACAACGAACATCCAATCCACTGAAAACGCATCATGCTATAAAACATTTTCTAAATTGCGGCTTTTATCAATTATAGACTCAATCTTGCATTTATGTAAATGACAGGATGTGATATTCGCGAATCTGGGTGCACAAAAAGATGGCTAGTCGTTGTTCATATCTCATGACAGAATGAAGAAATTTGCTTACCTATGAGAAGAAACTTGATTGTCTTGCTTCCGTCTACACAATCATGGGAACCTCGTCGATTCACACACTTTCTTCCGGGACACCGATCAATCCGTTCTTCGCATTCATCGACATCTGAACAAAGAATGACAATCAAAATTAGTAGAGCTTCGTCTCTTTATTGGGCGTTTACGATTGCATGTAAAGCTACTTCAGCCTCAAAAGAGCTACTTCTCTTTATTAGTTCAGCGTTTCGATGTTGCGTTTCCAATAATTGGTGTGATAAAATATAACTGGCTTTACCTTCGCATCCATCTTTAATATAGGGGTTACCGGTGAAGCCCGTATGGCAAGAACACTGCAAAAACGGCATTGACTTGCGATATCCTAAATTGAAGCTGTCTGTGCTGCAGAAATAGGAATCGTTGGAGATGAAGCCATATTTGTAAATTTCTAGCGCAGCTTGGGAGGAATTAGCTATCCCCCATTCTAGCACCGCTGGGAAACTTCCATTCGCCATCAACTTATCGAAGTCTGTAGTTGAAGGTGCGAACTGCAACCTATCTCCCAAGAAGGCATACTCGCATTTATTCTCTGCTGTTTTCTTGTCCGGATGGAAAGTGACGCTGAAAGCCTGAAGATCCGAGGTAATTGTGGTGTGGCAGCATCCGTCGCTGCCCGAACAATTCATTTTCCTAACGATGTCATGTTGTTTTTCGCATTTGTTTTGGCACCCTATGATTGCAGACTTTGTGTTATCCAATAAAGCACATATGTTGCAACCAACAGCGGCGAAGACGTTCCTCGACTCAGAGAAGATGAACTGGCTTCCTTTCAAGCTCACAGGCGCAAAGCTTGTGTGTCCCCTGCAGGTCCCATTTGGCGAGTAGATTATAGGAAGACTGACGCTGATCATGCCGTTCGTTCCATCATGGTAATTGGGTAGCGAGATGTTGAGCACCGTCAAGTTGGCCTTGTTCAGTATGGGGATGGTGACGTTGTTGCTTTCCTTGCAGACAATCTCGAACCACTCACTGAGGAAACACCCGATTCCAATCCCAAAAGGGAAGGGAATGGCGACGCCGCCACATGTTCGGGTGCAATTACCCTTCACCAGGGGGGGAGCTGCTAGTGATGCTTGCTTGTGAAGCAAAAGTGACCCTAGAAGCAGAAGAATCTGAAACATTCTTGCTCCTGCTTCTTTTGTCAGGAAATCGTGGACTTGTTCGAGGAATGAACGGAGGGCACGGTTACTTATACGCCACTTACGCCTGTAGTCAAGGACCCTGGCTTATCCGTGGATACTTATTTGAGTAGAATTGTCAAAGCTTCAGATCCTTCCAGGAGTAGAAAATTCTCCACTGAAGTTGTCATCTATTTTGGCGGCCAAGCGAGAATGATGTCTCGATCGGGTTTGCTTTGATGGCAATGGCGAATGTCATTTTCAATCTCACAGCTGAATTTGATAAAGAAACTCATCAGATAAACACAAGATAATAAAATGGTGAGACTAGGAGATATTTTCTTTTGTTCCCCGTTGAAATGTCTCCTTTGAGAAAGGCCATCAGTCTCATTTTCAGATTAAAGGACTTTGAAGAGTCGTTCTTTGTTCTGGAGTCACATTAGGACAGGGCTTGAAAGGTGCCGAGAAATGGGGAATTTCGGAAATATCTGTGCATGTCCTTGTTGTTTGTCCCACTGTATTATTCTCTAGCTGACCATGACAGGACAGTGAAATCGAAGCAGTATACTGGTTTCATACCGAACAAGTTGTATATACTATAGAAACACATTAGTAAATATAATAAATAAAAGGGTCACGTTGGCATTTTCTTTCTTATTAAATTTTCAAGTTCTTTTTTTGATGTGTAGTTCTTGGTGAACGCCACACGAGGGGAGCTTTTGGCCGTAATAATAAAATGCTACGTCTGAATGTTTTAGAAGCTAAATTGGAAGAGTTAATAGAGAGAATTCATTGCACTAATTTGGTAAGTTTTAGAACTTAATTGGTGGATTATGTTGATTTTTGCCCATTAGTGAGCACATAGGAAGCTTTTGGCCGTAACAATCAATTGTGTGGTGCGCTCGTGAATTCTATCTCAAAGAAACTGCAAGTGTTTTGGAATCGTGACAAAGTCTTCTCCTGAGAATTTGTGTCTTTTTTTTTTTTGCAAGATTGATAGAGATTGTTTTGTGAAAAATTGAATGGGCTAAACACTCTAAGTTATTAGCATAACTGGAGCTGGGAAACACATAGAACATTGTAACTCGATTGTGATTGTAATCTCTATTTTATCCCCTTGATCTATCTTGGAACCCTGTGTTGATCTCCAGCGGAGTTGGTCACACCGACCAAACCACATAAATATGGTGTCTAATTAATTTTCTTGTTCTATCTATTAAACTTTTCGATCGCTTGATTTCACAATAATTGGTATAAAAGATAGGTTAGGCTGACTTGAAGTAGATTGATGGCAACGGAAGAAGGAAATGTGAAAATCAACAAGTTTGATGGGAAGGATTTCAGTTTTCAAAAACTCCTTTTCAGGACAGGAAGAGAATGGCGACGTTCCCGCATGTTTCCACACGGCTACACCTTGCAAGTCCCAGTGCAGCTCCGGATGCTTGTTCCGGGAGGGAACCGGAAGCAAAAGAATTTGAAACACCGAGCTCGACATGATTTTCACGTCTCGTATCTTCGTGGACCTAAAACTATGGAGAAAGGAGGATATTGACCGAGACCCTAAGTAGTGTTATTTACGAAGAAGGGATGGATTTTCTTGTATTGAACGCATTGTCTTATTACAGCTCTGCCACGTCCTGGTATCTCTGAGGATGCTTCCTTGAGGATAGTAATATCAAAGCTTGAAAGGTAGACGACACCAATTAATGCAGCAGCTGAGTGTGACTTCTCCCATGGTTGGGGCCATAACTTTGTCCTTGTCTTTCTCGTGAGAAAGACTTGGAGAGTTATCAAGATGGATGACCTTATGTCGTGGATTCTGTTTAAGCACGTCAGGACCCAGCGACAAAGAAAGATTGAATTCGATAGCTTTTTAACTCTTGAAAACGGAGTTATATCCGTCTAATAGTTTCTAATCCGCCAGCACGAACGCAAAATTGAAACGATTATCACCAGTGGACCAACTTTTGATGACCCCGCTCTTGTATTCCTACTTCTTTTTTCTCCTTTCCAAAAAAGAAAAACATTTTCCACGACAAGAATCTCTTTTCAAATGGCGAAATCAACCAACAAATTTATACTAAGACGACCAAGACATTTTCTCTTGACGAATGAAATGGGCTTTGGCATCTTTTCAATCTACAAAGGAGAAAGCAAAATCACTTTTCCTAAAGCAAAAGTGGTTTCCTTCATAACTTGTTTATGCGATGTGCGTGTGTCACGGTCTTCTCCTATTATTGAAGCAGAAGTAATTTTAATTGTTCTTAGTCCAATGCTTTTCATGCTCAAGCAATCAGTAAAAGTACTTAGGAACGTTTTTTTGGGCCCCCCCAAAACAGGAAAAAAGAAGTGCGTGAATCATGTGGGAAGTCTTTTGCTTCCCCAGTGAAAGAGATTGCGCCCCATGCACTTGGATTGATTAAATGTGATTCTTGCTTTAAACAAGTCTTGTTAATTCGCTAATGCTCTGGATCATGCTGTGAGAAGTATGCTGAACTCTTGGCACTGTTTTATTTTTTTATTTTTTGGTAAAAATAAATATAAGAAACTATTTATGGTACCGTCGAGGGAGGGAGAGACTATAGAGCCGATTTTTTTGAAAAAAAGTTTAGGTTTGTAGAAATTTTAAGACCAATATCCAAAAAATGTTCAGTCACAAAAAGTTGTGCATTGTGATCATGAGTGGTCTTCCCCAAAGGAAGGACATTATCAACCGGGCATCGCATGTGAATATCTAATCAGCGTTCATATCTGGGATTACTTTTTTTCTTTCGCTGGTATAACTTCATATATATGAAGAGAATTTGAAACATCAAGTTCGATATGATTTTCACATTTCGTACGTGCATGACCTAAATGTATGGAGAAAGGGGATAGGGGCCGAGTCCCTTAATATTGTAATTTAAGCGGAAGAAGGGAAGAATTTTCATGTACTATAGTCTCAGAAGTATTTTTCGATCATGCACCTGTTCATAATTTGAGATATGTTCGAGCTTGATTTCTTTAATAAAGCTGACTCTGAAAACTGAAACTCAAATCAAGTCGCAACTCTTTTCGACTCTGAAAACTAACCGGCGAATCGAACTGGCCAAAGGTTGATACAGGCAGGACGCTTGTTCCCAAGAGTACAAGTGCAACTCTCATGGAGTCCTTACAATAAGCTGCGACATTTTCTTGATACATGAACCGGAAAGAACATTCCATCTTGTTGAATAGTCAAAACTGCAAGTTCCCCCGATTTGATGACTAGTCTACGGGGTTTCTTCCTTCGTCACCCCTCAGCGAAGAGATTGGGTTTTGTCCCGTTAAGAGTTCGACAAGGACCCCGGCAAAACTGTACACATCTCTTCTATTATGTAAATTGACTTGTTTGGAAGAAATTGTTGACACCTAAATTTTGACCGATCATTTAATAATAATTTGCATAGAAAATTAGGAATTAAATTTTAACCCCTAAACAAAAATATTAAAATTGCATAGCATATAGTTTAAGTTTATATAGGTTAGTTGCATTCCGCATCGGACCGATGGTGGCGAGAAAGCTGAAAATTCATCGTGTAAACTGAGCTCGAGCACTCGGCTCACTCAAGGGATTGGGGGCCGAAAATTCACAAGTCTAAAAGGCTTTGGTTGTTTTAATTTGAGCTTAAATCAGCCCCAATTAATTTAGCCCATTTGGAATTAAAATAAAATTAAATGATAAAGCCTAAGTCTAAGCCCATTAGGACTAGGAAGCCCGGTTAATTAACCTAGGGTTGCGATATAAATATATGATTATACATTATAATCATGGGGTTCTCATAATTTTCGGAAGAGAATTCTTGACTGCAAAAAGAGAGAGAGAGAGAGAGAGAGAGAGAGAGAGAGAGAGGAGTTGCAACTCCCCCTGGTAGCAACGATCGAAGGAAGAAAAGACAAAAGAGATGGGGCTCTCTTTTTCTTGGTCTGGAGGCCACACAATCGAAAATATATGGCCACAAATTAAGAGGAAGCGAGAGGTAAAGAGAGAATGGTCGTTCTTCACAAAGAAAGAGAGAATTTTCTTTTCTTTTTTACTGCAGGTTACACAAGCTGACATTGTTGCTGCCGTGGCCCCACGTTGTTCCTGCAATTACCAACGCCCAACCACTTCTAGCCATATTTCTCAGCAAATCCAACAAAGTTGTTCCTCTCCGTCGCGACACGCCAGCCTTCAATGACCTTCATAGCCTCTAGGCGAGCTACTACAGCAATTCCGGCGAAGTTCCAGTGCCTTCCAGCTGCTTAACGAGCCTTTGACGCTCTCGATCTAATCACAGCAGATCATCCAACAAGCATTACTCTTTGTGGTGCTTGGCTCTTTTATTTTCAGGTTTTTCCGATAAGCTTCCATCGTTGCAACAATTCAGTCAGTAATCATCAAGCACCGCCGCGATTCCAATCGAGCGTCAAGCATCAATCATCATTCCACCGTGCCAACCACAACCGTGAGTGAGCCCACCATCACCGCTTCGTCCGTGAGCTCGGAGCCTAGCCGAGTCGCCCCTGCGCCACCGTCGACCGCCCATCGCTAGTCGTCCCGTGATCCGCAAGCTCAATCCATCAATGATTCGAATTTGGAAGATATCCGCAAATTAGGTAAGATCATTATCCAAATATTTTTTGAAATATTTAATTTCCTAGTTTTCGGGTGTTTGAATATTTCATGAATATTTTGGTGGATAGCTAGAATCTTAGGGTAATTTTATGATATCCGCAATATTTGAAAATGCCCGAAATTAGGAATCATTCCTAATTTGACAACGTATCTGGACGATTATCTGACCTTATCCTTAAGGTACGATACGCGGTGATACGGAAAATTGTTATCTTATCCATAATCACTTGGATACGATAATTGATTTTATTTGCTTTCCAAATTTGAACAATCAACTTTCCGTCGATATCTATAACCCTATAGATATGACTGTTAGTTTGATTTCTTTGCCTAATTTGAATTTAATAAAACAAATCTTGTGGATCGCGTGGGTTGGTTTTTATCACGGTGGTTATCTGTATGTTTGATTTATTTCCTTTAAAAAGAAAATTTCAAAAAAAGATTAGTTAGGACTTGAATTGATCATATTAGAAGATAATGTTGCATGTTTAAAATATATCTAGATAACTTTTTTGAATAGAATAGGACAACCGAGATTTGCTAGAAAGATAAGATAATTTCTAATTTAAATTAGGAATTAGGGTAATTTGTTTCCAAGTTTAATGAGATATTATTCTAACCTTGATAGTTCATTTCGGGTTGATTTTAATTTCGAATTTCGATTAAAAAAATACCAAAAAGATTGTTCTAGAATAGGTTAATTTGCTTTCTTTAGTTTAAAATTGCATTTTTAGATAATTGGCATTTTTAATTCCGAATTTCATAAAAATACCAAAAATAAATCATTTGCCCGTCATTAGAAATAGGTCATATTGTCACATGTCATATAGTTTACATGTTAGGCTGCGTTAATCGCATGTTAATTTTTGCACGTCATTACATATAGGTTAGTTTTCATTTAAATAAGTGAAAATCTAAAAAAAAATATTGAGTGAACTGCTTGTTAATTAGAAATCATATTAGGATTGTTGATGTGATTTTCTAGCCAACAATGCAGATGCTTATGTTGCTTCGAGATAAGTAATTCTCTCAATCTTGCAATTTATATAATGTTTTGGTTATTGGGTATTACTTTGGTGGTTTGCGCACCCATTTGATCACCTCACATGCTAGTGACTAAGTTAAAATGAATCCAAATTGCCTGCATAAATATTTTTGAAAAGAAAAGGTACCGAAAGGGCGTTAGACTAGATCTAGTGTAACCAAGTCCCCGAGCTTAGAATCTCTAGTTCATAAGAATAAAACATATCTCTCTATATTTTATTTAGGTTTCTAATCGACCTATCACAAATAGATTAGTGGAGACTCCAAGCATGAAAACTTTTGCATGTTAAAAACTTAAACCCTAAGTTGCGAATTGGTAGGGCTTGGGAGGGTCCGATTTAAGCTTAGTCTTAATAATCTATTAGCCTGAGAGAAAATTTTAGGTCGCGACAGTACTCACGGGCCTGTTCCTGCTGGTGATAATGCCAGAAAGAGCTGCCTTTACCGTTGTTTCACGATGTGTGCATGGCTGCAAATCCGAAGATGTTGCTAAATCCAAGCCCACAAGATAAGACTCTCTCGATCATAGAAATATCGAAGCTCGAGGACGTCAAGTCCCATCTATATGGAACCAAGTTGCACGTAAACTAACTTAGACCGGCATGCTGGGATCCGACGGATGACTTGTTGATAGTGGTCCCTGTGGTCTTCAATAACGTTATCCCCTGAGAACTTGTATGAGAACAGTTCGTTGACTTAAAAGTCTCCAACAGTGATAGAATAGAGAGACAATGGGTCCTTTGCTAGCTATTGCGCCGAAGATGACTTTCCTTGGCCCACAAGCTTCAAGTTGGTGTGCCACCACTAAACTTGACTAGGTTAGTGGTCTCGAGCCTAGTTATCATCCACAATATCAAAAGTTATTGCTATTGCATGATTGAACCTTTGACAAGCACAAATTGCTACCTTCTGTGAACAGATTTATGGACTCTCGACACGTCGGTTCAGTTATGTCGATAAGCTTATCTCTAGGGTCTCAAGTGGTACTGAGCAGCTGTAATCTAAATATGATATATTTGTAATGGATGCTTGGCTACTCAACTCTTTCATTCTTACAATCACTGTTCTGTAACTTTCAAGTTAACACAAAATCTTTCACCTTTTGATACAGTAAGAGTTCATGAACTGGAAATGAAGATGCAGCTCGCAGATGGCTTCCTGTGGAAAAATCCGCACAAAAAATATCACAACAATGGACAAGTACAAGGAAAGGAGTAGTGTGCCATTTGGGCCTAGTAGAACGCGCAGCAAATCAATGCCATTTTTGGGACTTTTATCAAGTGAAACAATTCAATTTTCGATGGGAAAAGTACCAAAAAAATCATGATCCTATTCAGTCCTAAACTTTTCAATTGGACTAATTTAATCCTAAACCTTATCATATTTATATCAATTTAGTCCGTCCTGCCAATTTAGGTCAGAAATCACTAATGTAGATGCCAGCTGTCCTAAGTGGCATGACTGATACCGACGTGGACATTTTTAATAATATTTTGAATGTTTTGATAAATTTTCCCTTCTATTTTTTTTTGGCGAGGGCGTCACGGTCCTCGCCCAGACCGTGAGGATACAGCCCTTGCCAGAGCTGGTGAGGGCAACCCTTGCCCATGTTGCGAGGGTCGAGCCCTCGCCTATGACTAGTTGCCAGCCATGGCTAAGTACTGGCCACAGGCAAAGGCAAGAAAAGAAAAAAATAAAAAATAAGGGAAAAAGGGAATTCAAAAAAAAATTATTAAAAATATCCACATCTGAGACTCTCCGAAGTTAGCTGGTGGAAGCAGTCCAATGGCAATTGTAGGTGGCAATCCACAAGGCATTTTCGCGTTGTTTAGCGCACTTAACGTATCTGGCTCAAAGTCATCGAATGTGTTGATCAAAATCCCATCTGCGTTGACCATACTCTTGCCGTTCTGAATGAGAGAATTTTTTAGGAAGTTGTCTTCTTCTTCCAATAGGGGCGGCGGAAACCATGAGACGGGTATTGGTTCTTGATTCGGTATCTCAATGACATCTTTGTTATCCTGAGAACCGGGCATGGCTTTCGTGACAAATATTTTGTGGAAGGACATGAAGAGGGTCAGCATTTTGGCGGAGGACGTGAAGAAAACATAATTTGGAAGGCCGATGGCTCGAGACACAGGAAGGACTGCGGAGATCAAGCTCATGTCCGTGATGAGAGCAGAAAGAGGTGGAGATATCGAGGATAAGATGGGAGGGAGGAGACGACAGGAGCTACAGATGACCTCATAATGGCGATAAAAAGGATCGTCGGTGTTGCTAGAAGACTCATCACTGGGAAGAAGACACAGTTGCTTGGGACTAACTTGAGGGAAGCTGGTGAAGAAACTGGAGAGGGCATCCGACTCGGCGAGCGAGACCATCGGATGCGTGGCAATGAAGGTGACTCGGACGTTGTTAGCAACGAGCGAGGCAGCCAGGCGGAGGAACGGCGTCAGATGGCCCATCCGCTGACGGTGCAACATACGATGGTCGTCATCCACGTTGTTATTTCCGGTATAAATTTGAGATTTCAATTCTTGATTATGTTTGTTGGTCGGCCACGCTTTGGCAAATTCCTTTTCATTGTTGTTTCTGGTCCAGGCGAATGGATGTGGGCTTTAGTGGGGGCCCTGGCTGCAGATCGCTTGATGTGCAGTGGCCCCGAGGGGGCGTAATAATTGGAACACGTGCGATGCATAGTGTCTGATTATGTGATAGAAACTACTAGGCATAGTATGGGACGTGCCCAAGTGGATTCTGTCTTATAATCAAGACACGTGCACCTATGATGCATTGATGCATGAGAAATCTATTTAAATGCTTCGAGTATCTGACATGTTCATTTCATCAACGAGTGTACCGAGGCGAGGCAAGGATGCTTGTGGTTGTGTAATAATGTTGTTGTTGATGTTGTATTGCCTGTTTAGGGACCCACGTGCGAGTTGGCCTCCTAAGCGGGGCTTAGGCCGTTAACTTATAGAGATTTTATCTCATTTGTTGTTATTAAACCTTTTTCAGGACTTTAGCACATCGTTGCTTCCTATGTGGTTTGGAGTATTGCAGTTTTTGGTTGGTTCTTGAGGGTTAGGCCAGGAAGCTGATATTTTGGATGGAGTAGATCAACCCTAGCCTTTGTCTTTCGCTGGCTTTTTTGTGAAAATGCCCGAAGTGGGCTTGTAAGTATATTCCTAGGGTTAATCGATTAAAAAAATGGCTTTTGTTATGAATGGTTTTCCTCTGCTATCCCTGATTTGATTATTGTCTGGGATTTGTTGTGTTGGTTATCGTTTTTGCTTGTGTAATTCAAAGATAAAAAGAAAAGGATCGGCGACGAGTCCTCGGTCGTCGCATCATAATGACCATAGCGGGATGTTGCGTGTCCGTAGGATTCGGGGCGTGACATAAACTTTTCATTTTAAAAAAGGTTCCAA
This sequence comes from Syzygium aqueum, assembly GCA_031216185.1. Classification (NCBI taxonomy): domain Eukaryota; kingdom Viridiplantae; phylum Streptophyta; class Magnoliopsida; order Myrtales; family Myrtaceae; genus Syzygium; species Syzygium aqueum. The sequence goes on from CM062241.1 coordinate 10,084,295, forward strand.
ACTTATGAAAAAGTAAAGAATACACAGAGAAAAAAAACACAAACGCCAGAGTTTGAAAAACTATAGAGAAAAGAGAAGCCAATATTCGTCATGATCCCTCCTTCTCACTTGTAGTTTTGGAGGTGATTAACAACCGAATAGAAAAGTAGATAAAATATTGAAAAAACCATAATTATTGATGTTTTTCAGCAATTGGATCTAATGCACGTGTGAAAATACAATCATCTGAATACAAAAGTTCCTACTCAAAGAATTTGATATTTGTGAAGTTCTAAACGAAAATGGAAGAATTATACACCCCAAGGAGCGCATCTAAGGGGATCTTATGTTGTTGAAAAATAGTGTCCGGGAAAGTTTGAACTATGAAAAAGTCTATAGTTTAATTTCACGATTTTGTGCTCAGACATAAAACTAAATTATGATCCCTAGGAATTTTGTTGCAACAAGCAACATGAATTGCGTTCTTTAAGGGCAATTAATCAATGGAAATATCATGGCAAAATCAATGGAAATATGGAAAAATGAGTATCAAACATCTTCGATACTAAAAGGACGAGTAAATATTGTGGAAAATTACTTAAAAAATCTCTTAAACCTATTGAAAGGATGCCAATTCAGTCATAATCATTTTAATTTAGCCAATTTATTCATAAACATTTTGACAATTTGCTAATTTAGCATTTTTGGCTAATTTTGATAGGAAAATACTGATATGGAATCTGGCCATGTGGCCAGCCAGTCATCACTAACTTTGACAATTTTTGTCGTGCCTCGTAGGATAGTCGGCATTTATGTCGGTAATAACCATCCAAAATTGGGCGGAGTGACTAAATTTGCAAATTGTTTACAGGTTTTGGAATAATAGGACTAAATTAAACGGTTTATGACTGAATTGGTATATGTACAATATGCTTAGGACTTATTTAGTAATTTTCCCAAATATTGTTTATCAACGAGTTGGTCCATGCACGATTGATTTCTATTGTTCTTCGTTTTGCTATTGATATATGTAGTTTGGGTTGTGAGTTTGATACATCACGTGGTGAGGATTTTAAATGATATATTGATCTAAGCAGCCGGAGCATTGGCAGCTGGCAACAATCCCTCTATACCATCAGCAATTCAGTGTGATCTTCAAGGATCTCAAGTTGAACTAAAATCACTGCATCATGCTTGAGCTAGATGATTGCAATTCGCATAGTATTTCCAAATTGGCACATAGACGGGTATGACAGGACCTGAATAAACTTGAGATTGGTATGACTTCACAGTTTATTGTTCCCGAGCACCGAGAATAAGTTCATTACCAATAAATAACTAACCAAAATCCTCCTATCGGCAAAACTAACAAGTTTTCCTTCCTTCTCTCTTCTCTTTCTTTTGCTCTGAAAACCGATTTCCATGACAAACACAGCAATATGACTCATAAGAATGAGAGACAAAAAGGATCTTCACCAGGTCTCACTCGGTAAGTGTGGCTGCACATCCGAAAATGTAATGACATCAGGGTCGATGTTTGACTTGCTAGATTTAAAAGCAGCAGGATAAGATTCAGCTGCCCCACGGTACTCTTGATTTTGCTGAACACCCAAAGGATTTTGGGGCTTCCTTATCCCCTCCAACTCCACTGCCACTTCTTTCATTGTGGGCTAGTTCCTCCCATTCAAGTTCAAGCACCTTTTCGCAAGATTAGCAACCGATGCGATCTCCTCTTTCTTACCTTCTTTCAAAACTTGATCATCCACAATGTCGAATAGGCGATTCTCCTCCATTATGAAATAGATCGCCAGGCTTCTTCCATCTTGTTCCCTCAGCAACGAGATTGGCTTTTGTCCCATTAGGAGTTCAACAAGGACAACTCCAAAGCTATAGATATCGCCAGGCTGCTTCCATCTTGTTCCCTCAGCAACGAGATTGGCTTTTGTCCCATTAGGAGTTCAACAAGGACAACTCCAAAGCTATAGATATCGCTTTTGTCTATAAATTGACTTGATTGGAAATACTCGAAATCTAGATAGCTGAAGGTCCCTTGCACCAATGTTGTGACATGAGTTTGATCGAGAGAAACGGACTTGGAAGTACCGAAATCTGCCATTTTTGCCCGATATTTCTCATCCAAGACGATATTGGTGGACTACATGTCTCAATGATAAATGAGAATAGAGGTTGCTAAAGGCAATTAGAATAAGGCTCCTACAATTTTAGTTGCAATTTGTAGGCGTGTCCCATGATACCCGAAACTCTTCATTTGGGTCATGCAGATATTGGTACAGAGTCTCGTTTAGTATAAACTCATATACTAAAAGCAAGACTTCCGTCTCCAAGCAATATCCCAATAATTTAACCACATTCCTATGGTTGATTTGTGAGAGAATGAAGACTTCATTTATGACTTTGCCCTTGTCTATAGCTTTCAATTTCTTACTTTTACTAAGAATATCACTAGACCCAACATAAAAAAAGGGAGGACTGCTTATTATACTTGGGATTTGTTGACTAACTAGTACATTTAACATTAGTTAATAGCAAAAAAGAATTACAACGTCACACTTTGGATTCATTTTTTTATTTCCTTATTAAAATACGATTCAGTTAACCTATTTTTCATTCAGTTTAAAACGTTTGGACAAGTGACATGGCATATTTTTCATCGGATGTTCAAGGCAGCCCTCTAGGTTGTATAGTATTTGCTTAGCCCGGTCGGTTATGTTTAAGTGACATGGTGTCTATTGCCCAATCTTGTGCCAATGGGACAAGATTCAAAGATCCCAACGACTCTTTTACCCACCTCGAGTTTGGTCCCCCACCACACCTGACCATGACGAAGTAATTCATTGTCCAGGAGAAGTAGGGTGGGCTCCCTTTTATTAAATTCGTGGTGGTACTGTCAATTTACGTACGTCGGTGGTAAAATTTCAGAAGAGTAGATAATTTATTACTGAATTAGAATGATGATAAATTCCTCATGGCAGTGATAGTTATTTACCGCAATGGTGAAATTTCAAGAAGTTGGTAATTTACTGATTCTTTATTACGACCACCTAGATTTTTGTTCTTGACAAATGAAATGGGTTTTGGCATCTTTTCAATCTAGAAACGTGAAAGCAAAACTCACTTTTCTTAAAGCAAAAGTAGTTTCCTTGTAATTTCTCTAGCCGTGGGGTCATGTGCGGGTGTCATAATCTCTCTCGCTGTTGAAGTAAAAACCACTTTTGCTTTTCTCGAGTGCGATGCATCGTGGAACAAGTTTAATGCTTTTCTTACTCGTGCTATCCACAGTAGCACTTGGAAATATTTTTGCCCCTACCTATCTTCGCCCTCCGCTCCCCACGCCCGCTAGAAAAAAGTAGAAGATGTGCGTGAATCATGTGGCGAGTTATTTGCTTCCGAAATGAAAGAGATTGCGTCCCGTGCACATGGATTGAAGAAAACTAAAGATGATTTTCGCTTTAAAGTGCTCTAATTAATTTGCTAATTCTTTGGATCATATTGGGCAAATTATTCCGAACTGTTTGCGCTGTTTTATATTTTTATTTTCCGCGACAAGAGGACAGAGAGACTAGAGATCCTATTTTTGAAGAAAAATATATTAGGTCTTGCTTAATATTCTTTCCCATAGAAATTTTTTGGCCAATATCCAAAGAATGTGGAGTCGCAAAAAGTTGAACATTGTGATCATGGGAGTCTTCCCCACAACGAAGGACATCATCAATGGGGTTCGTGCGTGCGTTTCTAATCAGCCTTATCATCTAGGAACTTTTGCTGGTGTAACTTTATATGTAGGACAAGAATCTGAAACACCGGGTTCGACGTGATTTGCACGTTTGGTACGTGGATGGACTTAAACCTATGGAGAAAGGGGATATGGGCTGGGTCACTGAAATTTCATGTATCATGCGCAACATTTTTCCAGCTCTGTTACTTCCTAGTATCTCTAGGGATGCTTCCTTGAGGATAGATACATCAAAGCTTGATGAGTAGAGGACATCAATTTAAGCAGCCGAGTGTCATTATTCTCATTGTTGGGGACATAAGTTTGTCATCATTTTATTTTAAGAATGATTTGGAGCATTATCAAAATAGATCAGTATTCAGGATCCTTTGTTGTGGACCCCGTCAATTACGTTAGATTAGATATATTCGTTCCTTTCCTTACCGGCTTAAATTGTTCTTTGTACTCCTCAGATCTTTTTAATTTTTCCTAGACCAAACTCGTACGGATTCTTCTTCTGCTATATTACATTAATTTTCATTCCACGTCTTTGCCTTTTTGAAATAAAATTTCACATTTCACTGCCAATCCTTTTCTTTTAAGTACTTGTCACTTAGCATTTCTGATTTAACATGATTATGGTCCTCCTTTTAATTCTCAATATCAATGTTAGTTTAGCATTTTGTAGGTTTTAAGAAATGAATTTAAGTTGTAGCTCCTTTAGTGCCAGACTTTTATTTCTAAGCATTGTGTGTTTATAATATGTTAAAAGCTTTTAATTTTGTTAGCTAGACGCAGTTTACTTATGATTCTAATATTTTAGTTTGAACGCTGTGCCATGTCCTATGTCTTAGTATATGTTACTACTCTTTTTTTGGTCGAAATATGTTGTGACTTTCGATTGCATCATTTTGGTGAAAATGTGGCCAGAAGCCTATAAAGTATTATTATTAATCTCTTCTCCTACTTAAATATAACAGCGATGAAGCTTTCTGATTTCATTTTTCTTCTAAAGATTTTTTTAATATGTTTTCTTAGAGTTTGTAGAAAGTCAAAAAGAGAAAAGAAAAGTTCGATATGGAAGACATATGTCTTGGTATATTTAATAACTTTCAATTGAATATTTTGGTAAAAACGTGGTTAGAAAATGTTATTATCTACCCTTTTCCTACTTAAGTATAGCAAAGTCGAAGTTTCTAAGGTTATTCAAAAAAATGTTTTTGAATTTTCCTTTTAGAGTTTGTGGAAAAATAAAAAAGAGAAAAGAAACGTTCGATAGTGGGACATGTGTCGAAAATAAAGACGACCACAAGTCAAAGTCGTCATTGACTTTCGAAAGAGCACTACAATTCATACATTTTCATTAGATTTGGAAGTCGTCGTCTCTCTCCCCTGTTTTTCCAAGAGCCTTCTTTGTGCTGGCCAAGATTTAACATGGCCAGTTTGATTGGTCATCTTAGAAGATTTACACACCCAATTGGTCATCTTTTGAGCATCTCCGTATAACAAGCCGACCGAATGGTGAAGGCTGGCGCAACAAAGATGCTTGTTCGCAGGAATACTCGTGTGATTGATGTAATTTCTGCAATGATAAAATTGACAATAAATATATATGGATCTTAAAATGAAGCAAAATTGATGCATCATGCTCGAGCTAGATGATTGTGATTTGCAAAGTATTTTCCAGTTGGCACATACACAGTGCGATCATGCCTAGCTAATTACAGGACCTAATTAAATTTGGATTAGGTATGACATATCAGTTTATCGATCCCAGATAGCGAGAATAAGTTCATAAACAATAAATAACTGACGAAATCCTCCTATTAGTAAACAAACAAGTTTTCCTCCTTTCTTTCTTTAGCTCTGAGCATTGATTTCCAAGACAAACACAGCAACATAACCCATAAGTGTAAGAGGCAAAGAAGATCGTGGCTGCACATCCGACAATGTAATTGCATCCATATCCATGTTTGACTTGCTAGATGGAAAAGCAACATCATAAGATTCATGTAACATTCCGAAATTTCCGTCAATTGGAAATTATGAAATAACTGAGTTTTATGAAATGTGCTCGTAGTAAATTCTCGCCAGGAACTGATCATTCCTGAAAATACTAACCATTAGAGAAATGCTAATAGGGGAATTAAATTCGTGCGACTAAAAGAAAATTCGATCGTGAATGGACTTCGACCATTAAGTCGCGGAAGTGATATTTTGAGCCACTGTTGGCTGATCCAAGGATAGTTAGGAGTCAATTCGCCACTATCCTAGTAGTGGATCACGGGTGATTCCGTTGGACCACGAAACGATGTGACGAATAATCTTGAAATTATACCGAACGATCGTGCCCCTCGAATCAAGTGATTGATTTTCGCGATTTTAATGACAACCGATATCGTCATGCATCGAACAGACTTGCACGTGACTCGATTCAGTATCAGTCATGAGTTGATTCTGCGAATTTCCCCAGTAAGCTGCCTGTTTGCTCGAGAAACGCTCGAGTTGCGTTTAATAGAATTTAATTATTAAATTTTTGCTCAAATTGGAAACCGAAATATTAGGAAGTCACGACGAAACGCTAGGACGACGCTACATGTGACACGTGTCAATTTTTGGTGCGCTTAAATTCTTTGGAAAAATTCGATTTGGGCAAGAAACGGAGAAAGTGACCAAAATACCCCTAGGATTTATTAAAGGGCAAGCTTTAAGAGAAAATGGCATTTTGGTAATTTTGCCCTAAAATTTTGATTGGACAATATTTCCCTTGGACTTTTTGTGAAATTACAAGTATGCCCTTGGATATTTTTGTGCAAGAATCGATATCGGCCGTTGGATCAAGATTAGATCGAATCAGGACCGTCGGATCAAAAATGTTTGAGAGGGGCATTTTGGTAATTTCTCCATTTGGGTCAAGAATGCTATTTAGGTCCAAATCCCTTTCTCTCGCCCCTCATTCTTTCCCCCCTTTGCCGTGAATCTCCCCCCCCACCGAACTCTCTCTCTCTCTCTCTCTCTCTCTCTCTCTCTCTCTCTCTCTCTCCCTCTCGTCGGATTGCCTCACCGCCCGAGTCGCCGCCGCTCGCCACCACCACGCCGGACCGCTCTCAAGCCGCCGTACCAGCCCTCAAACTGCCACCACTAGCCGTCCCTCTCTCTCTTTTCCTCTCTCTCTCTCACCGTGGGTCTCGGCCAAGCAAGACCCATGCCGCCGCCGAGCAGCTGCAGCTCAAGCCGGACGCCTCCGTGAGTCCCCGCCGTGTCCGATATTGTGCCGCCGCTCCCCGTTCTAGCCGATTAAGTCTAGAACTAGGTAAGTCGCACTCTAATCCCGATTTAGGATATTGGGTATTGCCAGATAATTGAATTTTTTGGGTAGAAATTGGAATTGTTTGGGCGAGGAACGTTGGGGTTTCAGGTCGGGAATGTGTGGCGGGCCTTGAGGATTATTTTGGAAATTTTTGGAGATCAATTTGAGGTGAAATTGAAACTGTAAATCACTGTTCACAAGCTGCGAATCACTGTTCATGGGGCTGTGATGGTCTGTTCAGGATGCAAATTGGGTCTTTAGAGCCGATGGTGTATGGCGAGAAAGTTCCGTGAAGGATCGGAATTAATCCGACGCCATTTAGTGGGAGAAAGATGAGAATTTATGCGTTGGACGTGTTTTTAAACAATAATCAAGTTGTGGTGATTAAATTAAGTATGTTGTTGGGTAATTTGCTTATTGGATATGTTTGTTGGGTTTACACGTGAGTTAGATCAATTTAATTATTGGTATTGCCATGTCCTATGCGAAATGTGCATGAGCTACGTATGAAATAATGTGTGTGCGGACCACGTGTGATTGGTCAGTTGTGTATGGTAAACGTATGTTGAGCTTGTGATTGATTGAGATTGTGGTGTGGTAAATGATGTTGGAAAGGTGTGTGAAAGTGCGAGTTGGGATCGGGCCGAGTATTCTAAACTTGGGTTGCGATCACGTAGGTCTGTTGCATTTGGCACAGGCTGAGGCTTGGAAAAGCAAGCATAAGAATCGGTCCGAGGCACGATCAGTTCGGGTGAGATCGGGATTGGACCGAGGCATTATAAGCTCGGGTTTCAATCATGTAGCGCATTTGGCGCGGGCTAAGTTGAGATCAGGTCTTGAGCGTGTGATGCTCAAGTCGAGATTGGGGCCTGAGGCGTGAACGAGTACGTGGGCCGAATGTGGAGAAATGATCGCGGTGTGCCTGGGGCGTGTACGTTTACGCGGGACACTGGCGAGGAATGTGAAAAGTGATGATGAGAATGAAAGGAATGCACGATGTGGGAAAAATTGTATGTGTGTGATTGCGAGTATTATGCCTGTTACTTGAAATTTGGCGCATGTGATTGTGTTTGTGAAATTATCTGGAGGGTACGTGGTAGCCTAAGTAGGGTTTAGGGGTGAACTTACTGAGAAGTGTTATCACGGTTGTTTCAACCGAAATTTCAGAACCCCGACAGGAATCATGAATCCCCCACCACCACCACCAGCACATTTTGGAGTCCCGATGCACACCGAGAATGGAATAGCAGAGTTTTCCATGCTAGACAACACGGCCTGGATTAGGCAGACTATCACCATTTTTGTAGAGGTAGGACTACCGTTGTTCGAGACCTACGTATACACCGCCTAGTTCTTTAGAGATGCTGACGGGGATGTATTTGGGTCTATCAGGGGGTTTGATATCCCATATGATTTAGTGGGTGATTGGGATCCATTAGCCGTACCCCCCGTAGACGGTGAGTTGACTAGTATGGAAACTAGTATAGCCTAGTCAGTCATGCATCCAGCGTCGGGCGCGCAGGCATCGTCAAAGGCCGAACATGAACCCGAGCCCGAAGTATCTCAGGCGGAGGACAACCCGATGGATATAGATTTGAAACCGATTCCTGAGGAAGAACCAGTGGGAGTAGAGCCCGAGGTTGAACCTAAGGACGTATCCGGCAAGCTAGAGGAGTTGGAAGAGTCTGTAGGAGAACTAGACTATCTACCCCCCTGTCCGCAGTACATAGACCCTAACTATGTACCCGAGGTTGATTTCTTCGACTTTTTAGCTAAGGAATATCAGAACGAGCTCCAGCTGAGTCGGGCGACATTAATCACCCGATCGTGATTGAGGCGAAGCCGGAGTCCTCAGATGATCAGACCGTTGAAAGAAGTTCAGAGAGTTTAGATTCGGGTGAGGAGGAATCAGATTCGAAATGGATGCCGAGCAAGGACCGATGAGGCTAGTGTAGAGGTTTGGAGTAGGTTTTGAATGAGTACCATTTTTGGAGTAGAAAACCAGGTCACCGATCTTTTTGGAAGGTCGTTGGTGCGTAGAATGGTGTACAAGTGTGTGCGATGGTGGTAAAATGAACTGTGTGTAAGTTGTGAATATTTTATAAGTTTTGAATGGAAAGAAAAATGTATATTCTCCCTGATTGATTCTCCAGTTTTAAATTGTTCGGGACTAATTGTTTATGTCCGCTGCGGTTGTAAATCTCTTATGACGATTTGAGGTCAGCAATAACCTGGGACGTCGCACTAAACGACCAGCTGCAGGATGTTGTGGGCTCGGCGGGGGTCCGGGGCGTGACAATTCAGTTGTCTCATGGTCCTCTAGATTTTACTGTATACCCGAAGGATTCTGGAGCATCCTTATCCTCTCTAACTCCATTGCCACTTCTTTCATTATAGGCCGGCTCCTCCCATTCAAGTATAAGCACCTTTTCGCAAGGTTAGCAACTGATGCAATTTCTTCCTTCTTACCTTCTTTCAAAAATTGATCAATCACAATGTCGAACAAGCGATTTTGCTCCATCGAAATTATGAAATAGGTTGCGAGGCTTCTTCCTTCTTGTTCCCTTAGCAATGAGATTGGCTTTTTGCACGTTAAGAGTTCAACAAGGACAACTCCAAAGCTGTACACATCACCTTTGTCTGTGAATTGACTTGATTGGAAATATTCAGGATCTAGGTAGCCGAAGGTGCCCTGCACCAATGTGGTTACATGAGTTTGATCGAGGGAAACAAACTTAGAAGTACCAAAATCTATCACTTTTGCCCGATATTTCTCATCCAAGAGGATATTGGTAGACTTGATGTCTCGATGATAAGTGGGAATAGAGGTTGCTGAATGCAAGTAAAATAAGGATCCTATGATTTCAGTTACAATTCGTTGCCGTGTGTCCCATGATACACGAAACTCTTCATTTGGGTGGTGCAAGTATTGGTATAGAGTCCCGTTCGGTATGAACTCATATACTAAAAGCGGGACTTCTATCTCCAAGCAACACCCCAATAACTTAACCACGTTCGTATGATTGATTTGTGAGAGAATGATGATTTCATTTACGAACAGTTCTACCTTTCCCTCATCTATCACTTTCGATTTCTTAATGGCAACTATTTTTCCATCTGTTAACATACCCTTGTAAACGGTACCTTGCCTGCCTTGCCTAAGTATCCTATCATCATTGAAATTGTCAGTGGCCTTCTCTAAATCCTTGGAGTTGAACAATTTGCTTTTATCGACATTGCCTTCCGGTGAAGATAGCTCAGTTTCCAACAAAAGATCGCCATTGCGTTTGAAGTACTTCTAAAGTTATGGCGAAATGACCAAAATGCCCTTCCCCATTTGTTCTTGGCCTTAACAAACTCCCAGGGGTAAAATAGTCATTTTCCATTCCTCGTCGAAATTCAGTTTTTCTGAAGGATTCGGACGATTCCAAAACTGAACATTCCAATAACAACGTCATCCAAATATCCTGTCATGACTTCTTAAATTTCCAATACCCAAATTGGCCTCTAATTAATGACTAAATTTTAAATATCGTAACTTGAGCGTGTCTCAAACTAACGGGTGGCTTTTGAGGAAATTCGCATATTCAACCAGTGACTCGCACTAAATCAGGTCACGTGCAAGTTCACTCAAATTGTGACGACCTTGATTGTCATGTAATCGCAAGGATCGATTGCTAATTCCGACGGGCACGATCGTTCGGTATAGATTTTGAATCGTTTGTCAATTCACCTCGTGGTCATACGAAATCACCCATGATCCACGCATATGACAGTGATGAATTGGCCCATAACTATCCTAAGATCGGTTTATATTGGCTCAAAATGTCACTCCGACAATTCTATGGTCGAAAGTCAGTTCACGATCGAATTTCTTTAGTCGCACGAATTTAAATCTCTAATTAGCCTTTCCCTAACGGTTAGTATCCCAGGAATGATCAGTTCTGAGAGAGATCTAACTACAAGTATGTTCATAAAACTATTCATATCATAAATCCTAAATGGGCAAATTTCAGGATGTCACATCTCGTACCAGTCATCCAAGAAACATTCGGCTCCTATATCAAGGGGGAAGGGAATAACAATGTTTCGGCACGATTCAGTGCAATTGCCAGGTGTGGTTTGGCTAATGATGCTTGTATACTGAAGGAACCTAGGATCAAAAAGATCCGAAACACCAATTTTTCCATTACTTCAGATGTTTCGTATGTGCATCAATCTAACCTACGAAGAAAGGAGTTATAACTTAAAACCTATGAGCTCTGTCCAATCTGACCATAAGAAGGGAAGAAAGTTCAGGACATGGGCGTGATTTTCTTCAGTCCTGCTAGTGCATTGAAACTTAGAGCTTGATAAGTAGAGGCCTCTTTAATTTAAGCAGCCAAGTGTGACTCCAATTGTGAGATTTTGTGGAACCACTGTCAACTGTTCTAAAAGTTTAAATTGTTAGATGAAGGCATAGTTTAATATTTAATTACTCTAACTTTCCCCCTTATGTTTAGACTGATCTTTATCGTGCCATCCCCGTCTAAACGAAAACTGGGAAGTGAAATAGTAAGAACTCTCAATCCAATCTTATTTAGTATGGGAATCGTGTTGTTTTGCTGGCAAACAATCTCATACCAGTCATCCAAGAAACACACTCTTCCTATTCCAAAGGTGAAGGGAATGGTGATGTTCCTGCATGTTTCAGCATAGTTAGGCCTTGCAAGTCCCGGTGCGGCTCCTGATTTTTGTACCGTGAGGGAAACCATAAGCAAAAGAATTTGAAACATCGAGTTTGTCATGATTTTCACCGTTTGTACCGTAAGAAGGGAAGAAAGTTAAGGACATGGGTGCGATTTTCTTCAGTCCTGCTAGAGCTTGATAAGTGGGGCCCTCCTTAGTTTAAGCAGCCAAGTGCGACCCTAATAATGAGAAAATCTTCCGTTGAGACAAAAACAAACATAATTGCTTGGGCGGCGAGATCTCCATTGCTTCTGGGATTTTGCCTATTCAAAATTGATGGAAATGGGTTGCAACTTCACCGGAGTGCATCTGCATCGGGGTGATAACTTTGGTTTATGGTTTCATCTCTCTTCCCGGACCACTCTCATGGAAACTTTGATCATGCACCTGCCCATTATTTGAAGTGAACATTTTGTGCCATTAGAATTGTAACAAGGTATTTTCATTGATTCTACTTTTTTTCGGAGTGAATTAAGATAATCATGAAGTATTTTCTCAATTTCTAGTCCTTTTTATGTTATGTTTTCGTGATTTTGTCCCGTCAAAATCTCCATTTTTCAGTATCTTCAAAACTTGTTACTTGCAACTTTAGCCATATCAATTCTAATGCCACGAACAAAAAGTGATATATGAAGAGCAGTCGGTATAAAAAGCAATGTTCGCATACAGAAAGACAAGTCATCAAGTACTTGACAGTTCACTCTATGATATATTTTGCTTTTGAAAACATTAGAGAGAAGAGCCAGACATAAATGCATTTTCACTTGAAAGAATATGTCGGATTTGATCACGACCTAGATGGAAACATATTTCTTTTGCATACTTGTCAATAAAAATTAGGCCAAGTATCAAGAGGCTAGGGCAGGAATGGCCACTAGTTAGTGATGGCCATTGCTCGCCACATCAGGTTGGTCCCTTCGTGTCCATGCCCATCATAAGTCGCAAACAAGGAAGTCTATCTTTAATAAATGAACCTCACGTTTATGAGATACTACAACTAGCTTCATTGACCAAGGCACATCAAAAGTAGGATGGTGATTTAGTTATGAAATTGTTTATACCTAGTACTCGGTAATATATGAATCAAACCTGCGTTGCCCAGCCCATACACATAAACCAAAACTTGGAAAACTATCGCGTGGATCTCAGTTCATGGACCCAATATGCAATCATAATCGTTGATCAAGTGTAGCCCACATATGGGGCCCTCATGGTTAGCGACTATGATGGATCGGGTCCATGTAGACCTGAATCTAAGCAAAATCTCCTCAAAACCCGGGGAAAACAGGTTAATTTATCCCCTTCTTCATGGAAACCGATTGTACATAAAAAAACTTGGGAAGACTGGCATGGTGAGAACCACTGGATGACTTGTTGAATGTGGCCCCTGTGGTCTTCAAGACTGTTATCAACAAAGAACTTATGTTTAGAACATGCCATAGACTTGTTCTCCCTAAGTGATATATTAGAGAGACTATAATTCCTTAGCTATTAATTATGACTTTCCTTGGCTCACAAGCTTCTTGGTGGTGACCCACTCGTAAGCTTGGCTAGGTCGATGGTCTCTTACTCGCCTATTGTCCACAAGATCACAAGTTGTTGCTATGTCACGATCGAATCTCTGACAAACTTGTGCTCATGCGCACTACTACATTATGTGCAGAGACTTATAGACTGTTGACATGCTGGTGGGGCTATATGTTGAACACAGTTGTTGCTGCAACAAGAGACCCCCATTCTCTTTGAAGTGCCTCTCTTTGAGCTTGATTTCTTTCCTTTTCTTAATGAAATTGTACAACAGCCATAACAAGAGAAGCAAGAATAGTGCCCCTAGGCCTGCTCCGATACCTGGTTTATTAAAGTGGCATGAGCATTACCAAAAGCAAGCATGAGGATATGTGTTGTGAAATAACACGGAAGCTAACAAATTATGCAATTCAAGTCTAACACATGTAGAAGAAATTACCAAAATAATCAACAAGATAAGGACATCAAATATTTATGTCATTCATTCCGAATTTAGGTATCTACTACATTAGGAGAGTCCAATGCTACAAAATCCACTGTAAATCTAGATAACATAGAGTTTGTAATAGCTCAAGTGCTTCTCAGTCCTATAACTTGAAAGTATTATATCACAATATCTCATAGAGAACTCACTCATAAAACTCATAGAGAAAACGCTCACACCCCGTTGTTTGCTCTAGTGTGTAATTACTGAATAGAATTCCACACACACATTCAAATAAGAAGCCTACTCAAATTATGAAACCACTCAAACTAGGAATACTACTCAAGCCTGGAAATTTACTTGGATCAAGTTTCCTTCATAGGCTCAAACTCAAGATGTATTCTAAACAATCTCCACATTGGTCGACGTTTGCAGCTAAGTAATAGTGCTCATCGTCTAGGCTAGCTCTTCTAATGTCCCATAGGTGCTCAATCATCACAAATGTCTATTGAGCCTAATTGCATTTTCCAAAACACACCCCAACGTATGTTGTCCCTAACAAACCCAGGAGAACCACTTCAAAGCATCACAATGTATACCTGGATTAATCGTATATATTCTTCATTCGACATGTTAAAGATCAATCAAAGTACTACCTACGACATTACTCAGACAACCAAGAGTACTAGCATGTGAAGCATAGAACAGATGCTCCACCTCCATCCAAGTACACACTAACAATATTGACAATTTATTATGTGCAACAAGTGGGGGCACTTATAAAGTTTCTCAATTGCATATTAAAGTGTCTCGACGCTTTCCCGATTAAGTCTTCCGAGTCACTCGTAACCATTTTAGCAATCTTCACTCTTAGCATCTCCATACGCGAAACTATCTACACTGCACCCAAATTATCAATTTCAATATTTGCATACAACTGTTACTCAATCTCACCCAATTCCATTGACCACCTCAAAACTTAGTCAATTATGACCTTGAAACAAATTGTCGGCTGCTATGGAATCTAGAGACTCTATAGACATTGTCACATCTACTACATTTTGAATATCTTTAAGCTCTTCCTGAAGCTCTACCTATTGACATTGTCCATATCTTTTTCTACAATCGATCTGTCACTCCTATTCTAAAATAGAGCATATTTATCAAAGGTAACATGTGTACTGAACATAAACCTAAGTGAATCTTTCTCAATGTACCACAACCTATATTCCTTTACCCCATGTGCATAGCCTAGAAATACACCTCCTTTCCCCTAGCTATAGCACCATCACTCACATGAGCATAAGCAAGGCAACCGAATACTTTCTGCTCGATATAATCAACCGGCTTACCTACCATGTTTGGTAAGGACTTTTCCAATTATTTGATGGTGATGGTGATTTATTCATTAACCAACATCGATATTCATTGCGTCGGCCCACAAAACTTCACTCAATCTAGCATTGGAGAGTAAAGTCTGAGAGATCTCTCCAATGTAATTTTGTTCGTCAGTTTTGTGACACCATTTAGTCATGGGGTGTATTGGAATTCCACTATGCCTTTTTCTACACAAAATTGGCCAAGCTCATCCGAATAAAATTCCACCCATTCATCTGTTCTCAGGCACATGATCTTCCATCCTATTTGCTTTTCCATCATCTCCTTCCATGATTTGAACCAACTAAGCTCCTTGTTCTTGTGATGATAAATCTACGCTTTCCTCTAGACATCATCAACAAAAAATAGCACATACCTGGCACCATCTTAGGATGGAACTTGAGAAGGTCCCTAGAAGTTTGAGTATATGCAGCCTAAAATCTCCGAGGTCCGGTGAATTGTCGTATTGAACTTCATTGTCCATTGACTACTCATGTCACAATGTTCACGTAAGTTCAGCTTCTTGGTTTGGTGACCACCCAATAGACCCCTTTGACTTAGAAAAGTCATCTCTCTCACTCATGTATTTGAGTCTCATGTGCAATTTAGCATGTAATAGAACAGTCTGAGCAGCAGCCAAAAAAACAAAACAGAGGTATTGGTCGATCGAGATTATGTACTAAGGGAAAAAAGGAAAAAAAACCTGGTGTTAGGTTTGACGTACTGTAATTGTTGTAGGGACAACCAATTTAAAGACTATAAACTATATAGACTACAATTGTAGTAAAAAATATGTGCCCAAATCAAACATCAAACTTGAATTCCGAAGAGCTACGTAGGAACAACGAACACCCAATCCACTGAAAACGCATGATGCTGTATAACATTTTCTAAATTGAGGGTTTTATCAATTATAGACTCAATCTGGCATTTATGTAGATGACAGGATGTGATATTCGCGAATCTGGGTGCAAAAAAGATGGCTAGTCCTTGTTCATAACTCATGACAGAATGAAGAAATTTGCTTACCTACGAGGAGAAACTTGATTGTCTTGCTTCCTTCAACACAATCATAGGAACCTCGTCGATTCACACACTTTTTTCCATGGCAACGATTGGGATCTTCGCATTCATCGACATCTGAACAAAGGATGACAATCAAAATTAGTAGAGCTTCGTCTCTTTATTGGGCGTTTACGATTTGCATGTAAAGCTACTTGAGCTTTGTTAGTACAGTTTTTCGATTTTGCGTTTCCAATGATTGGTGTGATGAAATGTAAGTGGTTTTACCTTTGCATCCATGTTTAATATAGGGGTTACCGGTGAAGCCCCAGAGGCACGAACACTGCAAAAAGGGCATCACCTTGCGATATCCTAAATTGAAGAGCTGACTGTGCTACAGTTATAGGAATCGTCGGAGATGAAGCCAAATCTGTAAATTTCTAGCGTAGCTTGGGAGGAATTAGCTATCCCCCATTCTAGCACCGCCACTATAAAAAAACAAGGATTTAGCCACGAAAAATTAGCGACGAAAAATTTTTCGTCACTAATTTGCTACAAAATTTGCTACGAAAAAAAAATTCGTCACTAATTTGCGACGAAAAATTATTCGTCAATAATTTGCGACGGAATTTGCGATGAAACAAAAATTCATCGCTAATTTGCGACGAAAAAAAAATTTGTCGCTAATTTGCGACAAAAAAAAAATTCGTCTCTAATTTGCGACGAAAAATTGTTTGTGGCTAATTTGCAACGGAATTAGCGACAAAAAAAAATCGTGACTAATTAGCCACGGATTTAGCCATGGATTTAGCCACGAAAATAAATTCTCGCTTCATTTTCCGGACTATTTTTAATTTCGTCTGTGGCTAATTAGCTACGAATTTAGTCATGAAAATAAACTCTCGCTTCATTTTCCTGACTATTTTTAATTTCGTGGCTAAATCAGTGGCTAATTAGCCACGAAAATAAACTCTCGCTTCACTTTCCGGACTATTTTTAATTTGGTGGGTCAATCCGTGGCTAAATTCATGGCTAATTAGCTACGGATTTAGCCACGAAAATAAAGTCTCGCTTCACTTTCCCGACTATTTTTAATTTCGTGGCTAATTAGCCATAGATTTAGCCACGAAATAAACTCTCCCTTCACTTTCCAGACTATTTTTAATTTCGTGGCTAAATCCGTGGCTAATTCGTGGCTAATCAGTCACATATTTGACTTCGTGGTTAATTAGCCACGAAAATAAACTCTCGCTTCACTTTCCCGACTATTTTTAATTTCGTGGCTAAATCCGTGGCTAATTAGCTACGGATTTAAATTTGTGGCTAATTAGCCATGGATTAGCCACGAAAATAAACTCTCGCTTCACTTTCCCGACTATTTTTAATTTCGTGGCTAAATCCGTGGCCAGCCACGGATTTAGCCACGAAAATAAACTCTCACTTCACTTTCTGGACTATTTTTAATTTCGTGGCTAATTAGCTACGGATTTAAATTCGTGGCTAATTAGCCATGGATTTAGCCACGAAAATAAACTCTCGCTTCACTTTCCTGACTATTTTTAATTTCGTAGCTAAATCCGTGGCTAATTAGCCACGATTTAAATTCGTGGCTAAATTCGTGGTTAGTTAACCACGGATTTAGCCACGAAAATAAACTCTCACTTCACTTTCCCGACTATTTTTGATTTCGTGGCTAAATCCGTGGCTAATTAGCCGTGGATTTAGCCACAAAAATGAACTCTCACTTCACTTTCCCGACTATGTTCAATTTCATGATTAAATTCGTGGCTAATTAGTCATGGATTTAGCCACGAAAATAAACTTTTGCTTCACTTTCCCGACTATTTTTTATTTTCCTGGCTAAATTACACTACAAAAAGTAAATTGAGTCACGGAAAATTAGCAGTGAACATTTTTGTTGGTCGCTAAAATTTGCGACGGACTCACTCCCAATTAGCCCGCTCTCACCCCCCCCCCCCCCCCTCTCTCTCTCTGCTGATTTCTCAGATACCACGCGCTCGTTGTTCTCCCTGCCTCTCTCTCTTTCGTTTCTGTCGATGAGATCAAATCTGCTTCCGCTTCTCATTCTCCTCGCTTCTCCTTCTTCCCTCTCCCCCACACCCCCAAACCTCTCGCGCTCGCTAGGGTTTTCAGTACCCCCTTCCCCCGCGCTTCCTCCCGCGACTCCTCCTCGCCCATGGCCTCCGGAGCCCTAGAGGAAATCGAGCCAGAGAAGAGCAATCTCCTATTCGATCCCTCCCGGAGCTCACCGTCCATGGCGATCATCTCCGACTTCGAGGAGGAAGAGGAGAAGCAACCTGAGGCCAAGCCCTCGGCCTCCTCCTCTGCCGCAGCGGAGTTCAGCCCGAGGTTCGATCCGTCCAGCCCGCTAGGGTTCATCGAGGAAGCCATCGAGTTCGTGGCCGAGCGGAGCGATTTCCTCGCACATGAGGTGGCGGAGAGGGACGTCGCGGCGGTGTTGAGGGCAGTGAGGGAGAAGTAGAAGCAGAAGCTGAGACAAGTCGAGAGGGAGATTGAGAGGGAGCGGGAGAGGGCTAAGAAGGCGAAGGCGACGGTGGCAGCTAAGAAGGTGGAGGAGGTGGAGATGAAGGATGCGGAGGAAGAGAAGGAGGAGAAGAGTGGAGCGATAGGTAAGAGCTTTTGATTTTTCTTGGACAGTGTCGTGATATGTTGCTTGCTACGCATGAGCGCGATGAGTGCCTGTCGAGACGCTGCTGGGGTTGAGACATCTGGGAGATTAGATGAGAAGTACATTACATAGTGATCGCTCATGATGTGGCTTTTTTCTCCTGCTATAGTTAGGCTGTGACGGTTTCATGGCCGTAGTCATCTATATAGCTTGGATGTTTTCTCTAGTTGGCTTTTTAATGGCTATGGGCAGGGAAAATGTTTCATTCTATTATGCTATCGATTTCGCTAAAGAGTGGATATTCTTTGATGGGTACTTGCTCCTTTGTTCAGCAATCTGAACTCTTCCGAATAATTAAATTTCTCTTGTGTTGATCTCTCCTATAATCTGTTTAAGCGTGCATTGGCTTATTCAAGTACTCTAGTGATGGAAGGTTTGCTGTAAGCTTCTTGCTTTTGGTTTTGGAGATGTCTTCTAGTTGCAGTGTTTGGTTCTTGCAAGTTTTTTTGCGTGCTTATGCTTCATTGGATCTCCCATTTTCCTTGGAAATTAGGAAAAGAAGCTACTTTGCAAGTGTAATCTTGTTGTTTTTTTTGTCATACGAGCTGGAGAGCTGGGTGATCTGATTATGGATAAACTGTAATCATAGAATGTCTGATTGTTTTGTGGAACTTCGGGATTGGTTAGTGCCTTTCCGCCTTTGGGATTTAGCATGGCTGGACAAAAGATTTAGGAGTCATAATTAAAATTGTTAATGACCAATTAAAAAGTGATAACTTGACCACCTCAGCATCAACATTTGATATGGACCAATAGTTATGACTTTGACAATCCCCATGCCCAAATTGTGAACTGAGCCTGATTTTAGCTCTTGCATTGAGTATGTTTCAGATAGCTTTAGCTGAGATGACCAGTTAGGTTACCCAGTGTGCTTTGGAAAGTACAACTCTATAAGAGACTGTCTTGTCAGGATTCCTTTTACAAGGTGGATGCATATGTTTAGTAGACATATTGTGTAAAATATACCATGTTACCTCCGTAGTTGCTCTGACATTGTTTCTAGTTGAACAGTGCCAAACAAAGGCAATGGCCTTGATCTTGAGAATTATTCCTGGACTCAGACTCTGCAGGAGGTTACCGTCCATGTTCCATTTCCTAAGGGTACTAAAGGAAGGTTTGTGGTATGCGACATAAAGAAAAGCCACTTGAAAGTTGGTCAGCCTCCTGTCATAGAAGTGAGTGTGCGTAATTTGAGTTTATTTAATCAGCTTGCTTTATTTACATAACTCTCTTGACCATGTACGATTACTTGCAAGGGGAGCCTTTTCAGACTGTCAAGCCTGATGATTGTTACTGGAGTTTAGGTACGTAGTGGATTGAGTCAAGAATATCACATGGCATATGAATTCAAACACAAACAAGAATGATCTGCCTCCTGTTGTTAAGTTAATAGTATTATGAGTCAATTCCATGTTGCGCGGTCATCTTAACATTGTGAATCTTCTGAGGACCAGAGTGCGATCTCCATTCTCCTGACTAAGCACAATCAAATGGAGTGCTGGAAATCTTTGGTCAAAGGGGATCCTGAAATTGATACTCAGAAGGTAGAACCAGAGAATAGCAAATTGTCTGACCTGGACCCAGAAACTCGACGGCGTATTAGCGATGGATTTTTTTCCGTCGCAAATTCGTTTAGTAACGAATTTTTCCAAATTTTTCGTGGCAAAATTCGTCGCTAAAACCTAATTTTTTTGTAGTGCGCTGGGAAATGCCCCCTCGACTCCAACTCAGTGAAGTCTATAGTTGAAGGTGTGAACTATGACATATCTCCCAAGAAGGCATACTCGCATTTATTCTCTGTTGTTTTGTTGTCCGGTCGGAAAGTGACGCTGAAAGCCTAAAGATCCGATGTAATTGTGGTGTGGCAGCATCCGTCGCTGCCTGAACAATTCATTTTACTAATGATGTTGTGTTGTTTTTGGCATTTGGACTGGCATCCTATGACAGCAGGCTTTGTGTCATCCAATAGAGCACATATGTTGCAACCAACGGCGGCGAAGACTTTCCTCGACTCAGAGAAGATGAACTGGCTTCCTTTCAAGCTCACAGGCGCGAAGCTTCTATTGCCCCCACAGCTCACATTCGACGAGAAGATTATAGGAAGACTGATGCTGATCATGCCATTCGTTCCACCTTGGTCATCGGGTAGCGAAATGTTGAACACCCTTGACGGAAACAAATTTCTAGAAATTGCGGAAAAAATTGACGGAAACATATTCCTAAATCATAATATGAAAATGCGGAAAACGTGTCTATTCTAGACTTGAATCACCGATAGTTCAAACATATTATACAAAACGAACATATCTCTTTGCCAATAATTAAATGCCTTTATTATAGTCTTGAGAGAGAACAATCTTTCTATTGTAGAACAAAATCCCTTTCTCCTTTGTCTCTTTGTGAAAGTGAGAGTTTCTGATGATTGAGTGAAACACACTAAAAATTAAGTGAGTTTTTCTCAACTCATTTTTGTTCTCACTTTTCACAAGATAACTGTCATTTGCGATCATGGGCTGAGTTCGGCCCAACATGGCAGCCCATTATTCACATATAACCTATCAACCCTCAAGTTGGTCTTCTTCAGTATGGGGGTGGTGCCGTCATTGCTGTCCTGGCAGACAATCTCGTACCACTCATCGAGGAAACACCCGGTTCCAATCCCGAAGGGGAAGGGAATGGCGACGCCACCACATGTTTGGGGGCAATTACCCCTCACCAGGGGAGCTGCTTCTGAAGCAAAAGTGATACTAGAAGCAGAAGAATCTGATACATTCTTGCTCCTGCTTCTTTTGTCCAGAAATCGTGGACCTGTTCGAGGAATGAACGGAGGGCACAGTTACTTATATGCCACTTTTGCCTGTAGTCGAGGACCCTAGCATGTCCGAGGATACTTCTTTGAGCAGAATTATCAAAGCTTCAGATCCTTCCTGGAGTAGAAAATTCTCCACTGAAGTTGTCATCTATTTTGGCGGCCAAGTGAGAATGATGTCTCGATCGGGTTTGCTTTGATGGCAATGGCGAATGACATTTTTCAATCTCACAGCTGAATTTGATAAAGAAACTCATCAGATAATCACAAGATAATAAATGATGAGACTCGGAGATATGTTCTTTTGTTCCCCGTTGAAATGTCTCCTTTGAGAAAGGCTATCAGTCTCTTTTTCAGATTAAAGGACTTTGAAGAGTCGTTCTTTGTTCTGGAGTCACATTAGGACAGGGCTTTTAAGGTGCCGAGAAATGGGGGAATTTCGGAAATATCTGTGCGTGTCCTCGTTGTGTGTCCCACTGTATTATTCTCTAGCTGCCCATGACAGGACAGTGAAACCGAAGCAATATACTGGTTTCATTCCGAACAAGTAACTGTACATACTATAGCAACACATCAGTAAATATAATTAAAAAAAAGGTCACCTTAGCAATTTCTTTCTTACTAAAATTTCAAGTTCTTTTTTTGATGTGTAGTGCTTGGTGAACGCCACACGGGCGGAGCTTTTGGCCGTAATAATAAAATGCCACATCAGAATGTTTTAGTAGCTAAATTGGAAGAGTTAATAGAGAGAGAATTCATTGCACTAATTTGGTAAGTTTGAGAACTTAATTGGTGGATTATGTTGATTTTTGCCCATTATTGAGCACACAGGGAGCTTTTGGCCGTAACAATCAATTGTGTGGCACTCTCGGGAATTCTATCTCAAAGAAACTGCAAGCGTTTTAGAATCGTAACAAAGTCTTCTCTTAAGAATTTGTCTCTTTTTTTTTTTTTTGCAAGATTGATAAAAGATTGTTTTGTGAAAAATTGAATGGGCTGTATACTCTAAGTTATTGGCATAACTGGAGCTGGGAAACACTTATAACATTGTAACTCGATTGTGATTGTAATCTCTATTTTATCCCCTTGATCTATCTTGGAACCCTGTGTTACTCTCCAGTGGAGTCCGTGACACTGACCAAACAACTTAAATATGGTGTCCAATTTATTTTCTTGTTCTATCTATTAAACTTTTCGATCGTTTGGTTTCACAATAATTGGTATAAAAGATAGGTTAGGCTGACTTGAAGTAGATTGATGGCGACGGAAGAAGGAAATGTGAAAATCAACAAGTTTGATGGGAAGGATTTCAATTTTCGAAAATGCCTATTCTGGACAGGAAGAGAATGGCGACGTTCCCGCATGTTTCCACACGGTTACACCTTGCAAGTCCCGGTGCAGGTCCGGATGCTTGTTCCGTGAGGGAAACCGGAAGCAAAAGAATTTGAAACACCGAGTTCGACATGATTTTCACGTCTCGTATTTGCATGGACGTGAAACTATGGAGAAAGGAGGATATTGACCGAAACCCTAAGTAGTGTTATTTACGTGGAAGAAGGGATAGATTTTCTTGTATTGAACGCATTGTCTTATTACAGCTCTGTCACGTCCTAGTATCTCTGAGGGTGCTTCCTTGAGGATAGTAATATCAACGCTTGAAAGGTAGACAACACCAATTAAAGCAGCAGCTGAGTGTGACTTCTCCCATTGTTGGGGCCATAACTTTGTCCTCGTCTTTCTCATGAGAAAGATTTGGAGCGTTATCAAGATGGATG
Source organism: Syzygium aqueum (assembly GCA_031216185.1). Classification (NCBI taxonomy): domain Eukaryota; kingdom Viridiplantae; phylum Streptophyta; class Magnoliopsida; order Myrtales; family Myrtaceae; genus Syzygium; species Syzygium aqueum. The sequence goes on from CM062241.1 coordinate 10,107,669, forward strand.
ACCTCTTGTCTTGGATCCCGTATGCATGTTAGGACCGAGTGACAAAGAAAGATTGAATTCGATAGCTTTTAACCCTTGAAAACGGAGTTATATCCGTCTAATAGTTTCTAATCCGCCAGCACGAATGCAAAATTGAAATGATTATCACGAGTGGACCAACTTTTGGTGACCCCGCTCTTGTATTCCCACTTGTTTTTTCTTTTCTCCTTTTCAAAAAAGAAAACCATTTTCCACAACAAGAATCTCTTTTAAAATGGCAAAATCTTCCAACAAATTTATACTAAGACGGCCAAGACATTTTCTCTTGACGAAAGAAATGGGCTTTGGCATCTTTTCAATCTACAAAGGAGAAAGCAAAAATCACTTTTCCTAAAGCAAAAGTGGTTTCGTTTATAACTTGTTTATGCGACGTGCGTGTGTCACGGTCTTCTCCTATTATTGAAGCAGGAGTAATTTTTATTGTTCTTAGTCCAATGCTTTTCATGCTCAAGCAATCAATAAAAGCACTCGGGAATTTTTTCTTTTGGGCCCCCAAAACAGGTAAAAAGATGTACGTGAATCATGTGGGAAGTCTTTTGCTTCCCCAATGAAAGAGATTGCGCCCCATGCACTTGGATTGAAGATGACTAAATATGATTCTTGCTTTAAACTAGTCTTGTTAATTCGCTAATGCTCTGGATCATGCTGTAAGAAGTATGCTGATCCTCTTGGCACTGTTTTATTTCTTATTTTCAGTACAAATAAATATAAGAAACTATTTATTGTACCGACGAGGGGAGAGAGACTATATAGCTGATTTTTTCAAAAAAAAAAACAATTAGGTCCAAAGAAATTTTAAGACCAAAATCCAAAAAATGTTCAGTCACAAAAAGTAGTGCATTGTGATCATGAGTAGTCTTCCCCAGAATAAGGACATCATCAATGGGGTATCGCATGTAAATATCTAGTCAGCGTTAGTATCTGGGATTTTTTTTTCGCTGGTCTAACTTCATACGTAGGAAGAGAATTTGAAAAACCGAGTTCGATATGATTTTCGTGTTTCGTATGTACACGGACCTTAATTTATGTAGAAAGGGGATAGGGGCCGAGTCCCTTAATACTGTTATTTAAGTGGAAGAAGGGAAGAATTTTTCACATGCTGTACTCTCAGATGTATCTTTCGAACATGCACCTGTTCATAATTTGAGATATGCTGAAGCTTAATGACTTTAATAAAGTTGACTCGATCATGTTTTTGAAACTGAAATTAGATCGCAGCTCTTTTCGACATTGAAAACTAACCGACGCATCGAACTGGCCAAAGGTTGACACAAGCAGGACGCTTGTTCCCAGGAGTGCAAGTGCAACTCTAATAATGTATTCCTCACAATAAGCTGCAACATTTTCTTGATACATGAACTGGAAAGAACGTTCATTTTGTTGAATAGTCAAAACAGCAAGATCCCCTGTTTTGTTGACTAGTCTGCAAGGTTTCTTCCTTCGTCCTCCCTCAGCGAAGGGATTGGGTTCTGTCCCGTTAAGAGTTCAACAAAGGATCACTGCAAAACGGTACACGTCTCTTCTCATCTGTAAATTGACTTGTTTGGAAGTACTCACGGGCCTGTCCTTGTGGGTGATAATGCCAAAAAGAGCTGCCTTCACCGTTGTTTCACGATGTGCGAATGGCTGCAAATCCGAAAATGTTGCTAAATCCAAGTCCACACGATAAGACTCCCTCGATCATAGAAATATCGAAGCTCAAGGACGTCAAGTCCCATCTACGTGGAACCAATTTGCACGTAAACTAACGTAGACCGGCATGGTGGGATCCAACGGATGACTTGCTGATAGTGGCCCCTGGGGTCTTCAATAACGTTATCCCCTGAGAACTTGTATGAGAACAGTTCATTGTCTTAAAGTCTCCAACGGTGATAGAATAGAGAGACGATGGGTCCTTTGCTAGCTATCGCGCCAAAGATGACTTTCCTTGGCCCACAAGCTTCAAGTTGGTGGGCCACCACTAAACTTGGCTAGGTAGGTCAGTGGTCTCGGGCTCACCTATCGTCCATGAGATCAAAAGTTATCGCTATGCCATGATCGAGCCTTTAACAAACTTGTGCTCATGGGCACTGCTTAGCTTGTGCGAACAGAATTATGGACTCTTGACGAGTCGGGTCGGTTATGTTGACAAGCTTGTTTCTAGGGTCTCAAGTGATGCTGACTAGCTGTAATTTAAATATGACATTTTGTCGTGGATACTTGGCTACTCAACCCTTTCATTCTTATGATCACTGTTCCGTAAACTTCCAAGTTAACACAAAATCTTTCATCATTTGATATAATAAGAGTTCAGGAATTGGAAATGAAGATGCAGCTCGCGGATGGCCTCCTGTGGAAATATCCACACACAAAATATCACAACAATCGACAAGTACAAAGAATGGAGTAGTGTGCCATTTGCGCCTAGTCAAAGACACAGCAAATCAATGCCAAAAATGCCATTTCTAGGGTTTTTATCGAGTGAAACAATACAATTTTCGATGGGAAAAGTACCAAAAAAGTCATAAACCTATTGTATTGGTACAAATTCAGTCCTAAACTTTTCAATTGGATAAATTTAGTTTTAAACATTTTCATATTAGTATCAATTTAGTCCATCATGCCAATTTAGGCCGGAAATCGCTAACGTGGACGCCGACTATACTACGCAGCATGGCCGGCACTGATGTAAACATTTTAAATAATTTTTTAATAATGTTTTCATTTTTTTTATTATCTTCCCTTTGGCCTGTGGCTGGCAACTGGCCACAGACGAGGGCGTCACGACCCTTGGTCAGGTTGTGAGGGTATAACCCTTGTGAGAGCTGGCGAGGGCGACCCTTGCCTGGGCCACGAGAGTTGAACCCTCGTAGGCCCTCACCTGTGGCTGGTCACTGGCCATGCCCAAGTACTGGCCCTCACTTGTATAACCCGAGGAGCGCATCTACAGAAACTTATGCTATTGAAAATCCATAGTTTAAGTCCCCGATTTTGTGCTCAGACATAAAACTAAATTATGATATTCAAGAATTTTGTTGTGATAAACAACATGACTTGCGTTGCTTAAGGGCAATTAATCAAACATTGGCGGGACTTTTTACTATCATGGCAAAATCAATGGAATTATGGAAAAAGGAGCATCAAACATCTCCGATATTAAAAGGAGTAGTAAATATTGCTAGAAAAATTACTAAAAAAAGTCCTAAACCTATTGTAAAATATGTCAATTCAGTTATAAACCTTTCAATTTGGCCAATTTAATCATAAACCTTTTGCCAATTTGCTAATTTAGTATTTTCGGCCAATTTTAGCTATAAATCGCTGATGTAAACACTGGCCGTGTCATGAACGGTCGGCCGGTATTGCCATTGACAATTTTTGCCGTGCCTCATGGGATGGTTGGCGTCCACGTCGACGATAACCAGCCAAAATTGATTGGAGTGACTAAATTGGTAGATTGTAAAAGGGCTTTGAACTAAATTGACTAAATTGAAAGGTTTAGGACTAAATTAGCATCCGTGCAATAGGTTTATGACTTATTTAGTAATTATCCCAAACATCAATTATATACGAGTTGGTCCATGCGATTGATTTCTATTGTTATTGTTTTGCTATTGATATATGTAGTTTTTTTTTGGTCATGATTGATATATGCAGTTCGGGTGGTGAGTTTGATACATCACGTGGTGAGGATTTAAATGATATCTTGATCTAACCAGCCGGAGCATCGGCAGCCGGCAACAATCCCTCTATACCATCAGCAATTCAGTGTGATCTTCAAGGATCTCAAGATGAACTAAAGTCATTGCATCATGCTGGAGCTGGATGATTGCAATTTGCATAGTATTTCCAAATTGGCACATACACGGGTAACATAATGTCTAGCTAATTACAGGACCTAAATAAACTTGGGATTGGTACGACTTCACAGTTTTTTTATTCCGAACGCAGAGAATAAGTTCATTACCAATAAATTACTAACCAAAATCCTCCTATCGGTAAACTAACAAGTTTTCCTCCCTTTTCTGTTTTCTTTTTCTCTTGCTCTAAAGGGGAAAACCGATTTCCATTACAAACAGAGCAATATGACTCACAAGAGTAAGAGGCAAAACGGATCTTCACCACGTCTCACTAGGTAAGAATGGCTGCACATCCGAAAATGTAATGACATCAGGGTCGATGTTTGACTTGCTAGATTTAAAAGCAGCAGTATAAGATTCTATTGCCTCATGGTCCTCTTGATTTTGCTGAATACTCGAAGGGGTTTGGAGCTTCCTTATCCCCTCCAACTCCAATGCCACTTCTTTCATTGTAGGCCGGTTCCTCCTATTCAAGTTCAAGCATCTTTTCGCAAGGTTAGCAACTGATGCAATCTCTTCCTTCTTACCTTCTTTCAAAACTTGAGCATCGACAATGTCGAACAAGCGATTCTCCTCCATTGAAATTATGAAATAGGTCGCTAGGCTTCTTCCTTCTTGTTCCCTCAGCGACGAGATTGGCTTTTGTCCTGTTAATAGTTCAACAAGGACAACTCCAAAGCTGTACACATCACTTTTGTCTGTAAATTGACTTGATTGGAAATACTCGGGATCTAGGTAGCCGAAAGTCCCCTGCACCAATGTGGTCACATGAGTTTGATCGAGGGAAACGGACTTGGAAGTACCGAAATCTGCCACTTTTGCCCGATATTTCTCATCCAAGAGGATATTGGTGGACTTGATGTCTCGATGATAAATGGGAATAGAGGCTGCTGAATGCAAGTAGAATAAGGCTCCTGCAATTTCAGTTGCAATTCGTAGGCGTGTATCCCATGATATATGAAGCTCTTCATTTGGGTCATGCAGGTATTGGTATAGAGTCCCGTTTGGTATAAACTCATATACTAAAAGCGGGACTTCCGTCTCCAAGCAACACCCCAATAACTTAACCACATTCCTATGGTTGATTTGTGAGAGAATGAGGACTTCATTTATGAACTGTTCTACTTGGCCCTCGTATATCGCTTTCGATTTCTTAATCGCAACTATTTTTCCATCTGTTAACATTCCCTTGTAAACAGTACCCTGTCCACCTTGCCCGAGTATCCTATCCTCGTTGAAATTGTCAGTGGCCTTCTCTAGATCCTTGGAGTTGAACAATTTGTTTTTCTCGACATTGCCTTCGGCTGAAGATAGCTCACTTTCCAACAAAAGACCACCATTGCGTTTGAAGTACTTCTCTTTGAGCTTTATGTCTTTTCTCTTCTTGATGTATTTGTACAACCCCCATAAGACAAGACACAAAAATAGTGCCCCAAGGCCAGCTCCAACCCCTGCATTACAAAAGTTTCAGGGGAAAAAGTCCAAAAAAGGTACCCTTATTGTCAAGTATCTATATGGTCTTATCATCAAGAATAGTAGCGAATTTGATTAAAAGGAAATCATATAAGAGTGATTAACCTGAGCTCCTTTCATGTGGATTTATCTTAACGACCTTGAATAATTAATTTGTCTCCTGTTTATGTTCCATCAGGTGATATTTTCATACATACATCTGGACTGTAAAACTGATCTCCATTACAAGGAATTTAGAAAACCATTGATGAAAGTGAAGAATGCCTACCAGTATTCATCTTGATTATTATTGTAATAATTCCAATTCAAACATGACAAGAATAAGTTGGACCCTTGGTTATCTTTTGATAGATCTGAAGTGGCGACATTAGAAAAGTTCTAAGTGTGGTCTTAGCTATCAAATAGTATTAGGGTGCGAAGAAAGTTTCGAGGTTGTTTTGATAGATACTATTGATCGAAACTTATCTATAATCATCACCAAGCAAATGGACAATCCTGCCAGAATGAAGGGTAAGGTAAAATTTATTTCCGTTTATGCTGTTCTTTCTTCTAACAATAATCAAGAGCATGAACCGGTCTAAAATTCTTGGTTAAAAGATCTACTTACCAATAAGAATGAATTTATTAGCTGTCTTTCCACCATTGACGCGCATATTTGGATCTTCACATTCATTAATATCTGATAACAAAAGATAAAATAGATATATTAGCAGCAAAACCCATCTCGTTGAGTAAACTTAGCGAGACTACTGGGTCACCTTTCCTCATAAATTATTAATTCCATGGCTAAAGTATAATGCTTGTAACCAAAAGGACTGTCATGTTGCCCTCTATTTCCAGTAAATTTTTATCAATATAATCCGTTCAATTTTGTTTGAAAGTGCATTCACTTTGTGCAATCTTGGGCAAAAAAGAAAAAGGCAGAAACTCATGTATGTGATCATTAAACAGCGTGAATGAAATCTTTTCAGAGAAAAATCTGGATATGAACAGGCCACTTCGCTGTATGGTGCCCTTAAATTCGGAATGGGATAGCATGAAGTATATTACCTCGGCATCCTCCAATAAGATAGGGGTTGCCACAGTACCCCCGTCCGCAGTAGCACTGCAATAGCATTTCACTGCTGTCGACGCTGTCTATCTCACAGGCGAAACGACTAGTATAGCCAAAGTTGTATTTTGCATCGTCATCTTGCTGGATAAGGTTAAGTGCATAGTTGGTATTGTTCGCAATCCCCCATACCAGCACCACTGGAACCGTATCGCTCATTCTCAAATCATATACACCTGTAAAATCAGAACTCAAGAAAGCGTACTTGCACCCCTGATGTCCACCTTCTTCTATGAAATCCACGCTAAAGCCCTGAAGGTTCAAAGGGAGGTTAGTCTGGCAGCATCCGTCCCTCCCAGAACAAGCACTGTACTTGCTAATGTTGAAGTTGGTTCCAGCACATTTCGACCAGCAACCGACAACAGCTGATTCTGTACTATTCACTGTCGCCAGGGTGTTGCAACCGACCAATGTAAAGACGTTCCTTGTCCGGGAGAAGACAAATTGACTTCCTTTTAAGCTTACCGCTGCACCACGTCCGTCACCCCCACAGCTTTCGTTTGAGTAAATTACAGGAAGACTAATGTTAATCATGCCAGGCAAGTCTACCTCAGGGAGTGAAATGTTGAGAACTCGCACTCCAATCTTATTTAGTATGGGAATCGTGTTCTGTTGGCAGTCGATCTTGTACCAGCCATCCAAGAAACACCCGGCTCCTATTCCGAAGGGAAAGGGAATGGTGACCTTCCCGCATTTTTCATTACAGTCACGTCTTGGAGGTCCAGGTGGAGCTCTTGGAGGTCCAGGTGGAGCTCTTGGAGGTTCAGGTGCAGATACTGATGGTCGTACCGTGAGGGAAACCGGAAGAAAATATATTAGCAGCGAAACCCATCTCATTTAGTAAAATTACCAAAACTAGTAGGCCTCATTTCCTCATAAATATTTAATTCCATGGCTAAAATGTTGTGCTTGTGTCGAAAGGACTGTCCTGTTCCCCTTTATTTCCAGTATATTATTATCAATATAATTCGTTCAATTTTGCTTGAAAGGGCATTCACTTTGTGTAATTTTGGGCAGAAAAACTAACAAAAAGAAGGCAGAAAAGCATGGGCCCAATACCCTAAAAAACTCCATCTTTAGGTCTAGTCCCAATTCCTATATGAACTTTTTTTGTCCCAAAAAAGGCCCAAACTGTAGGTGTAATCTCAATTCTACTCTAATTTTTTTTGTCTCATAAAAAATCACAAGTTTTTACTTGAGTCCCAAATCTGCCTTTGTTAACCCTCTGTCCAAAATTTCTCTTGACAACCAAGATATGGAAAACTCCCACGCGCAAACTGTTCGAGAGTCCCAAGCCAAGTGTCTCAAGCGTAAGCTCTCTGACCGCATGAAATGGAAGAATCCCGAGCACAAGAGATGGAAGACAGAGAGCAAAATTGAAGATCCCTGAGCTAGATGGAAGGAAAACTCTCTGAAGAGTAAGAGCAATTGAAGAAAGCCAACCATAATTGGTCTAGTTTTTACACAAATTTCGGATGCAATAAGATGTCGTTTGGGCTGATATGGAAATTTATCTCCAAAAGACGTCTTCTTGGATATGAAATTTAAGAAAATACTAGAGCAATGACGTGAAAATGCCACACCACTAAGGGCGATTTTGGACCGAGGGTGAACTGATGTAGATATGGGACTCAAGTAAAAGTTGGAGTTCTTTTATTGGACAAAAAAATTCAAGTTAGAATCTGGATTGGACCTAAAGTTTGTGATTTTTTATGAAATAGAAAGAAGTTTAAGATAGAATTGGAATTGACCAAAAGTTGAGGGTTTTTTATCGGATGAAAAATAATTTAGAATAGGAATGGGACGGGAGCTAAAGTTGGAGTCTTTTTATTGTGTTAGGCCGAAAAGAATGAATACAGTCATTAAAAAATGTCGATGCGTTCCTCTCAGCGAAAAATCTGGGAATGAACAAACCACTTCGCTGTATGGTGCCCTTAAATACGGAATGCGATAGCAGGAAGTATGTTACCTTGGCATCCTTCAATAAGATATGGGTTACCACCTTCAATAAAATATGCGCCACCACCATAATCCCGCGTGCAATAGCACCGCGTAAATAGCATTTCACTTTGGTCGACCCTGTATCTGCTACACACGGAAGGATAAGCAGTCCTTGCCTGCCTGATAAGCTCACGTCCATATTCAGTATTGTTCGCAATCCCCCATTCCAGCACCACCGGAACCGTCTTATTATATCTCAAATCATATAAACCTGTAAAGTCAGACCTCAAGAAAGCGTACTTGCACCCCTGATGTTCACCTTCTTCTTTGAAATCCACACTAAAGCCCTGAAGGTTAAGGGGGAGCTCAGTCTGGCAGCAGCCGTCCCCCCCGGAACAAGCACTAACCTGGCTAATGCTGGTGTTGGTTCCATCACACTTCGACCGGCAACCGACAACAGCTAATTCTGTATTAATCACTATCGCCAGGGTGTTGCAACCGACCAATGTAAAGACATTCCTTGTCTGGGAGAAGACAAATGGACCTCCTTCAAAGCTCACCGGCACACCAAATCCACCGCCACCGCAGCTTGGATTTGAGGAAATTACAGGAAGACTAACATTAATCATGCCATCCACGTCTGCATCGGGGAGTGAAATGTTGAGAACTTGCAATCCAATCTTCTTTAGAATGGGAACCGCGTTCTTTTGTTCGCAGACGATCTGGTACCAATCGTCCAAGAAACACCGGGCTCCTATTCCAAAGGGGAAGGGAATGGTGACGTCCCCGCACGTTTCAGTACAGTTAGGCTTTGCAAGTCTAGGTGTAGCGCCTGATGCTTGTAACGTGAGGGAAACCAGAAGCAAAAGGATTTGAAACACTGAGATTGACATGATTTTCAAGTTTTGGAAGTGCACGGACCTAAACTTATGGAGAAAGCAGATATAGGCGGAGTCCCTTTATATTGTTATTTAAGAGGAAGAAGGGACAAAATTTTCATGTACTGTGTACGCATAATTTTATTCCAGCTGTTACTTCCTAGTATCTTCGAGACGTTTCCTTTAGGGAAAAAATTGCATTACAAGTCCTAAATATTGGAAATCTTATATGAATGCAATCCAATCCTAAATCTTTCAATTGGTTAAATCAAATCCCAAACTTTTAGGAAAAAGTGCAATCAAATTCTAAACTTTTCAATTGATAAAATTAAGTCCTCTAACTTTATTGAGAATTGCTATTAAATCCTAAAATTATGTTTTTTTTGTCATAATCCTATAATTATGTTGAAAAGTGCAATTTATAAACACTTTTTGAGTGACACGAGATAATTTTAGATATTGTTCGTTGAAAAGATTTAATTGCACTTTTGAAGAAGGTTTGGAACTTAATTGAATCAATTGAAAATTTTAGTACTTGATTGTATTCTATATACAAGATTTTGGACTTCTTTGTCCACCTTTCTTTGAGGACAGAAATGTCAAAGCTTGATAAGTAGAGAACACTAATTTAAGCAGCCAAGTGTGACTTTTCCATTTGTTTGGTAGAGTTTTATTTTGGTCAGATTTTGGCAGATAATTTAGTCATCATTTTTTTCATGGGAAACAATAAGAGCATTATCAAGATGGATGACTTTTCAGGATCTTTTGTCGTAGTTCTCGTCAAACACATTAAGATTGAGCCAATTCTACTCAATAATATTTAACACTTGGAAGCAAAGTTATATCCATTAAAAAAAATTTGGGTAAGAATATTATTAGTTTAACAATTTTTGCTCTATCATGATGAACACAAAAAACAAATCGTTATCCCAAATGAACTTACTTTTGATGACCCCGCTCTATTGTTCCAACTTTTTTGTCTCTCCTTTTTGAAAAAGAAAACCACTTACCACAACAAATGTATCCTATGACAGGACAGCCACGATTTTTTGCTCTTGACGAGTGAAATGGGTGTTGGCATCTTTTCAACCTAGGTAAGCGAAAGCAAAGATTACTTTCATTAAAGCAAAAGTGGTTTCTTTCTGATTTCTTTAATCGTAGTGCGATCTTCGAGTGTCGTAAACTCTCTCATTATTGAAGCAAAAATCAATTTCGTTGTTCTCGAGTGCGGCGCGACGTGTAGCGCGTCCCAATGCTTTATTTGCGCAAGCCATCGATGACAACACTTGGGAATATTATTGGCCCCCCAGAAAAAAAGTGGAAGATAGTACGTGAATCATGGGGCACGTTTTTTGCTTCCATAATGGAAGAGATTGCGTTCTCATGCATTGGGATTGAAGAAAACTGAAAGATATTCTCGCTCCAAATGGTCTAATCAATCCTGGACTAAACGTGATCATGCTATGAAAAGTATTCTGAATTCTTGGCACTGTTTTATTTCTACGCTGAAAATTAATATAGCAAACTATCCATGGTACCAACAAGGGGAGAAAGAGACTAGAGAGCCTGTTTTTCGAAAAAAAAAATTAGACCTAGTTTAATATTTCTACCCAAAGATATATTTGGACCAATATCCAAAGAATGTTCAGTCACCAAAATTTGTGCACTGTGAACATGACTAGTCTTTTGATCAAGGAAAGAAGTTAGAAGTGGCATACTTTTTATATTCGTATAGATAAAGTTCCAAATTTATTACCTTAGCCTTACATTGCTAAAACCTGAACTTCATTAAGAGTGCTTTCTTACACTCATCCTCCTAATTTTCTATGAGTACTAACCTTGTGCCACATACTCAATCATTGTTTAAGGTACAGTAACTTGTTACCATTCGACTTTGACAATTTCGTTAGAAATTGTAAAGTTTGGTTTTCGCTATGCTTGACTATTAGCAATTGGGTGGGATTGTGTGGTTAGGCGCATTGGTCCCAGGTTCGATTCCCCAGTTGAGCACTTGTGATTTAAGTGGGGGGCCATGGCGGTGGGTTGCTGTGCTAGTCTCCCCCGAGGAATAGTCGAGGTGCGCGCAAGCTGGCCCGGACACCTCGGTTACCAAAAAAAAAAAAAGACTATTAGCAATTGGTCTAACACCTATTCCTTTGGCAATACTCCTAACTAAACCTCTCAATAGTCCCTTAGTGAATAGATCAACCAAGTTATTTTTTTTTTGGTAAAGGTAAATGTGTATATAACTTTTCCAACCAAGTTATTATTTGTTAGAACATAAATTACTAAAATAATTTCTTCAGGAAATGATTGTTGAGCATACCCAAGCTGTAAACTAATATGTACAGATTTTCAATTATATATTTTATTGTATTCCTTAGACATTTGTTGCCTCACTATTGCATTGTAAAGATATTATTATCATTAGTTGTTGTTATGACTCTATATCTAATAGCAAATTACGCAACCATTCAGCCTCTTTATCAGCTACCGATAATACTATAAATTCAGATTTTATCGATGAATGAGCTATACGTGTTTGCTTCTTTGATGCCCAAGATACTGCATCACTTGCAAGCTTGAAAACCCATCTAGATGACAACTTGTTATCAATTGTGCTAGTTGTTGAACTAGGGAAAATTATCAAAGCAGTCCTAAACCTATTGCAATTGTGTCAATTTAATCCTAAATTTTTTTTTGTGCCAATTCAATCCTACACTCTTTGCAATTGTGCCAATGCAGTTCATTCGGTCAATGTTGACATAGCAATTTTTTAAATATTATTTTTATTATTTTATTAATTTTTCCTTTTTTTTTCTTTTCTTTTCCTTTCTTCTTTTTTTCTCCCTTCATCTTCAACCTCTAGCCTATTGTCGGACTGGCGACTGACCAGAGGCTAGGCCCGGCGAGTTTGACCCCATTAGCCGCTGGTGAGGCCAAACTCACTAGCAATCGGCGAGGCTCGTCCTCGCTTGGCAACGGCGCAACGACGAGGTCAGGCAAGGCCAACCTCATTAGTTGGTGAGGATGCGCCCTCGCCAGGGATGATGAGGACGAATTGGCAAGGTGGGCCTTGCTCGACCTCACCGTTGAGCCATGCTGGGCAAGGACGAGCCTCACCAGCGATGGCAAGGACGAGACCTCACCAGATCTAGGGAGGATCATCGTCGCTGGCATGGCCAGATGGCTGACCTCACCGTTGCGCCATTGCTAGGTGAGGACAAGCCTAATCTACAACTGGCGATGCTCGTCCTCACTGTCACGCCCCGAACCCCCATCGAGCCTGCGACATCTTGCAGCTGGTCAAATTAATGCAATGTCCCAGGGTATCGCCGACCTCACTTAAAATCATCAGAGAATTAATCGAACAGCGGAAACCATAAAACACCCGGACAATAGGAACTGGGGAAAAACATTCAGGGAGAATATACATATTCTTTTCCATTTCAAACTTATACCATAATCTTCACAATATTACAAACCATAATATACATGTGCACACCGTACTAGGAACCATCGGAATAAAAAAGGACCGATGACCTGGCATTCTATCTCCAAAAATGGTACTCATCAAAAACCTAACTTTTACACCCTTACTCTAATCCCTGCACCCCTTACTCGGAGTCCACTTTGAATCTGACTCATCTTCCTCTGAATCCGAGCTCTCTGAACTTTCCTGAACGGCCTGCTCCTCAGAGGACTCTGGTTCGGCTTCAATCTCAATCGGATGATTAATGTCACCCGACTTGGCTAGAATACCATTCTGATATTCCTCAGCAAGTACATCAAATAAATTGATCTCAGGCACATAATTGGGATCCATGTACTGCTGAAAAGGGAATATGTACTCTGATTCTCCCTCAGGCTCCTCAGACTCGTCAGGCACAATCGCAGGTTCTACTTCGGGCTCTACCCCTTCTAGTTCCTCCTCGGGAATTGGTTCGAGGTCTATGTCCATCGGGTCATTCTCCACCTGAGATGCTTTAGGTTCTGGTTCATGCTCAGCCCCTAACGATGCTTGCGCGGCTGATGCCGGATGCATTCCTAACTGGGCTAAACTAGTCTCCACGCTGGTCAACTCACCATCAATGGGGGGTATTGCGGACGGGTCCCAATCACCAACTAAGTCAAACGCGACATCAAAACCCCTAACGGGCCCGAACTGATCCCCGTCAGCATCCCGAAAGAACGAGGCCGTATATACATGAGTCTCCCACAAAGGTAGTCCTACTTCTACAAAAATAGTTGTAGTATGCTTAATCCAGATCACGTTATCTGGCATAGGAAATTCAGCATTGTCGTTCTCGATGTGCACTGATACCCCAAAACGTACTGGTAGCGGTGGTGGATAATTCATGGGTCCTATCGGGGTTTTGAAATTGATGGTTGAAACAACCGTGAGAACACTTCTCAGTAAGCTCACCCTTAAACTCCACCTAGGCTATCACGTACCTCCAGACAATCGCAAAACACACACACGTTCACACACATCAAATTGTCACATAGGAGGCACATCATAAATCAATCACACGCATGAACAATTCTCATTTTCTCTTTCCCACATCACTCGCCAGTGACCCGCGTAAACGTACACGCCTCAGGTACACTGCAACCACTTATCACAACACTTCAGGGCCCGCGTTAACGTACACGCCTCAGGCCATATATCTTGCCTGCGTAACACGCCTCAGGCCATATATCTTGCCTGCGTAACACGCCTCAGGCTTAACACCTACCACCTACTACGCAACCCACGTTGAAGTACACGCCTCAGGCTGGCAATCCTCCGGTAGTACCGGGCATCGTCCCACGTAACATGCCTCAGGCTGGCAGTCCTCCGGTAGTATCGGGCATCGTCCCACGTAACACGCCTCAGGATGGCACAATTTCCACAATCTCAAATGCCATGCCACACACAATGACTTTCTTACTCATGCACATGCCCAACACACATTTACCACATTCCACTGGCCAATTACACGTGGCCCGCGCACACATCAATTCACACATAAAACATGCTCACTCAGCATTTGACATAGCCGCTTTCAATAATTAAATCAATCTGGCCCAAGCGTGCACCCGACAGGCATATTTCAATCAATCAATTACATAACCACGCATTAAATTTTATTACCACAATTCAATAATAGTTCAAACATGTCTTAAACACACATATTGCCATTTTTCTCCAACCAAATGGCGTCGAATCAATTCCGGTCCTTCACGACACTTTCTCGCCATTAAATGCCGATTCTAAAAATCCAACTCACGTCCCGATCGGCCAATCACAGCCCTATGAACAGTCACTCACAGCCCACTGTCGGCCCCAAATATTCCACCAAAAATTCTAAAATTAAATCCTAAGGCCCGCCAATCGATTCCACTTCCTAATCATACAATCCCGTACCCAAATAATCCCGATTTCAACCAAGATTACCCGTCAATACCCAATATCCTAAGTCGGGTTTAGAGTGCGACTTACCGAGTTCTAGACTCGCACGGCTAGAACGAAAAGAGGCGGCAATCGATGGCGACGGTGGTGGCTTGCGGCGGCGCGGCTCAACGGTGAGTGGCGGCGATGGCAAGGGCGTGTGGCGACGGCCTCCTTTGGCCGTGACCCACGGCCACGCAAGCAAGAGGGAGAGAAGGAGAGGGACGGCGGCGAACGGCAGGGTGGTGACCAGCGGGCGTATGGACGGTGGCGGCTTGGCGGGCGGTGGGCGGTCCGGGCGGTGGTGAGCGGCGTCAGCGTATGGCCAAGGGGAGAGAGAGAGAGAGAGAGAGAGAGAGAGAGAGAGAGAGAGATGAGCCGAGAGTTTGAGGGAGAGAGAGTGAGAAGAGAGAGAATAAATGGGTCTTGACTTGAATAGTGTCACTTAGACCAAATTGGCAAAAGACCAAAATGCCCCTTTCTCACTTTTTTTATCCGACGGTCCAGATTCGATCTAATCTTGAAATCAACGGTCCAGATCGAATCTTACCCAAAAATATCCAAGGGTAAATTTGTAATTTCTCAAAAATCCAAGAGTAAAATTGTCCAACCAAAAAGTAAAGGCAAAATTACCAAAATGCCCTTTACCCTTAAAACATACCCTTTATTAATTCTCAAGGGTATTTCGGTCACTTTCTCCGTTTCTTGCCCAAATTGAATTTTTCTGAAGGATTCGAGCACACCTAAAAATCGCACGTGTCTTCCGCAACATTGTCCCAACATTCCGTTGTGACTTCCTAATTTTCCGATGTCCAATTTGGGCTAAATTCAATAATTAAATTCTATTAAACGCAACTCGAGCGTTTCTCAAGCTAACGAGCTGCTTGTTGGGGAAATTCGCATATTCGACCCGTGACTGACAATAAATCGAGTCACGTGCAAGTTCGTTCGGTACGCGACGACCTCGGTTGTCATTAAAATCGTGAAGGTCAACCACTAGATCCGAGGGGTACGATCATTTGGTATAGATTTAGGATCATTCGTCAAGTCATTTCGTGGTCCAACGGAATCACCCCCGATCCACTATTATGACAGTGGCGAACTGACCCCTGACTATCCTTAAATCGGCCAACAGTGGTTCAAAATATCACTTTAGCGATTTCATGGTCGAAAATCTATTCACGATCGAATTTTCTTTAGTCGCGCGAATTTAATTCCCCTATTAGTCTTTCCCTAATGGTTAGCATCTTAGGAATGATCAGTTCCGGGCGAAAATTTACTACGAGTATATTTCATAAAACTTAGTATTTTATAAATTCCAAATGGACTATTTTTCAGGATGTCACACTCACCGTCGTTGGCGTGGTCGACCTTGCCTGACCTCGGCGTTGCGTCGTTCCAGCGCAAGGAGGAGCCTTGCCAATGCTTGGCGGGGTCGACCTCATCGGTCCTAGCCTCTGGCTGGTCGCCAAACCGGTGATTGGTTAGAGGTTGAAGATGAAGGGAGGAAAAAAAAAAGAAAAGAAAAGAAAAGAAAAAAAGAGGAAAAATAAAAAAAATTAATAAAAATTAAAAATAAATTAAAAAATTACCACGTTAGTGTTGCCCAGATGGCTGGTGTCAGCTGGCGTCCACGTCATTACCGGCCAGCCAAAATTAACCAGATATATTGAATTAGCATAAATGCAAAAGGTTTAGGACTGAATTGATATAAAAAATGTTTATGACTGAATTGACTTAATTGCAATAGGTTTAGGGCAGTTTTGGTAATTTTCCCTATTGAACTAGCATATGAATTTCCTTCTAGTACTGCTGGTTGTCTTCCATAGAATAGAGCATTATTTATTGTTTTCTCTAAGTAACCAAGAATTTTACCTGTGGCCTTCCAATGCATGGTACTAGGATTACTAGTAAATTTGGACAATTTACACACAGTAAAGGCTATATCTAGTCTAGTGCAATGCATGGCATACATCAGACTTCCAATTGTCCTAGCATATTCTCATTGTGCTAAAGGATCTTGTATTTTCTATGAATTTAATTGACATATCATATTGTACATTTGACTCTTTAATTCCCAAATGCTAATACTTTTGAATCATTTTCTCCACATAGTGGCCTTGATTTAAATTGTAACACCCGCTATGTTTGATCATTTTGATAACTAAAATTGTATCAACTTCTCCCAAAAATTTTATTTCAAATAGAAAAGATAGATACAATTTAGTTTCTTGTATGCCATGTATATTTGTACCGACTATTAGCATATCCTCTACATATAAACATATTATAACTCCATACTTTTTAGTTAACTTTGAATAAATTCACTTTGTTGTGGCTAATAGTGTCACCTAGAGGGGGGGTGAATAGGTGAATCCAAGAAAGTTGACTAACTTCTACAAAATTAAAAAAGTCAAGTTTGATATAAGCGTAACACCATATATAAGTAGTTGTGTTGATATACGAGGGAAAAGGTAATATGAGCTGGTGTTGTGCGTTTCTATCGAATAGTAATGAATATAAGCAAAGAGATAAAGAACGGTGCATTTAGAGCTTTATATTGATTCTGGTTGATGTAAGCCTACATCTACTCTTCCAAACTAATAACCTACTAGTTGGATTCCACTAGCAATCTTTGAGTAGCTGTAGTAGTATGTGCTGATTATACCTAAGCACTTCTTCCGAAGCTGGTACTACTTCTACCTAAGCAAATAGATGTCACTATCATGCATATAAGCGCAAACTATAATACTAACATACTTCTCAAGATATTACACATTCAATATGCTTGAAAAGACAATCTAAGAACGTAAAGTTTTCTCTGTGGATTTTTGTCACTTTTGATCTCTTGCTCCGTTGGCGTCATATTGATCTCCTTTTATTCTCAAAATCCAATCTTCCCGTTAAACAATCTTCATGATGATCACTCTCCAAGCTATTTGTTAGATGATTGTTGAGCAGGTCAATTTAGCCGTTGAAGTCAATTAATCCGAGTTCCCGTGATTTAGTTGCATGTACAATCAAATCTTTGGTTTCTATAAATAGAGTTGCTTGAATTATAGAAAGTAACTTGTCTTCAAGATGATTGTCAATTAATCAAAATATCACATGTGATTAATATTTTCCACGGAGATATTTCTAGATTGATAGTCCATCAATTTCTTATGGAAAATGAATTTATACTAGGTCACTAGCTATCAAATAATGAAATAACTCATCTTGGGATAATTTCCTCCAAGCACAGGACAAGATTGTTCTCCTAAGTAGTATAGTCACTCTACTTATATCAACAGTCCCGATTATATCTGGCTTCTCTTTTAAATCAACTTCTAGTTGATATTCAACTGCGTCTCACTAGGTACTTCGAGTACATTGGTGATGTAGATCCTGTAGACTGTTCACCTTAGTACACCCAAGTCTCTATGAACTCCACATTCTTCTAGAATTGTTCACGTAAGTCCTTCAAGCTATTATGAATCTTTTCGCTTTGTACATCTAAGTTCCTTTTATGCTGATATTATCGAGGCATAAACAACGCTTGTATAAATCAACTTCAAAATATATTTAGGAGATTCTCTCAACACACTTATCAACATTGTTATGCTTAATTTCTTATGATAATACCACCAAAGTATATTTTTCTACCATTGTTTCGGTGTTTGCTTCAAACCTTATGATTTGTTTAATTTGCAACCCTTATTCTTACTCTAAGGTAGAATAAAACCTTCAAGATGTTCCATATACACCTCATCTTCTAATTTATCATTTAGAAAAGTTGTTTTAACATCCATTTGATGCACATGCAATTTATAAATTGATACCAAACCTAACAAACTCTAATGGATGTCGAGCAACCGGTGCATATGTATCAAAATAGTCAATTCCTTTTTTTTTTTTACGTATAACCTTTTGCCACCAACCTTGCTTTAAAGGTTTGCAACATACCATCAATGTAATACTTTTTTCTACCCTTACGTCCGATTAATTTTGATCAAGGAGGCAATTTAACTAATGTCCATGTATTGTTAGCAATAATTGAACCATTTTCATCATTAATTTCTTCTTTCCAAAATGATGCATCTCTAGATGCAATTGCCTTTCTGAACATTCTTTGATCTTCATTAAAGTTAAATAACATGGGTAATTTATTTACAACCTTTTCCTTTCTGTGACATCCTGAAAATTAGTCCATTTTGGATTTATAAAATACCAAGTTTTATGAAATGTACTCGTAGTAAATTCTCGCCCGGAACTGATCATTCCTGATATGCTAACCATTAGAGAAAGGCTAATAGGGGAAACTAAATTCGCGCGACTAAAGAAAATTCGATCGTGAATTGATTTTCGACCATGAAATCGCTGAAGTGATATTTTGAACCACTGTTGGCCGATCCAAGAATAGTCAGGGGTCAGCTCGCCATTGTCATTATAGTGGATCGCGGGGTGATTCTACTGGACCACGAAATGACTTGAGAATGATCTTGAACATATACCAAACGATCGTACCCCTCGGATCTAGTGATTGATCTTCGCGATTTTAATGACAACCGAGGTCGTCGCGTACCAAATGAACTTGCACGTGACTCGATTTATTGTCAGTCACGGGTCGAACATGCGAATTTCCCCAACAAGCCGCCCGTTAGTTTGAGAAACGCTCGAGTTGCATTTAATAAAATTTAATTATTGAATTTAGCTCAAATTGGACATCGGAAAATTAGGAAGTCACCACGGGACGTTAGGACGACATTGCTAAGGACACGTGCGATTTTTGGGTGTGCTCGAATCCTTCAGAAAAATTCAAATTGGGCAAGAAATTGAGAAAGTGACCAAAATACCCTTGGGAATTAATAAAGGGTATGTTTTATGGGCAAAGGGCATTTTGGTAATTTTGCCCTAAAATTTTGATTGTACAATTTTACCCTTGTATTTTTGAGAAATTACAAGAATACCCTTGGATATTTTTGGGTAAGATTCGATCTCGGCCGTCGGTTTCAAGATAAGATCAAATATGGACCGTTGGATAAAAAATGTGAGAGAGGGGGTATTTTGGTAAATTGCCATTTTGGTCTAAAGAGCACTATTTAAGCCAAGACCCATTTATTCTCTCTCTCCTCTCATCTCCTCTCTCTCCCTCACGGCAAAGCCCCCCCAAACTGTGAACTCTCTCTCTCTCTCTCTCTCTCTCTCTCTCTCTCTCTCTCTCCCCTTGCCGATCACCGCTGAGCCATCACTGCCAGTCACCGCCACCCGGACTGCCCATCCGCCCGCCAAGCCGCCGCCTCGTCGTCGCCATGCCGTGTCTCCGCCAGCCCCAAGCCACCGCCGTCCCTCTCCTTCTCTCCCTCTTGCTCGCGTGGCCGTGGGTAACGACCAAAGGAAGGCAGTCGCGGTCGTCGCCGATCGCCATGCCTAGCCGGATCGCCGCCGTCCTCGCCGTTCCCGATTAAGTGCCGCCGCTTTCCGTTCTAGCCGATTTAGTCTAGAACTCGGTAAGTCGCGCTCTAAACCCAATTTAGGACTTCGGGTATCGATGGATGATTTTTTTTGGGTGAAGTCGGGTTTATGCGGGTGCGAAATTGAATGATTTAAGATTGGGATTATGTGGCGAGCCTTAGGATTTAATTTTGGAATTTTTGGTGGAATATTTGGGGCCGACAGTGGGCTGTGAGTGATTGTTCATAGGGCTGTGATGGGCCAATCAGGACGCGAGTTGGATTTTTAGAATCGGCAATTAATGGTGAGAAAGTGTCGTGAAGGACCGGAATTGATCCGACGCCATTTGGTTAGAGAAAAATGGCAATATGTGTGTTTAAGGCGTGTTTGAATTATTACTGAGTTGTGGTAATGAATTTGAGTGCGTGGTTGTGTAATTGTATGATTGAAATATGCTTGTCAGGTGCATGCTTGGGCCAGATTGATTTAATTATTGAAATTGGCCATGTTAAATACTCAGTGATCATGTTTTATGTGTGAATTGATGCGTGCACGGGTCACGTGTGATGGGCCGGTTGGGTGTGGTAAATGCGTATTGAGCATGTGCATGAGTAAGAAAGAAATGTGGTATGGCATGAGTGATCGTGGAAATTGTGCCGTCCTAAGGCGTGTACTTTAACGTTGGACGATGCTCGGTGTTACCGAAAGACTGCCAGCCTGAGGCGTGTACTTCAACACGGGTTGCGCAGTAGGTGGTAGGTGTTGAGCCTGAGGCGTGTACTTCAACGCAGGCAAGATACATGGCCTGAGGGGTGTACGTTTACGTGGGCCCGAAGTGTTGTGTTAAGTGGTCGCACTGTACCTGAGGTGTGTAAGTTTACGCGGGTCACTGGTAAGTGATGTGGGAAAGAGAAAATGAGAACGGAAAGAATGTGCGAAATGAGAATTGTACATGCGTGTGATTGAGTTATGATGTGGTTGTGACTAACGTGCAGATAGTACGCGTGATAAGCCCGGATAAGAATAATTGATGTGCCTGCTATGTGACGATTTGATGTGCGTAAACGTGTGTGTGTTTGTGTGATTGTCTAGAGGTACGTGATAGCCTAGATGGGGTTTAGGGGTGTACTTACTAAGATATAGTCTCATGGTTGTTTCAACCAATATTTTCAGAACCCCAACCTGAGCCATGAATCCTCTTCCACCGCCACCTGAGCGTTTTAGAGTACCAGTGCACACCGAGTATAATACTGTAGAATTTCCTATGGATGATGGTATGACCCGGATTAAGCACACTACGATCGTTTTTGTAGAGGTAGGACTACTTTTATGGGAGACCCATGTCTATACCACTATGTATTTTTGGGACGCAGCCGGGGATAAGTTCGGGCTTGTTAGGGGTTTCGATGTTCCGTTTGATTTGGTTGGAGATCGGGACCCGTCTACCATACCCTCGATAGACGGAGAGTTGACTAGTACAGAAGTTAGTTTAGCTCAGTCTGGACTGCATCCAGAACCCGCTACACAGTGGTCGTCAGAGGCTGAGCACAAACCCGAGCCCGAAGCATCGCAAGCTGAAGTTAATCCAATGGACGTAGACTTAGAACTAATCCCCGAGGAAGAACCAGAGGATGTGGAGCCCGAAGTAGAACCCGAGCATGAACCTGATAAGTCTGAGGAGCCTGAGGGAGAACCGGAGTATATACTCCCATTTGAGCAGTATATGGATCCCAATTTTATGCCCGAGTTCAATTTCTTTGATGTACTAGTCGAGGAGTATCAGAATGAAGTTCCAGCCGAGTCGGGCGACATCAATCACTCGATTGAGATCGGGCAAAGCTGGAGTCCTCAGAGGAGCAAACGGTTCAAGAGAGTTCGGAATCAGAGGACGAGGAGTCAGACTCGGATTGGACGCCGAGTGTTGGTCGTAGGGGCTAGTGCTGAGAAGAAAAATCAAGCTTTTGATGAGTACCATTTTTTAGGATAGAATACCAGGTCATCGGTTCTTTTTCATATCGATGGTTTTTAGTATGGTGTGTGCTTATATATTAAGGTTTGTAACATTGTGAATATGGTGGCATAAGTTTGAATGAGAAATGAAAATGTATATTCTCCCTATTCTCCCCAGTTTTGACAGTCCGGGTGTTTTGTAGTTTTCGCTGTTGAATTAAATCTCTAATGATTGTAAATGAGGTCGGTGATAACTTGGGACATCACACTTTTTCGACTTGAGCGGGATGACGCGGGCTCGATGGGATTCGGGGCGTGACATCCCCGTTTAAATTGGTATCAAAGCAAGGTCAGCTTGATCTAAAACTGGTCGAAGTTGGAGTGATAAGGAGTAGAGACCCTAGGGTAGAATTTATGGAGACCTTAGTAAGTTAAAGGGCGGAATGCGCTACACGTGCTTCCAGATTGTTT
The DNA here is from genome assembly GCA_031216185.1 of Syzygium aqueum. Lineage (NCBI taxonomy): Eukaryota > Viridiplantae > Streptophyta > Magnoliopsida > Myrtales > Myrtaceae > Syzygium > Syzygium aqueum. The sequence goes on from CM062241.1 coordinate 10,130,238, forward strand.
GTTGTGATTGTTTGAGTGAATTGATTGTGGTGATAATTGAAATGCAAGTGCGTCTGGACCTGAGGTAAGTGTTCAGACTCTTGTGTTTGCGACTTCGTGATTGTTAGTGAAGGATTGCTTGCTGAGTGAGCTCTTGTGTTGATTCACTACTTAGAATCAAATTGATCTAGTTGGCCTAGATCGCTAATTCCTGAGTGGAATTATAACAGGTAGGAGAGTGGTAGAATTGTGAATATTAGCAGCGAAGGAAGAGGTGTAGGAAGAGTCCCAAGAAGGGGCGCCAGTAGAGGATCAAGGAGTAGAGGTCGTGCTCGAGCTAGAGCTGTAGAGGATCTTAGAATGGGTGCAGGAGCAATAGAAAATCTAGGGGTTGATGCTGGAGTAGCAGTAAACCCCAGAGTGGAAGTTAGACCTGCTGAGGATCCTAGAATGGAAACCGTTATGAGGACATTGGAATGGATTGGTAACATAATAGAACAGCAGACTCAGGAGCGAGCTGCTCTGATTGCCCAAGCTGCCGAGGCCGTTACTGCTGCCAATAATAATGAGAATCAAGGGCAGGGGCAAGTGGTAGTGAATAGACCGATGCACCAACTGGTAGAGCAGTTTATAAAGTTAAAATCACCTAAGTTTTCGGGGAAAGGTGACCCTGAGGCTGCACCTCGATGGGTAGAGGAGCTCGAGAAGGCTTTTGAGGTGCTAGAGTGCAATGATCATGAGAAGGTAACTCTGGCGGTATATCAACTGCAAGACAATGCGAATGATTGGTGGAAAGCCACCAGGGACAGGGTTTTTCCGGAAGGTACAGCCAGGACTTGGGCTATTTTTACTGAGAGTTTTTAGGAGAAATATTTTTCGGCTAGTGCCCGGGAAAGGAAGTTAGCCGAATTTATGAGACTCTGCCAGGGCCAGATGACGATAGATCAGTATGAGGCGGAATTTGCGAGATTATCTAAGTTTGCGCCGAGAATGGTGGAACATCCCGATGATAAGGCGCGAAGATTTAGGGACAGATTAAGAGCTGATATTCGTAGCCAGTTGTTATTGGTAAATCTGAGGACGTACGAGGAAATATTTGATAGGGCTCAGATTTTGGAGCGAGATCATGTGGATAGGGCTACCGCTTCTGGGTCGAGATTTGTCCAGGATAGGGACAATCGTAATCCCGCGAAGAGGCCAATGTTGGATAACAGGCGTTTTACTCCGTCAGTTAAAAGAAATATTGGGAAGCCAGTCTGGATCGGGAATGGTCCGTGTAGGATTTGTGGAGGTAGACATGGAAATGGATCTTGTCCAAACAGGGGCGGAGCGCGTTTTGGATGTGGAGGATTTGGTCACCACATAAGGAATTTCCCCAATCCCAGGTAGAATAGGCCACCTACATTGCCGCCACCTCGGAATGGGAATCAGACTGGAGCGGCCCAGACAGCGAACCAGAATAGGCCTCAAGCACAAGAACGAGTATATGGTATGGCTAGACGAGAGGCTGAGAACGCATCAGGGGTTGTCACAGGTACGATTTCTCTATGCGACCATGCTATGTAGTCTTTATTTAACCCTGGGGCGTCGCATTCTTTCATATCGAAACAGTTTGTTGAGTTGATTGGAATAGAACCGCAATTGCTTGATGTTGTGTTATGTGTGACGACTCCCTTGAATGATAAGATGCTGATTTCGTTGGGTTATCCAAACTGTAAGATTGTGATTGGGGATAGGGAGGAAAAGATTGATTTAGCAGTTCTAGACATGTACGATTTTGATGTGATAGTGGGTATGGATTGGCTGTCTAAGCAGAGTGCCGTAATGGATTGCAATAGTAGGGTGATCCAATTTAATCCTGTTGGACATCCAGAATTCAAATTTGTGGGAAGTCGAGGAGGACCCTCGATTCCATGGATTTTCTCAGTGGAAATGACGAAACTGTTGAATAAAGGGTGTCAAGGATTTCTAGCTGCAGTAGTGGATTTAACAGCTAAAGAGCCGAGACTTGAGGATATAGCAGTAGTGGGCGAGTATCCCGATGTGTTTCCTCAAGAATTGCCGGGGTTACCGCCGGAAAGAGAAGTAGAGTTTATAATTGAGTTGGCACCTGGAACTGAGCCAATTTCGAAGGCACCCTATAGAATGTCGTTGTCAAAATTAAAGGTGCAGATGCAAGAATTATTAGATAAGGGATTTATTCGTCCTAGTGCATCTCCGTGGGGAGCGCCGGTGTTATTCGTAAGGAAGAAAGATGGATCGTTGAGATTATGTATAGATTACAGGCAGCTGAATCAGGTGACGGTTAAAAATAAATATCCTTTACCGAGGATTGATGATTTGTTTGACCAGTTACAAGGGGCTTTGGTGTTCTCTAAAATTGATTTGAGAACAGGGTATCATCAGTTGAGGATTAGGAAGGAGGATATACCGAAGACTGCATTTAGGACGAGATACGGACAATATGAATTTACGGTGATGCCATTCGGATTAACGAACGCCCCTGCTGCCTTTATGGATCTAATGAATCGAGTGTTTAAGGAATTTTTAGATCAGTTCGTGATTGTTTTTATAGATGATATATTGGTGTACTCGAAAAGCCTAGAGGAGTACGAATTTCATTTGCATCGAGTGTTGTGGACTTTAAGGGAGAACGCACTATATGCTAAGTTTAGCAAGTGTGAATTTTGGCTCAGTCGAGTAGCATTTCTCGGTCATGTGATCTCTGGAGAAGGAATCTCAGTGGATCTGTAGAAAATTGAGGCTGTGACGAAGTGGCCTAAACCGACAATGGTAACAAAAGTTTGGAGTTTTCTAGGTTTGGCCGGATATTATCGTCGTTTTGTGGAAGGATTTTCGGCAGTAGCAATGCCGTTGACCCATTTATTGAAAAAGGAGACGAGGTTTGAATGGATAGACCAATGTGAAAGAAGTTTTCAGGAGTTGAAGCACAGGTTGACAACGGCACCGGTGTTGATGATTCCATCAAGACCTGGAGGATATGAGATATATAGTGACGCTTCAATGAAAGGGTTGGGATGCATACTCATGCAACATGGACAAGTAGTGGCCTATGCGTCAAGACAGTTAAGGCCGCATGAGTTAAATTATCCGACGCATGACTTGGAGTTGGCCGCTATAGTATTTGCCCTGAAAATTTGGCGATATTATTTATGCGGAAAGAAGTTTCAGATCTATACTGACCATCGGAGTCTCAAATATTTGTTTTCTCAGAAGGAATTAAACATAAGCCAGCGTCGGTGAATGGAGTTATTGAAAGACTATGACTGTGATATTCTATATCACCCCGGAAAGGCAAACCGGGTAGCGGATGCGTTGAGTCGGAAGTCGAGCATCACTCATTTAATGGTCAAAGAATAGATACTATTAGAAAAAGCGCGAGACTCGGAGTTTAGATTCGAAGTTAGTCAAGTCTCGAGTTTGTTGGCTACGCTTAGGATTGAACCGGAAATTCAGGCCAAGATCAAAATGTTGCAATCTGCGGACCCAGAAATTCAAAGAATTTTAGAGATGGAGGAAGAGAAAGCCGGATTTTCAGGTAACCGAGAACGGTATATTGAAATTCCGAGGACGATTATGTGTGCCAAACGATGAGAGAGTTAAGGAAGAAATTTTATCAGAAGCGCATCGTAGCCGTTATAGTATCCACCCATGCAATACTAAAATGTATCAAAATTTGAGGCAATATTGGTGGAATGGTATGAAGTCGGATATCGCTAAACACGTGGCTAAGTGCCTAATGTGTCAACAGGTGAAAGCGCAACATTGTAAACCTGGAGGATTGTTGCGACCATTAGAAATACCAGAGTGGAAATGGGAGCATGTAACTATGGATTTTGTATCGGGATTGACAAGAAGCCAAAGAGGCCATAACATTATTTGGGTGATTGTCGACAGACTAATCAAGTCGGCACACTTTTTGGCAGTGCGAAAGGATTGCGCATTAGAACGGTATGCAGAGTTGTACGTGCAACAGATAATTCGTTTACATGGGGTACCAATGTCGATAACTTCATATCGTGATCTTAGGTTTACCGCCAATTTTTGAAAAAGTCTGTAGACGGCGTTAGGATCCAAGTTACAGTTTAGTACGGCTTACCATCCTCAGACAGATGGCCAGTTTGAGAGGACGATTCAGACCCTAGAGGATATGCTTAGGGCATGTGTGTTGGATTTTCAGGGTAAGTGGGAAGAACAACTGCCCTTAGTAGAGTTTGCTTATAATAATAGTTTCCAGCAGAGCATTGGAATGGCGCCCTTTGAAGCGCTATATAGCAGGGTTTGTAGGACACCCGTGTGCTGGAACGAAGTGGAAGAAAGGATTATAACAGGACAGAGTTAGTTGAACAATCGATTGAGGCAGTTAAGATTATACGCGAAAGGCTGAAGATAGCGCAGAGCCGTCAAAAGAGTTATGCGGACAGAAGGCAAAGACCTTTAGAGTTTCTAGTAGGCGATCACGTATTTCTAAAGGTATCGCCCATGAGAGGACTATCCAGGTTTGGTAAGAAAGGGAAGTTGAGTCCACGGTACGTGGGACCTTTTGAGGTTTTAGAAAAGATTAGGGATTTAGCGTATCGACTTGCACTTCCGTCGACTTTATCGCAGGTGCATAACGCGTTCTATGTATCAATGTTGAGGAAATACGAATTGAACCCACCCAATGCATGTGCTGAATTACGAGGAGATAGAGGTAGATGACAAAGTATCATATGTCGAGAGACCGGTAAGAATCGAAGATCGTAAGGAACGAGTTTTGAGGAGTAAGACAATCCCGATGGTCAAAGTTATCTGGGAGCACCACGGGACTGAAGGCATAACTTGGGAGAGCGAAGAGATGATGCAACGTCAATACCCCCAGTTGTTTTAGCAACAGTAGGATTTGTAAATTCTTATTAGTGGTGAGAATTGTAAATTTTGAGGATGAAATTTTTGTAAGTGGGAAGAGTTGTGACATCCTGAAAATTAGTCCATTTGGGATTTATAAAATATTGAGTTTTATGAAATGTACTCGTAGTAAATTCTCGCCCAGAACTGATCATTCTTGATATGCTAACCATTAGAAAAAGGCTAATAGGGGAAATTAAATTCGCGCGACTAAAGAAAATTCGATCGTGAATTGATTTTCGATTATGAAATCGCTGAAGTGATATTTTGAACCACTGTTGCCCGATCCAAGAATAGTCAGGGGTCAGCTCGCCACTGTCATAATAGTGGATTGCGCGGTGATTCTGCTGGACCACGAAATGACTTGCGAATGATCTTGAACATATACCAAACGATCGTACCCCTCGGATCTAGTGATTGATCTTCGCGATTTTAATGACAACCGAGGTCGTCGCGTACCAAATGAACTTGCACGTGACTCGATTTATTGTCAGTCACGGGTCGAACATGCGAATTTCCCCAACAAGTCGCCCGTTAGTTTGAGAAACGCTCGAGTTGCGTTTAATAAAATTTAATTATTGAATTTAGCTCAAATTGGACATCGGAAAATTAGGAAGTCACCACGGGACGTTAGGACGACATTGCTAAGGACACGTGCGATTTTTGGGTGTGCTCGAATCCTTCAGAAAAATTCAAATTGGGCAAGAAATTGAGAAAGTGACCAAAATACCCTTGGGAATTAATAAAGGGTATGTTTTATGGGCAAAGGGCATTTTGGTAATTTTGCCCTAAAATTTTGATTGTACAATTTTACCCTTGGATTTTTGAGAAATTACAAGAATACCCTTGGATATTTTTGGGTAAGATTCGATCTCGGCCGTCGGTTTCAAGATAAGATCAAATATGGACCGTTGGATAAAAAATGTGAGAGAGGGGGTATTTTGGTAAATTGCCATTTTGGTCTAAAGAGCACTATTTAAGTCAAGACCCATTTATTCTCGCTCTCCTCTCATCTCCTCTCTCTCCCTCACGGCAAAGCCCCCTTCAAACCGTGAACTCTCTCTCTCTCTCTCTCTCTCTCTCTCTCTCTCTCTCTCTCTCTCTCTCTCTCTCTTCCCCCTTGCCGATCACCGCCGGTCACCGCAGCCCGGACCGCCCATCCGCCCGCCAAGCCGCCGCCTCGTCGTCGCCGTGCCGTGTCTCCGCCAGCCCCAAGCCACCGCCGTCCCTCTCCTTCTCTCCCTCTTGCTCGCGTGGCCGTGGGTCACTACCAAAGGAAGGTCGTCGCCGTCGCTGCCGATCGCCGTGCCTAGCCGGATCGCCGCCGTCCCCGCCGTTCTCGATTAAGTGCCGCCGCTTTCCGTTCTAGCCGATTTAGTCTAGAACTCGGTAAGTCGCACTCTAAACCCATTTTAGGACTTCGGGTATCGATGAATGATTTTTTTTGGGTGAAGTCGGGTTTATGCAGGTGCGAAATTGAATGATTTAAGATTGGGATTATGTGGCGGGCCTTAGGATTTAATTTTGGAATTTTTGGTGGAATATTTGGGGCCGACAGTAGGCTGTGAGTGATTGCTCATAGGGCTATGATGGGCCGATCGGGACGCAAGTTGGATTTTTAGAATCGGCAATTAATGGTGAGAAAGTGTCGTGAAGGATCGGAATTGATCCGACGCCATTTGGTTAGAGAAAAATGGCAATATGTGTGTTTAAGGCGTGTTTGAATTATTACTGAGTTGTGGTAATGAATTTGAGTGCGTGGTTGTGTAATTATATGATTGAAATATGCATGTCAGGTGCACGCTTGGGCCAGATTGATTTAATTATTGAAATTGGCCATGTCAAATGCTGAGTGAGCATGTTTTATGTGTGAATTGATGCGTGCACGGGCCACGTGTGATGGGTCAGTTGGGTGTGGTGAATGCGTATTGAGTATGTGCATGAGTAAGAAAGAAATGTGGTATGGCATGAGTGATCGTGGGAATTGTGCCGTCCTGAGGCGTGTACTTTAACGAGGGACGATGCCCGGTATTACCAAAAGACTGCCAGCCTGAGGCGTGTACTTCAACGCGGGTTGCGCAGTAGGTGGTAGGTGTTGAGCCTGAGGCGTGTACTTCAACGCGGGCAAGATACATGGGCTGAGGCGTGTACTTCAACGTGGGCAAGATACATGGGCTGAGGCGTGTACGTTTACGCGAGCCCGAAGTGTTGTGATAAGTGGTCGCAATGTACCTGAGGCGTGTACGTTTATGCGGGTCACTGGTGAGTGATGTGGGAAAGAGAAAATGAGAACGGAAAGAATGTGTGAAATGAGAATTGTACAAGCATGTGATTGAATTATGATGTGGTTGTGACTATCGTGCAGATTGTACGCGTGATAAGCCCGGGTAAGAATAATTGATGTGTCTGCTATGTGATGATTTGATGTGCGTGAATGTGTGTGTGTTTGTGTGATTGTCTGGAGGTACGTGATAGCCTAGGTGGGATTTAGGGGTGTACTTACTGAGATGTAGTCTCTTGGTTGTTTCAACCAACATTTTCAGAACCCCGACCTGAGCCATGAATCCTCCGCCACCGCCACCTGATCGTTTTGGAGTACCAGTGCACACCGAGTATAATACGGTAGAATTTACTATGGGTGATGGTATGACCTGGATTAAGCACACTATGACCGTTTTTGTAGAGGTAGGACTACCTTTATGGGAGACCCATGTCTATACCGCTTGGTATTTTCGAGACGCAGCCGGGGATGAATTCGGGCCCGTTAGGGATTTCGATATTCCGTTTGATTTGGTTGGAGATTGGGACCCGTTTGCCATACTCCCGATAGACGGAGAGTTGACTAGTACAGAAGTTAGTTTAGCTCAGTCTTGACTGCATCCAGAACCCGCAGCACAGGGGTCGTCATAGGCTGAACACGAACCTGAGCCCGAAGCGTCGCAAGCTGAAATTAATCCAATGGACGTAAACTTAGAACCAATCCCTGAGGAAGAACCAGAGGATGTGGAGCCCGAAGTAGACCCCGAGCATGAACCTGATGAGTTTGAGGAGCCTGAGGGAGAACCGGAGTATATACTCCCATTTGAGCAGTATATGGATCCCAATTTTGTGCATGAGTTCAATTTCTTTGATGTACTAGTCGAGGAGTATCAAAATGAAGTTCCAGCAGAGTCGGGCGACATCAATCACCCGATTGAGATCGAGGCAGAGCCGGAGTCCTCAGAGGAGCAGACGGTTCAAGAGAGTTCGGAATCAGAGGACGAGGAGTCAGACTCGGATTGGACGCCGAGTGTTGGTCGTAGGGGCTAGTGCTGAGAAGAAAAATCAGGCTTTTGATGAGTATCATTTTTTAAGATAGAATACCAGGTCATCGGTTCTTTTCCATATCGACGGTTTTTAGTATGGTGTGCGCTTATATATTAAGGTTTGTAATATTGTGAATATGGTGGCATAAGTTTGAATGAGAAATGAAAATGTATATTCTCCCTATTCTCCCCAGTTTTGACAGTCCGGGAGTTTTGTGGTTTCCGCTGTTGAATTAAATCTCTGATGATTGTAAATGAGGTCGGTGATAACTTGGGACATCGCACTTTTTCGACTTGAGCGGGATGACGCGGGCTCGATGGGATTCGGGGCGTGACACCTTATATCCCTCTAAAAGAAGAGTTACAAAATCAAAACCAAAATCTTTCATTTTATTCATTTTTTGACTTTTCCTTGGTTCGCTTGGGTGAAAATTTTCTTTTTTTACTTGATGAAGGATTGCTTGCGTCAATAGGTGTTTATGAATATGCTGAGGTATATCGAATGACATCTTTGATTCCACAATAATAATAGATCCAACATTCAATAATCAAAAAGCTTTAAAATTTTCAACATATCTAATAAACACACTTTTTTAATGTCATATGTCCTAATTTGGTTTGCTTAGGATTAGGAAATCTACTTAACAATAATCAGACAATAGGATTAGGAATTCTACTTTACAGTAATCCGACAAACTTATATTACGACCACCTAGATTTTTTTTTCTTGACAAATGAAGTGGGTTTTGGCATCTTTTCAATCTAGAAACGCGAAAGCAAAACTCACTTTTCTTAAAGCAAAAGTAGTTTCCATGTAATTTCTCTAGCCGTGGTGTCATGTGCGGGTGTCATAATCTCTCTCGCTGTTGAAGTAAAAACCACTTTTACTTTTCTCGAGTGCGGTACATCGTTTAACAAGTTTAATGCTTTTCTTACTCGTGTTATCCACAGTAGCACTTGGAAATATTTTTGCCCCCACCTATCTTCGCCCCCCACCCCCACGCCCGCCAGAAAAAAGCAGAAGATGTGCGTGAATCATGTGGCGAGTTATTTGCTTCCGAAATGAAAGAGATTGCGTCCCGTGCACATGGATTGAAGAAAACTAAAGATGATTTTCGCTTTAAGGTGCTCTAATGAATTTGCTAATTCTTTGGATCATATTGGGCAAATTATTCCGAACTGTTTGCGTTGTTTTATATTTTTATTTTCCGCGACAAGAGGACAGAGAGACTAGAGATCCTATTTTTGAAGAAAAATATATTAGGTCTTGCTTAATATTCTTTCCCATAGAAATTTTTTGGCCAATATCCAAAGAATGTGGAGTCAAAAAAAGTTGAACATTGTGATCATGGGAGTCTTCCCCACAACGAAGGACATCATCAATGGGGTTCGTGCGTGCGTTTCTAATCAGCCTTATCATCTAGGAACTTTTGCTGGTGTAACTTTATATGTAGGACAAGAATCTGAAACACCGGGTTCGACGTGATTTGCACGTTTGGTACGTGGATGGACTTAAACCTATGGAGAAAGGGGATATGGGCTGGGTCACTGAAATTTCATGTATCATGCGCAACATTTTTCCAGCTCTGTTACTTCCTAGTATCTCTAGGGATGCTTCCTTGAGGATAGATACATCAAAGCTTGATGAGTAGAGGACATCAATTTAAGCAGCCGAGTGTCATTATTCTCATTGTTGGGGACATAAGTTTGTCATCATTTTATTTTAAGAATGATTGGAGCATTATCAAAATAGATCAGTATTCAGGATCCTCTGTTGTGGACCCCGTTAATTACGTTAGATTAGATATATTCGTTCCTTTCCTTACCGGCTTAAATTGTTCTTTGTACTCCTCAGATCTTTTTAATTTTTCCTAGACCAAACTCGTACGGATTCTTCTTCTGCTACATTACATTAATTTTCATTCCACGTCTTTGCGTTTTTGAAATAAAATTTCACATTTCACTGCCAATCCTTTTCTTTTAAGTACTTGTCACTTAGAATTTCTTATTTAACATGATTATGGTCCTCCTTTTAATTCTCAATAGCAATGTTAGTTTAGCATTTTGTAGGTTTTAAGAAATGAATTTAAGTTGAAGCTCGTTTAGTGCCAGACTTTTGTTTCTAAGCATTGTGTGTTTATAATATGTTAAAAGCTTTTAATTTTGTTAGCTAGACGCATGCAGTTTACTTATGATTCTAATATTTTAGTTTGAACGTTGTGCCATGTCCTATGTCTTAGTATATGTTACTACTCTTTTTTTGGTCGAAATATGTTATTACTTTCGATTGCATCATTTTGGTGAAAATGTGACCAGAAGCCTATAAAGTATTATTATTAATCTCTTCTCCTACTTAAATATAACAGCGATGAAGCTTTCTGATTTCATTTTTCTTCTAAAGATTTTTTTAATATGTTTTCTTAGAGTTTGTAGAAAGTCAAAAAGAGAAAAGAAAAGTTCAATATGGAAGACATATGTCTTGGTATATTTAATAACTTTCAATTGAATATTTTGGTAAAAACGTGGTTAGAAAATGTTATTATCTACCCTTTTCCTACTTAAGTATAGCAAAGTCGAAGTTTCTAAGGTTATTCAAAAAAATGTTTTTGAATTTTCCTTTTAGAGTTTGTGGAAAAATAAAAAAGAGAAAAGAAACGTTCGATAGTGGGACATGTGTCGAAAATAAAGACGACCACAAGTCAAAGTCGTCATTGACTTTCGAAAGAGTACTACAATTCATACATTTTCATTAGATTTGGAAGTCGTCGTCTCTCTCCCCTGTTTTTCCAAGAGCCTTCTTTGTGCTGGCCAAGATTTAACATGGCCAGTTTGATTGGTCATCTTAGAAGATTTACACACCCAATTGGTGATCTTTTGAGCATCTCCGTATAACAAGCCGACCGAATGGTGAAGGCTGGCGCAACAAAGATGCTTGTTCGCAGGAATACTCGTGTGATTGATGTAATTTCTGCAATGATAAAATTGACAATAAATATATATGGATCTTAAAATGAAGCAAAATTGATGCATCATGCTCGAGCTAGATGATTGTGATTTGCAAAGTATTTTCCAGTTGGCACATACACAGTGCGATCATGCCTAGCTAATTACAGGACCTAATTAAATTTGGATTAGGTATGACATAACAGTTTATCGATCCCAGATAGTGAGAATAAGTTCATAAACAATAAATAACTGACAAAATCCTCCTATTAGTAAACAAACAAGTTTTCCTCCTTTCTTTCTTTAGCTCTGAGCATTGATTTCCAAGACAAACACAGCAACATAACCCATAAGTGTAAGAGGCAAAGAAGATCGTGGCTGCACATCCGACAATGTAATGGCATCCATATCCATGTTTGACTTGCTAGATGGAAAAGCAACATCATAAGATTCATGTAACATTCCGAAATTTCCGCCAATTAGAAATTATGAAATAACTGAGTTTTATGAAATGTGCTGGTAGTAAATTCTCGTCCGGAACTGATCATTCCTGGAAATACTAACCATTAGAGAAATGCTAATAGGGGAATTAAATTCGTGCGACTAAAAGAAAATTCGATCGTGAATGGATTTCGACCATTAAGTCGCGGAAGTGATATTTTGAGCCACTGTTGGCCGATCCAAGGATAGTTAGGGGTCAATTCGCCACTGTCCTAGTAGTGGATCGCGGGTGATTCCGTTGGACCACGAAACGACGTGACGAATAATCCTGAAATTATACCGAACGATCATGCCCCTCGAATCAAGTGATTGATCTTCGCGATTTTAATGACAACCGAGATCGTCACGCATCGAACAGACTTGCACGTGACTCGATTCAGTATCAGTCATGAGTTGATTCTGCGAATTTCCCCAATAAGCCACCTGTTTGCTCGAGAAACGCTCGAGTTGCGTTTAATAGAATTTAATTATTAAATTTTTTCTCAAATTGGACACCGAAAAATTAGGAAGTCACGACGAAACGCTAGGACGACGCTACATGTGACACGTGTCAATTTTTGCTGCCCTTAAATTCTTTGGAAAAATTCGATTTGGGTAAGAAACGGAGAAAGTGACCAAAATACCCCTAGGATTTATTAAAGGGCAAGCTTTAAGAGAAAATGGCATTTTGGTAATTTTGCCCTAAAATTTTGATTGGAAAATATTTCCCTTGGACTTTTTGTGAAATTACAAATATGCCCTTGGATATTTTTGTGCAAGAATCGATATCGGCCGTCGGATCAAGATTAAATCGAATCAGGACCGTCGGATAAAAAATATTTGAGAGGGGCATTTTGGTAATTTCTCCATTTGGGTCAAGAATGCTATTTAGGTCCAAATCCCTTTCTCTCGCCCCTCATTCTTTCCCCCCTTTGCCGTGAATCTCCCCCCCCACCGAACTCTCTCTCTCTCTCTCTCTCTCTCCCTCTCGTCGGATTGCCTCACCGCCTGAGTCGCCGCCGCTCGCCACCACCACGCCGGACCGCTCTCAAGCCGCCGTACCAGCCCTCAAACCGCCACCACTAGCCGTCCCTCTCTCTCTTTTCCTCTCTCTCTCTCTCACCGTGGGTCTCGGCCAAGCAAGACCCATGCCGCCGCCGGACAGCTACAGCTCAAGCCGGACGCCTCCGTGAGTCCCCGCCGTGTCCGATATTGTTCCGCCGCTCCCCGTTCTAGCCGATTAAGTCTAGAACTAGATAAGTCGCACTCTAATCCCGATTTAGGATATTGGGTATTGCCGGATAATTGAATTTTTTGGGTAGAAATCGGAATTGTTTGGGCGAGGAACGTTGGGGTTTCAGGTCGGGAATGTGTGGCGGGCCTTGAGGATTATTTTGGGAATTTTTGGAGATCAATTTGAGGTGAAATTGAAACTGTAAATCACTGTTCACAAGCTGCGAATGACTGTTCATGGGGCTGTGATGGTCTGTTCGGGATGCAAATTGGGTCTTTAGAGCCGATGGTGTATGGCGAGAAAGTTCCGTGAAGGATCGGAATTAATCCGACGCCATTTAGTGGGAGAAAGATGAGAATTTATGCGTTGGACGTGTTTTTAAACAATAATCAAGTTGTGGTGATTAAATTGAGTATGTTGTTGGGTAATTTGCTTATTGGATATGTTTGTTGGGTTTACACGTGAGTTAGATCAATTTAATTATTGATATTGCCATGTCCTATGCGAAATGTGCATGAGCTACGTATGAAATAATGTGTGTGCGGGCCACGTGTGATTGGTCAGTTGTATATGGTAGCTTGTGATTGATTGAGATTGTGGTGTGGTAAATGATGGTGGGAAGGTGTGTGAAAGTGCGAGTTGGGATTGGGCCGAGTATTCTAAACTTGGGTTGCGATCACGTAGGTCTGTTGCATTTAGCACAGGCTGAGGCTTGGAAAAGCAAGCATAAGAATCGGTCCGAGGCACGATCAGTTCGGGTGAGACCGGGATTGGACCGATGCATTATAAGCTCGGGTTTCAATTACGTAGCGCATTTGGCGCGGGCTAAGTTGAGATCGGGCCTTGAGCGTGTGATGCTCAGGTCGAGATTGGGGCCTGAGGCGTGAACGAGTACGTGGGCCGAATGTGGAGAAATGATCGCGGTGTGCCTGTGGCGTGTACGTTTACGCGGAACACTGGCGAGGAATGTGAAAAGTGATGATGAGAATGAAAGGAATGTACGATGTGGGAAAAATTGTATATGTGTGTGATTGCGAGTATTATGCCTGTTACTTGAAATTTGGCGCATGTGATTGTGTTTGTGAAATTATCTGGAGGGTACGTGGTAGCCTAAGTAGGGTTTAGGGGTAAACTTACTGAGAAGTGTTCTCACGGTTGTTTCAACCGAAATTTCAGAACCCCGATAGGAATCATGAATCCCCCACCACCACCACCAGCACATTTTGGAGTCCCGATGCACACCGAGAATGGAATAGCAGAGTTTTCCATGCCAGACAACACGGCCTGGATTAGGCAGACTATCACCATTTTTGTAGAGGTAGGACTACCGTTGTTCAAGACCTACGTATACACCGCCTAGTTCTTTAGAGATGCTGACGGGGATGTATTTGGGCCTATCAGGGGGTTTGATATCCCATATGATTTAGTGGGTGATTGGGATCCATTAGCCGTACCCTCCGTAGACGGTGAGTTGACTAGTGTGGAAACTAGTATAGCCTAGTCAGTCATGCATCCAGCGTCGGGCGCGCAGGCATCGTCAGAGGCCGAACATGAACCCGAGCCCGAAGTATCTCAGGCGGAGGACGACCCGATGGATATAGATTTGGAACCGATTCCTGAGGAAGAACCAGTGGGAGTAGAGCCCGAGGTTGAACCTAAGGATGTATCCGGCAAGCTAGAGGAGTTGGAAGAGTCTGTAGGAGAACCAGACTATCTACTCCCTTGTCCATAGTACATAGACCCTAACTATGTACCCGAGGTTGATTTCTTCGACTTTTTAGCTGAGGAATATCAGAACGCAGCTCCAGCTAAGTCGGACGACATTAATCACCCGATCGTGATTGAGGCGGAGCCGGAGTCCTCAGATGATCAGACCGTTGAAAGAAGTTCAGAGAGTTCAGATTCGGGTGAGGAGGAATCAGATTCGAAATGGATGCCGAGCAAGGACCGACGAGGCTAGTGTAAAGGTTTGGAGTAGGTTTTGAATGAGTACCATTTTTGGAGTAGAAAACCAGGTCACCGATCTTTTTGGAAGGTCGTTGGTGCGTAGAATGGTGTACAAGTGTGTGCGATGGTGGTAAAATGAACTATGTGTAAGTTGTGAATATTTTATAAGTTTTGAATGGAAAGAAAAATGTATATTCTCCCTGATTGATTCCCCAGTTTTAAATTGTTCGGAACTAATTGTTTATGTCCGATGCGGTTGTAAATCTCTTATGGCGATTTGAGGTCAGCAATAACCTGGGACGTCGCACTAAACGACCAGCTGCGGGATGTTGTGGGCTCGGCGGGGGTCCGGGGCGTGACAATTCAGTTGTCTCATGGTCCTCTAGATTTTGCTGTATACCCGAAGGATTCTGGAGCATCCTTATCCTCTCTAACTCCATTGCCACTTCTTTTATTATAGGCCGGCTCCTCCCATTCAAGTATAAGCACCTTTTCGCAAGGTTAGCAACTGATGCAATTTCTTCCTTCTTACCTTCTTTCAAAACTTGATCAATCACAATGTCGAACAAGCGATTTTGCTCCATCGAAATTATGAAATAGGTTGCGAGGCTTCTTCCTTCTTGTTCCCTTAGCAATGAGATTGGCTTTTTGCACGTTAAGAGTTCAACAAGGACAACTCCAAAGCTGTACACATCACTTTTGTCTGTGAATTGACTTGATTGGAAATATTCAGGATCTAGGTAGCCGAAGGTGCCCTGCACCAATGTGGTTACATGAGTTTGATCGAGGGAAACAAACTTAGAAGTACCAAAATCTATCACTTTTGCCCGATATTTCTCATCCAAGAGGATATTGGTAGACTTGATGTCTCGATGATAAGTGGGAATAGAGGTTGTTGAATGCAAGTAAAATAAGGATCCTATGATTTCAGTTACAATTCGTAGCCGTGTGTCCCATGATACACGAAACTCTTCATTTGGGTGGTGCAAGTATTGGTATAGAGTCCCGTTCGGTATGAACTCATATACTAAAAGCGGGACTTCTATCTCCAAGCAACACCCCAATAACTTAACCACGTTCGTATGATTGATTTGTGAGAGAATGATGATTTCATTTACGAACAGTTCTACCTTTCCCTCATCTATCACTTTCGATTTCTTAATGGCAACTATTTTTCCATCTGTTAACATACCCTTGTAAACGGTACCTTGCCTGCCTTGCCTAAGTATCCTATCATCATTGAAATTGTCAGTGGCCTTCTCTAAATCCTTGGAGTTGAACAATTTGCTTTTATCGACATTGCCTTTCCGGTGAAGATAGCTCAGTTTCCAACAAAAGATCGCCATTGCGTTTGAAGTACTTCTAAAGTTATGGCGAAATGACCAAAATGCCCTTCCCCATTTGTTCTTGGCCTTAAAAAACTCCTAGGGGTAAAATAGTCATTTTCCATTCCTCGTCGAAATTCAGTTTTTTTGAAGGATTCGGACGATTCCAAAACTGAACATTCCAATAACAACGTCGTCCAAATATCCTGTCATGACTTCTTAAATTTCCAATACCCAAATTGGCCTCTAATTAATGACTAAATTTTAAATATCGTAACTTGAGCGTGTCTCAAACTAACGGGTGGCTTTTGGGGAAATTCGCATATTCAACCAGTGACTGGCACTAAATCAGGTCACGTGCAAGTTCACTCAAATTGTGACGACCTTGATTGTCATGTAATCGCGAGGATCGATTGCTAATTCCGACGGGCACGATCGTTCGGTATAGATTCTGAATCGTTTGTCAATTCACCTCGTGGTCATACGAAATCACCCATGATCTACTCATATGACAGTGATGAATTGGCCCATAACTATCCTAAGATCGGTTTATATTGGCTCAAAATGTCACTCCGACAATTCTATGGTCGAAAGTCAGTGCACGATCGAATTTCTTTAGTCGCACGAATTTAAATCTCTAATTAGCCTTTCCCTAACGGTTAGTATCCCAGGAATGATCAGTTCCGAGAGAGATCTAACTACAAGTATGTTCATAAAACTATTCATATCATAAATCCTAAATGGGCAAATTTCAGGATGTCACATCTCGTACCAGTCATCCAAGAAACATTCGGCTCCTATATCAAGGGGGAAGGGAATAACAATGTTTCGGCATGATTCAGTGCAATTGCCAGGTGTGGTTTGGCTAATGATGCTTGTATATTGAAGGAACCTAGGATCAAAAAGATCCGAAACACCAATTTTTCCATTACTTCAGATGTTTCGTATGTGCATCAATCTAACCTACGAAGAAAGGAGTTATAACTTAAAACCTATGAGCTCTGTCCAATCTGACCATAAGAAGGGAAGAAAGTTCAGGACATGGGCGTGATTTTCTTCAGTCCTGCTAGTGCATTGAAACTTAGAGCTTGATAAGTAGAGGCCTCTTTAATTTAAGCAGCCAAGTGTGACTCCAATTGTGAGATTTTGTGGAACCACTGTCAACTGTTCTAAAAGTTTAAATTGTTAGATGAAGGCATAATTTAATATTTAATTACTCTAACTTTCCCCCTTATGTTTAGACTGATCTTTATCGTGCCATCCCCGTCTAAACGAAAACTGGGAAGTGAAATAGTAAGAACTCTCAATCCAATCTTATTTAGTATGGGAACCGTGTTGTTTTGCTGGCAAACAATCTCATACCAGTCATCCAAGAAACACACTCTTCCTATTCCAAAGGTGAAGGGAATGGTGATGTTCCTGCATGTTTCAGCACAGTTAGGCCTTGCAAGTCCCGGTGCGGCTCCTGATTTTTGTACCGTGAGGGAAACCATAAGCAAAAGAATTTGAAACGTCGAGTTTGTCATGATTTTCACCGTTTGTACCGTAAGAAGGGAAGAAAGTTAAGGACATGGGTGTGATTTTCTTCAGTCCTGCTAGAGCTTGATAAGTGGGGCCCTCCTTAGTTTAAGCAGCCAAGTGCGACCCTAATAATGAGAAAATCTTCCGTTGAGACAAAAACAAACATAATTGCTTGGGCGGCGAGATCTCCATTGCTTCTGGGATTTTGCCTATTCAAAATTGATGGAAATGGGTTGCAACTTCACCGGAGTGCATCTGCATCGGGGTGATAACTTTGGTTTATGGTTTCATCTCTCTTCCCGGACCACTCTCATGGAAACTTTGATCATGCACCTGCCCATTATTTGAAGTGAACATTTTGTGCCATTAGAATTGTAACAAGGTATTTTCATTGATTCTACTTTTTTTTGGAGTGAATTAAGATAATCATGAAGTATTTTCTCAATTTCTAGTCCTTTTTATATTATGTTTTCGTGATTTTGTCCCGTCAAAATCTCCATTTTTCAGTATCTTCAAAACTTGTTACTTGCAACTTTAGCCATATCAATTCTAATGCCACGAACAAAAAGTGATATATGAAGAGCAGTCGGTATAAAAAGCAATGTTCGCATACAGAAAGACAAGTCATCAAGTACTTGACAGTTCACTCTGTGATATATTTTGCTTTTGAAAACATTAGAGAGAAGAGCCAGACATAAATGCATTTTCACTTGAAAGAATATATCGGATTTGATCACGACCTAGATGGAAACATATTTCTTTTGCATACTTGTCAATAAAAATTAGGCCAAGTATCAAGAGGCTAGGGCAGGAATGGCCACTAGTTAGCAATGGCCATTGCTCGCCACATCAGGTTGGTCCCTTCGTGTCCATGCCCATCATAAGTCGCAAACAAGGAAGTCTATCTTTAATAAATGAACCTCACGTTTATGAGATACTACAACTAGCTTCATTGACCAAGGCACATCAAAAGTAGGATGGTGATTTAATTATGAAATTGTTTATACCTAGTACTCGGTAATATATGAATCAAACCTGCGTTGCCCAACCCATACACATAAACCAAAACTTGGAAAACTATCGCGTGGATCTGAGTTCATGGACCCAATATGCAATCATAATCGTTGATCAAGTGTAGCCCACATATGGGGCCCTCATGGTTAGCGACTATGATGGATCGGGTCCATGTAGACCCGAATCTAAGCAAAATCTCCTCAAAACCCGGGGAAAACAGGTTAATTTATCCCCTTCTTCATGGAAACCGATTGTACATAAAAAAACTTGGGAAGACTGGCATGGTGAGAACCACTGGATGACTTGTTGATAGTGGCCCCTGTGGTCTTCAAGACTGTTATCAACAAAGAACTTATGTTTAGAACATGCCATAGACTTGGTCTCCCTAAGTGATATATTAGAGAGACTATGATTCCTTAGCTATTAATTATGACTTTCCTTGGCTCACAAGCTTCTTGGTGGTGACCCACTCGTAAGCTTGGCTAGGTCGATGGTCTCTTACTCGCCTATTGTCCACAAGATCACAAGTTGTTGCTATGTCACGATCGAATCTCTGACAAACTTTTGCTCATGCGCACTACTACATTATGTGCAGAGACTTATAGACTGTTGACATGCTGGTGGGGCTATATGTTGAACACAGTTGTTGCTGCAACAAGAGACCCCCATTCTCTTGAAGTGCCTCTCTTTGAGCTTGATTTCTTTCCTTTTCTTCATGAAATTGTACAACAGCCATAACAAGAGAAGCAAGAATAGTGCCCCTAGGCCTGCTCCGATACCTGGTTTATTAAAGTGGCGTGAGCATTACCAAAAGCAAGCATGAGGATATGTGTTGTGAAATAACACGGAAGCTAACAAATTATGCAATTCAAGTCTAACACATGTAGAAGAAATTACCAAAATAATCAACAAGATAAGGACATCAAATATTTATGTCATTCATTCCGAATTTAGGTATCTACTACATTAGGAGAGTCCAATGCTACAAAATCCACTGTAAATCTAGATAACATAGAGTTTGTAATAGCTCAAGTGCTTCTCAGTCCTATAACTTGAAAGTATTAGATCACAATATCTCATAGAGAACTCACTCATAAAACTCATAGAGAAAACGCTCACACCCCGTTGTTTGCTCTAGTGTGTAATTACTGAATAGAATTCCACACACACACATTCAAATAAGAAGCCTACTCAAATTATGAAACCACTCAAACTAGGAATACTACTCAAGCCTGGAAATTTACTTGGATCGAGTTTCCTTTATAGGCTCAAACTCAAGATGTATTCTAAACAATCTCCACATTGGTCGACGTTTGCAGCTAAGTAATAGTGCTCATCGTCTAGGCTAGCTCTTCTAATGTCCCATAGGTGCTCAATCATCACAGATGTCTATTGAGCCTAATTGCATTTTCCAAAACACACCCCAACGTATGTTGTCCCTAACAAACCCAGGAGAACCACTTCAAAGCATCACAATGTATACTTGGATTAATCGTATATATTCTTCATTCGACATGTTAAAGATCAATCAAAGTACTACCTACGACATTACTCAGACAACCAAGAGTACTAGCATGTGAAGCATAGAACAGATGCTCCACCTCCATCCAAGTACACACTAACAATATTGACAATTTATTATGTGCAACAAGTGGGGGCACTTATAAAGTTTCTCAATTGCATATTAAAGTGTCTCGACGCTTTCCCGATTAAGTCTTCCGAGTCACTCGTAACCATTTTAGCAATCTTCACTCTTAGCATCTCCATACGCGAAACTATCTACACTGCACCCAAATTATCAATTTCAATATTTGCATACAACTGTTACTCAATCTCACCCAATTCCATTGACCACCTCAAAACTTAGTCAATTATGACCTTGAAACAAATTGTCGGCTGCTATGGAATCTAGAGACTCTATAGACATTGTCACATCTACTACATTTTGAATATCTTTAAGCTCTTCCTGAAGCTCTACCTATTGACATTGTCCATATCTTTTTCTACAATCGATCTGTCACTCCTATTCTAAAATAGAGCATATTTATCAAAGGTAACATGTGTACTGAACATAAACCTAAGTGAATCTTTCTCAATGTACCACAACCTATATTCCTTTACCCCATGTGCATAGCCTAGAAATACACCTCCTTTCCCCTAGCTATAGCACCATCACTCACATGAGCATAAGCAAGGCAACCGAATACTTTCTGCTGGATATAATCAACCGGCTTACCTACCATGTTTGGTAAGGACTTTTCCAATTATTTGATGGTGATGGTGATTTATTCATTAACCAACATCGATATTCATTGCGTCGGCCCACAAAACTTCACTCAATCTAGCATTGGAGAGTAAAGTCTGAGAGATCTCTCCAATGTAATTTTGTTCGTCAGTTTTGTGACACCATTTAGTCATGGGGTGTATTGGAATTCCACTATGCCTTTTTCTACACAAAATTGGCCAAGCTCATCCGAATAAAATTCCACCCATTCATCTGTTCTCAGGCACATGATCTTCCATCCTATTTGCTTTTCCATCATCTCCTTCCATGATTTGAACCAACTAAGCTCCTTGTTCTTGTGATGATAAATCTACGCTTTCCTCTAAACATCATCAACAAAAAATAGCACATAACTGGCACCATCTTAGGATGGAACTTGAGAAGGTCCCTAGAAGTTTGAGTATATGCAGCCTAAAATCTCCGAGGTCCGGTGAATTGTAGTATTGAACTTCATTGTCCATTGACTACTCATGTCACAATGTTCACGTAAGTTCAGCTTCTTGGTTTGGTGACCACCCAATAGACCCCTTTGACTTAGAAAAGTCATCTCTCTCACTCATGTATTTGAGTCTCATGTGCAATTTAGCATGTAATAGAACAGTCTGAGCAGCAGCCAAAAAAACAAAACAGAGGTATTGGTCGATCGAGATTATGTACTAAGGGAAAAAAGGAAAAAAAACCTGGTGTTAGGTTTGACGTACTGTAATTGTTGTAGGGACAACCAATTTAAAGACTATAAACTATATAGACTACAATTGTAGTAAAAAATATGTGCCCAAATCAAACATCAAACTTGAATTCCGAAGAGCTACGTAGGAACAACGAACACCCAATCCACTGAAAACGCATGATGCTGTATAACATTTTCTAAATTGAGGGTTTTATCAATTATAGACTCAATCTGGCATTTATGTAGATGACAGGATGTGATATTCGCGAATCTGGGTGCTAAAAAGATGGCTAGTCCTTGTTCATAACTCATGACAGAATGAAGAAATTTGCTTACCTACGAGGAGAAACTTGATTGTCTTGCTTCCTTCAACACAATCATAGGAACCTCGTCGATTCACACACTTTTTTCCATGGCAACGATTGGGATCTTCGCATTCATCGACATCTGAACAAAGGATGACAATCAAAATTAGTAGAGCTTCGTCTCTTTATTGGGCGTTTACGATTTGCATGTAAAGCTACTTGAGCTTTGTTAGTACAGTTTTTCGATTTTGCGTTTCCAATGATTGGTGTGATGAAATGTAAGTGGTTTTACCTTTGCATCCATGTTTAATATAGGGGTTACCGGTGAAGCCCCAGAGGCACGAACACTGCAAAAAGGGCATCACCTTGCGATATCCTAAATTGAAGAGCTGACTGTGCTACAGTTATAGGAATCGTCGGAGATGAAGCCAAATCTGTAAATTTCTAGCGTAGCTTGGGAGGAATTAGCTATCCCCCATTCTAGCACCGCCACTATAAAAAAACAAGGATTTAGCCATGAAAAATTAGCGACGAAAAATTTTTCGTCACTAATTTGCTACAAAATTTGCTACGAAAAAAAAATTCGTCACTAATTTGCGACGAAAAATTATTCGTCAATAATTTGCGACGGAATTTGCGATGAAAAAAAAATTCGTCGCTAATTTGCAACGAAAAAAAAATTTGTCGCTAATTTGCGACAAAAAAAAATTTGTCTCTAATTTGCGACGAAAAATTGTTTGTGGCTAATTTGCAACGGAATTAGCGACAAAAAAAAAATTCGTGACTAATTAGCCACGGATTTAGCCACGAAAATAAATTCTCGCTTCATTTTCCGGACTATTTTTAATTTCGTCCGTGGCTAATTAGCTACGGATTTAGCCATGAAAATAAACTCTCGCTTCATTTTCCTGACTATTTTTAATTTCGTGGCTAAATCAGTGGCTAATTAGCCACGGATTTAGCCACGAAAATAAACTCTCGCTTCACTTTCCGAACTATTTTTAATTTGGTGGGTCAATCCGTGGCTAAATTCATGGCTAATTAGCTACGGATTTAGCCACGAAAATAAAGTCTCTCTTCACTTTCCCGACTATTTTTAATTTCGTGGCTAAATTCGTGGCTAATTAGCCATAGATTTAGCCACGAAATAAACTCTCCCTTCACTTTCCAGACTATTTTTAATTTCGTGGCTAAATCCGTGGCTAATTCGTGGCTAATCAGTCACATATTTGACTTCGTGGCTAATTAGCCACGAAAATAAACTCTCGCTTCACTTTCCCGACTATTTTTAATTTCATGGCTAATTAGAGACGGATTTAAATTCATGGCTAATTAGCCACGGATTTAGCCACGAAAATAAACTCTCGCTTCACTTTCCCGACTATTTTTAATTTCGTGGCTAAATCCGTGGCTAATTAGCTACGGATTTAAATTTGTGGCTAATTAGCCATGGATTAGCCACGAAAATAAACTCTCGCTTCACTTTCCCGACTATTTTTAATTTCGTGGCTAAATCCGTGGCCAGCCACGGATTTAGCCACGAAAATAAACTCTCACTTCACTTTCTGGACTATTTTTAATTTCGTGGCTAATTAGCTACGGATTTAAATTCGTGGCTAATTAGCCATGGATTTAGCCACGAAAATAAACTCTCGCTTCACTTTCCTGACTATTTTTAATTTCGTAGCTAAATCCGTGGCTAATTAGCCACGATTTAAATTCGTGGCTAAATTCGTGGTTAGTTAACCACGGATTTAGCCACGAAAATAAACTCTCACTTCACTTTCCCGACTATTTTTGATTTCGTGGCTAAATCCGTGGCTAATTAGCCGTGGATTTAGCCACAAAAATGAACTCTCACTTCACTTTCCCGACTATGTTCAATTTCATGATTAAATTCGTGGCTAATTAGTCATGGATTTAGCCACGAAAATAAACTTTTGCTTCACTTTCCCGACTATTTTTTATTTTCCTGGCTAAATTACACTACAAAAAGTAAATTGAGTCACGGAAAATTAGCAGTGAACATTTTTGTTGGTCGCTAAAATTTGCGACGGACTCACTCCCAATTAGCCCGCTCTCACCCCCCCCCCCCCCCCCCTCTCTCTCTCTGCTGATTTCTCAGATACCACGCGCTCGTTGTTCTCCCTGCCTCTCTCTCTTTCGTTTCTGTCGATGAGATCAAATCTGCTTCCGCTTCTCATTCTCCTCGCTTCTCCTTCTTCCCTCTCCCCCACACCCCCAAACCTCTCGCGCTCGCTAGGGTTTTCAGTACCCCCTTCCCCCGCGCTTCCTCCCGCGACTCCTCCTCGCCCATGGCCTCCGGAGCCCTAGAGGAAATCGAGCCAGAGAAGAGCAATCTCCTATTCGATCCCTCCCGGAGCTCACCGTCCATGGCGATCATCTCCGACTTCGAGGAGGAAGAGGAGAAGCAACCTGAGGCCAAGCCCTCGGCCTCCTCCTCTGCCGCAGCGGAGTTCAGCCCGAGGTTCGATCCGTCCAGCCCGCTAGGGTTCATCGAGGAAGCCATCGAGTTCGTGGCCGAGCGGAGCGATTTCCTCGCACATGAGGTGGCGGAGAGGGACGTCGCGGCGGTGTTGAGGGCAGTGAGGGAGAAGTAGAAGCAGAAGCTGAGACAAGTCGAGAGGGAGATTGAGAGGGAGCGGGAGAGGGCTAAGAAGGCGAAGGCGACGGTGGCAGCTAAGAAGGTGGAGGAGGTGGAGATGAAGGATGCGGAGGAAGAGAAGGAGGAGAAGAGTGGAGCGATAGGTAAGAGCTTTTGATTTTTCTTGGACAGTGTCGTGATATGTTGCTTGCTACGCATGAGCGCGATGAGTGCCTGTCGAGACGCTGCTGGGGTTGAGACATCTGGGAGATTAGATGAGAAGTACATTACATAGTGATCGCTCATGATGTGGCTTTTTTCTCCTGCTATAGTTAGGCTGTGACGGTTTCATGGCCGTAGTCATCTATATAGCTTGGATGTTTTCTCTAGTTGGCTTTTTAATGGCTATGGGCAGGGAAAATGTTTCATTCTATTATGCTATCGATTTCGCTAAAGAGTGGATATTCTTTGATGGGTACTTGCTCCTTTGTTCAGCAATCTGAACTCTTCCGAATAATTAAATTTCTCTTGTGTTGATCTCTCCTATAATCTGTTTAAGCGTGCATTGGCTTATTCAAGTACTCTAGTGATGGAAGGTTTGCTGTAAGCTTCTTGCTTTTGGTTTTGGAGATGTCTTCTAGTTGCAGTGTTTGGTTCTTGCAAGTTTTTTTGCGTGCTTATGCTTCATTGGATCTCCCATTTTCCTTGGAAATTAGGAAAAGAAGCTACTTTGCAAGTGTAATCTTGTTGTTTTTTTTGTCATACGAGCTGGAGAGCTGGGTGATCTGATTATGGATAAACTGTAATCATAGAATGTCTGATTGTTTTGTGGAACTTCGGGATTGGTTAGTGCCTTTCCGCCTTTGGGATTTAGCATGGCTGGACAAAAGATTTAGGAGTCATAATTAAAATTGTTAATGACCAATTAAAAAGTGATAACTTGACCACCTCAGCATCAACATTTGATATGGACCAATAGTTATGACTTTGACAATCCCCATGCCCAAATTGTGAACTGAGCCTGATTTTAGCTCTTGCATTGAGTATGTTTCAGATAGCTTTAGCTGAGATGACCAGTTAGGTTACCCAGTGTGCTTTGGAAAGTACAACTCTATAAGAGACTGTCTTGTCAGGATTCCTTTTACAAGGTGGATGCATATGTTTAGTAGACATATTGTGTAAAATATACCATGTTACCTCCGTAGTTGCTCTGACATTGTTTCTAGTTGAACAGTGCCAAACAAAGGCAATGGCCTTGATCTTGAGAATTATTCCTGGACTCAGACTCTGCAGGAGGTTACCGTCCATGTTCCATTTCCTAAGGGTACTAAAGGAAGGTTTGTGGTATGCGACATAAAGAAAAGCCACTTGAAAGTTGGTCAGCCTCCTGTCATAGAAGTGAGTGTGCGTAATTTGAGTTTATTTAATCAGCTTGCTTTATTTACATAACTCTCTTGACCATGTACGATTACTTGCAAGGGGAGCCTTTTCAGACTGTCAAGCCTGATGATTGTTACTGGAGTTTAGGTACGTAGTGGATTGAGTCAAGAATATCACATGGCATATGAATTCAAACACAAACAAGAATGATCTGCCTCCTGTTGTTAAGTTAATAGTATTATGAGTCAATTCCATGTTGCGCGGTCATCTTAACATTGTGAATCTTCAGAGGACCAGAGTGCGATCTCCATTCTCCTGACTAAGCACAATCAAATGGAGTGCTGGAAATCTTTGGTCAAAGGGGATCCTGAAATTGATACTCAGAAGGTAGAACCAGAGAATAGCAAATTGTCTGACCTGGACCCAGAAACTCGAAGGCGTATTAGTGACGGATTTTTTTCCATCGCAAATTAGTTTAGTGACGAATTTTTCCAAATTTTTCGTGGCAAAATTCGTCGCTAAAACCTAATTTTTTTGTGGTGCGCTGGGAAATGCCCCCTCGACTCCAACTCAGTGAAGTCTATAGTTGAAGGTGTGAACTGCGACATATCTCCCAAGAAGGCATACTCGCATTTATTCTCTGTTGTTTTGTTGTCCAGTCGGAAAGTGACGCTAAAAGCCTAAAGATCCGAGGTAATTGTGGTGTGGCAGCATCCGTCGCTGCCCGAACAATTCATTTTGCTAATGATGTTGTGTTGTTTTTGGCATTTGGATTGGCATCCTATGATAGTAGACTTTGTGTCATCCAATAGAGCACATATGTTGCAACCAACGGCGGTGAAGACGTTCCTCGACTCAGAGAAGATGAACTGGCTTCCTTTCAAGCTCACGGGCGCGAAGCTTCTATTGCCCTCACAGCTCACATTCGACGAGAAGATTATAGGAAGACTGATGCTGATCATGCCATTCGTTCCACCTTGGTCATCGGGTAGGGAAATGTTGAACACCCTTGACGGAAACATATTCCTAGAAATTGCGGAAAAAATTGACGGAAACATATTCCTAAATCATAATACAAAAACGTGGAAAACGTGCCCATTCTAAACTTGAATCACCGATAGTTCGAAGCATATTATATAAAACGAACATACCTCTTTGCCACGAATTAAATGTCTTTATTGCAACCTTGAGAGAGAACAATCTTTCTATTGTAGAACAATGTCCCTTTCTCCTTTGTCTCTTTTGTGAAAGTGAGTTTCTGATGATTGAGTGAATTGCACACAACACACTAAAAATTAGGTGAGTTTTCTCAACTCACTTTTGTTCCCACTTTCCACAAGATAACTGTCATTTGCGGTCATGGGCTGGGTTCGGCCCAACATGGCGGCCCATTATTCACGTATAACCCATCAACCCTCAAGTTGGTCTTGTTCAGTATGGGGGTGGTGCCGTCATTGCTGTCCTGACAGACAATCTCGTACCACTCATCGAGGAAACACCCGGTTCCAATCCCAAAGGGGAAGGGAATGGCGACGCCACCACATGTTTGGGGGCAATTACCCTTCACCAGGGGAGCTGCTTCTGAAGCAAAATTGATACTAGAAGCAAAAGAATCTGAAACATTCTTGCTCCTGCTTCTTTTGTCCAGAAATCGTGAACCTGTTCGAGGAATGAACGGAGGGCACAGTTACATATATGCCACTTTTGCCTGTAGTCGAGGACCCTAGCATGTCCGAGGATACTTCTTTGAGCAGAATTGTCAAAGCTTCAGATCCTTCTTGGAGTAGAAAATTCTCCACTGAAGTTGTCATCTATTTTGGCGGCAAAGTGAGAATGATGTCACGATCGGGTTTGCTTTGATGGCAATGGCGAATGTCATTTTTCAATCTCACAGCTGAATTTGATAAAGAAACTCATCAGATAATCACAAGATAATAAAATGATGAGACTCGGAGATATGTTCTTTTGTACCCCGTTGAAATGTCTCCTTTGAGAAAGGCTATCAGTCTCTTTTTCAGATTAAAGGACTTTGAAGAGTCGTTCTTTGTTCTGGAGTCACATTAGGACAGGGCTTTTAAGGTGCCGAGAAATGGGGGAATTTCGGAAATATCTGTGCGTGTCCTCGTTGTGTGTCCCACTGTATTATTCTCTAGCTGCCCATGACAGGACAGTGAAACCGAAGCAATATACTGGTTTCATTCCGAACAAGTAACTGTACATACTATAGCAACACATCAGTAAATATAAATAAAAAAAAGGTCACGTTAGCAATTTCTTTCTTACTAAAATTTCAAGTTCTTTTTTTGATGTGTAGTTCTTGGTGAACGCCACACGGGCGGAGCTTTTGGCCGTAATAATAAAATGCCACATCAGAATGTTTTAGTAGCTAAATTGGAAGAGTTAATAGAGAGAGAATTCATTGCACTAATTTGGTAATTTTTAGAACTTAATTGGTGGATTATGTTGATTTTTGCCCATTAGTGAGCACATAGGGAGCTTTTGGCCGTAACAATCAATTGTGTGGCGCTCTCGTGAATTCTATCTCAAAGAAACTGCAAGCGCTTTGGAATCGTGACAAAGTCCTCTCCTAAGAATTTGTCTTTTTTTTTTTGCAAGATTGATAAAGATTGTTTTGCGAAAAATTGAATGGGCTATATACTCTAAGTTATTGGCATAACTGGAGCTGGGAAACACTTAGAATATTGTAACTCAATTGTGATTGTAATCTCTATTTTATCCCCTTGATCTATCTTGGAACCTTGTGTTACTTTTCAGTGGAGTCGGTGACACAGACCAAATCACTTAAATATGGCATCCAATTAATTTTCTTGTTCTATCTATTAAACTTTTCGATCGCTTGGTTTCACAATAATTAATATAAAAGATAGGTTAGGCTGACTTGAAGTAGAATGATGGCGACGGAAGAAGGAAATGTGAAATCAACAAGTTAGATGGGAAGGATTTCAGTTTTTGAAAATGCCTATTCTGGACAGGAAGAGAATGGCGACATTCCCGCATGTTTCCACACGGTTACACCTTGCAAGTCCCGGTGCAGCTCTGGATGCTTGTTCCGTGAGGGAAACTGGAAGCAAAAGAATTTGAAACACCGAGCTCGACATGATTTTCACGTCTCGTATCTGCATGGACGTGAAACTATGGAGAAAGGAGGATATTGACCGAGACCCTAAGTAGTGTTATTTACGTGGAAGAAGTGTTATTACAGCTTTGTCACGTCCTAGTATATCTGAGGGTGCTTCCTTGAGGATAGTAATATCAACGCTTGAAAGGTAGACGACACCAATTAAAGCAGCGGCTGAGTGTGACTTCTCCCATTGTTGGGGTCATAACTTTGTTGATGCACCTAGGGGACCGACAGACCTGTTATGCGACTGGACGAACCGGTGGGCTTGAAGTCAAAGATGTCGGATTAAGCTCAAATTTGATTGGTTGAAGCGAAACGGCATGCTGATCAATACTCATAGCCTTTTGCTATGATTAATGATGAATTTTTGCGATTCGAGGTCGTTTAGATGGTTTTTTTAATTATTTTAGTAATTTTCGAATTAAGGGTATTTTTATAATTTTTGCGTTTTTTTTTGTCATTAGGGTTAACACCCTTTATAAATTTGTTTTTAGGGTTTGAGAGGCAGTGGACTTTGGATATTTTGATAGTTAATCAATTGAGAGAACAATTTGTTCCTCTTATCGTTTCGATTCTTCTGTTTAACCTAATTTCTATCGCGCTTCGGCATCAATTGGTATCAAAGCACAGGTTGCTTGAATCAATGACTGAACAGAATCGCGGTCGTGGATGGCGGGCTCGTGGTGGCCAAGGGCGTGGAGGCGTTCTTGAAGCAGACGACCAACCGCGTCTAAGAGATCTGCGAGACATAGAAATTGAAGAACAGAGAAGACGAATTCAGGATTTGGAGCGACAACTTGCGGAGGCGAGATTGGGCGTTCAATCTGAAGAAGAAGCAGAATCTGAGGATTCATCCGATGATAAAGAGGAGGATGTAAACCCTTTCGGGGTTTTGAACCAGGGGCGGAATCGAGGAGTACGACCTGGAAATCAACGCTCTTCTCAAAATTTCGGGATGAAGATTGAGATTCCCGAATTTAATGGTAAGGCTCATCCTGATGAGTTTATTGATTGGATGCATACGGTAGAACGGATTTTTGATCTTAAAGACCTAACTGAGGGGCAAAAAGTGAAGTTAGTGGCTATTAGGCTGTGAAAATATGCTTCGATTTGGTGGAAACACGTGAAAAAGCAACGCGCTAGAGAGGGGAAGCCGAAGGTGGATCGCTGGGAGAAGATGAAAAAGTTATTGCAAAAAAAAAATTTTGCCTACCCATTATAGGCAAGAGGCGTTTATTAAGTATCATAACGTCAAGCAAGGTGATAAAACAGTTGATGAATTTACAGAAGAATTTGATCGCTTGCGGATGCGTTGTGATGTGGCGGAGGAAGACGAGCAGACGATTGCACAATATCTAGCAGGGCTACGATATGAGATCTCTGATGTTGTCCAATTACAACAATATTGGACGTATGAGGATGTGTGCAGACTAGCCCTAAAGGTGGAGGGACAGTTTAAAAGAAAGAGCAGTAAGTCCAAGTGGTCTAGCAGCAGTTCTAAGTGGACAGGCAACAGTTCCAAATGGTCAAATAAAGAGTCCTGGGGGAAAGCAGGGAGTTCTTTGGCCCCGGCAACAGTTAAGGGCACTGGTTCAAAATTTGCAACAAAAGGAGAGCGGGGTAGTGCAGAATCTAGCAGGGGAGGAGCTACAGGCAAGCGATGTTTTAAGTGTCAAGGACTCGGGCATTTTGCTGCTGATTGTCCGAACCTATAGTTTGTGACACTTGTAGATCAACCAACTTTTGATGAAGACCCAACTTATGATGAATCTGATGGAGAGCAAGCAGATACAGATCCGGATCCAGATGACATTATCTATACCGATTCTGGTGAGTCTTTAGTTGTGCGTCGGGTTTTAAATATTGCTAAGGTAGATGATGAATCGTGGCTCAGGCATAATATCTTTCATACTAAGTGCACTAGTAGGGGAAAGGTGTGTAGTATGATAATTGACGGAGGAAGTTGCGAGAATGTAATATCTACCACTATGGTAGAAAAGTTGGGGTTGAAAACTGTTGAACATCCTCAACCATATAAGCTGTCATGGCTTAGGAAGGGGAATGAGGTAAAAGTGAGCAAGAGGTGTTTAGTGCAGTTCTCAATTGGGAAGAAATATATTGATGAAGTGTGGGGTGACGTAGTTCTAATGGATGCTTGTCATATTCTGTTAGGAAGACCTCGGCATTTTGACAGGAAAACACAGCATGACGGATTCAAAAATACATACACCTTCAAGAAGGATGGCCGGACTATTACTCTGGATCCTTTAGATTTGAGAAAAGAAGGGAAAAGTAATCTGCTTTCCAAATTAGAGTTCCAGGAGGAAGCGGTGAATGCCCCAGAGCTTTTTGCTGTTGTAGTCATGGAGCAGAATCTTGATAGTCCATAAATTTCAACTCAAGTTTTGCTTATACTTGAGGAGTTTGCTGATGTCGTACTAGAGGAATTGCCACCTGGATTGCCACCCATGAGGGACATTCAGCATTGTATAGATCTCGTTCCAGGAGCTGCTATTCCTAATAAGGCAGCTTACAGAATGAATCCTAAGGAGCATAAGGAGATGCAGAGGCAAGTGCAGGAATTATTAGAAAAAGGTGCAATTCGAGAGAGCATGAGCTCTTTTGCAATGCCAGCTTTGTTGGTTCCTAAGAAAGACGAGTCGTGGAGAATGTGCGTGGATAGCAGAGCTGTTAATAAGATCACGATCAAGTATCGCTTTCTTATCCTGCAATTTGATGATTTAATTGATCAACTGTATGGAGCGACTATCTTTTCGAAAATAGACTTGAGGAGTGGGTATCATCAGATTAGGGTGCGTCCTGGAGATGAGTGGAAGACCGCTTTTAAAATTCAAGATGGTCTGTATGAGTGGATAGTGATGCCTTTCGGGTTATCTAATGCACCGAACACTTTTATGAGACTGATGAATCAGATGTTTCGTCCTTTTATTGGTCAGTTTGTCGTCGTATATTTCGATGATATTTTGGTTTATAGTGCATCGACTGATCAACACTTGCAGCATTTGAGAAGGGTGTTCGAGACATTGAGGGAACAGAAATTGTATGCTAATACCAAGAAGTGTCACTTCTTGACTAATCATGTGACCTTTTTGGGGTATATAGTAACTAAGGAGGGCATTCATATGGACCCAGCTAAGGTTGAGGCTATTACAAATTGGGAGATTCTGAAAAATATTCATGAGGTACGTAGCTTTCATGGGCTTGCGTCTTTTTATCGGACATTTATTCGGGATTTCAGTATTATTATTGCACCTTTGACGGATTGTCTGAAAGGAAGTAAATTTGTGTGGACTAAGGAAGCAGAAGCTGCCTTTCAATTATTAAAGAAGAAGGTGACTGAAGCACCTGTTCCTGTGCTTCCTGACTTTCATGAGATTTTTTAGGTGCATTGTGACGCTTCAGGTGTTGGTATTGGGGGTGTCTGTTGACACCTAAATTTTTTTTGCCCAAAAATCATTTTCGAAAAATTGGAACTTGTTTTTCCACAAAAATATTTTGGAATTATTCTACTAAAAAAAACGGGAGAGCGAGGGCCAAGGATTCGAGTGTAGCTAGCCAAGACCTGAGGGATCAAATTGCAAATGAACCAGCAAGTTGGGGCCAAAATGCAATTTTCAAAAGTTGGGGGACCAAATTGCAAAATTTGTAAAATTCGCCCCCAAGCCCTTAAATCATCATTTTTACCCCTAATCAAGCTTGAAATTGAGAATGGCCAAGGTAAAATTGATCAAATCAAGCCAAAAGGACTAAATTAGCTCAAATCGGGCATTCTCGGGCAAGAAAATGGCTAATTTTGAGGGACTTTCCTGCAAAATTGGGCATGAAAAATGGCAAATTCTGATTATCATCTTAAACTAGTATACTTCAAGTTTCAAACTGATAAAAAATTCCGACCAAATTAATGGATTAAAGCACTTAAATCAGCTTCCAAAAACCGGACCACGATTTGGTCTCAATTAGAGGCTGCTGAGTAGCCAACTTTATGACCCCACCATATCCTACTCAGCCAACCGATTAGCGTGAACTCTGGCCGAGGTGTGAGACCATCATTAGGAGTGCAAATGGACAAAAATTTGTCAAGGATAAGCTGCTGGAGGCACGTGATAATCTTAGGCAAACCTACTCACGCAACAGCTGCAAAATGATGATTTTGGAGTCAGAAGGTGAAGAGACTCAGTTTGCAGGCTTGGTAAGTGGGAAATCACGGGCTAAAAATCTGGTCGGATTCGGTGGATAGGATCTCTGAAGCACCTTCTTTTGGGGGATAAAAAGAAAAGGATGAGACAAGAGGAGGAGAGTGGACGGTCGTTCCAAAAACCCACCCTCAGACGCAGCTCAAACAGAAGATTAACCCAAAAAAGTTCCAGGTTGGTTTTTGGAGAGAAAAGGGCAATTTTTGTGAACTTCGAGTGAAAATTAGCCAAAATCTTCAACTAGAGAGTGAAACTAAATTCAAAGAGCTTTCCAACCATAGGTCGCACGTCCCAAATGGACGTCGGGAAGCCATCCAAAATCCCCTCGAAAAGCAGCCCATTCTCGGGTTAAAAGGGAAACCCAGAAATTTTCCAAGTGTTGAAATCAGACGGTTACTGGTGAGGGAAAGTGGAGGTTTTTGAGAGACATGAAGAACATATGAGGATATCCTTGACTTGGAAGTTAAACTAGAATACATCTAGTTGGGGTTGGTA
This sequence comes from Syzygium aqueum, assembly GCA_031216185.1. NCBI lineage: Eukaryota > Viridiplantae > Streptophyta > Magnoliopsida > Myrtales > Myrtaceae > Syzygium > Syzygium aqueum. The sequence goes on from CM062241.1 coordinate 10,163,989, forward strand.
CCAAATTAGTCAGAAAACGAGGTCGTTGATTCTGGTTTTGGAGACCAAAAAAAACCTTCGTTGTCAGTTCTTTCTTTGCAGATCTCATTTTCCAGTTTGAAGAAGCCTATTTCCACGCGCCTTTGGAAGACAAGTTTTTGGTTCCCTCAGCCAAGAGATACTCCAAAGAGGAACTAGGAAGCAAGGTGAGTATCCTAAATGTATTTTTGTTCAATTTTGAACATGTTTTAGTCATGAAAAATCAAGAGAAATCTAGCCCAGAGAACTGATTTCTGAGGCTGGATTTTTTGCAAGTGTTAAGAGCCCCGTCATGAGCCCTATATGTTCGACTTGCTACTCCTCTTTGCATGCGTTTTCTACCTTCGTGAGCTTGATGAATGTTACATGGGTGTACAAATTATGCTTAGATCCACTTGGTTTGGTCTTTGAAGCCCCGTGTGAACCATGAGATCGCTTGCAACTTGAGAAAAAAGCCAAGCTAACCCACATTGATTCATGGCTAGTCATTATGAACAATGCGTGTATGCTTTTTGGAGGGGTTGTTTCGACGTGATTCACTCGATCATTCTCCATGATGTTTATTTCATTTAAAAGTAGATGTTACGTATTTTCTTCTGGATGAAGTGATGTTTCCCATAGATCTTGCACGTGATGAGTGTCGGGGCTTAAACCTGGGCATGCAACAGGTTTGCTTGACCTGGGTTTAAACCCAGATTTGCAAAAACAGCCCGAACCCACATATTGGAGGCCGATTCCAACTTGGTTCTTGTGCGTTTTAGGTTGTGATTTCTGGCTAATCTTGTTCTTTGCATGTGATAATATAACCTAGATACTTTGGTTCCACTTGATATTACACATGGAGTGAGATTGAAAGCCACGAATATGGCTCGAAGAAGCCATTTGGGCAGATTAATGCACACCAAATGCTTGACGAAACGCCCAAACTAAGCTTCGATCTTGAAATGGTTGATTTGAGCCCGGTTCTCGTAATATTCATATTCTGAGTTGTTTTATGTTCACGTAAACCGAGCATAGGCCGATTTAAGAAAAAAAAAATTTCCTTAAAAAAAAATCAAAAAATCTCAAAAAAAATGAAAAATGTTGGATAGTATCAAATTATGCAAAAAAAAATGACATTTATGAGATTTTCCTAATTTTATAATGTCATTTCCATAATTTAATGCTATTTTGGTATTTTATTACCATTTTTACAAAAAAAATCATTTCGCATAGACTAAAATTACTTAGAATAGTTTTGTGTAGCTAGAGTAATTTCATGCATATTTAAATTCTCATTTCGCTCATGGGGGTCCTGTCCCGGGGTGTGATAACGAGGCCATGTAATATTATTTGCCCAACTTGTATTGGGTTTTCTCTTTCCGCGTTTACTTTCAAGTCATTTCAATTTCTTGGATGTTTACTTACTGCTCTGCTTTTCGATAATTTGAGTGTTAATTTCTTTCCTAAATTAGGTTAGTATTAATCTAGACATTGAAGAAAACAATCCCACAAAAACATTTGCAAGGACACTTAGCGGTTTTGATATTATAGGATTATAATTGGTGATCAAGATTGCGTGACCACTTAGATAATGTACTCTCAAGTTAGGTACCGAAAGGGCGCTAATAGAAATGTTAGCGTAAACAAGTCCCCGGCCCTCGAACCTCTGGTTGCGTAAGAATCGAGGCGACACTCCCGCGTCTTGATCGGTTTCTAGCCGACCCCAATAGGCTAGTGGCGACTCCTAGAAGTACTTAAGTTATCGAGAATTCAAAACGAAATCCAACGTTGCGCGGGGTATGAACTTGGGGAGAGTTCGCACCTAAATCGATGGGCCATCGGTCCGCCTTTTTGGGCAATACCACCTAAACCCGTTCCTTTTTCCCACGACGGAAAGAGAAGGGTCGCGATAGTGTCTTAAGTCAAAAATGTAAACCTGTAGCATTCTTCAGTGAGAAGTTGAATGAGGCGAAAAGGAAATATTCAACTTATGATAAAGAATTTTATGCTATTGTGAGGAGTTTGAAGCATTGGAGACACTATCTTATTTCAAAAGAGTTTATCTTATTTTCTGATCATGAAGCCTTGAAATACATCAATAGGCAGCACAAATTGAACGCAAGGCATGCAAAGTGAGTGGAGTTCCTTCAAGTTTTCAGTTTTTCCATCAAGCATAAAGCAGGAGTACTAAATAGTGTGGCAGATGCATTGAGCAGAAAACACTCTTTGCTGTCTACGATGCAGATAAAGGTTCTAGGCTTTGATACTTTTAAAGAATTATATGTTGATGATCCTTATTTTGGGGATATCTGGAGGAAGAGCAAAACGGAGCCTTTTCAGCAATTTCAAATCGTGAAGGGTTACCTATTTAAAGGTAACAGATTGTGCATTCCTCAATGTTCTTTGAGGGAATCTATTATTATTGAGGGACATGCAGGCGGTTTAGCTGGGCACTTTGGCCTGGATAAGACGAAGGCCTTGTTGAGTGAACATTTTTATTGGCCTCGGATGGAGCGTGACGTGACACGTTTTATAGAGAGGTACAGGGTATGTCATATGGCAAAGACCAAGAGTACTAATGCAGGATTGTATATGCCTCTACCTGTTCCAATTGCACCGTGGGAGGATATCAGTCTTGACTTTATCTTGGGTTTGCCAAGAACGCAGCGAAGTAAGAATTCAATAATGGTGGTTGTTGATAGGTACTCGAAGATGGCCCACTTTGTCCCGTGTAGCAAGTCATATGATGCTTCACAGGTCGCTCGATTGTTTCTACAGGAGATTGTTAAGCTGCATGGAATTCCTAAGTCCATAACCTCAGATCGTGATGTGAAGTTTGTGAGTCACTTCTGGCGCAATCTTTGGAGGTACATGGGTACAAGTTTGAAGTTTAGTTCATATCATCATCCTCAGACTAATGGTCAAACTAAAGTTGTCAATCAAAGCTTAGGGAATTTGCTACGGAGTTTGATTGGAGATAATCCGCGACAATGGGACTTGGCATTGCCTCAGGCAGAATTTGCATATAACATATCAGAGAACCGAACTACAGGCAAGACTCCTTTTGAGGTGGTTTATGGGTGTAATCCAATTACTCCATTAGATCTCACACCGATACCAGTTCTCAAGCAATTTAGTTCGGAAGCTAAAAAAACATGCAAAACATATCAAAGAGCTACATTCTCAGGTCCATAATCAGATCAATAGGCAGAACATGAAGTATAAGCAACGCGTGGATATGCGCAAGAAAAGAGTCGTCTTCAAGAAAGGTGATCTAGTTTGGATTCACCTTACGAAGGAACGATTTCTAGCGGGTAGGTTTGGCAAGCTTCAACCTAGAGCTGATGGACCCTTCAGAGTTTTGGAGCGAATTAGTGACAATGCTTACAAGATTGAATTGCCGGGTAAGTATAATGTATCCGGAACTTTTAATGTAGCAGATTTGTCACCTTACTACACTGAAGAGAAAGAAGATCCCGAGGAGATTGACGACGACAATGAAGGTGAAGCAGATTTGAGGACAAATCTTTCTCTAGCAGGGGAGGATGATGCACCTAGGGGACCGGCGGACCCGTTATGCGACTGGACGAATCGGCGGGCTTGAAGTCAAAGATGTTGGATTAAGCTCAAATTTGGTCGGCTGAAGCGAAACGGTGTGCTGATCAATACTTGTAGCCTTTGGCTGTGATTAATGATGAATTTTCACGATTCGGGGTAGTTTAGATGGTTTTTTTTAATTATTTTAGTAATTTTCGAATTAAGGGTATTTTTGTAATTTTTGCGTTTTTTTTGTCATTAGGGTTAACACCCTTTATAAATTTGTTTTTAGGGTTTGAGAGGCAATGCACTTTGGATATTTTGATGGTTAATCAATTGAGAGAACAATTTGTTCCTCTTATCGTTTCGATTCTTCTGTTTAGCCTAATTTCTATCGCGCTTCGGCATCATTTGTCCTCGTCTTTCTCATGAGAAAGATATGGAGCATTATCAAGATGGAAAACCTTTTGTCATGGATCCCATTATGCACGTTAGGACCGAGTGACAAAGAAAGATTGAATTCGATAGCTTTTAACCCTTGAAAACGGAGTTATATCCATCTAATAGTTTCTAATCCGCCAGCACGAATGCAAAACTGAAACGATTATCACGAGTGGACCAACTTTTGGTGACTCCGCTCTTGTATTCCCACTTGTTTTTCCTTTTCTCCTTTTCAAAAAAGAAAACCATTTTCCACAACAAGAATCTATGCAAAATCTTCCAACAAATTTATACTAAGACGACCAATACATTTTCTCTTGACGAAAGAAATGGGCTTTGGCATCTTTTCAATCTACAAAGGAGAAAGCAAAAATCACTTTCCCTAAAGCAAAAGTGGTTTCCTTTATAACTTGTTTATGCGATGTGCGTGTGTCACGGTCTTCTCCTATTATTGAAGCAGGAGTAATTTTTATTGTTCTTAGTCCAATGCTTTTCATGCTCAAGCAATCAATAAAAGCACTCGGGAATTTTTTCTTTTGGGCCCCCAAAACAGGTAAAAAGATGTACGTGAATCATGTGGGAAGTCTTTTGCTTCCCCAATGAAAGAGATTGCGCCCCATGCACTTGGATTGAAGATGACTAAATATGATTCTTGCTTTAAACTAGTCTTGTTAATTCGCTAATGCTCTGGATCATGCTGTAAAAAGTATGCTGAACTCTTGGCACTGTTTTATTTCTTATTTTCAGTAAAAATAAATATAAGAAACTATTTATTGTACCGATGAGGGGAGAGAGAGTATATGGCTGATTTTTTTCAAAGAAAAAAAACAATTAGGTCCAAAGAAATTTTTTTTTTTGTAACCCAGGGAACCCCCGCACGGCCGACAGCCAGGAGGTAAACCCTGGGGGCGACACGTGCTAGCCACCACACACGTGCCACCGGTTAGGTCCAAAGAAATTTTAAGACCAAAATCCAAAAAATGTTCAGTCACAAAAAGTAGTGCATTGTGATCATGAGTAGTCTTCCCCAAGGACATTATCAATGGGGTATCGCATGTGAATATCTAGTCAGCGTTAGTATCTGGGATTTTTTTTTTCGCTGGTCTAACTTCGTACATAGGAAGAGAATTTGAAACACCGAGTTCAATATGATTTTCGCATTTCGTATGTACACGGACCTTAATTTATGGAGAAAGGGGATAGGGGTCGAGTCCCTTAATACTGTTATTTAAGTGGAAGAAGGGAAGAATTTTTCACATGCTGTACTCTCAGATGTGTCTTTCGATCATGCACCTGTTCATAATTTGAGATATGCTGAAGCTTAATGACTTTAATAAAGTTGACTTGATCATGTTTTTGAAACTGAAATTAGATCGCAGCTCTTTTCGACACTGAAAACTAACCGACGCATCGAACTGGCCAAAGGTTGACACAAGCAGGACGCTTGTTCCCAAGAGTGCAAGTGCAACTCTAATAATGTATTCCTCACAATAAGCTGCAACATTTTCTTGATACATGAACTGGAAAGAACGTTCCATCTTGTTGAATAGTCAAAACAGCAAGTTCCCGGATTTGTTGACTAGTCTACAAGGTTTCTTCCTTCGTCCTCCCTCAGCGAAGGGATTGGGTTCTGTCCCGTTAAGAGTTCAACAAGGATCACTGCAAAACTGTACACGTCTCTTCTCGTCTGTGAATTGACTTGTTTGGAAGTACTCACGTGCCTGTCCTTGTGGGTGATAATGCCAAAAAGAGTTGCCTTCACTGTTGTTTCACGATGTGCGAATGGCTGCAAATCCGAAGATGTTGCTAAATCCAAGTCCACACGATAAGACTCCCTCGATCATAGAAATATCGAAGCTCAAGGACGTCAAGTCCCATCTACGTGGAACCAATTTGCACGTAAACTAACGTAGACCGGCATGGTGGGATCCAACGGATGACTTGCTGATAGTGGCCCCTGGGGTCTTCAACAACGTTATCCCGTGAGAACTTGCATGAGAGCAGTTCATTGACTTAAAGTCTCCAACGGTGATAGAATAGAGAGGACGATGGGCCCTTTGCTAGCTATCGCGCCGAAGATGGCTTTCCTTGGCCCACAAGCTTCAAGTTGGTGGGCCACTGCTAAACTTGGCTAGGTAGGTCAGTGGTCTCGGGCTCACCTATCGTCCATGAGATCAAAAGCTATCGCTATGCCATGATCGAGCCTATAACAAACTTGTGCTCATGGGCACTGCTTAGCTTGTATGAACAGAATTATGGACTCTTGACACGTCGGATTTGTTATGTTGACAAGCTTGTTTCTAGGGTCTCAAGTGGTGCTGAGTAGCTGTAATTTAAATATGATATTTTGTCGCAGATACTTGACTCCTCAACCCTTTCATTCTTATGATCACTATTCTGTAAACTTCCAAGTTAACACAAAATCTTTCATCTTTTGACATAATAAGAGTTAAGGAATTGGAAATGAAGATGCAGCTCGCGGATGGCCTCCTGCGGAAAAATCCACACAAAAAATATCACAATAATGGACAAGTATAAAGAATGGAGTAGTGTGCCATTTGCGCCTAGTAGAACACGTAGCAAATCAATGCCATTTCTGGGATTTTTATCGAGTGAAACAATATAATTTTCGATGGGAAAAGTACCAAAAAAGTCAAAAACCTATTGTGTTGGTACAAATTCAGTACTAAACTTTTCAATTTGATTAATTTAGTTTTAAACCTTTTCATATTGGTATCAATTTAGTCTATCATGCCAATTTAGGCCAGAAATCACTAACATGGATGCCGGCTATACAACGCGGCATGACTGGCACTGATGTAAACATTTTAAATAATTTTTTTAATAAATTTTTTCTTTTTTTTATTCTCTTCCCTTTCGCCTATGGCCGACAACCGGCCACAGGCGAGGGCGTCACAGCCCTTGCTCAGGCTATGAGGGTACAACCCTTGTGAGAGCTGGCAAGGGAGACCCTTGCCTAGGCCGCAAGGTCGAACCCTCGCAAACCCTCACCTATGGTTGGTCGTCGGCCATGGCCAATTACTGGCCCTCACTTGTATAACCCAAGGAGCGCATCTACGGAAACTTATGCTGTTGAAAATCCATAGATTAAGTCCCCGATTTTGTGCTTAGACATAAAACTAAATTATGATCTTCAAGAATTTTGTTGTGATAAACAACATGACTTACGTTGCTTAAGGGCAATTAATCAAACATTGGCGGGACTGTTTACTATAATGGCAAAATCAATGGAATTATGGAAAAAGGAGTATCAAACAAGTTCGAAATTAAAAGGAGTAGTAAATATCGCTAGAAAAATTACAAAAAAAAGTCCTAAACCTATTGTAAAAGATGCCAATTCGGTCATAAACCTTTCAATTTGGCCAATTTAATCATTAACCTTTTGCCAATTTGCTAATTTAGTATTTTCGGCCAATTTTAGCTAGAAATCACCGACGTAAACACTGGCTGTGTCACGGACGGTCGGCTAGTACTGCCATTGACAATTTTTGCCGTGCCTCATGGGATGGTTGGCGTCCACGTCGGCCATAACCAGCCAAAATTGGTCGGAGTGACTAAATTGGTAGATTATAAAAAGGTTTTGAACTAAATTGACTAAATTGAAAGGTTTAGGATTGAATTAGCATCCGTGCAATAGGTTTATGACTTATTTCGTAATTATCCCAAATATCGATTATATACGAGTTGGTCCATGCACGATTGATTTCTATTGTTATTGTTTTGCTATTTATATATGTAGCTTTTTTTTCGGTCATGATTGATATATGTAGTTCGGGTGGTGAGTTTGATACATCACATGGCGAGGATTTAAATGATATCTTGATCTAACCAGCCGGAGCATCAGCAGCCGGCAACAATCCCTCTATACCATCGGCAATTCAGTGTGATCTTCAAGGATTTCAAGATGAACTAAAGTCATTGCATCATGCTGGAGCTGGATGATTGCAATTTGCATAGTATTTCTAAATTGGCACATACACGGGTAACATAATGTCTAGCTAATTACAGGACCTAAATAAACTTGGGATTGGTACGACTTCACAGTTTTTTGACCCCAAACACAGAGAATAAGTTCATTAACAATAAATTACTAACCAAAATCCTCCTATCCGTAACCTAACAAGTTTTCCTCCCTTTTCTCTTTTCTTTTTCTTTTGCTCTAAAGGGGAAAAACCGATTTCCATTACAAACAGAGCAATATGACTCACAAGAGTAAGAGGCAAAACGGATCTTCACGCCGTCTCACTAGGTAAGAATGGCTGCACATCCGAAAATGTAATGACATCAGGGTCGATGTATGACTTGCTAGATTTAAAAGCAGCAGTATAAGATTCAATCGCCTCACGGTCCTCTTGATTTTGCTGAATACTCGAAGGGTTTTGGAGCTTCCTTGTCCCCTCCAACTCCAGTGCCACTTCTTTCATTGTAGGCCGGTTCCTCCCATTCAAGTTCAAGCATCTTTTCGCAAGGTTAGCAACTGATGCAATCTCTTCCTTCTTACCTTCTTTCAAAACTTGAGCATCGACAATGTCGAACAAGCGATTCTCCTCCATTGAAATTATGAAATAGGTCGCTAGGCTTCTTCCTTCTTGTTCCCTCAGCGACGAGATTGGCTTTTGTCTTGTTAATAGTTCAACAAGGACAACTCCAAAGCTGTACACATCACTTTTGTCTGTAAATTGACTTGATTGGAAATACTCGGGATCTAGGTAGCCAAAAGTCCCATGCACCAACGTGGTCACATGAGTTTGATCGAGGGAAACAGACTTGGAAGTACCGAAATCTGCCACTTTTGCCCGATATTTCTCATCCAAGAGGATATTGGTGGACTTGATGTCTCGATGATAAATGGGAATAGAGGCTGCTGAATGCAAGTAGAATAAGGCTCCTGCAATTTCAGTTGCAATTCGTAGGCGTGTGTCCCATGATACGCGAAACTCTTCATTTGGGTCATGCAAATATTGGTATAGAGTCCCGTTTGGTATAAACTCATATACTAAAAGTGGGACTTCCGTCTCCAAGCAACACCCCAATAACTTAACCACATTCCTATGGTTGATTTGTGAGAGAATGAGGACTTCATTTATGAACTGTTCGACTTTGCCCTCATCTATCGCTTTCGATTTCTTAATCGCAACTATTTTTCCATCTGTTAACATTCCCTTGTAAACAGTACCCTGTCCACCTTGCCCGAGTATCCTATCCTCGTTGAAATTGTCAGTGGCCTTCTCTAGATCCTTGGAGTTGAACAATTTGTTTTTCTCGACATTGCCTTCGGCTGAAGATAGCTCACTTTCCAACAAAAGACCACCATTGTGTTTGAAGTACTTCTCTTTGAGCTTTATTTCTTTTCTCTTCTTGATGTATTTGTACAACCACCATAAGACAAGACACAAAAATAGTGCCCCAAGGCCAGCTCCAACCCCTGCATTACAAATATTCGAGAGGAAAAAGTCCAAAAAAGATACCCTTATTGTCAAGTGTCTATATGGTCTTATCATCAAGAATAGTAGTGAATTTGATAAAAGGAAATCATATAAGAGTGATTAACCTAACCTCCTTCCATGTGGATTTATCGTAACGACCTTAAATAATTAATTTGTCTCCTGTTTAAGTTCCATCAGGTGATATTTTCATACATACATCTGGACTGGACAGCTGATCTCCATTACAAGGAATTTAGAAAACCATTGACGAAAGTGAAAGAATGCCCACCAGTATTCATCTTGATTATTATTGTAATAATTCCAATTCAAATATGACAAGAATAAGTAGGACCCTTGGTTATCTTTTGATAGATCTGAAGTGGCGACATTAGAAAAGTTCTAAGTGTGGTCTTAGCTATCAAATAGTATTAGGGTGCGAAGAAAGTTTCGAGGTTGTTTTGATAGATACTATTGATTGAAACTTATCTATAATCATCACCAAGCAAATGGACAATCCTGCCAGAATGAAGGGTAAGGTAAAATTTATTTCCGTTTATGCTGTTCTTTCTTCTAACAATAATCAAGAGCATGAACCGGTCTAAAATTCTTGGTTAAAAGATCTACTTACCAATAAGAATGAATTTATTAGCTGTCTTTCCACCATTGACGCGCATATTTGGATCTTCACATTCATTAATATCTGATAACAAAAGATAAAATAGATATATTAGCAGCAAAACCCATCTCGTTGAGTAAACTTAGCGAGACTACTGGGTCACCTTTCCTCATAAATTATTAATTCCATGGCTAAAGTATAATGCTTGTAACCAAAAGGACTGTCATGTTGCCCTCTATTTCCAGTAAATTTTTATCAATATAATCCGTTCAATTTTGTTTGAAAGTGCATTCACTTTGTGCAATATTGGGCAAAAAAGAAAAAGGCAGAAAATCATGTATGTGATCATTAAACAGCGTGAATGAAATCTTTTCAGAGAAAAATCTGGATATGAACAGGCCACTTCGCTGTATGGTGCCCTTAAATTCTGAATGGGATAGCATGAAGTATATTACCTCGGCATCCTCCAATAAGATAGGGGTTGCCACAGTACCCCCGTCCGCAGTAGCACTGCAATAGCATTTCACTGCTGTCGACGCTGTCTATCTCACAGGCGAAACGACTAGTATAGCCAAAGTTGTATTTTGCATCGTCATCTTGCTGGATAAGGTTAAGTGCATAGTTGGTATTGTTCGCAATCCCCCATACCAGCACCACTGGAACCGTATCGCTCATTCTCAAATCATATACACCTGTAAAATCAGACCTCAAGAAAGCGTACTTGCACCCCTGATGTCCCCCTTCTTCTTTGAAATCCACGCTAAAGCCCTGAAGGTTCAAAGGGAGCTTAGTCTGGCAGCATCCGTCCCTCCCAGAACAAGCACTGTACTTGCTAATGTTGAAGTTGGTTCCAGCACATTTCGACCAGCAACCGACAACAGCTGATTCTGTACTATTCACTGTCGCCAGGGTGTTGCAACCGACCAATGTAAAGACGTTCCTTGTCCGGGAGAAGACAAATTGACTTCCTTTTAAGCTTACCGCTGCACCACGTCCGTCACCCCCACAGCTTGCGTTTGAGTAAATTACAGGAAGACTAATGTTAATCATGCCAGGCAAGTCTACCTCAGGGAGTGAAATGTTGAGAACTCGCACTCCAATCTTATTTAGTATGGGAATCGTGTTCTGTTGGCAGTCGATCTTGTACCAGTCATCCAAGAAACACCCGGCTCCTATTCCGAAGGGAAAGGGAATGGTGACCTTCCCGCATTTTTCATTACAGTCACGTCTTGGAGGTCCAGGTGGAGCTCTTGGAGGTTCCGGTGCAGATACTGATGGTCGTACCGTGAGGGAAACCGGAAGAAAATATATTAGCAGCGAAACCCATCTCATTTAGTAAAATTACCAAAACTAGTAGGCCTCATTTCCTCATAAATATTTAATTCCATGGCTAAAATGTTGTGCTTGTGTCGAAAGGACTGTCCTGTTCCCCTTTATTTCCAGTATATTATTATCAATATAATTCGTTCAATTTTGCTTGAAAGGGCATTCACTTTGTGTAATTTTGGGCAGAAAAACTAACAAAAAGAAGGCAGAAAAGCATGGGCCCAATACCCTAAAAAACTCCATCTTTAGGTCTAGTCCCAATTCCTATATGAACTTTTTTTGTCCCAAAAAAGGCCCAAACTGTAGGTGTAATCTCAATTCTACTCTAATTTTTTTTGTCTCATAAAAAATCACAAGTTTTTACTTGAGTCCCAAACCTGCCTTTGTTAATCCTTGGTCTAAAATTTCTCTTGACAACTAAGATATGGAAAACTCGCGCGTGCAAATTGTTCAAGAGTCCCAAGCCAAGTGTCTCAAGTGTAAGCTCTCTGACCGCATGAAATCGAAGAATCCCGAGCACAAGAGATTGAAGACAAAGAGCAAAATTCGAAGATCCCCGAGCTAGATGCAAGGAAAACTCTCTCAAGAGTAAGAGCAATTGAAGAAAGCCAACCCTAATTGGTCTAGTTTTTACCCAAATTTTAGATGCAATAAGATGTCGTTTGGGCTGACATGGAAATTTAGCTCCAAAAGACGTCTTCTTGAATATGAAATTTAAGAAAATATTAGAGTAATGACGTGGAAATGCCACACCACTAAGGGCGATTTTGGACCGAGGGTTAACCGATGTAGATATGGGACTCAAGTAAAAGTTGCTGTTTTTTTATTAGACAAAAAATTCAAGTTAGAATCGGGACTGGATCTAAAGTTTGTGATTTTTTATGAAATAGAAAGAAGTTTAAGGTAGAATTAGAACTAATCAAAAGTTGAGGGTTTTATATCAGATGAAAAATAATTTAGAATAGGAATGGGACGGGAGCTAAAGTTGGAGTTTTTTTATGGTATTAGGCCAAAAAGCATGTATACAGTCATTAAAAAGTGTGAATGCGTTCTTCTCAGCAAAAAATCTGGGAATGAACAAACCACTTCGCTGTATGGTACCCTTAAATATGGAATGCGATAGCAGGAAGTATGTTACCTTTGCATCCTTCAAGAAGATATGGGTTACCACCTTCAACAAGATTTGGGTTACAACCAGACTCCGGCCCGCGAGAGAGCCGCCGGCAACCCGTGTAACGCGAGCAACGCGCGTAACGCGAGCAAGAGCGCCGCATGCAATAGCACTGTATAAATAGCATTTCACTTTCGTCGACCCTGTATCTGCTACACACGGAAGGATATGACTGCTTGATAAGCTTACGTCCATATTCAGTATTGTTCGCAATCCCCCATTCCAGCACCACCGGAACCGTCTTATTATATCTTAAATCATATAGACCTGTAAAGTCAGACCTCAAGAAAGCGTACTTGCACCCCTGATGTTCACTTTCTTCTTTGAAATACACACTAAAGCCCTGAAGGTTAAGGGGGAGCTTAGTCTGGCAGCAGCCGTCCCCCCCGGAACAAGCACTAACCTGGCTAATGCTGGTGTTGGTTCCATCACACTTCGACCAGCAACCGACAACAGATGATTCTGTACTAATCACTGTCGCCAGGGTGTTGCAACTGACCGATGTAAAGACATTCCTTGTCTGGGAGAAGACAAATGGACCTCCTTCAAAGCTCACCGGCACACCAAATCCACCGCCACCGCAGCTTGGATTTGAGGAAATTACAGGAAGACTAACATTAATCATGCCATCCACGTCTGCATCGGGGAGTGAAATGTTGAGAACTCGCAATCCAATCTTCTTTAGAATGGGAACCGTGTTGTTTTGTTCGCAGATGATCTGGTACCAATCGTCCAAGAAACACCGGGCTCCTATTCCAAAGGGGAAGGGAATGGTGACGTCCCCGCACGTTTCAGTACAGTTAGGCTTTGCAAGTCTAGGTGCAGCTCCTGATGCTTGTAACGTGAGGGAAACCAGAAGCAAAAGAATTTGAAACACTGAGATTGACATGATTTTCAAGTTTCGTAAGTGCACGGACCTAAATTTATGGAGAATGCAGATGTAGGCGGAGTCCCTTTATATTGTTATTTAAGAGGAAGAAGGGACAAAATTTTCATGTACTGTGTACGCATAATTTTATTCCAGCTGTTACTTCCTAGTATCTTCGAGATGTTTCCTTTAGGGAAACAAATTGCATTACAAGTCCTAAATATCCGAAATCTTATATGAATGCAATCCAATCCTAAACCTTTCAATTGGGTAAATCAAATCCTAAACTTCTAGGAAAAAGTGTAATCGAATCCTAAACTTTTCAATTGATTAAATTAAGTCCTCTAACTTTATTGAGAATTGCTATTAAATCCTAAAATTATGTTTTTTTGTCAGAATCCTATCATTATGTTGAAAAGTGCAATTTATTTACTTTTTGAGTGATACGAGATAATTTTAGATATTGTTCGTTGAAAAGATTTAATTGCACTTTTGAAGAAGGATTGGAACTTAATTGAATCAATTGAGAAATTTAGTACTTGATTGTATTCTATATACAAGATTTTGGACTTCTTTGTCCACCTTTCTTTGAGGACAGAAATGTCAAAGCTTGATAAGTAGAGAACACTAATTTAAGCAGCCAAGTGTGAGTTTTCCATTTGTTTGGTAGAGTTTTATTTTTGGTCAGATTTTGGAAGATAATTTAGTCATCATTTTTTTCATGGGAAACAATAAGAACATTATCAAGATGGATAACTTTTCAGGATCTTTTGTTGTAGTTCTCGTTAAAAACATTAAAATTGAGCCAATTCTACTTGATAATATTTAACACTTGGAAGCAAAGTTATATCCATTAAAAAAATTTGGGTAAGAATATATTTAGTTTAACAATTTTTGCTCTATCAAGATGAACACAAAAAACAAATCGCTATCCCAAATGAACTTACTTTTGATGACCCCGCTCTCATGTTCCAACTTTTTTGTCTCTCCTTTTGGAAAAAGAAACCACTTACCACAACAAATGTATCCTATGACAGGACAGCCACGATTTTTTGCTCTTGACGAATGAAATGGGTGTCGGCATCTTTTCAATCTAGGTAAGTGAAAGCAAAGCTCACTTTCATTAAAGAAAAAGTGGTTTCTTTCTGATTTCTTTAATCGTAGTGCGATCTTCGAGTGTCGTAAACTCTTTCATTATTGAAGCAAAAATCAATTTCGTTGTTCTCGAGAGCGGTACGACGTGCAGCGGGTCCCATGCTTTATTTGCTCAAGCCATCGATAACAACACTTGGGAATATTGTTGGCCCCCCAGAAAAAAAGTGGAAGATATAACGTGAAGCATGGGGCACGTTTTTCGCTTCCACAATGGAAGAGATTGCGTTCCCATGCATTGGGATTGAAGAAAACTGAAATATAGTCTCGCTCCAAATGGTCTAATCAATCCTGGACTAAACGTGATCATGCTATGAAAAGTATTCTGAATTCTTGGCACTGTTTTATTTCCACGCTGAAAATTAAAATAGCAAACTATCCATGGTACCAACAAGGGGAGAAAGAGACTAGAGAGCCTGTTTTTCGAAAAAAAAATGAGACCTAGTTTAATATTTCTACCCAAAGATATATTTGGACCAATATCCAAAGAATGTTCAGTCACCAAAATTTGTGCACTGTAAACATGACTAGTCTTTTGATCAAGGAATGAAGTTAGAAGCGACATACTTTTTATGTTCGTATAGATGAAGTTCCAAATTTATTACCTTAGCCTTGCATTGCTAAAATCTGAACTTCATTAAGAGTGTTTTCTTACACTAATCCTCCTAATTTTCTATGAGTACTAACCTTGTGCCACATACTCACTCACTGTTTAAGGTACAGTAACTTGTTACCATTCGACTTTGACACTTTCGTTAGAAATTGTAAAGTTTGGTTTCCACTATGCTTGACTATTAGCAATTGGTCTAACATCTATTCCTTTGGCAATACTGCTAACTAAACCTCTCAATAGTCCCTTAGTGAATAGATCGGCCAAGTTATTATTTGTTAGAACGTAAATTACTAAAATAATTTCTTCAGGAAATGATTGTCGAGCATACCCAAGCTATAAACTAATATGTATAGATTTTCAATTATATATTTTATTGTATACCTTAGACATTTGTTGCCTCACTATTGCATTGTAAAGATATTATTGTCATTAGTTATTGTTACGACTCTATATCTAATAGCAAATTACGCAACCATTCAGCCTCTTTATCAGCTACCGATAATACTATAAATTCAAATTTTATCGTTGAATGAGCTATACGTGTTTGCTTCTTTGATGCCCAAGATACTGCATCACTTGCAAGCTTGAAAACCCATCTAGATGACAACTTGTTATCAATTGTGCTAGTTGTTGAACTAGGGAAAATTATCAAAACAGTCTTAAACCTATTGTAATTGTGTCAATTTAGTCCTAAATCTTTTTTTTTGTGCCAATTCAATCCTACACTCTTTGCAATTGTGCCAATTCAGTCTATTCGGTCAATGTTGACATAGCAATTTTTTAAATATTATTTTATTAATTTTTCCTTTTTTTTTCTTTCTTTCCTTTTCTTCTTTTTTTCTCCCTTCATCTTCAACCTCTAGCCTATTGTCGGACCAGCGACCGACCAGAGGCTAGGCCTGGCGAGTTCGACCCTACTGGCTGCTGGTGAGGCCGACCTCACTAGCAATCGGCGAGGCTTGTCCTCACTTGGCAACGGCGCAACAACGAGGTCAAGCAAGGCCAACCTCATTAGTTGGTGAGGATGAGCCCTCGCTAGGGATGACGAGGATGAATTGGCAAGGTGGGCCTTGGCCGACCTCACTGTTGAGTGGTGCTAGGTAAGGACGAGCCTCACCAGCGATGGCAAGGACGAGACCTCGCCAGATCTAGGGAGGATCATAGTCGCTGGCAAGGTCAGATGGCCGACCTCGCCGTTGCGCCATTGTTGGGCGAGGACAAGCCTCATCTACAACTGGCGATGCTCATCCTCGCTGTTGCTGGCGAGGTCGACCTTGCCTGACCTCGGCATTGCGTCGTTCCAGTGCAAGGAGGAGCCTCGCCAATGCTTGGCGGGGCCGACCTCACTGGCCCCAGCCTCTGGCTAGTCGCCGGACTGGTCACTGGCTAGAGGTTGAAGATGAAGGGAGGAAAAAAAAAAAGAAAGGAAAAGAAAAGGAAAAAAATTAAAAAAATTAAAAATAAATTAAAAAATTGCTACGTTAGTGTTGGCGGGACAACTGGTGCTAGCTGGCGTCCATGTCATCAACGACTAGCCAAAATTGGTCAGATGGACTGAATTGGCATAAATACAAAAGGTTTAAGATTGAATTGATACAAAAACAATGTTTAGGACTAAATTGACTTAATTGCAATAGGTTTAGGGCTATTTTGGTAATTTTCCTTATTGAACTAGCATATGAATTTCCTTCTAGTACTACTGGTTGTCTTCCATATAATAGAGCATTATTTATTGTTTTCTCTAAGTAACCAAGAATTTTACTTGTGGCCTTCCAATGCATGGTACTAGGATTACTAGTAAATTTGGACAATTTACACACAATAAAAGCTATATCTAGTCTAGTGCAACGCATGGCTTACATCAGACTTCCAATTGTACTAGCATATTCTCATTGTGCTAAAGGATCTTGTATTTTCTATCAATTTAATTGACATATCATACTGTACATTTGACTCTTTAATTCCCAAATGCTAATACTTTTGAATCATTTTCTCCACATAGTGGCCTTGATTTAAAGTGTAACACCCACTATGTTTGATCATTTTGATACCTAAAATTGTATCAACTTTTACGAAAACTTTAATTTCAAATAAAAAAGATCGATACAATTTAGTTTCTTGTATGCCATGTTTATTTGTACCGACTATTAGCATATCCTCTACATATAAACACATTATAACTCCATACTTTTTAGTTAACTTTGAATAAATTCACTTTGTTGTGGCTAATAGTGTCACCTAGAAGGGGGTGAATAGTTGAATTCAAGAAAGTTGAGTAACTTCTACAAAATTATAAAAGTCAAGTTTGATATTAGCGTAACACCAAATATAAGTAATTGTGTCGATATACAAGGGAAAAGGTAATATGAGCTGGTGCTGTGCGTTTCTATTGAACAATAATGAATATAAGCAAAGAGATAAAAAACGATGCATTCAGATATTTATATTGATTTTGCTTGATGTAAGCCTACATCCACTATCCCAAACTAATAGCCTACTAGTTGGATTCCACTAGCAATCTTTGAGTAGCTGTAGTAGTATGCGCCGCTTATACTTAAGCACTTCTTCCGAAGCCGGTACTACTTCTACCCAAGCAAATAGGTGTCACTATCATGCACCAAAGCGCAAACTATAATACTAACATACTTCTCAAGATATTACACTTTCAATATGCTTGAAAAGACAATCTAAGAACGTAAAGCTTTCTTTGCGGATTTTTGTCACTTTTGATCTCTCGCTCCGTTGGCATCATATTGATCTCCTTTTATTCTCAAAATCCAATCTTCCCGTTGGACAATCTTCATGATGATCATTCTCCAAGCTATTTCTTAGACGATTGTTGAGCAGGTCAATTTAGCCGTTGAAGTCAATTAATCTATGTTCCCGTGATTTAGTTGCCTATACAATCAAATCTTTGGTTTCTATAAATAGAGTTGCTTGAACTCTAGAAAGTAACTTGTCTTGTGGACGATTGTCAATTAATCAAAATATCACATGTGATTAATATTTTCCACGAAGATATTTCCAGATTGATAGTCCATCAATTTCTTATGGAAAATGAATTTATACCAGGTCACTAGCTATCAAATAATGAAATAACTCATCTTGGGATAATTTTCTCCGAGCACGTGACAAGAGTGTTCTCCTAAGTAGTATAGTCACTCTACTTATATCAACGGTTCCAATTATATCTAGCTTCTCTTTTAAATCAACTTCCAGTTGATATTCAACTGCGTCTCCCTAGGTACTTCGAGTACATTGGTGATGTAGATCCCGTAGACTGTTCACCTTAGTATACCCAAGTCTTTATGAACTCCACACTCTTCTAGAATTGTTCATGTAAGTCCTTTGAGCTATTTTGAATCTTTTCACTTTGTACATCTAAGTTCCTTTTATGCGGATATGGCCTAGGCATAAACAACGCTTGTATAAATCAACTTCAAAATATATTAGGATGTTCTCTCAACACACTTATCAACATTGTTATGCTTAATTTCATATGGTAATACCACCAAAGTATATTTTTCTACCATTGTTTCGGTGTTTGCTTCAAACCTTATGATTTGTTTAATTTGCAACCCTTATTCTTACTCTAAGGTAGAATAAAACCTTCAAGATGTTCCATATACACCTCATCTTCTAATTTACCATTTATAAAAGTTGTTTTAACATCCATTTGATGCACATGCAATTTATAAATTGATACCAAAGCTAACAAACTCTAATGGATGTTGAGCAACCAGTGCATATGTATCAAAATAGTCAATTGCTTTTTTTCTTGGGTTTAACATTTTGCCACCAACCTTGCTTTAAAGGTTTGCAACATACCGTCAATGTAATACTTTTTTCTACGTACCCTTACGTCCTATTAATTTTGATCAAGGAGGCAATTTAACTAATGTCTATGTATTGTTAGCAATAATTGAACCATTTTCATCATTAATTTCTTCTTTCCAAAATGATGCTTCTCTAGATGCAATTGCCTTACTGAACGATCTTCATTCAAGTTAAATAACGTGGGTAATTTTTTTACAACCTTTTCCTTATATCCCTCTAAAAAAAGAGTTACAAAATCAAAACAGAAATCTTTCATTTTATTCATTTTTTTACTTTTCCTTGGTTCGCTTGGGTCAAAATTTTCTTTTTTTACTTGATGAAGGATTGCTTACGTCAATAGGTGTTTATGAATATGCTGAGGTATAAATTGAATGACATCTTTTGATTCCACAATAATAATAGATCCAAAATTCAATAATCAATAAGTTTTAAAAGTTTCAACATATCTAATAAACGCACTTTTTTAATGTCATATGTCCTAATTTGGTTTGCTTAGCATTAGGAAATCTACTTAACAATAATCAGACAATAGGATTAGGAATTCTACTTTACAGTAATCCGAAAAACTTATATTACGGCCACCTAGATAGTTTTTTCTTGACAAATGAAATGGTTTTGGCATCTTTTCAATCTAGAAACGTGAAAGCAAAACTCACTTTTCTTAAAGCAAAAGTAGTTTCCTTGTAATTTCTCTAGCCGTGGGGTCATGTGCGGGTGTCATAATCTCTCTCGCTGTTGAAGTAAAAACCACTTTTACTTTTCTCGAGTGCGGTACATCGTGTAACAAGTTTAATGCTTTTTCTTACTCGTGCTATCCACAGTAGCACTTGGAAATATTTTTGCCCCCACCTATCTTCGCCCCCCACCCCACGCCCGCCAGAAAAAAAGTAGAAGATGTGCGTGAATCATGTGGCGAGTTATTTGCTTCCGAAATGAAAGAGATTGCATCCCGTGCACTTGGATTGAAGAAAACTAAAGATGATTTTCGCCTTAAAGTGCTCTAATTAATTTGCTAATTCTTTGGATCATACTGGGCAAATTATTCCGAACTGTTTGCGCTGTTTTATATTTTATTTTCAGCGACAAGAGGACAGAGAGACTAGAGATCCTATTTTTGAAGAAAAATATATTAGGTCTTGCTTAATATTCTTTCCCAAAGAAATTTTTTGGCCAATATCCAAAGAATGTGGAGTCACAAAAAGTTGAACATTGTGATCATGGGAGTCTTCCCCACAACGAAGGACATCATCAATGGGGTTCGTGCGTGCGTTTCTAATCAGCCTTATCATCTAGGAACTTTTGCTAGTGTAACTTTAAAAGTACGTCAAGAATCTGAACACCCGGTTCGAAGTGATTTGCACGTTTGGTACGTGGATGGACTTAAACCTATGGAGAAAGGTGGGAGGGGGAAGCATAATAAAAGTGTCAAAAGTTGTGTACGGAGCTCACTTTAGTGCCAAAAGTTCCATTTAGATCACTTAAGTGTCAAATCGAAAGAAAAATGATCACTTTGGTGTCAACGACGAGTGATTCCGGTCAAATTAATACGTGTCATTTATAATTAAATTTTAATCTTAGTTGGATTTTTTTAAAAAAAATTAGTCTACGTGGCATTTCCCCGTATATATTTCGATTTTTTAAATACTTTTCTGAATTTTTTTTCTTTTCTTTCTTCTCCCTTTGGTCACCGCTAGTGATCGGAGGCCGGCCTCTGGCCACCTAGCCTCGCTTGGACGAGGCCGCCGCCTCCCGCCACAGGCGAGGCCCGGCCTACCCTCGCCTGGGAGACGGCAGGCAAGCCTCGGCGAGGTCGGCCTTGCCTCGCATGGGCGAGGGCGAGCCCCGGCAAGGCCGGCCGTCACCCAGGCCACGGTGGCCCCGCAGGACGTCGCCCGGGGGAAGGCAACATCCTACGGGGCCGCCGTGGCTTGGGCGACAGCCGGCCTCGCTTGATCTGGTGAGGGGAGCCCTCGCCGGGGCTTGCCCTCGCCCATGTGAGGTGAGGCTGACCTTGCTGGGGCTTGCCCGCCGTCGCCCAGGCGAGGGTCGGCCGGGCCTCGCTTGTGTCGAGCGGCGGCGGCCTTGTCCAGGCTAGGCCAGGCGGTCGGTGGCGGCCTCCAGTCACCGGCGGTGACGAAAGGGAGAAGAAAGAAAAGTAAAAAAAAGGAAAAAAGAAAAAAAATATTTAAAATAAAAAATGCTAACTGCAAGTGCTGACTGTATCTCCGGCGAGCCACGTCGGCTTCAGAAATTAATAAAAAAATGCCACCTCGGATTTCCAACCAAACTGACCGAAGTTGGCACTTAAGTGATCATTTTTCAAAAATTTTGGTACTTAAATGATCCAAATGAAACTTTTGGCACTTCTAGTGTCATTCCCCCGGAGAAAAGGGATATGGGCCGAGTCACTTAATTTTCATGTATCATGCGCAACATTTTTCCAGCTCTGTTACTTCCTAGTATCTCTAGGGACGCTTCCTTGAGGATAGATACATCAAAGCTTGATGAGCAGAGGACATCAATTTAAGCAGCCGAGTGTCGTTATCCCCATTGTTGGGGACATAAGTTTGTCATCATTTTATTTGAAGAATGATTTGGAGCATTATCAACATAGATCAGTATTCAAGATCCTTCGTTGTGGACCCCGTTAATTACATTAGATTAGATATATTCGATCCTTTCCTTACCAGCTTAAATTGTTCTTTGTACTCCTCAGATCTTTTTAATTTTTCCTAGACCAAACTCGTACGGATTCTTCTTCTGCTACATTACATTAATTTTCATTCCGCGTCCTTGCTTTTTTGAAACAAAATTTCACATTTCACTGCCAATCCTTTTCTTTTAAGTACTTGTCACTTAGAATTTCTGATTTAACATGATTATGGTCCTCCTTTTAATTCTCAATATCAATGCTAGTTTAGCATTGTGTAGGTTTTAAGAAATGAATTTAAGTTGAAGCTCGTTTAGTGCCAGACTTTTGTTTCTAAGCATTGCGTGTTTATAATATGTTAAAAGCTTTTAATTTTGTTAGTTAGACGCAGTTTACTTATGATTCTAATATTTTAGTTTGAACGTTGTGCCATGTCCTATGTCTTAGTATATGTTACTACTCTTTTTTTGGTCGAAATATGTTATTACTTTTGATTGCATCATTTTGGTGAAAATGTGGCTAGAAGCCTATAAAGTCTTATTATTAATCTCTTCTCCTACTTAAATATAGCAGCGATGAAGCTTTCTGATGTCATTTTTCTTCAAAAGATTTTTTTGAATATGTTTTCTTAGAGTTTGTAGAAAGTTAAAAAGAGAAATGAAAAGTTCGATATGGTGGACATATGTCTTGGTATATTTAAAAACTTTCAATTGAATATTTTGGTAAAAACGTGGCTAGAAAATGTTATTATCTACCCTTTTCCTACTTAAGTATAGCAAAGTCGCTTCTAAGATTATTCAAAAAAATGTTTTTGAATTTTCCTTTTAGAGTTTGTGGGGAAAAAAAAAAGAGAAAAGAAACGTTCGATAGTGGGACATGTGTCGAAAATAAAGACGACCACAAGTCAAAGTCGTGATTGACTTCTCCAAAGAGCACTACAATTCACACATTTCATTAGATTTGGAAGTCGTCGCCTCCCTCCCCTGTTTTTCCAAGAGCCTTCTTTGTTCTGGCCAAGATTTAACGGGCCAGTTTGATTGGCCATCTTAGAAGATTTACACACACAATTGGTCATCTTTTGAGCATCTGCGCGTAACAAGCTGACTGAATGGTGAAGGCTGGTGCAACAAAGATGCTTGTTCGCAGGAATGCTTGTGTGACTGATGTAATTTTTGCAATGATAAAATTGACAACAAATATATATGGATCTTAAAATGAAGCAAAATTGATGCATCATGCTCGAGCTAGATGATTGTGATTTGCAAAGTATTTTCCAGTTGGCACATACACAGTGCGATCATGCCTAGCTAATTACAGGACCTAATTAAATTTGGATTAGGTATGACATAACAGTTTATTGATCCCAGATGGCGAGAATAAGTTCATAAACAATAAGTAACTGACGAAGTCCTTCTAATAGTAAACGAACAAGTTTTCCTCCTTTCTTTCTTTAACTCTGAGCATCGATTTCCAAGACGAACACAGCAACATAACTCATAAGTGTCAGAGGCAAAGAAGATCTTCACCACGTCCCACTAGGTTAGAGTGGCTACAGGTCACGTCCCAGACCCTCGAGCACGTGGAAATCCTTCCTTGGTCATGGAATTGCGACGTCTCAAGACACATCGTCGACCCATTCATTTTAACTTTCAATTAAACACAAGCGGAAGCAATCATAAGCCACCCAATCACAACAACACGGATAGTCAAGAAAACATACCTCAATATATAAAACATCATCAACAATAAATTGGGTTAACATATGACAAGTCCGCTATGCGGACCTTCTCAATTATAACCACAAAAGGTAGAGGGTTAACCTAGCTCCTCTATCTACAAAGGCAACCTCAAAAGGTGTTCCCCCTCAAAACAACCGGTTCTCATGGAACGCAACGCGTACTCATATCTGAGCACCTAAAAAATGGTTAACAATAACGAATGAGATAAATCTCAGTAAGTTAATGACCTAAGCTTCGGTTAGGAAGTCAACTTGCCTCGGGCGCTCCTAAACATGCAGCAACTTATCGATGGCAGATCAATAGCAAAGCAACCCCTGCTTTGCCTTAACTATAAACACAAGCAGGTTACCCAGGCCAGCATAAACAAACATGCCATGAAGCAATCATAGGTATTCTTACATTGCCTTGGCACACACACGTACCCTGCATATAATAAACCAACATGTGCAATCAGAATGCAACTAGCACATAATATAATCAGAACACACTTAGTAATTCTCATGTACAAGGTATCCACACGAGTCCTGATTATGAAGTGAAACCGTTTTGGCCCGTCCCATACCATGCCTCACAATTTCATCCCATAATCAGGCGCAATGCAACATACTCTTTCACCGAGTTTCGATTACTACTACCTCACAGAACCACAGCACAACCCGCGTTACTCGCATCAAATTGGCCCTCACTAACCATCATAACTCTGCAATCGCTCCAATAAGCATATAATAAGATCACATGATTGCATAAACCAGAGGCATATCATAGTGCATAAGCAGGCACAACATCAATTTAATAATCCAGACATATATAATTATCACTTTCAGGCACGATGCATTCATCCATGCACGTTGCACTCATAATAGTCCAGATTATTAAACGATCACTCATGGCCACAACCAAACCCCCGCCAAGCATCGTCTAGAGCTCCCGCCTAGACGGACTTTCATGTGACCATGCAGGCACACTAACCATCCAAGCCAATTCTTTATCTTTGAATTTAGCCAATGCAACAGGGTATATGTTGTGCTATTCTCTTATGCACAATGTCACATATTGCACTCACTTTTCGCACCATGTCACACATTGCATCCCCAGACCCCCGCTGGGTGATAGGTTCTTTTATGTGATGACATGAGCACAACAAAAGCACAACTCATTTATATCTCAGCATTTAGCCAAATGCAAATGTGGTTCGTGCTTACACAACAAATTACTGCAACTTCTACACATAAAAATGCAGTAATAAATTCACACGTGATCACATACATATAATTAAACCATCAAACTTTGCATACTTCCCAATTCAAACATCCACGTCCTATTTAGCTCATAAAAATTGACATACAAATCCAACACCTCTGAATTTACTGTTCATATGCCCGCAATTTCATCCTTAAAAATAGCAATACAATTCATTTAGTTATACAAACTAATTTATACGGCAATTTCTGACATAGGCACCACAATTCAAGCCTAAAGCAATCACAATTTATTATCAATCTCTACACAAAAATATTAATACTTAAATTTCCAAAATTAATTTATTTAATAATAAATTATTAATAATAAAATAATCCGACTGCTTATCGTCAAATTCTCGATAGCTTATCGCAATATCGTTGATAGCTTATCACAATATCGGCGATAGCTTATCACTAAAAATTTGATAGCTTATCGCATTTTCTCGATAACTTATCAAGTCCATTTATCATTTATCGCGATAACTTATTGACTAATCCTTAATTAATTAGCACTAAGCAAGATTAACTTAGTCTAATCAAACCCTAAGTAAGTTTAACGTACTAATCAAGGGATTAGAGCGTTAACTCATTCGGAAACGATTCTGGTGACACGGGCGCAATGGCGGCGACGAGGGCTACACGTGGCTCGGTCCGGAAACGACACGAGGTGGCAAAAACGGCATGGACAGCAGCACCACAACTTCTGCGGGCTGTTTTGGCTCGTGGTGAGGGCGAATCGGCAAGGAAACGGCTCGGACGGATGGCACATGGTGGTGGCTTGGCAAGGGCGGCTCACAGCGTGGCTTGGGGGCAGAGATGGGGGTGAATGGTAGCCAAAACAGTAGCCAAAAGGGGTGGTGATGGTGGCGGAAAATGGTGAGGCCGCAAGGGAGAGAAAAACGTGAGAGAAAGAGAGAAAATGAGAGAAATGAGGAAGAAAGAGAAAGTGTCTTGCAAGACACCCCAAAATGAATGGCCAAGATCCATCCTTGCCCAACAAGTCAAGATCCAATGGCTAGGAATCAATCTTGCAAAAAGCTTCTAGAAGGGCAATTTGGTAATTAAGAGAAGATGAGAGAGGTATTTTGGTAATTTCAGCCTTGATACTATTCACGGCACTATTCACGTGTACTATTCACATGGGCTTGGGCTCGGGTCAACAAACTTGGGCTTAGGCTTGAATGGGTCCAATTTGAAGAGAAACGGGCTTGAAAAGGTTAACGGGCTTGAAATGGGCTTGAAAGGTTTAGTGGACTTAAACTTGGGCTAAGCTCATTCTTCTTGGGCCGAAATTCTCCTTCAGCCCTGTCATTGGGCTTAGTTCCTTGCGGGCTTCTCGTCTCAAGCTTTTCTTGCACAAATTCTCAAAACTTCCAAGTTGGGCCCAAAAGGGCAAAACCGTAATTTCCCTTACATTGGGCCCTCATGGCCGACTATATAGTCCATGAGGCCCATTGGGCTCTTAGAAATTCGTGGGCCCCCTTTGCGGGCCCTAATTTCTAGCATGAATTTCACTTTTCCAAAGTTTCTCGGTTTACTAATGAATAAGCGATTCCCAGAATTTTTCAATAATTGTCTCTTAATCCTCTAGAGTTCAATATCCTCAACTGGATTAGAATTTGTGATTAAAATCACTCAAATGCGTCTTTTGCATAATTGGAACAATGGGCGGCTTTTAGAGGTTTCATGTGTCTAACCCGTAGTTGATTTCAAATTAATCCATGTTTAAGAATTCTCAATCCATGAATGACCCTCAGTTGTTATGTAATCGTGAGGGGTCAATAGCCCATTTCGAAGCATACGATCATTACGAATTGGTTTAGTGTAATTCGAAATCAATATAATAATCGTGTGGAATTACCCGCAATCCTAGTTTATACTATTGTCGAATCGATCTATAACCATTCCTGGATTGGCTTGAAATGACTTATGGTTGTCCTTCAACAATCCTTATAGTCAAATTGTCAATCCATGATTGAGTGCTTTGGTCGCGCACAACGAAGTCTTAATTCGCCTTTTCCAAAGGTTGGAATATCCTTGAATGATTCAAGAATCAATTCAGTGCCTAATTCTACTTATTGCACATTGATGAAATAACCATTTATTACATTCTGAATAGGGTCGAAATTTGAGGATGTCACACTGCACATCCGACGATGTAATGACACCCATATCCATGTTTGACTTGCTAGATGGAAAAGCAACATCATAAGATTCAGTTGCCTGATGGTCCTCTAGATTTTGCTATATACCCGAAGGATTCTGGAGCTTCTTTATCCTCTCTAACTCCATTGCCACTTCTTTCAGTGTAGGTCGGTTCCTCCCATTCAAGTATAAGCACCTTTTCGCAAGGATAGCAACTTATGCAATATCTTCATTCTTACCTTCTTTGAAAACTTGAGCAATCACAATGTCGAACAAGCGATTTTGCTCCATTGAAATTATGAAATAGGTTGCGAGGCTTCTTCCTTCTTGTTCCCTTAGCAACGAGATTGGCTTTTTGCCCGTTAAGAGTTAAACGAGGACAGCTCCAAAGCTGTACACATCACTTTTGTCAGTAAATTGACTTGATTGGAAATACTCGGGACCTCGATAGCCAAAAGTCCCCTGCACCAATGTGGTTACATGAGTTTGATTGAGGGAAACGGACTTAGAAGTATCGAAATCTGCCACTTTTGCTCGATATTTCTCATCTAAGAGGATATTGGTGGAATTGATGTCTCGATGATAAATGGGGATAGAGGCTACTGAATGCAAGTCAAATGAGGCTCCTGCGATTTCAGTTGCAATCCGTAGCCGTGTGTCCCTCAATACACGAAACTCTTCATTTGGGTGGTGTAGGTATTGGCATAGAATCCCATTTGGTATGAACTCATATACTAAAAGCAGGACTTCCATCTCCAAGCAACACCCCAATAACTTAACCACGTTCCTATGATTGATTTGTTAGAGAATCAGAATTTCATTTATGAATCTATCACTTTCGATTTCTTAATGTCAACTATTTTTCCATATGTTAACATACCCTTGTAAACAGTACCTTGCCCGCCTTGCCCGAGTATCCTATCATCATCGAAATTGTCAGTGGCCTTCTGTAAATCCTTGGAGTTGAACAATTTACTTTTCTCGACATTGCTTTCTGGTGAAGATAGCTCAGTTCCAACAGAAGACCGCCGTTGCGTTTGAAGTACTTCTCTTTGAGCTTGATTTCTTTTCTCTTCTTGATGTATCTGTACAGCCACCATAAGAAAAGACACAAAAGTAGTGCGCCAACCCCTGCATTGCAAAAGTTTATGGGCGTAAGAGTGAGAAAATGTACTCCGCTTGTCAAGAATCTATAATGGCAAATCTGATTCAAAGGAATACATATAAGAGTGATGAACCTGAGTCTCCTTTGATGTGGATTCATGCTAACAACCATGAAAAATTAACTTGTCCCCATTTCAAATTCCAACCGGTGAAATTTCTATACTTGCATGTGCAATGTACAATTGATCTTCTTACAAGGAATTTAGGAAAAAGCTCCTACATAATACATATCATTGTAATAATCCAAATTCAAATATGACAAGAATAAGTAGGAACCTGAAAAGTTCTAGTGTTTTCTTATTTATAAAATGTTAGTGCGCGGAGAAATTTTGTAGGTTGTCTTCATAGATAATATTGATTGAAACTTATCTATATTATTCACCAAGAGAATGGACAATCAAGTTAGAACCAAGGGCAAGGTAAAACTTATTATACCTTTTCTGAACATAATTAATGCTATGCTGTGCTTTTTTCTAACAATGCTAAGAGCATGAAGCGGTCTAAAGTTTAAGGTTAAAAGATATACTTACCAATAAGAATGAATTTGGCTGTCTTTCTACCATCAACACAGTCATAGCCGCCTTGTTTGTTCGCACAGATCCCGCCCATCCCGTGGCATATACTTGAATTTTCACATTCGTTAATATCTGATAACAAAAGGTAAAGACATATTAGCAGCGAATTACCAGCTCCTTGAGTGAAATTAGCGAGAGTAGTCAGTCGTATTTCCTCATAAATTGTTAATTCAATGGCTAAATATTATGCTTGTAAAGATAGGACTGTCCCATTCAATTTTGTTTGAAAGTGCATTCACTTTGTATGACCTTGGGAAGAAAAACAAAAAAAGAAGGCAGAAAAGCATGTATGGGATCATTAAACGGTGAAAATGCGAAAGAATCTGGAAATGAACAAACGACCTCGCTATATGGTGCCCTTAAATTCGGAATGTGATAGCATGAAGTATGTTACCTTGGCATCCTTCAGTAAAATAACGGTTACCAATAATACCCACTTTGGCACCAGCACTCCACATATGGCAAGCTACTCGTGTAACTCGAGATAGCATCAGAATTTATCGAGCTTTTGCGAAGCGCAAGTGAATAGTTGGTATTGTTTTGGATCCCCCGTTATAACACCACTGGAACCTTGTCAGTCAATCTCAAATCATATAAACCCGTAACGTACGACTTCGAGAACCATGATCTCTCTGCCAGGAAAGCGTATTTGCACCCCTGTTTTTCACCTTCTTCTTCGATATCCACATTATAGGTCTGAAGATTTAAGGGCAGCGTAGTCTGGCAGCATCCGTCTGTCCTGGAGCAAGCACTGTACCAGCAAATGTTGGCGTTGGTTCCAGCACATTTCGACTTGCAACCGGCCGATCTAAAGGCTAGACCAACTGATTCTGTACTAATCACTGTTGCCTTGGTGTCACAACCGACCGATGCAAAGACGTTCCATCTCTGGGAGAAGACAAATTTACTTCCTTCCGAGCTCACCGGCTTACCAAGTCCATTGCCCTGGCAGCTTGAATTTTAGTAAATTACTGGAAGACTGACCTCTATCAGGCCATCCTCGTCTGAATGAAAATTGGGAAGTGAAATGTTGAGAACTCTCAATTTGATCTTCTTTAGTATGGGAACCATGTTGTTTTGCTGGCAAACAATCTCATACCAGTCATTCAAGAAACGCCTTGTTCCTATTCCAAAGGGGAAGGGAACGGTGACGTTCCCGCACGTTTCAGCACAGTTGGGCTTTGCAACTCCCGGAGCGGCTCCTGATGCTTGTACTGTTAGGGAAACCGGAAGCAAAAGAATTTGAAAGACCGAGTATGACATGATTTTCACGGTTGGTATGTGCATGGACCTAACCCTATGGATAAAGGTGACAGGAGCTGAGTCCCTTAATATTGTTATTTTCGTTAAAGAAGGAAAGAATTTTCCGGTTCTGTGAGCATAATTTCCAGCTCTGTTACTTTCAAGTATCTGCCTGGGATGTTTCCTTGATGATAGAAATATCAAAGGTTGACAAGTAGAGGACACCAATTTAAGCAGCCAAGTGCGACTTTTCTCATTGTTGGGGAGATAATTTTGTGAATCATCCTTTCCATGAGAAAGACTTGGAGCGTTACCAAGATAGACGAGTTTCCAGGATCCTTTGTTGTGGACCCCGTTAAGCACATTAGAATTGAGATATTTATTCCTTTCCTTACCCAGTTTAAGTTGTTCCTCGTATGTTTCAGATCGTTTTTAATTTTTCCTAGACCAAAATGGGATGAATTCTTCCTCTTCCGCACTACATTAAAAACTTGTGCCACGTCTTTGCTTATTGCCACATATTTTCACATTTCATTGCCAATCTTTTTGTTTAGTGTGAATTAGCTCGGTCACTTACACTTTCTGAGTTAACATGAATATGGTCTTTCTTTAAATTATGCATATTAAACTTACTCCAGAATTGCTTAGGTTTTTTAAGAAATTAATCTAAGTTAAACCTCATTTGGAGTTAGAGACTAGTTTCTCAGTATCGTGCGTCTATAATTGGTAAAAAGCTTTTAATTTTGTTAGTTAGATGTAGTCTAGTAGCCTCGACCTTAGATTTCTGGCAAAGTATCTTGTACCAGTCATCCAAGAAACATCCGGCTCCTATATCAAAGGGGAAGAGAATAACAATGTTTTGGCACGATTCAATGCAATTGCCAGGTGTGGTTTGGCTAACGATGCTTGTATACTGAAGGAACCTAGGATCAAAAGGATCCGAAACACCAATTTTGCCATTACTTCAGATGTTTCATATGTGCATCAGTCTAACCTATGAAGAAAGGAGTTATAACTTAAAAACAATGAGCTCTGTCCAATCTGACCATAAGAAGGGAAGAAAGTTCAGGACACGGGTGAGATTTTCTTCAGTCCTGCTGTCGAGCTTGATAAGTAGAGACCTCTTTAATTTAAGCAGCCAAGTGCAACTCTAATTGTGAGATTTTATAGGACCACTGCCAACGATTGTAAAAGTTTAAACTGTTAGATGAAGACGTAGTTTAATATTTAATTATTATGACTTTCCCCCTTACGTTTAAACTGATCTTTATCGTGCCATCTCCGTCTGAATGAAAATTGAGAAGTGAAATGGTAAGAACTCTCAATCCAATCTTATTTAGTATGGGAACGGTGTTGTTTTGCTGGTAGACAATCTCATACCAGTCATCCAAGAAACACGCTCTTCCTATTCTGAAGGTGAAGGGAATGGTGATGTTCCTGCATGTTTCAGCACAGTTAGGCCTTGCAAGTCCCGGAGCGGCTCCTGATTTTCGTACCGTGAGGGAAACCATAAGCAAAAGAATTTGAAACATCGAGTTTGTCATGATTATCACCGTTTGTACCATAAGAAGGGAAGAAAGTTAAGGACATGGGTGTGATTTTCTTCGGTCCTGCTAGAGCATTGGAACATCAAGCTTGATAAGTGGGGCCTCCTTAATTTAAGGGTGCGCATCGAATGCATTCCGGAATAAAAATTCTGTTCCGGAATGCATTCTGGAGCGATTTTTGCATTCTGAAATAAAAATGCATTTGTTAAAAATACTTGATTCCATAATGCATTTTTTATTCCAGAACGCATTCTTGATTCCATAATGAGTTTTTGGCCAAAAAAAGAGAAGCTACTTTTTGTAGCTTCTTGATTCCGGAATGCATTCTGCCTATTTTCTCACAATTTTTTTTTTCAGAAAATACAAAAAAATTCTAGAAAAATTCATAAAAATTTCCAGAAAATGACTTAAAAAGAGTCAGATTTCTGGAAAAATATAAAATTTGGTGAATTTTTTTAAAAAATAAAAAAAAATTAAAAATTACAAAACTTCACAGAATAGCTTAAAACACATATGGCCACTCACTTTGAGTGAAATTTAAATTTTTTGAGGTACCAAAAAAACATTAAAAATTTCAAAACTTCACAAAATGACTTAAAATACCTGTGGCCACATATTTTGAGTGAAATTTAAATTTTTTAAGGTACCAAAAAAAAGAAAAATAATAATAAAATAAAAATTTTCACAACTTCACAAAATGGCTTAAAATACCTGTGGCCACCCACTTTGAGTGAATTTTAAATTTTTTGATGTGCCCAAAAAAATAAAAAATAAATAAATAATTTCAAAACTTCACAGAATGGCTTAGAATACCTGTAGCCACACACTTTGAGTAAAATTTAAATTTTTTGAGATGCTCAAAAAAATAAAAAAATTTAAAATTTCATAAAATGGCTTAGAATACCTGTGGCCACCCACTTTGAGTGAAATTTAAATTTTTTTAGGTGACCAAAAAAAATTTAAAAAATCAAAAATTTCAAAACTTTACAGAATAGCTTATAATACATGTGTCCACCCACTTTGAGTAAAATTTAAATTTTTTTAGGTGTAAAAAAATCAACAAATCAAAAGAGATTTCTGTTCTAGAAATTAATTTTTGGAGCAGAATTAGTCATGTTTTACCAAATAGATTTCTCCTCCAGAAATCAATTTCTCGCAAGAATTCCAGAAATCAATTTCTCGCAAGAATTTGATTTCTGAAGCAGAATGGTTACCATTCACACCGTAAGTAGCCAAGTGCGACCCTAATAATGAGAAAGTCTTCCGTCGAGACAAAAACAAACATAATTGCTTGGGCAGCGAGATCTCCATTGCTTCTGGGATTGATGGAAATGGGTTGCAACTTCACCGGAGTACATCTGCATTGAGGTGATAACTTTGGTTTATGGTTTCATCTCTCTTCTCGGACCACTCTCATGGAAACTTTGATCATGCACCTGCCAATTATTTGAAGTGAACATTTTGTGCGATTAGAATTGTAACAAGGTTTTTTCATTAATTCTACTTTTTTTTCGGAGTGAATTAAGATAATCATGAAGCATTTTCTCAATTCCTAGTCCTTTTTATTATGTTTTCATGATTTTGTCTTGTCAAAATCTCCATTTTTCAGTATCTTCGAAACTTGTTACTTGCAACTTTAGCCATATTAATTCTAATGCCACGAATGAAAAATGATATATGAAGAGTAGTAGGTATAAAAAGCAATGTTTGCATATAGAAAGACAAGTCATCAAGTACTTGATAGTTCACTCTGTGATATATTTTGCTTTTGAAAACATTAGAGAGAAGAGCCAGACATAAATGAAGTTTCACTTGAAAGAATATATTGGATTTGATCACGATCTAGATGGAAACATATTTCTTTTGCATACTTGTCAATAAAAATCAGGCCAAGCATCAAGAGGCCAGGGCAGGAATGGCCACTAGCTAGTGATGGCCATTGTTCGCCACCTCAGGTTGGTCCCTACATGTACATGTCCATCATAAGTCGCAAACAAGGAAGTCTATCTTTAATAAATGAACCTCACGTTTATGAGATACTCCAACTAGCTTCATTGACCAAGGCAAATCAAAAGTAGGATGGTGATTTAATTATGAAATTGTTTATACCTGGTACTCGGTAATATGTGAATCAAACCTACGTTGCCCAACCCACACACATAAACCAAAACTTGGAAAAATATTGCGTGGATCTTAGTTTATGGACCCAATATGCAATCATAATCGTTGATCAAGTGTAACCCACATATGGGGCCCTCATGGTTAGCGACTATGATGGATCTGGTCCATGTAGACCCAAATCTAAGCAAAATCTCCCCAAAACCCATGGAAAACAGGTTAACTTATCCCCTTCTACATGGAAACCGATTTGTACATAAACAAACTTGGGAAGACTGGCATGGTGAGAAACAATGGATGACTTGTTGATAGTGGCCCCTGTGGTCTTCAAGACCGTTATCAATAGAGAACTTATATTTAGAACATGCCGCAGACTTGGTCTCCCTAAGTGATATATTAGAGAGACTATGATTCCTTAGCTATTAATTCTGACTTTCCTTAGCCCACAAGCTTCTTGGTGGTGACCCACCCTTAAGCTCGGGTGGGTTGATGGTCTTGTACTCGCCTATTGTCCACAAGATCACAAGTTGTTACTATGTCACAATCGAACTTTGACAAACTTGTGCTTATGGGCACTATTGCATTATGTGCAGAGAATTATAGACTGTTGACATGACGGTGGGGCTATATGTTGGTAAATCTGTCTCGAGGATCTCCTGCGGTACTGAGTAGTTGTAGCTCAAACCTTATATTTGGTAGTGAATGAATAAGCATTGGTCACTTGGCTAATCAATCCTCTATGTTCCTATAATCTCTATTCCGACTTCCAAGATAGACACAAATTCTTTCAACAACTACTAGTTGAAGAGTTTGCGAACTGGAAATGGAGAAATATCTCTATGAAGGACAAGTACATTTTGATTGAACGAAAATTAAGAAATGGAGCAGCATGCCATTGAGATTTCAATTCCTTTTCTTTGTCGTTTATGGTTCAGTATCTTGGGAATCGAAGGCGAGTGGATGCGGGCTACACGAGTTACGAGCTGTGTGACCATTTACAAAACTTTCCTTTTCAAATAAGGGTTCCAAACTCATGAAAAATAAGGATTTATAGAGAAAAAACAAATCCTTAGAGTTAAAAAAAATTATAGGAAAATAGAAGCGAATATTGGTCATGATCCCTCTTTCTCACTTGTAGTTTTGGAGGTTATCATTAAATAAACATAGAGTCTAAACATTGAGATCAAGAAAGGAAATATATGACAAAAATGAAATTTGAGCGGCAGTCAATATAAAAGCTATGTTTCCATACAGAAAGACGAGTCATCAAGCATTTGGCCATTCACTTTGTAAATGCATTATGCTTTTGAAACATTAGGGGAGAAGAGCCAAACATAAATGTAGTTTCTCAAGGAAGGATTTAATGGATTTAGTGGCGATATAGATCGAAACATATTTCTTTTGCATTCTAGTCAATAAAAATCAGGTCGAGTATTAGGAGGCCAAGGCAGTGACGGCCACCGAGTGTCAAGAGGCCAAGGTAGCGAGGTCACTGCCCACCCCTTTAGGTTCATCCCTATGTTTACATGTCCATCAAATTTATAAGTCTAAAACAAACAAAATAATTCATTGGCACCCAAATTATTTACGAGGGACGTTCCTTTAAAAGAGTAGAGGTGTCGTCAACAACTACTTGACATTCAAGTAATTTTCCTTCTTTTTAATAACGAGGAAGTGTATTTTAAATAAAAAAAATCTTGCATTTATGACTATGATGGATTAGGTCCACATAGACCGGATCTAAGCAAGAATTTTGCCCAAAACCTATGGAAAATAGGTTAACTTATCCCATCAATATGGAAACTGATTTGTACATTAACAAACTTGGAAAGACCGGCATGGTGGGAATCAATGGTCTTCAAGACTGTTATCGACATAGAACTTATATTAAAAGAGGCCATTGACTTTGTCGCTCTTAGTGATAGAATGGAGAGATGATTGTTCTTGAGCTATTAATTCCGCTGAAGAGACTTTCCTTAGGCCACAAGCTTCTTGGTGGCGGGAAAACCTTAAGGTTGGCTGGGTCAGTGGTCTCATGCTCGCCTATTGTCTACAAAATCACAAGTTCTTGCTATGTCACGATCGAACCTCTATCATGGGCACTGCTACATTATGTGGAGAAATTTATAGATTGCTCACACGCCAGTGAGACTACGTTGAAAATTTTGTCTCTAGGATCTCATGTGATGCCGAGTAGCTATTGCTCAAACTTAATATTTGGTAGTAGATGGGAGATCCCCGTATAAAGTGCAGAGGATAATAAACATTGGTCGCTTATCTAATCAATCCTCATTTTCTTATAATCATTGTTCAGAACTTCCGAGTTAACACAGTTTCTTTCATCCCCTAATAGCTGAAGGGTCTACAAATTGGAAATGGAGAAACGTCTCGCAAATGGCCTCTTCCGAAGAATACACATAAAAAAAACAAGTATCTTAACGATGGACAAATACATTAAACGAAATTAGGAATGGGGTAGAATGCCATTAGGACCTAGTACAAGGCCCAGCAAATCATTGGCATGCCCAGGCATTTGATCGAGTGAAACGATCCAACTCTCGATTTTCGTATTTTAATTTGAGATTTCAATTCGATATGGTGTAGCATTTGGTGGGCCGCGCTTTGCCAGTTCCTTTACAATTGGAGACTTATGAAGGGGGCCCAGGCTGCAAGGGAGGCCCAATTAGGTGGACAGTGAACTTTGGGAATAAGATTTGGGGTTTTTCGACCAAGAAAAACTGCGAGCTGGGTGACCCTTTATAAAACTTTCCATCTAAGATAAGGGTTCCAAACTTATGGAAAAATTAAGGATTCAACGAGAAAAAAAAAATCCCGGAGGTATAAAAAAAAAGAAAAAGAAGCTAAGATAAAAAGAAGCCAATATTGGTCATGATCCCTCTTCCTCACTTGTTGTATTAGAGGTGATTCTTAAATAAACATAGCATCTAAACATTGAGATTTTGAAAGGATAAATATAATAAAGTAAAGGAATAAACTTTTAAAAAATCACGTTTAGTGATGATTTTCAGCAAACAGGTTTAATGAGCATGTGAAAATATAATCAACTAAATAGAAAAGTTCTATTACTCAAATAATTTGGCACTTGTGAAATTTAAGTAGAAAATATTCAAGAAACAGAGAATCCAAGGAGAGTATCTAGTGGGACAAGCAGTGTCTAGGAAAATTCGAACTTCGAAAAATCAATAATAAATCTTAGTTGAGTGGTGAAACAAGCCAGAACCTCAAAATCGATACACCTGTGAATTCACCATATCCGCACGCGAGAAGTACAAGAGCACGTCAAATCAAAACGGGGTTCCAAAATTTAGCGAGCAATCACGGAAAAAAGGAGACCACCCACGAAAGAAAAATCAAAAGAGCCAGAAAAGGACCGACACGGAGACGATGAATGGAAGGAAGCTCGCTCACGGCTTCTGGGAATTCATACGGGATCGTTGAGGAATGGCGACTTGAAGGAGGGGGGGGGGGGGGGAGTTTGCTTGGAGGAGCATGCTTGGGGGAATTGGATGCGTAACCCCGTCGATTTCACTCTAAATTTTCTCGCGATTTGCCTCAAAACGACGGCGTCGCGCGCTGTTTCGTTTCGCTCATCGCCTGGCTGCGAGTCCCTGCGCTGGGGGCGAAGGAGAAGGGGGCGAAATTACCGTTCAACCCCCACCCTTGAGAGGCTTTAAACTGGTCCCCCTTGTAATCTCACTTTTTTACCATTTTTGTGGGCCCGAGGTCCAGTGGATATGTTTTGACTCCTTTTGTGTGATTAGTTTGATTCGTGAATTCAACGCTTTGAATTTTTTTTTAAATTTAAATCAAAATGGTCGATAAAAAAAAGATTTAGAAAAATATCGGCACTTAGAATCACATATGCCGTATAAATCCTTTTATTATAAGTTTTGGAGAAAAATTATTTTTGTAGATTCCAATAATTGAAGTGTAGTTCTCTGGTCTATAATCTAGGGGCACTAGTACATGGATCCGATTATCTGAAGGTACGTGGGGTTAAGTTCAACATGCCCCCCTCCTAAATCACAAAACAAGTTTGTATACAGTTTATGAGATTTAAACGAGTGATCCTTGATTCCTAGTCGGAAGTCCCTTGATATCTCCATCAAACTACGTTAATCTCCGGAAGGGGTTCGGAGTGCAGTTCTCATATAATAAAGTAACAATTCCATAGTGAGGTCCTTTCATGCTGATCTTTACCGTCGAGGAAACTTTGTGGTCGCAGATTTACAATGCTGTCAAGGGTGGCCTTTGCATTTGACTTTCTTCCTTTTTGCAAATTTTGTGGTGTGTGCATTTTAGATTTTTTTTTCTTATCTGAAGTACCGAGGACTTTTATCACGTATCAATGCGGGCATGTTAATTTACATTAATTTCTTTTATAATTTTTACAAACGCTAATAACAATTTAAATTGGATTAATATCACAAAAAATCTTCAATTGGTATACATGTAACAAATTTAATTATAAATTGGTGACGTGGCTAGTCCACGGGAAATCCATACGGTTAATATCACTAAAAAATCCATATTAGTGCACCTGTGACAAAGTTAACTATACTAGTATGAGATTTTTCGTAATATTAACTCTATGAATTTTCACGTCACCGTACAATGTCACTATACATCATCTACATCAGCAAATTTAACGGTAAAATCCGACGGAAGTTAACGAAGAGCTAATTTATCACATGTGTACCGGTTTGGGATTTTTAAGTTTGGATTCATTTTTCTTATTTTCTTAAGAAAATATGATTCAGTTAACTTGTTTTTCGTTAATTTTAAAATGTTTGGATAAGTGACATGGTGTAATTTTTACGGGATACTCAAGGCCGCCCTCTAGGTTATGTAGCATTCCCTTAACCCGGTCAGTTATGTTTTAGGTGTCATGGTGTCTGTTGCCCAATCTAGTGCCACCGGGACAAGATTCAATGATCCCAAGGACTCTTTTACCCACCTCAAGTTTGGTATCCTTTTCATTGATGGTGCGTGAGGAACGGAAACTTGCATCCTTCACCTGTTTCTTCCCGGAAACTCACACCCAGGTCCTAAAGGTTTTAAGGGATCCCTAGCTGCTGGCAACATATTCATTCCCAGAACGGTTGCTGTACATAATACCAACGTCGGTTCGGTCGCTGTTACAATTGGACTCACAGCCTATCATGGCCAGTTCCGATTCCTTGCTCCTCATCAGAGCGAGCACGCCACACCCGACCACAACGAAGTAAATTTTTGTCCGGGAGAAGTAAGGTGGCTCCCTTTTATTAAAAAATTTGGGGCAGTATTGTCAATTTACTTACGTCACTAATAAAATTTCAAAAGAGTTAGTAATTTAGTACTGAATTAGAATGATGATAAATTCTTCACAGTAGTGATAAGTGATTAATCATGATGGCAGAATTTTAGGAATTTACTACTTCTTTGATATGTTGGTGGAATCCTGCTAGTTGATAGTTGTTACAATACTAGTAAAATTTCAAAGAAGTAAGTAATTTTCTACTTTATTGGAACGTTGATAATTTTCTGGTAGTGTTGGTAAGTTATGATCGGTTCTTGACAAGCAAGTTACCAATTATATTTTTCTACCAACGAGATTGGAAATTTGCAGTAACTTTGAAATTCATCCCACACGGAGTTTTTCCAGTTTTTTTAGCTGAAGGACCGTAGAATTTTGTATGTTTACCTGAAACTGAAATCCTATGACACTTTTCTCAACACGGGATAAAAGTTGATGCAATTAGAACGCTTGTTCCCAAGGGTACGCGTGCAACTATAATATAATCCTCACAGTAACTGGATTATAGACGAGTATCCGAGGATCCTCGAAATGTAATAAGCCACTTCATCATATATTAGCAGGATGATTTTGCAGCTCGTTCTTTTTGGCAAATAAACAGAAATATAGTACTAGCCAGAGAGTCTTGAAAAAGGTACTGCTGCTCAAACACTCTTTTGGTCCCAACACCAGCAACTAGGAAACTACTTTAAAAGGCTGTCTATAATTGACTAGACGAAGGGCAAGTTCCCCTTTATTTGTTAAGGGTAAGAGGTACGGGTAAAGATAAATTTTGGTGCGGCTTATCATTGGCCTCTGCATGTATAGCTAGAAATTGTTGCGGATATGATGCCAGAAAGTGTTGCCTTCACCATGATTCACAATGTGCGAGTGGCTGCTCATCTGAAAATGTAGTTACACCCATGTCCACGAAAGACTTGCCAGATGTGAAAATAGAGTCACAAGATTCAGCTGCCTCGATCTTTTCTTGATTTTGTTGGAAGCTCGAAGAGCTTCGGAGCTTCCTTATTCCCTCCAACTCCATTGCCACTTCTTTCATTGTCGGCCGCTTCCACCCAATCGAGCTCAAGCACCTTCTTGTGAGGTTAGCAACTGCGGTAATCTCTTCTTTCTTTCCTTCCTCCATAACTCGAGCATCAGCAATATCAAACAAACAATTCTGCTCCATCGAATTGATAAAATGGTCTGCAAGGCTCCTTCCTTCTTCCCTAAGCCGACAGATTGGCATTTGCCCTGTTAGGAGTTCAACGAGGACCACTCCTAGGCTGTACACATCGCTTTTGTCCGTAAAATGACCTGTTCTGAAGTACTCTGGATCCAAGTATCCAAAAGTCCCCCGCACCAATGTGGTTACATGAGTTTCGTCGGGGGATACAGACTTGGAAATACCGAAATCTGCGACTTTAGCACGATGTTTCTCATCCAAGAGGATATTGGTGGACTTGATGTCACGATGATAAATGGGTATAGAAGCTGCCGAGTGCAAGTAGGATAAGGCTCCTGCGATTTCGATTGCAATTTGTAGGCGTGTGTCCCATGATATGAGAAGGTCTTCATTCGGGTCATGTAGATACTTGTAAAGAGTCCCGTTTGGTATGAACTCATAAACTAAAAGCGGGATTTCTGTTTCCAAGCAGCAACCCATTAGCTTGACCACATTCCTGTGATTGATTTGCGAGAGAATGATGACCTCATTAATGAACTCGTCAATCTTTTCCTTGTCCATCAATTTCGATTTCTTAATGGCAACTATTTTTCCATTAGGAAGCATTCCCTTGTAAACAACACCTTGCCCGCCTTGGCCGAGTATCCTATCCTGATTGAAACAGTCAGTGGCCTTCTCTAAATCTTTGAAGTGGAATAATTTGCTT
This sequence comes from Syzygium aqueum, assembly GCA_031216185.1. Taxonomy (NCBI): domain Eukaryota; kingdom Viridiplantae; phylum Streptophyta; class Magnoliopsida; order Myrtales; family Myrtaceae; genus Syzygium; species Syzygium aqueum. The sequence goes on from CM062241.1 coordinate 10,204,606, forward strand.
TTCGCAACATTGCCTTCAGGTGATGAAGATAGATTTTGTTGCAACATGAGTCCCCACTGCGTTTTGAAGTACTTCTCTTTTTGCTTAATTTCTCTTCTTTTCTTGATGACTTTGTATAACCACCGAGAGAGAAGCAACGCTTGCACTAATCCTCCAACGCACGCTCCGAGGACTGCAGTCCAGAAATTTAACAGAGGACAGAGTCATAAAAAGCACATGCTGTAAAAAATGTATACAGTTGTGCTAAACTATCTATTTAGAAATAGAGTAATTTGGAAGGATAATGGCACAAAAAGTCTTTGAACTTTAGCCCAATATGCAATGTGATCTCTAAACTTTTAATTTGTTTAATATTGTTCCTGAACTTTAACTTAATGTTCAATGTGGTCCCTGAACTTTTGCTTTATTTAATGTGTTCCTTGGGCTTTTGGTACATGTTCAATGTAGTCTCTAAACTTGAATTGTTGGAAGGACTACATTGAACATTTTCATATAGTTCAAGGACTAAATTGAACATGTATCAAAAGTTTAGAAACGATATTGAACAAATTAAAAGTTCAAAAATCACATTGCACATTGAGTTAAAGTTTAAGGACCACATTGAACAAATTAAAAGTTGAGGGATCACATTACACATTGAGCTAAAGTTCAGGGACTATTTGTGTCATTTTCCCTATTTTGGAAGCAGGAAAACTATGAATCTCACATTGAGTTATGGATATTTTTTCCATTGGAAAAGTAGCAATTTCTTCCCATCATAGGAAGCCACCAACTATATGGTAAAAACTTAGATTACGAAATGAGGTCGTATTAAAGAAAGCTTTTTAGCAAAATTGAATGCAATTAAATTTACTAGATATCGTGTAAACCATCTACTCAATTTAATGACTAACTTTTAACTGTATGGTACTTCAATCCCAGTCTTACTAAACTTATCTCACCATCGATACCACAAAAGTTCACAATATAGATTAAAAAAAGTTCTATTTACAAGGAAAAATAATCATCTTATGCAAATAACATGGCTTGGAAATTGAGTTCGACACTTCAATCAAATCATGACACGTGGAAGAATAGAACGATGCATCAAATTGAAAGCAAACGACAATCCTAATAGAACGAAGGAAAGTAAAACTTATTTCCATGCCGTTTTTAACGTAATTTAGGCTATGCTGTGGTTTTTCTAACAATGCAAAGAGCATGAAGCTGTCTAAAGTTCCAGGTTAAAAGATCTACTCACCAATGAGAATGAATTTAGCTGTCTTTCTACTATCAACACAGTCATAGCTGCCCGGTTTGTTCACACAGGTCCGACCCGTCCCATGGCATATACTTGAATTTTCACATTCGTTAATATCTGATAACAAATGGTAAAAATATATTAGCAGCGAATTTCCAACACCTTGAGTGAAATTAGCGAGAGTAGTCAGTCGCATTTTCTCATAAATTGTTAATTACATGGCTAAAATATTATGCTTGTAAAGAAAGGACTGTCCCGGTCAATTTTGTTTGAAAGTGCATTCACTTTGTATAACTTTGGGCAGAAAAACAAAACAAGAAGGCAGAAAGGCATGTATGGGATCATTAAACGGTGAGAATGCAAAATATGTGGGCAAGAACAAACCATTTCGAAAGGGAATGTTTCGGAATGGGAATAGTAATTTATTTCAAGATATTTTCTATTTATCTATTTTTTTACGAAATGAGTGAAAAGAGATAAAGTTTCAGAGATAATAAATAAATCAATACTCTACAATTTGTTGGTTGAATCCGACGCTATGTGCAAATAATGTACTTCAAGATATTTTACGTTTTATTATTGGAATCAATTAAAGATGAAATTCAGAAGAGATGAAAACAATTTGGAGAATATATATTCAAGTTAATTTCTATTTATCCATTTTTCATATTTAAACCCATTGAAATATGAAAATTTGGTGATGACAAATCAATTATCGAATGTGTCGTGTGGCATAATGAAATGTCACGTGTTATTTACAAAATATGATATTAATGAGCATCCCAAAAACATAAAAATCATTCGATTTTCAGCGCATTCTCCGCAGACTCCAATTTTCTCATTCCTTTTTGTTAAGTGAGAAAGAAATATTGTTCATGCTCATGCGCGGATCTCAAACAGCCAAAAAGAATTTTAAATACTCCCACCTATTATTCTGTCAAAGATAATGTTAACGAGTGTTTCGGAAAAGTTGTCAAATCTACCTAATATGAAATTGCTCGAATCCTCCAAATGATTATAAACTGAAAAAAGATTACTTAATTGGCTATTGAATGAGTGATTTTCGAATCAATGGCTAGTGAAAAATATTTTTTTTTATGAGAATCGTGATACTCAAAAAGTGAAATGGTAAAAAAAAACAAAAACAAAAAAACAAAGGATTTAAAAAAAAAAGGAAAATATTGAGAGAGAGAGAGAGAGAGAGAGAGAGAGAGAGAGAGAGAGAGGGAAAAAAAACAGAGGACAGACGAAAGACAGAGTAGAAGCAGCGGGCAGAAAGGCATGTATGGGATCATTAAAAACGGAATAGCATGAATTATGTTACCTTGGCATCCTCCAATAAGATAAGGGTTACCAGTACCACCATACCCGCTTTCGCAATAGCACTTACATGACAAGCCACTTATCAAACACCCGAGACCATCAGAGTTCATCAAGCTTCGGATAAGCTCACGTGAATAGCTGGCATTGCATGGTATCCCCCATTCCAACACCACTGGAACCGTATAATTCAATCTCAAATCATATAAACGTGTCGAGAACCATGAGCTTTTTGCCAGGAAAGCGTACTTGCACCCCTGATGTCCACCATCTTCTATAATTTCCACACTAAAGGCCTGAAGATTTGTGGGGAGTGTAGTCTGGCAGCATCCATCTATCCCGGAGCAAGCACTATACCGGCTAATGTTGGTGTTGGTTCCAGCACATTTCGACCTGCAACCGGCCGATGTTGATGTAAAGGCTACACCAGCTGATTCTGTACTAGTCAATGTTGCCTTGCTGTCACAACCGACCAATGTAAAGACGTTCCAACTCTGGGAGAAGACAAATGAACTTCCTTCTAAGCTCACCGGCTTAACAAGTCCATTGCCCTGGCAGCTTGCAGTTGAGTAAATTACTGGAAGACTGACCTCAATCGTGCCATCCCCGTCTGAATTGGAGAGTGAAATATTGAGAACTTGCAATCCAATCTTATTGAGTAGGGGAACCTGGTTGTTTTGCTGGCAGACAATCTCATACCAGTCATCCCAGAAACACCCTATTCCTATTCCGAAGGGAAAGGGAACGGTGACGTTCCCGCACGTTTCAGCACAGTTAGGCCTTGCAAGTCCCGGTGCGGCTCCTGATGCTTGTACCACAAGGGAAACCAGAAGCAAAAGAATTTGAAAAACTGAGTATGACATGATTTTCACGGTTTGTATGTGCATGGACCTAAACCTATGAAGAAAGGTGACAGGAGCTGAGTCCCTTAATATTGTTATTTTCGTTAAAGAACGGAAGAATTTTCATGTTCTGTACGCATAATTTCCAGCTCTGTTACTTTCTATTATCTGCCTGGAAAGTTTCCTTGATGATAGAAATATCAAAGGTTTGACCAGTAGAGGACACCAATTTAAGCAGCAAAGTGTGACTTTTCTCATTGTTGAGGAGATAATTTTGTCAATCATCTTTTTTATGAGAAAGACTTGGAGCGTTACCAAGATTGATAACTTTTCAGGATCCTTTGTTGTGGACCCCGTTAAGCACATTAGAACTGAGATATTTATTCTTTTCATTACCCAGTTTAAGTTGTTCCTCGCACGCGTCGAATCCTTTAATTTTCCCTTGACCAAAATATCTTTGTCATTAGGCAGAAGAGCCAGACATAAATGCAATATCATGGGAATCAAGCACTTGACTGTTCAACTAGCATGCCATTGGGGGCCTAGTACAACGCACAGCAAATCAATGGCATGCCCGGGCTTTTTATCGACAATTCGTATTTCCATATGAGATTTCAATTCCGTTTCTTTGTCGTTTTTGGTTCAGTATCATGGGAATCGAAGGCGAGTGGATGTGGGCTACACGAGCTAAGAGTTGTGTGACCATTTATACAAAATTTCCTTTTTAGATAAGGGTTCCAAACTCGTGAAAAATAAAGGATTTACAGAGAAAAAACAAATCCTTAGAGTTAAAAAAATGTTAAAGCAAAAAAAGAAGCGAATATTGGTCATGATCCCTCTTTCTCACTTGTAGTTTTGTATGTGATTATTAGATAAACATAGAGTCTACACATTGAGATCAAGAAAGGAAAAATATGATTGGGTAAAAAGATATTCACAAACAGAATTTGATCAACTGAATAGAAAGATTCTTACTCAAGTAATTTGGTATTTGTGAAGTTCGAGACGAAGATACAAGAAATATACAACTTAAGCAAAGTATCTAAGGGGAACCGGGAAAATTTGAACTACCAGAAAATCCAAAGTCTAACTATTGGAGAAAGATACGATTTTATCTTTAACCTTGATTTGAATTGATTCAATCAAGGATACTCGGAGATAAAATAGGAAAGTGTAATCGTTGTAATCTTGCTTATTCTTTCCTTTTTTGTATGATAATTGCATATATGTACAAAGTGAAAGAAGATGAAAAAATTGCCCCAAAATACGTCTTCATCGTTCTTGTTTCTCAACACTAACTCCACGACTTTGTGCTTGATTTATAATTCAATATCTAAAACATAAGACTAATCTGAGACGCTTAAGAACTTTGTATCGATAAACAAACATGACTTGCGTTCCTCAAGAGTAAATTAATCAAACTTTGGCGGGATTACCATTTCTGGTCAAAGCCAGTATTGAATTATGAAGAAGAAAAAGATTTAAAACGGGAATATAAGACATTACTTACCATTCGGGATGAAATTTGTGACATTCCGAATTTCGACCCATTTTTGGGATTTATAAAACGTGTAATTTGTCAGTGTGCTTATAGTAAAATCTCGCCCGGGAACTGATCACTCCCGGTTATCATTTTAAATTAGAGATTTCGCTAGAATCGCACTCGATCAAATTTGACCGTTATTTAGACCCCGAGCTTGGCAGTTGATTTTCGGGAGTTTTAGGACAAAATAAATTGGACGGTATCAATATTATGGTAGCCAGCGTTGAGATTGTCAGGAATAGTGGAAAAATGGGAGTTTTTGACCGAGTGCAAATTTGGACTAGTAGACTCCCCTCGCTATAGTTTGATTTAATTAATTTGGCCTTTGTCCCTTTTTATATGCGAGGCTTATTTTGGACCGGTAGATCGTTTTCAATTTTGAATTTGGGCCTTCGGATCGCATTTAATATTTGAATGTTCAAATACTTCTTAATTCTTTTTTTTTCTCTCTCTCTTTCTCTCTCTCTCTCTCCCCGGTCACGTTTTCCCCCCTCTGCCCACACGTCTCTCTCTCTCTCTCTCTCTCTCTCTCTCTCTCTCTCTCTCTCTCTTTTTCTCTTTTCCCCGCGCACGCTTCCTCCCCTGCATGTCTGCCTCTCTCTTCCCTATGCGAATCCCCCCCTTCCCCATGCAAGCCTCTCTCTCTCTCCTCTTCTTTTCTTCTCTTTCCTCTTCTCTCTCCTTGGCTGTTCTTCTTCTCCGTTGGCTTCTGCTTCTCTCGCTCGACCCCCGTCCGTCACGCGCCTCGCCCCCAACCGCGTCGCCGCTATGCCGCCGCATTCCGGCGCTGCCCAGCCGCCACCCAGCCTTCCGGCCAACTCCCCAGCCCCTCGCCGTCCGCCGTGCTGCCCGACTGCTGCCGGTCCGCGCCCCCTCAGCCCCCCAGCTCTCTCTCTCGTCGCCACCGCCTCGGCCTTCCTCTTCCTTCCCTCCGCCGACCAGTCGTCGAGCGCCGCTCGCCAGCCACCGCCTGACAACTGTCGCCGCTGCTGCTTGCAGTTCTCCCCGACCGACTGCCTTCTCTCTCTCCCTTCCCTTCGCGCCAAGCCTACTGCTCGAGCTGGTCGCGTCTGGTCGCCGCCACGCCTGTCACAGCTCGGCGCCGCCTAGCCGTCCGTCCTGGCCATCGCCTGCCGTCCTCCCGTCGCTGCCGCCCGCCGCAGTTCACCGGCCAGCCAGCCGACCAGCAGCTCAGGCCGCTTGCCCAGGCCGTGGCCGGCCCGTTGCCATGTGCACCAACCGCCGGCCGGCCAGCCAGCCTGACCAGCCGCTGCTCGGGGCATGGTCGAGTGGCCTCGGGGAGTGCCCGTCGCCGTGCCCGAGCTTGCTCAGGCCATGGTCGGCCCGTTGCCCACGAGACCAGGCCATGCACCTGCTCGCCCGTCGTGGCCCAACGCCGTGCCCGTTGCCCGGGCGCGTCGCCCGTCCAGCCGGCCCGTTGCTCGGCGCGTCGCCCGTCCAGCAGGTCTGTCGCCCATCCGCGCCGGCGCGCCAGGCACGCCGATCGGCCATTGTGCCCGTGTTGGGCGGCCATCGTGCCCGTGTGGCCCGCGCCCAGTCGGTATTGTTCACCCAGGCCATTTTCTGCCCGAGTCGATTTTTCCCGGGTCAAAACTTTGTAAGTGACTTCCTAAACTCTATCTAGTACATTGGGTATTATTAGACTTGTCTAGAGTTTGATTAGTACCGGTTTAGGGGTTAAACGTAGATTAGGGTCAATACTCGTATGTGCGTGATTGTTATATTAAATTGTGATATTTGTGGGGCTTAATTTAGTAGCTAATTAAGGGGGCTAAATGATCGTATTGTCATGGGTTAGAACGGCTAGGGCGTGTTTTAATTTAATTATATTACGTTATAGTTACGTTATTTGAATTGAGTTAGATAATATGTTGAATTGGATGATTGTGTGTGGCCGACTTGAACGTCGAGTTCGTATATCGAGGTGGCGAAATGTGAATTGGGCTGAGTTGTGAATATGAAATGTTTGATGCAATTGGCATGAAATTTGGTTGATTGGACGGCGTGTGCTTGCCTGTCGATTTTAAGCCCGGATCGATCGGAGGGCTACGGACTTGGGACGTGTTGACGGCGGTCCTTGTGAAGGCATGAACGGCCGATGGGCCAAATGGATGCGGGCTTGAGACGTGTTGACGGTGGCCCGTTAAAGGTGTGGTAGACCGGGACGTGTTTACGTCGGTCATTGGAACGATTGATTGTGTGGCTTGGGACGTGTTGACGGCGGCCACTGGTACGGAATGATTGGTATGGCTTGGGACGTGTTGACGGCGGCCATTGGTTTGATTGATTGTGCGGCTTGTGAGCCGTGAGAGGAAAGTTGGTTGGACGCGTGCATGCGAATTGAGTGTGATTGGATTGGCTGGTTGAGCGTGTGATTGGATTGGCTGGTTGAGCGTGTGATTGGATTGGCTGGTTGAATTAGTTAGATTGATTGAGTGTAAGTATGGTTGGTATTTGAGCGATTGTGATGTGTTATTTAATTACCATTTTTGCATTTATCACATGACGACTAATGTGCAGAGTTTACATTGACCTAATAGGGAGGTGAGTACAATAATGTGAATCTTTTTATATCTTATGGGGTAGATTGCATGTGAGACTTGTCTGGGTACGCATTGGCCTACGTGGGGTATAGGGGGTTGCTTATTGAGACTCGTTCTCACGATTATTATATAACCATTTCAGATCCGCGATCACGAGTGACTGGAGACGCTTCAAGGGTATCTCGGAGATCGAAGACGGGTTAAGTACCCGGCATTTTGAGTTTCCCCTTTCTATAGAGAAGTTAAGTTTACAAACTATTGTCCCTTTTAAGGAATGTGGTTTTGCTATTGTGACCTAGATGGGAGTTTGTCTTTTTGTGAGAGTCGTATGTATCTGCTAAGTGTAGGAATTACAGTCATTTGTTTCGTGCTATTGCTATCCCTTGTCATTATTAATTGTCCGGGTTATTTCTATTTGTTTCCGCGCATGCTAAATCTCTGATGTTTGGGTTGGGTCGGCGACGTGCCTGGGAAGTCGCATTCAATGATCGACCATCGAGGGGTGTCGCGAGCTCGTTAGGGTTCGGGGCGTGACATCCCGTTGATTTGGTATCAGAGCAAGGCTAGATCGAACCAAGATGGTCGAAGCTTTGAGTGATAAGGAGCGATGACTTTGGGGTAGTCAGTTAGGAAGACTTGTTGGCCATGCGTTACCCAGACTGTTTGATTGTGATTGCTGAGTGACGTATGCAATATCATGTGAAATGCAGGTGCATCATGACTTGAGGTTAGTGCACGACCCCGGTTTCTGTGTGATTGAGTGATGTTGTGATTGACTGCCTGCTTAGTAAATTGTTGTGATTCACTGCCTAGGGCTTTAGACTGGTATAGTTGGCCTAGGTCTTTAATTCTCGTAGGGAATTATAGCAGGTAAGCGGGTAGTGTGAACCCTGTGAGTATGAGTAGCCGAGGATGAGGTCGAGGTCGTATAGGTCCGCAAGTTGAAGTTGTGGGGGATCACAGATGGGACGAGATTTTGAGGGCACTCGAGGAAGTTAGAATTTTTATGGGAAGGCAAATTGAAGAGCGAAATGCTACTGTTGCTACTGATGCTGAGACCACAGTTGTTGTCGTCAATGGAAATAACAAGAATCATAGGTATAATGGAATTGTCGGGAATCAAGGTCAAGGGTAAGCTAATATAGTTAGACAGATGCGTCAGTTGGTTGGAAAATTTTTGAGTTTTAAACTTGCAAGGTTCGATAGGAAAAGGTGACCCTGAGGCTACATTACTTTGGACAGAGGACTTAAAAACAAAAAGGCTTTTGAGGTATTCAGGTGCACTGGTGAGGAGAAAGTGACCCTGGCTATATATCGACCCTAAGGAAATGTAAATGATTGGTAAGAGGGCCCTTGAAGTAGGATATTTCAAAAGGGCGTATTTCTAAGCTGGGATGTCGTTGTCGAGGCCTTTAATGAGAAGTACGTGCAGAGAGTATGCGAGGAAAGAAATTGACATAGTCCCTTCGACTTCGCTAAAATCAGATGTCAGTTGATCAGTACGAGGTCGAGTTTGTAAGGTTGTCTAAGTACGCACCAATGATAGTCAATGATCGGGTGGATAGGACCAGAGATTCCAAGATGGATCGGAGCCGAATCTCCGCAGTCAGTTAATGTTAATGAACTTAAGGGATTGTAATGAGCTGTATGACAAGGCTTAAACGGTTGAAAGGGATATGAATGAGAGAGTTACCGTCTATGGATCGTGGTACATGCTGGCTAAGGACAATAGGAACTTTGGAAGGAAGCCTATGACAGTGAATCAGAGATTTGTCCCTCTAGTAAGAACGAACCTTTGGAAAGCTGAATTACTATTCCAACACCGCATGTCGGTCTTGTGGAAAGAGGCACGGGAATGGCCCTTGCCAGGTGAACCTGGGGAGTATCTTGGATGTGACCAATATGTTCATTAAGTGAGAAATTGCTCGAACCAATAAGCTAGATTGTTAATATAGCATCAGCCACCGCAAGTGAGACGTTAAGCGGGAGCTGCCCCACGGAATAACTGGATTAACCGCAGGCACAAGGAAAGATGTACGTGGTGGTTGGGAAGGAATCAGAGGTTTTGTCTTGAAAGTCTAGGTGCGTTATATGATGATAATGGGTGCAATAAGAGAGGATTTTGAAATTTCAACTTGAATAGTCATGTAAGACTTATAAGCACTTATGGTGAATAGTCGCAATTAGTTTGAGGATTTATGAATTACTAATGACATTCTTGGACGGGTTGGGAAGAATGTGTATTACTTGGAAATTTCGAATTCTGTAAAGAACTAAGGTGAATTGTTTTGGGAAACTGTTGGATTGGAATTGGATGGATTGAGCTTTGTCTTTGAGGTGTAAAAAGATAATTAAATTGCGGCTGATTAGTTGGTTGAGGAATCAAGGTTAAAGGACATAGCCGAGCTGTGTAATTTTCCTGATGTCTTTCCTCAGGAATTGCTGAGATTGTCACCTATTAGGAGAGTCGAGGTTGTGGTTGAATTGGCCCTAGGGACAAAACCGGCCTTGGGAACGCTTTACAAGATGTCACTGTCGGAATTGAAGGAATCGAAAGTCCAAATACGGGAGTTACTGGATTAAGGTTTTATTCGTCTGAGTAGGTCTTCATGGGGAGCGCCAGATTTACTCGTGAGGAAGAAGGACGGATCGTTAAGGCTATGTATTGACTGCAGACAGTTGAATCATGTGACTATTAAGGATAAATGCCAGTTGCCAAGGGTGAATGACCTGATCGACCAGTTACGAGGGGAATCGGTATTTTGTAAGATTGACTTAAGGACTGGTTATCACCAATTGAGGGTTAAGAAGGAAGACGTGCCAAAGTCGGCATTTAGGACGAGGTATGAACCCTATGAGTTTACGGTGATGCCGTTTGGACTGATGAACACCCCTGCAGCCCTTATGGATTTAATGAATCGGGTATTCAAGGAATTTTTGGATCAGTTTGTGATTGTGTTTATCGATGATATTCTGGTGTATTCGAAGAGTTCCGCTGAACACGAGGTACGTTTGGAAAAGGTTCTACGGACCCTAAGGGAACATGCACTCTACGCCAAGTTCAGTAAGTGCGAATTCTAGCTTAGCCGAGTAGTGTTCTTAAGACATGTGGTATATCTGGTGAAGGGATTGCAGTGGATTCGACAAAGATTGAAGCCGTCATAAATTGGCTAAGACCGACAGCGGTAATCAAGATTCGGGGCTTTTTGGGTTTAGCAGGTTATTACCGATGTTTCGTGGAAATGTTTTTTTTTTTTAGTGTTAGCGACACCATGGACAAGTTTGCTAAAGAGGGAGACGAAATTTGAATGTGCAAATAAGTACAAAAGGAGTTTTCAGGATTTAAGACAGAGTTTGATGATCACGCTAGTGTTGACGGTCTCGTCAGGTTGGGAGGATATGAAATCTACAGTGGCGCGTCGTTAAGGGGATTGTGATGTGTGCTAATACAATACGGGAGAGTAGTGGCATACGCATCGTGGCAATTAAGGCCGCATGAGCAGAATTATCCGACGCAGGACTTGGAATTAGCCGTGATTATTTTCGCTCTTAAGATTTGGAGACACTAACTGAGTGGGGAGAAATTTCAGATTTATTCGGACCATCAAAGTCTAAGGTACTTGTTCTCCCAAAAAGGAATTAAACATGAGACAGTGTCGTTGGATGGAACTCCTTAAGGACTATGATTGCGATATTTTATATCACCCTGGAAAGGCTAATGAGGTAGCGGATGCATTGAGTTGGAAATCGAGCATCGCGCATATGATGGTCAAAGAATGGACCCTGTTGGAGGGAGTTCGGGATTCAGAGTTTAAGTTTGAAGTGCGTTATGTTTCAAGTCTACTTGCCGCATTGAGGATTGAACCGGGGATCCAAATTAAGATTAAGGCTTTACAGTCGACGGACCCATAGATCCAGAAGATTCTGGAATTTGACCTAAAAAAAAAGAAAAAAAAAAGAGAGAGAAGGAGGAAATTGGGTTTTTAGGTATCCGAGGATGGGATTCTAAAGTTCCGTGGGAGGTCGTGTGTACCTGATGATGCAGAGCTTAAGGGAGAGGTTTTGTCCGAAGTACATGGTAGTAATTATAGTATTCACCCGGATAATACGAAGATGTATCAGAATTTACGGCAACATTATTGGTGGAACGACATGAAAGTGACGTGGCCAAGCATGTGGCTAAGTGTTTAACATGCCAACAAAGTGAAGGCGCAACATTGCAAGCCGGGTGGAATGTTGCAGCCATTGGGAATTCTCGAGTGGAAATAGGAACACATCACGATGGACTTTGTAATGGGATTACCGAGAAGTCAAAGAAGTCATGATTCAATTTGGGTGATAGTTGATCGGTTGACAAAGTCAGCACGTTTTCTACCAGTGCGAAAGGATTTCGCCTTGGAGGGGTATGCCGAGTCGTATGTGCGACATATTGTCCGTCTCCACGGAGTACCAGTGACGATCGCTTCGGACCGTGATCCTAAATTTACTGCCGCCTTTTGGAAAAGTCTTCACACGGCATTAGGAACGAAGTTACAGTTTAGCACGACCTATCATCCCCAAGCGGATGGCCAGTCTGAACGGATTCAGACTTTGGAAGACATGCTACGAACATGTGTTTTGGATTTTAAGGGTGGCTGGGAGGAACAATTGCGTTTGATTGAATTCGCCTACAACAATAGCTATCATCAGAGTATCAAATGACACCGTTTGAAACATTGTATGGCAGAGCTTACAGAACACCGGTTAGTTGGGATGAAGTTGGTGAGAGGAGTATTACGGGTTCAGAGTTAGTATAACAATCGATTGAGACAGTCAGGGTTATCCGGGATAGACTCAGAACTGCGCAAAGCCGCCAAAAGAGTTATGCAGACCGGAGACGTAAGCCTTTGGAGTTTCAAGTAGGGGACCACGTATTTCTCAAAGGTGTCGCCTGTGAGAGGATTATCTCGGTTTGGTAGGAAAGAGAAGTTGAGCTCGAGGTACGTGGGTCCATTCGAGGTCTTAGAGAGAATAGGCACCTTGGCTTATCGTCTCGCGCTACCGCCATATTTGCCTCAAGTACATATTGTATTCCACGTGTCTATGTTGAGGAAGTACGAACCGGACCTGACTCACGTGCTGAGCTATGAAGAAATAGACATGGACGACAGGGTGTCGTACGTGGAAAATTTAGTTCAAATCGAGGATAGAATAAAAAGAGAATTGCGAAACAAGAAAATTCCGGTTGTCAAGGTATTTTGGAAGCATCATAGGACCGAAGGTGCGACATGAGAAAGCGAAGAGTTGATGCGATACCGATACCCTCCATTTGTTTGGATAGTTGGATTGGATTGTAAATTTCGAGGACGAAATTTTTTGTAAGGGGGGGAGAGTTGTGACATTCCGAATTTCAACCCATTTTTGGGATTTATAAAACGCGTAATTTGTCAGTGTGCTTATAGTAAAATCTCGCCCGGGAACTGATCACTCCCGGTTATCATTTTAAATTAGAGATTTCGCTAGAATCGCACTCGATCAAATTTGACCGTTATTTAGACCCCGAACTTGGCAGTCGATTTTCGGGAGTTTCAGGACGAAATAAATTGGACGGTATCAATATTATGGTAGCCAGCGTTGAGATTGTCAGGAATAGTGGAAAAATGGGAGTTTTTGACCGAGTGCAAATTTGGACTAGTAGACCCCCCTCGCTATAGTTTGATTTAATTAATTTGGCATTTGTCCCTTTTTATATGCGAGGCTTATTTTGGACCGGTAGATCGTTTTCAATTTTGAATTTGGGCCTTCGGATCGCATTTAATATTTGAATGTTCAAATACTTCTTAATTCTTTTTTTTTCTCTCTCTCTTTCTCTCTCTCTCTCTCTCCCCGGTCACGTTTTCCCCCCTCTGCCCACACGTCTCTCTCTCTCTCTCTCTCTCTCTCTCTCTCTCTCTCTCTCTCTCTCTCTTTTTCTCTTTTCCCCGCGCACGCTTCCTCCCCTGCATGTCTGCCTCTCTCTTCCCCATGCGAATCCCCCCCTTCCCCATACAAGCCTCTCTCTCTCTCTCTCCTCTTCTTTTCTTCTCTTTCCTCTTCTCTCTCCTTGGTTGTTCTTCTTCTCCGTTGGCTTCTGCTTCTCTCGCTCGACCCCCGTCCGTCACGCGCCTCGCCCCCAACCGCGTCGCCGCTGCACCGCTGCATTCCGGCGCTGCCCAGCCGCCACCCAGCCTTCCGGCCAACTCCCCAACCCCTCGCCGTTCGCCGTGCTGCCCGACTACCGCCGGTCCGCGCCCCCTCAGCCCTCTCTCTCTCTCTCTCTCTCTCTCTCTCTCTCTCTCTCTCTCTCTCTCTCTCTCTCTCTCTCGTCGCCACCGCCTCGGCCTTCCTCTTCCTTCCCTCCGCCGACCAGTCGCCGAGCGCCGCTCGCCAGCCACCACCCGACGACTGTCGCCGCTGCTGCTTGCAGCTCTCCCCCGACCGACTGCCTTCTCTCTCTCCCTTCCCTTCGCGCCCAGCCTACTGCTCTAGCTGGTCGCGTCTGGTCGCCGCTACGCCTATCACGGCCCGGCGCCGCCTAGCCGTCCGTCCTGGCCGTCACCTACCGTCCTCCCGTCGCTATCGCCCGCCGCAGGTCGCCGGCCAGCTAGCCAACCAGCAGCTCAGGCCGCTTGCCCAGGCCGTGGCCGGCCCGTTGCCATGTGCACCAACCGCCGGCCGGCCAGCCAGCCTGACCAGCCGCTGCTCGAGGCATGGCCGAGTGGCCTCGGGGAGTGCCCGTCGCCTTGCCCAAGCTTGCTCAGGCTATGGCCGGCCCGTTGCCCACGAGACCAGGCCATGCACCCGCTCGCCCGTCGTGGCCCAACGCCGTGCCCGTTGCCCGGTCGCGTCACCCGTCCAGCAGGCCCGTTGCCCGGCGCGTCGCCCGTCCAGCCGGCCCGTTGCCCGACGCGTCGCCCGTCCGCGCCCGCGCGCCAGGCACGCCGATCGGCCATTGTGCACGTGTTGGCCGGCCACCGTGCCCGTGTTGGCCGGCCACTGTGCCCGTGTGGCCCGCGCCCGCACCCAGTCCGTACTGTTCACCCGGGCCATTTTAGGCCCGAGTCGATTTTTCCCGGGCCAAAACTTTGTAAGTGACTTCCTAAACCCTACCTAGTACATTGGGTATTATTAGACTTGTCTAGAGTTTGATTAGTACCGGTTTAGGGGTTAAACGTGGATTAGGGTCAATACTCGTATGTGCGTGATTGTTATATTAAATTGTGATATTTGTGGGGCTTAATTTAGTAGCTAATTAAGGGGGCTAAATGATCGTATTGTCATGGGTTAGAACGGCTAGGGCGTGTTTTAATTTAATTATATTACGTTATAGTTACGTTATTTGAATTGGGTTAGATAATATGTTGAATTGGATGATTGTGTGTGGCCGACTTGAATGTCGAGTTCGTATGTCGAGGTGGCGAAATGTGAATTGGGCTGAGTTGTGAATATGAAATGTTTGATGCAATTGGCGTGAAATTTGGTTGATTGGATGGCGTGTGCTTGCCTGTCGATTTTAAGCCCGGATCGATCGGAGGGCTACGGACTTGGGACGTGTTGACGGCGGTCCTTGTGAAGGCATGAACGGCCGATGAGCCAAATGGATGCGGGTGTGGTAGACCGGGACGTGTTTACGTCGGTCATTGGAACGATTGATTGTGTGGCTTGGGACGTGTTGACGGCGGCCACTGGTACGGAATGATTGGTATGGCTTGGGACGTGTTGACGGCGGCCATTGGTTTGATTGATTGTGCGGCTTGTGAGCCGTGAGAAGAAAGTTGGTTGGACGCGTGCATGCGAATTGAGTGTGATTGGATTGGCTGGTTGAGCGTGTGATTGGATTGGCTGGTTGAGCGTGTGATTGAATTGGCTGGTTGAATTAGTTAGATTGATTGAGTGTAAGTATGGTTGGTATTTGAGCGATTGTGATGTGTTATATAATTACCATTTTTGCATTTATCACATGACGACTAATGTGCAGAGTTTACATTGACCTAATAGGGAGGTGAGTACAATAATGTGAATCTTTTTATATCTTATGGGGTAGATTGCATGTAAGACTTGTCTGGGTACGCATTGGCCTACGTGGGGTATAGGGGGTTGCTTATTGAGACTCGTTCTCACGGTTATTATATAACCATTTCAGATCCGCGACCACGAGTGACTGGAGACGCTTCAAGGGTATCTCGGAGATCGAAGACGGGTCAAGTACCCCGCATTTTGAGTTTCCCCTTTCTATAGAGAAGTTAAGTTTGCGAACTATTATTCCTTTTGAGGAATGTGGTTTTGCTATTATGACCTAGATGGGAGTTTGTCTTTTTGTGAGAGTCGTATGTATCTGCTAAGTGTAGGAATTACAGTCATTTGTTTCGTGCTATTGCTATCCCTTGTCATTATTAATTGTCCGGGTTATTTCTATTTGTTTCCGCGCGTGCTAAATCTCTGATGTTTGGATTGGGTCGGCGACGTGCCTGAGACGTTGCATTCAATGATCGACCATCGAGGGGTGTCGCGAGCTCGTTAGGGTTCGGGGTGTGACAAAATTCTTGTCTTTGTTTTGCTAATTCCTGTTCATGATCTTGTTGTGCAGAATTTATGGAACGAATGTGCAGATCCAAATCTTAATAGTTGCCATTGAAAGAGTGTGAAATCGGCTGGACGGCTTAGCATGTGGGTGTGGTAGAAAGACAAAAATTCATCCTTGGGGGTACCGGAACATTTTGTTAAGTTGTAGATTGCTTTCCAAACCTTCGCAAGCATGTGATCACTAAAAAAGGGAAAACGACATATCATTATTAAGTGGTTATTTGGTATAGCTTTTATGTAGCTGTTTCAACTTTGAAAATATGTGTCACTACTTTTGTAGGGTGCATAACAAACATCTTATACTTGTAGCACCTTTACAGTTGTAACAACTTACAACATCTTTTAAAATCGCACTCAAAAGTTATAAGACATAAAAAGTACTGTTTATGTTAATAGCTTACAACCACATGACATTGAAGCACACGACAATAGTCTACCAAGCCGCTTAGTAACTTAATTTTGTAAATCAAGGATATGGGTTCTGCAGGGATAAGAAGGGAAGAAAGTTAATGGTATGGGTGTGATTTTCTTCCGTCCTGTCACGTCCTAGACAATAGAAACATTTAAGCTTTGATCAGTTGAGACCTCTTTAGTTTAAGCAGCCAAGTGCGACCATAAAAAAGAAGAAAGTCTTCCGTTGAGACAAAGACAATCATAATTGCTTGGACAGCGAGATCTCCTTTGCTTCTAGGATTTGACTATTCAAAATTGATGGAAATGGGTTGGAAATTCACTGGGGTACATCTGCATCAAGATGATGAAACTGTTCCATGGTTTCATCTCTCTTCCTGTGACCCCTGTGATGGAAATTTCGATCATGCAACTGCCCATAATTTGAAGTAATCATTTTTGTGTGACGGAAATTGTAACAAGTTTTTCTCACAGAATCCTGCTTTCTTCGAGTGAATTAAGAAGATTGCGATGCTTTTTTCTCAATTTCTGGTCAAAGCCAGTATATATATATATATAGGGAAAAAAAGGAGAAGCCGGCACTGGTCATGATCCCTCTTTCTCACTTGCAGTTTTGGAGGTGATTATTAGATAAACATAAAATCTAAACATTGAGATCAAGAAAGGAAAAATATAATAAAGCAAAACAATATTAAAAAATTACATTCATTGATGTTTTTTCAGCAAACAGATTTAATGCACATGTGAAAGTATAATGAACTTGATCGAAAAGTTCCTACTCAAATAATTAGGAATGCGTTATGATCTTTCTCATGAAAAAGACTTGCAGCATGACCAAATATGGATGACTTTTTAAGACCATTTCTTGTGAACGCGTTAAGCACACTAGAATTGAGCCAGAAAGAAAGATGGTGCTTGAGAATTTTTAACACTTGGAAGCAGAGATATGTTTAATAAGTTTTACTCTGTCAAGATGAGCATAAAAATCGAATCATTATCACAAATGAACTTGGATGACCCCGCTCTCATATTCCTACTTTTGTTTCCCCCTTTTCGAAAAAGAACCATTTTCTACAACAAGAATCTCTTTCGGAGTGGTAAAATCATCAAACAAATTTATATGACGACAACCAAGATATTTTTTCTTGACGAATGAAACGGGTTTTGGCATCTTTTCAATCTAGGAAAGTGAAAGCAAAGCTCCTTTCATTAAAGCAAAAGTGGTTTCTTTCTACTTTCTTCAATCGTAGTGCGATCTTCGAGTGTCGTAATCTCTCTCATTATTGAAGCAAACATCAATTTCATTGTTCTCGAGTGCGGTACATCGTGTGACAGGTCCAATGCTTTATTTGCGCAAGCCATCAATAACAGCACTTTGGAATATTGTTGGCCCCCCAGGAAAAAAAAGTAGAAGATGTACGTGAATCATGTGGCACGTTTTTTGCTTCAATAATGAAAGTGATTGCGTCCCATGCACTGGGATTGAAGAAAACTGAAAGATATTTTCGCTTCAAATGGTCTAACCAATTCACTAATCCTGAACTAAACGTGATCATACTATGAAAAGTATTCTGAATTCTTGGCACTGTTTTATTTCTTCGCTGAAAATTAATATAGCAAACTATCCATGATACCGACAAGGGGAGAGAGAGAGACTAGAGAGCCTATGTTTCAAAAAAAAAAAAATTAGACCTAGTTTAATATTTCTTCCCAAAGATATATTTGGACCAATATCGAAAGAATGTTCAGTCACCAAAATTTGTGCACTGTGAACATGTGTAGTCTTTCGCTCAAGGAAGGACATTATCAAACGAGGTATCTACAGCACATATTTAATCAGCGTTATCATCTATGATTTTTTTTTCCGCTGGTTTAACTTTCGTACATAGGAAAAGAACTCGAAACAAGAAGTTCGACATGATTTTCACGTTTGCATGTGCATGGACCAAAGCCAGGGAGAAAGGGGAAATGGGCTGAGTCCCTTAATTATTGTTATTTAAGTGGAAGTGCAGGCTCAGATGTATTCTTTGATGATGCACTTGTTCATAATTTGAGATATGCTTGAGATTGATTACTTCAATAAAATTGACTTCATCGTGTTTCTAAAAGTGAAATCAAATCACAGCTCTTTTCTGTTGAGAAAAATATGTGAGTAGTAGTTTATAGTTCTTTGACACTTTGACGGGCGATCGCAATTACTATCCTTAAGGTATTATTTGGCCTCACTATTGTTGTTGCTAGGTTTAAAGCATACATACATCCAGGATATAAACTAAAATCACAGAGAAATGAGTTGCAACAGTTACTTAATTTTCCTCTTAAAATTTCATCTTGAATGTGTGGTCAAACTTATATGAAAAAAAGAAGAAGAATAGAGAATTATGAAGAAGGGAAAGTTGTTAAGAACAATGTGTGATTTGGTCATACTTATAGATAGCCAAATAACACATATCTAGGGAATAGATACCTTATTGGGGATCATCACCACTTTTCATGATTATCTATCACTTTTCTTCACGTCAATATTCACTTCTTTTCGTATCCAATTCAATCTCTTCTCTTAATTATTTATAGATAACAAATTATTTCAATATTTTCAACACTAAAAACTAACCAGTGAGTCCAAATGGCTAAAGGTTGATACAAGTTGGATGCATGTTCCCAAGAGTACAAGTGCAACCTTAATGTAATCCTTACAATACGGTATTCATGGATCCCGAGCCGCGATAATCCCCTCATGATACGTGAACCGAAAAAAAAAAAATCTGTCTTGTTGACTTGTCAAAATGGCAAGTTCCCCTGATTTGTTGACTGGGCCCCGAGGTTTCTTCGTTCATCCCCCCTCAACGAAGAGATTGGCCTCTGTCCTATTAAAGAGTTCATCAACAAGGGCCCCTGCAAAGCTGTGCACGTCGCTTTCATCTGTAAATTTACTTTGTTTGGATGTTCTCACTGGTCTGTGCATTTACAGCTAGAGGTTCCTGTGGGCAATAATGCCGAAACAGCTGTTTCACCATGTTTCAAGATGGGTTGAGTGGATGCAGATCTGCAACGTAGCTAAATTCAAGTCCGCAAAATAAGACTTCCTATATTATAGAGATATCAAAGTTTTGAGGACGTCAAGTCCTCATTGACTTAGAGCATCACTTAGAGCACCACTATACATATTTGATTATATTTGGAAGTCATCTCTCTATCCCCTTTTTCCAAGAGCCTTCCTTGTGCCAGCCAAGATGTAACCCGGTACGTTTGATCGGTCATTTTAGAAGATTTCCACACCTATAGCATAGTTATGGTTTAGCAGGAAAGAAAATTAAAGTCTTATTATTAAGAAAAAATGACACAAATAATCCATAATCTTTGGCCCAACGTGTAATCTCATCCTTGAACGTTTAATTTATTCAATATGATTTTTAAACTATTTCTAAATGTTCAATCTAATTTCTCAACTTTATAGAACAAAATCAAATCAGTCCATCGGTACTATTCACAATTTTTCATAATTACACTATTGCCCAGATTTTAAGAAAAATTAATTTATTTCCTAAATAAAACAAATGCTATTTTTTTATTTACCTTTTTGGTGTATAGAAATATTACTATAGTGCCATTTACGTATATTTTAACTCATAATCTCGTGACAGTAAGAATATTACCTCATTTAGAGTTATATCGAATTCATATTCTTATTATTTAATAAATAAAGTGTTTTCATCAGAATATTTAGTGATGATATAAATTATCCATATACTTTGCATACTTCTATTAATCCAAATCGTGTTCCTTATTTTTTAGATATATATAATTTCAAGGTTTTGTATTTTGTTATCTTAATTAAATTTGGTTAAATCTTTAAATTAGGAAATCAAAATAGCATGAATATTAACCCAACACAACTCTAAATGAGGTTCCACTTTTACTTTCATGGAGATCATTAGCTAAAATATACTCACATGGAACTATCGTAATATTTACAAAGAACAAAAGGTAAAAATATAACAAAAAGATAGCCATATTTTGTTGTTGATTAAGGAAATGGATTGAAATGAAAAGATATCATACAATCCATACAATAGTGTAATTATGAAAACTTCTGACTTTTTGTGGAAAGTTGGGGGACATGGATTGAACAAATAAAAAGTTTAAGGATTAAATTAAATATTTACGAATAGTGCAATGATCACATTAAATGAATTAAAAGTTCAATAATAACATTTCATATTAAAACAAAGTTTAGGGATTATTTGCGTCATTTTCCATCATTACAATGATCTTTATATTGTTATTAGTAATACTAGTTTGAATTCTCAGTTATTGCCACAAAGCAAACACACGTAAAATTAGATAGAGCAGTACTAGGTAGTCGCATCACATGATATAAATAATAGGAAAAGTGTTAGAAAATTTCTAAACCTATTACATTAGTGCCATTTTAGTCCTAAATATTTTTTTGGTACTAATTTAGTTATAAACCTTTTGACATAGTGTCAATTCAGTCATTCTGACTAATTTTGATCGATAATACTGATGTAACATGGACATAGTGCCAATTCAGCCCTCACCCATGTAACCCGGTTAGTTTGATTGGCCGACTAATTTTGACGGGATATTTTGGCTAATTTTCATACTAGCAGAAAGTAACGTTTTCTTTAATGCTCTAACTAGCTTCATTGACCAAGGGGAATCAAAAGCTGTAGGTATCTCAAATATGAAATTGTTTATACTCGGTGCTCGGTAATCTGTGAATCGAACGTGTGAAGCCCAACCGTACACGTTAACCAAAACCTGGAGAAATCTTCCTGGATCCGGTCAATTGGTCTAATATGCAATCACAGCCGTTGAGCGACTGTGGCTCTCAAATGATTTCCACAGGCTTAGCGGCTATGATGGATGGGGTCCACGTAGGCCTAGATCCAAACAATAATTCTGCCCAAAACCTGTGGAAAACAGATCAACTTATCTTTCCATCTATATGAAACCGACTTGCACATAAACAAACCTGGAAAGACCGACCAGGCGTGGTGCGAATCAATGGACGACTTGGAAAGACAGACCATTGGCTCCAGTGATAGAACAGAGACTATTGTCCCTTTGCTAATTACTGTGCCGAAGATGACTTTCCTTAGCCCACAAGCTTCTTGTGGATGTCCACTTCCTCATTGACTTGACTTCTCCGAAGAGCACCACAATACATTTTATTAGATTTGAAAGTCGTTAGTCTTTCTCTACTCTTTTTCCAAGAGCCTTCTTTGTGCCGGCCAAGATGTAACGTGGTCTGTTTGATTGGCCATTTTAGAAGATTTCCACACCGATTGCATATTTAGGACTGAATTGTGTTTTAGCAGAAAAGAAAATCAAAGACTTGGTCGTATACAAAATAGATGGAGTATTGCTAGGAGGATGTATCGCATGATATAAATGATTGTATAATCAAACTAGACTAGCGGAAAGAATTTTTTTTTTCTCTGAAATCACTTTTACCTTGATGATCAAAGTAGATTTTTAATAGGTAATTTTTCTGTTCCTTCCTGACCTCATAACGAGGAAGTCTTCCCCCTAAGACAAGTATAAACGTAATTGCTTGGACAGCGAGATCTCCTTTGCCTTTGGGATTTGCCAATGAACTGTGACAAGTTTTCCTCATTGACTCCTACTTTCTTTGAGTGAATTCGATCGCGATCCATCATTTCTTGTCCTTTTATTATGTTTCCTTGATTTTGCTTACTCAAAATCTTTATTTTTCCGAGTTTTCGTAACTTGTAGCCTGCAACTTCAGCCATATCAAAGCTAATGCCATGAAAGTGAAATTTAAGCAGCAGCTAGTGTGAAAAGCAATGTTTGCACACAGAAATAGGAGTCATCAATGTGGACCAATTTGCACGGAAACAAACTTGGAAAGACCGGCGTGGTGAGAACCAATGGAAGACTTGGTGATAATGGCCCTGTGGTCTTCAAGACCGTTTATCTCCTAAGAATCTTATATCAAAACACGCCATTGACTTGTTAGTCGTTGCCTCTAACAGTGACAGAATAGAGAGAGACGATCCTTCCTTTGCCAGCTGTAGCGTTGCAGATGACTTTCCTCAGTCCACAAGCTTCACGGTGGTGGGCCACCACCGACCTCGGTTGGGTCAGTGGTCTCATGCCCACCTATTGTCCACAAGATCAAAAGTTTTCGCTATTCCATGATTGAGTTTCTAATAAACTTGTGCTCGCGAGTACTGTTACATTATATGAAGAGAATTATGAATTGTTGACACGATGATGAGGCTAGGTTGGCAAGCTCGATTCTAGGGTCTCGGGTGGTACATAATAGCTATAACTCAAATCTAATATTTTGTAATGGATGCGGGACTTTTATGATGAAATTTAAAGGACAATAAACAATGATTACTTGTCTAATCAATCACTGCTTTCTTACGATCTCTGTTCAAATTTTTTTTTTTTTGAGTTAACACAAACACTTTCACCACTTGATAGATTAAGAGATAATGAGTTGGAATCGGAGAAACATCTCACCTCTTTAGAAAAATTCACATAAAAAAATCACGATAAAGGACAAGTATAATTAAGGAAAAAGAGGAATGGAGTAGCATGCCACTTGGGCCTAGTACAATGTGAGGGTGAGCACTGATCCTGGGTCCACCCTAGAAACGGACTGAACTGGCCCTAATTGACTGGTTTTGGTTTGGTTCACATGGAACTGATCCAATTCCCGATTCAGATTATGGAATCAAACTGAACCGGAGAATCGGACTGAGATAACTTTAATTCTCTCTTTCTACTCCTGCATTGAATTTCACGGCTACTTTATCATGCCTAGATGACAAAGTTATAAAAATCTTTGGCCAACTAAAGAAAATAGCGATGGCATAAAACAAGGGAAGTTGCTAAGAAATTAGAAGAATATGCCGAAAAGATGTTTATTTGTGAGAGACCCGAAATTGATGGGTGGGGCTCATATTTTCATGATCTGTTCAGTGAATAAAGAAATGTTTATTAATGATTGAGTACAGAAGCATTGAGATCATGTTGGCCACCAGTTATCATCAGCTTTTAACTATGTAGGTGAATATTTTAAAGAGTAATAAAACATAAAATAAAATAAAAAGGAATCGCCCAATTCCCGTGTAGACCCCAGAACCGAAGACCTAAGAACCAAATCGAAAGTTCGGTTCCAGGGTCCATAGGGTAGGGTCTAATTTTCAAAAATTGAGAACCGGTCTTAACAAAGTAGGTTCTAAGTTTTAGGTTTGGAACCTATCCACGTTGAAATTGCTCACACCTAGTACATCGTGCAACAAATCAACAGAATTTGATCAACTTGTAGTTTTGGATGTTATTATTATGTACACACACTCCGTTGAGGGGAACACAAAAATCAAGCGATTATTACAGAACGAACTAACTTTTGATGACCCCACTCTCAAATTCCTAATTTTTTTCTGCTTCAAGAAAGAGAAAACAATTTTCCACAACAAGAATCTCTTTTTGAATGCCAAAATCATCGGACAAATTTATACTATGACCACCAAGATTATTTTTTCTTGAATGAAATGGATTTTAACATTTTTTCAAAGAACCCACCCATCTGTGGCCGCGTTGGTTTGCACTTAATTCCTTTCATGAGATGTCATGGATTCAAACTCGCCCATCGGTGATTTAAGTGGGGGGGTCGTGGCGGTGGGATGCTGCTCTAGCCCCCCTCGAGGACTAGTCGGGCATCACCGCTGGTTTGAGCCCTAGTTCGCCGGCCGCGCGGACACCTCGGTTAAAAAAAAACATTTTTTCAGAGAAAGCAAACTTAGTTTCATTAAAGCAAAAATGGTTTCTATTAATGTGTAATTTATACGTATTATGGGTATTTTTGTAATTATGTTTCTATATATACCATTTCTATAATTAGTCACTTCTATAAATACATATCATCCAACCTTAATTGAGGTTGAGTCACCATAAACACTTTTGTCGTTATTTTCTCTCTGACTCTAGACATCAATATGGTATCAGAGCAGAAAAATCGATCGAATTCTTCAACACCTCTACCCCAAATCAACACTTCCTTTGCTCCAATTGCTATCTCAATAATGTCCAACGCATATCTAAATTTTTCTTCTTCTCTACCATCTCTTTACCCACCATCTTCTTTTTTTGTTAATCCTAATTTCTTATTGCCTCCTGATAATATTGCACCCACTTTCACCTCTCCTTAAATTATATGTATTATGGGTATTTCTATAATAATATTTTTATCTATACCCTTTCTGTAATTAATCACTCCTATAAATACATATCATACAACCCTAATCAGGGTTGAGCCACTATAAACTCTTTGTCATTGTTTTCTTTTTGATTTTAAACATCTATCAGTTTCTTTTTACTTTCTTTAGTCATAGTGGGATGTGCGGGGGTCCCGATCTCTCTTATTATTGAAGTAGGAGTCATTTTTATTCTTCTCGATTGCGGTACATTGTGCAACTAACCCAATGCTTTCCTTGCTCAAGCCATCAATAAAAGCACTTGGGAATTGTTTCGGCCCCACCCAAAAAAGTAAAAAAAAATGTACTTGAATCACGTTTGCTTCCATAATAAAAGAGAGTGCGTTCGCACTGGGATTGTAGAAAACTCGAAGTGTTTTTCGCTTTAAATTTTGGGACATGAGTCAACAATGAAGAGAGCAGATGTCAAGTCAAGTCCTCGTTGACTTCTCCAAAGAGAAGCACGATACATGTATTTTATTAGATTTGGAAGTCGTTTTCTCTCCACTCTTTTTCCAAGAGCCTTCTTTGTCCCGGCCAAGATGTAAACATGGTCAAGATGTGAGGAATAACGATGGAGGAGCAATGGAAAGAAACAAAACCAAATGAGATGAAAAGTGAGGAGCTTCAAGTTGCAGAGCGGGTCTCGCTTGACAAATAAGAAAAAAGATATGAGTGCGGTCGCATATTTCCAGACAAGCGGACGGTGTACCTAATAGACAAATACATATAAAAGTGTCCGGACGGTGATGAGGGCACGCAAAGCACCGTTGAACTTTCCTTTTCTTTTGTTAAGTGGAAGAAGGGAAGAATTTTCATGTACCGTGCTCATAATTTATTCCAGCTCTGGAACTTCCTAGTATCTCTAAGGATGCTTCCTTGGGGATAGAAATATCAAAGCTTGATAGGTAGAGGACACCAATTCAAGCAGCCAAGTGTGAATTTTCCCATCGTTGGGACACAAAATGTCGTCATCTTTCCTATGAGAAAACTTTGGAGCATCACCAAAATGGATGAGTTTTCATGAGCCTTTATAGCAGACCTCGTTAAGCATATTAGGTTGAGTAAGAAAGGAGTGTACTTGATAATTTTTAGCATTTGGAAGCAGAGTTATACCCGTTTAATAATTTTTGCTCCATTGAGGTGAACACAAAAATCAAGATCTGGAAGTCTTTTTTTGCAAGAAAGTTCTAAAATTCTGGTCATGAATCATTTAGCAAATGCTGCTGCCCAACAAAAAATTCGTCTGCCAAATGGTGCCCAGAAGAATCATTTATCAAGCAAACAAAATAATTAACCCCCTTGGTTTGACGACTAGTAGCATAAAATCATTTCTTGTGGACCTCGACCATCGTTCCCGGCGAATCTGAGGAAAATTTCGTGGAAAAAGCAAACTGATGATGACAAGAACAAAGCAAAAATTATTCATTATTGGTCAAAATTTCAGTAAGAAAGATTCCCTCAAGGACAAAAACAATGTTTTAGCGTGGCTTCTTGTTGTCGGCAAGAGTTTAGTCAAAAGATTCCCTCAAGGAAAAAAAAACACGTAAGGATGCATTTCGCTGGAAAAATTATTCGTTTTTCCCCTTCTTTTCCCCCTGCTACACGGAATTTCTTTTCAGATTTCAATTAGATCTTGTACTACGGTTACTATCTTCACTTTTATTCTGACTACAATTCATCAGCCCTAAAAAATATTGGGCCTGAGTGTGGCCAGTGCCGGGCTCAGGCCCAGGAGGGCAGATCCGTGCTGTGTGTTGGGCCGACACCGCCCTATTACCATTCCTAAGGTTGTAGGGGTTTGCTAATATACATGATTAAAATAGCAAAATGCGGAAAGTTCAAGTCTTTGCAAACTTTGGCCATTCAAAGCCAAAAACTTTCAAAGGTCATGCGTGAGTATGATGAGTCTAATTCAGATTATGAGAGAGAAAGAGAATTTCGATGTTCGATGTGCAATTGCTGATGCAGTATAAAAACTGATAGGTTTTTTTTTTTTTTGATAACTCAGGGAACCTCCGCACGGCCGACAGCCGGGAGGTAAACCCTGGGGGCGACACGTGCTAGCCACCACACACGTGCACCGGTTAAGCCATCCTGCGGCACCCGGGATTCGAACACTCAACCTTTTGCGGGAGGAAGAGTGCCCTCTCTAGCAGCGCCACCCAGGCGGGTGGTAAAAAAAAAAACCGATAGGTTATGGTCTTGGTAATAAACAAAGAATATGTGTTGTCAAGTATTGCAGTAGAAAATAATCGAAAAACATGTCCTAGAATGTTAGTTCTTTCTTTAGGCGATAGAAAAATGTTAGTTCACTATTGTCTCGAATGCAATATCTCTAGTTGCCAAAACCTTATGTTTTTTGTTTAAGTATATATCATCAAAAATAGAGAAAAATAATTTATGTCATCAAATCAAACACCGAGAATAAATTCATAACCAATAAATAACTAACCAAATCCTCCTATTAGTAAACGACCAAGTTTTCCTCCTTTCTTTTTTCTGTCTTTTGCTTTGAAGACCGATTTCCAACAGGATTAGAGCAATATGACCCATAGGAGGCAAAACAGATATTTATCTGATGCTTTAGTTTGAACTTTGTGCCATGTCCTTTTGTCTTAGTATATGTAATTACTTTCAATTGAATCATTTTGGTAAAAATATGGCTTGAAGCCTAGAGAGTATAATTCTTAATCTTTTTCCAACTTAAAAATAGCAATCATGAAGCTTTCTAATATCATTTTTCTTCGAAAGATTTTTTGAATATGTTTTATTAGAGTTTCTAGAAAGTCAAAAAGAGCAAAGAAAGTTCGATACGGAGGACAAGTCTCAGTATATTTTTCCTACTTAATTATTCAAAAAACTGTTTTGGATTTTTCTTTTAGAATTTGTGGAAAATAAAAAAAGAGAAAAGAAAAGTTCCATAGCGGGACATGTGTCCAAAATAAAGACGAGCACAAGTCAAAGTCGTCATTGACTTCTCCAAGAGCCTGCTTTGTGCTGGCCAAAATTTAACATGGTCAGTTTGATTGGTCATCTTGGAAGATTTCCACCCCAATTGCATATTTACGACTGAGTTATTGTATAGCAGAAATGAAAATTAAAGACTTGCTCGAGATACATCTTTTGAGCATCTGCGTGTGACAAGCCGACTGAATGGTGAAGGCTGGTGCAACAAAGATGCTTATTCGTATAAGTACTCATGTGACTGATGTAATTTCTGCAATGATAAAATTGATAACAAGTATATATGGATCTCAAAAAGAAGTAAAATTGTTGCATCATGCTCGAGCTAGATGATTGCAATTTGCAAAGTATTTCCCAATTGGCACATACACCGTATGATCATGTCTAGCTAATTACAGTACCTTAATAAATTTGGGATAGCTATGGCGTTACAGTTTATTAATCCCAGACATCGAGAATAAGTTCATAAACAATAAATAACTAACGAAGTTCTCGTATTAGTTAATGAACGAGTTTTCCTTCCTTTTTTCTTTCGGTCTGAACACCAATTTCCATGACAAACATAGCAATACGAGTCATCAGTGTACGAGGCTAAACAGATCTTCACCATGTTCCACTAGGTAAGAGTGGCTGCACATCCGACAATGTAATGACATCCATAACCATGTTTGACTTGCTAGATGGAAAAGCAACATCATAAGATTCAGTTGCCTCATGGTCCTCTTGATTTTGCTGAGTACCCGAAGGATTCTGGAGCTTCCTTATCCTCTCCAACTCCATTGCCACTTCTTTCATGGTAGGCCGGTTCCTCCCATTCAAGTGTAAGCACCTTTTCGCAAGGTTAGCAACTGATGCAATATCTTCCTTCTTACCTTCTTTCAAAACTTGAGCATCCACAATGTCAAACAAGCAATTTTGCTCCATCGAAATTATGAAATAGGTTGCGAGGCTTCTTCCCTCTTGTTCCCTTAGTGACGAGATTGGTTTTTGGCCTGTTAAGAGTTCAACAAGGACAACTCCAAAGCTGTATACATCACTTTTGTCTGTGAATTGACTTGATTGGAAATACTCGGGATCTAGGTAGCCGAAAGTCCCTTGCACCAATGTGGTTACATGAGTTTGATCGAGCGAAACCGACTTGGAAGTACCGAAATCTGCCACTTTTGCCCGATATTTCTCATCCAAGAGGATATTGGTGGACTTGATGTCTCGATGATAAATGGGAATGGAGGCTGCTGAATGCAAGTAAAATAAGGCTCCTGCAATTTCAGTTGCAATTCGTAGCCGTGTGTCCCACGATACACGAAACTCTTCATTTGGGTGGTGCATGTATTGGTATAGAGTCCCGTTTGGTATGAACTCATATACTAAAAGCGGGACTTCCGTCTCCAAGCAACACCCCAATAACTTAACCACATTCCTATGATTGATTTGTGAGAGAATGAGGATTTCATTTATGAACTGCTCGACTTTTCCCTCATCTATCACTTTCGATTTCTTAATCGCAACTATTTTTCCATCTGTTAACATTCCCTTGTAAACGGTACCCTGCCCACCTTGCCCAATTATCCTATCGTCATTGAAATTGTCAGTGGCCTTCTCTAAATCCTTGGAGTTGAACAATTTACTTTTCTCGACATTGCCTTCTGGTGAAGATAGCTCACTTTCCAACAAAAGACCGCCGTTGCGTTTGAAGTACTTCTCTTTGAGCTTGATTTCTTTTCTCTTCTTGATGTATCTGTACAACCACCATAAGAAAAGACACAAAAGTAGTGCCCCAAGGCCTGCCCCAGCCCCTGCATTGCAAAAGTTCATGGGCGTAAGAGTGAGAAAATGTACTCCGCTTGTCAAGAATCTATAAAGGCGCTTATCATCAAGAATGTAAAAAAATCTGATTCAAAGGAATACATATAAGAGTGATGAACCTGAGTTTCCTTTGATGTGGATTCATGCTAACAACCATGAAAAATTAACTTGTCTCCATTTCAGATTCCAACCGGTGAAATATCTACACATGCATTTGCAATGCACAATTGATCTTTCTTACAAGGAATTTAGGAAAAAGCTCCTACATATGATTGTAATAATCCAAATTCAAATATGACTAGAATAAGTAGGAACCTTGAAAAGTTCAAGTGTTTTCTTATTCATAAAATATTAGTGCGCAGAGAAAAGTTTGAGGTTGTTTTGATGGATAGTATTGATTGAAGCTTATCTATATCATTCACCAAGCGAATGGACAATCAAGTTAGAACCAAGGGTAATGTGAAACTTATTTCTATACCTTTTCTGAACATAATTAATGCTATGCTGTGCTTTTTTCTAACAATACTAAGAGCATTAGGCAGTCTAAAGTTTTAGGTTAAAAGATCTACTTACCAATAAGAATGAATTTAGCTGTCCTTCTACCATCAACACAGTCATAGTTGCCCTGTTTGTTCACACAGGTCCCGCCCGTCCCATGGCATATACTTGAATTTTCACATTCGTTAATATCTGATGACAAATGGTAAAAATATATTAGCAACGAATTACCAACTCCTTGAGTGAAATTAGCGAGAGTGGTTAGTCGCATTTCCTCCTAAATTGTTAATTCAATGGCTAAATATTATGCTTGAAAAGATAGGACTATCCCATTCAATTTTGTTTGAAACTGCGTTCACTTTGTATAACCTTGGGCAGAAAAACAAAAAGAGAAGGCAGAAAAGCATGTATGGGATCATTAAACGGTGAAAATGCAAAAAAAATATGGAAATGAACCAACCACTTCTCTGTTTGGTGCCCTTAAATACGGAATGCGATGTTAGCATGAAGTATGTTACCTTGGCATCCTCCAGTAAAATAAGGGTTACCAGTATACCCACTTCGGCACCAGCACTCCACATATGGCAAGCTACTCGTGTAGCATGAGATAGCATCAGAATTTATCGTGCTTTTGCGAAGAGCAAGTGAATAGTCGGTATTGTTTTGGATCCCCCATTGTAACACGACTGGAACCTTATCATTCAATCTCAAATCATATAAACCCGTAACGTCCGACTTCGAGAACCATGATCTCTCTGCCAGGAAAGCGTATTTGCACCCCTGTTTATCACCTTCTTCTTCAATATCCACACTAAAGGTCTGAAGATTTAAGGGGAGCGTAGTCTGGCAGCATCCGTCTCTCCCGGAGCAAGCACTGTACCAGCTATTGTTGGCGTTGGTTCCAGCACATTTCGACCTGCAACCAGCCGATCTAAAGGCTATACCAGCTGATTCATTACTAATCACTGTTGCCTTGGTGTCACAACCTACCGATGTAAAGATGTTCCATCTCTGGGAGAAGACAAATTTACTTCCTTCTAAGCTCACCGGCTCACCGAGTTCATTGCTCTGGCAGCTTGCATTTGAGTAAATTACTGGAAGACTGACCTTTATCATGCCATCCCCATCTGAACGAAAATTGGGGAGTGAAATATTGAGAACTCTCAATCCAATCTTATTTAGTATGGGGACCGTGTTGTTTTGCTGGCAGACAATCTCATACCAGTCATCCAAGAAACACCCTATTCCTATTCCGAAGGGGAAGGGAACGGTGACGTTCCCACACGTTCCAGCACAGTTAGGCCTTGCAAGTCCCGGTGCGGCTCCTGATGCTTGAACCACGAGGGAAACCAGAAGCAAAAGAATTTGAAAAACTGAGTATGACATGATTTTCACGGTTTGTATGTGCATGGACCTAAACCTATGAAGAAAGGTGACAGGAGCTGAGTCCCTTAATATTGTTATTTTCGTTAAAGAAGGGAAGAATTTTCATGTTCTGTACGCATAATTCCCAGCTCTGTTACTTTCAAGTATCTGCCTGGGAAGTTTCCTTGATGATAGAAATATCAAAGGTTTGACCAGTAGAGGACACCGATTTAAGCAGCCAAGTGTGACTTTTCTCATTGTTGGGGAGATAATTTTGTCAATCATCTTTTTTTTTTTTGAGAAAGACTTGGAGGTTACCAAGGTTGATGACTTTTCAGGATCCTTTGTTGTAGACCCCGCTAAGCACAATAGAATTGAGATATTTATTCCTTTCATTACCCAGTTTAAGTTGTTCCTCGTACGCGTTAGATCTTTTTCAATTTTTCCTAGACAAAAATCAGATGAATTCTTCCTCTTCTGCATAAATTTGTGACACGACTTTGCTTATTGCCACGTATTTTCACGTTCATTGCCAATCTTTTTGTTTAGCATGAATTAGCTAGGTCACCTACACTTTCTGATTTAACATGAATATGGTGTTTCTTTAAATTATACATACTAATCTTACTTTAGCATTGTTCAGGTTATTTAAGAAATTAATCTAAGTTAAACCTCATTTAGAGTTAGAGACTAGTTTCTCAGTATTGTGCGGCTATAATTTGTAAAAAGCTTTTAAGTTTGTTAGTTACATGTAGTTTAGTAGCCTCGACCTTACTTAGATTTCTGGCAGGGGAAGGGAATGACAGTCTTTCCGCACGATTCAGCGCGAGGTTTGTATGGTGATGCAGGCGAGGTTTGGCTTGTGATGCTTGTATACTGAAGGAACCTAGGATCAAAAGGATTCGAAACACCAATTTTTTCATTACTTACAACCTATGAACTCTGTCCTATAAAAGTTCAGGACATGGGTGTGATTTTCTTCAGTCCTGCCAGAGCATTGAAACATAAATCTTGATAAGTAGAGGCCTCTTTAATTTAAGCAGCCAAGTGCGACTCTAATTGTGAGATTTTGTACTACCACTGCCAATTGTTTTAAAAGCTTAAACTATTATAAAAGACATCGTTTAATATTTAATTACTCTAATACCAATAATGAAAAAGTCTTCCGCGAGACAAAAACAAACATAATTGCTTGGACAGTGAGATCTCTTATGCTTCTGGGATTTTGCATATTCAAAATTGACGGAAATGGGTTGCAACTTCACCGGAGTACATCTGCATCAAGGGTTGACTTTGGTTTATGGTTTCATCTCTCTTCCCTGACCACTCTCATGGAAACTTTGATCATACGCCTGCCCATTATTTGAAGTGAACATTTTGCGCGATTAGAATTGTAACAAGTTTTTCTCATTGATTCTACTTTATTTTTTTGTGAATTAAGATAATCAGGGTGCATTTTCTCAATTTCTAGTCCCTTTTATTATGTTTTCATGATTTTGTCCTCTCAAAATCTCTGTATTTCAGTATCTTCGAAACTTTAACTTGCAACTTTAGCCATATCAATTCTAATGCCATGAACAAAGAGCAGTCGGTATAAAAAGCAATGTTCGCATACAGAATGGCCATTGCTTGCCACCTCAAGTTCGTCCCTACATGTACATTTCCATCCTAAGTCGCAAACAAGAAAGTCTATCTTAAATAAATGAACCTCGTGTTTGTGAGAGCTCCAGCTAGCTTCATTGACGAAGGCAAATCAAAAGTTGGATGGTGATTTAATTGTGAAATTATTTATACCTTGTACATGGTAATATATGAATCAAACCTGCATTGCCCAACCCGCACACATAAACCAAAACCTGAAAAAACTATTGCGTGGATCTCATATCATGGACCCAATATGCAATCACAGTTGTTGATCAAGTGTGACTCACATATGGGGCCAGCATGGTTAGCAACTATGATGGATCGAGTCCATGTAGACCCGAATCTAAGCAAAAATTCCCCCAAAACCTGTGGAAAACAAGTTAACTTATCCCCACCTATATGGACACCGATATGTATGTAAACAAACTTGGGAAGACCGGCATGGTGAGAACCAATGGATGACTTGTTGATAGTGGCCCCTGTGATCTTCAAGACCGTTATCAACAGAGAACTTATATTTAGAACATGCCTTAGACTTGGTCTCTCGGAGTGATAGAATAGAGAGACTATCATTCCTTAGCTATTAATTGTGACTTTCCTTAGCCCACAAGCTTCATGGTGGTGGTGACCCACCAGTAAGCTCGGCTGGGTTGATGGTCTCGTGCTCGCCTATTGTCCTCAAGATCACAAGTTCTCGCTGTGTCATGATCGAACCTCTGATAAACTTGTGCTCATGGGCATTGCTACATTATGTGGAGAGAATTATAGATTGTTGACACGCTGGTATGGCCATTTTGATAAGCCCGTCTCGCGAATCTCATGTGGCACTAAATTGCCATAGCTCCTACCTAATATTTAACGGTGGATGAACAAACATCAGTCGCTTGGCTAATCAGTTCTCTATGTTCTTATCATTGCTGTTCCGAACTTCTGAGTTGACACAAATTCTTTCAACACCTAATAGTTTGAAGAGTTTGCGAATAGGAAATGGAGAAATATTTCTAGGAAGGACAAGTACATTTTGAGTTAATGAAAATTAGGGCTGGAGCAGCATGCCATTTGGGGCTAGTACAACGCACAACAAAGCAATGGCATGCCCGGGCTTTTTATCGACGATTCGTATTTCCATATGAGATTTCAATTCCTTTTCTTTGTCATTTCTGGTTCAGTTTCCAGGGAATCGAAGGCGAATGGATGTGGGCTACAAGCTACGAGCTGTGTGACAATTTATTAAACTTTCCTTTTCAAATAACGGTTCCAAACTCATGACAAATAAGGGATTTACAGAGAAAAAACAAATCCTTAGAGTTAAAAAAAGTTATAGAAAAACAGAAGCGAATATTGGTCATGATCCCTCTTTCTCACTTGTAGTTTTGGAATCCTAACAGTTCTCGAGTGTGGTACATCGTCTAACAAGTCCAATGTTTTTCTTACTCATGCTATCAAACAGAAGCCCAGAAAAAAACGTAGAGATGTACGTGAATCATTTGGCATGTTTCTTGCTTCCATAATGAAAGAGATTGCGTCCGTGCACTTGGATTGAAGAAAACTAAATATGATTTTTGCTTTAAAATAGTCTAATTAATTCGCTAATAATGCTTTGGATCATACCGTGAAAAGTATTCCAAACTCTTGGCACTTTTTTATATTTTTATTTTCAGCGACGCGGGGAGAGATAGACTAGAGAGTCTATTTCTTGAAAAAAAAAATTGGATCTAGTTTAATATTTATACCCAAGGAAATTTTTTGACCAGTAGCCAAAGAATGTTAGGTCACAAAAAGTTGCACAGTTTGGTCATGGGTAATCTTTACCACAAGGAAGGACATTATCAATGGGGTTCGTGTGTGCATATCTAATCAGTTTTTGCTGGTGTAACTTCATATATAGGAAAAGAATTTGAAACACCGAGTTTCACATGATTTGCACGTTTCCTATGTGCATGGACGTAGACCTATGGAGATGGGGGATATGAGCTGAAACCAGTGGAAGAAGAGAAGAATTTTCGGCTAAACCAGCTCTGTCACTTCCTAGTATGTTCTGAGGATGCTTACTTGAGGACGGAAATATCAAAGCTTGACAAGTAGAGGACATCGATTTAAGCAGCCAAGTGCGACTTTTCCCATTGTTCGGGAGACAATTTTGTCATCATCTTTTACCAAGATGGATGACTTTTTAGGACCCCTTGTCTTGAACCCGGTTAAGCACA
This sequence comes from Syzygium aqueum, assembly GCA_031216185.1. Lineage (NCBI taxonomy): Eukaryota > Viridiplantae > Streptophyta > Magnoliopsida > Myrtales > Myrtaceae > Syzygium > Syzygium aqueum. The sequence continues at coordinate 10,239,872 of CM062241.1, forward strand.
TAAGAAATGAGCTTACTGACTTAAATGTTCCTTACACATGTTAAAATTTTTAATTTTTCCTAGAAAAATTTGTATGAATTCTTCCTCTTCCACATTAGATTAAATATTGTTCGACGTACCTGCTAAATGCCACAAAATGCCACGATTTATTGCCAATCTTTTTGTTTAGCATTGATTAGCGTGATTGCTTACAGTTTCCAATTCAACACGAATATGGTCTTTCTTTAAATTCCGAATATTAATCTCAATTTAGCATTGTTTAGGTTATTCAAGAAATCAATTTCAGTTTAATCCGTTTAGTGCCAGAGTTTGGTTTCCTAGCATTGTGTGCTTATAAAATTTCTTAGCGAAATTATTAGATCAATATGAAGGTAAGAAAATTGACCATCATTAAAATTGGGGAAAGAATCTTTGGCGTCGACCTTCACCATGTTTCACAATGCGTGGATGGTTGCACATATGTGTGTCTCCAGAGGGGAGTGAAATGTTGAGCACTTGTAATCCAACCTTACTTAAGTATGGCCCATAGGGACCGTGTTCTTTTGCTGGCACAGTATCTCCTATTCCAAAGGGGAAGGGAATGACATTGTTTCCGCATGATTCAGTGCAATTAGACTTTGCCAGGCAAGGTTTGGATAACGATGCTTGTCTACTGAAAGATCCTAGGGCTAAGTACAACGCAAGTGCCATAACTTTTGTACGGAGGACACTTAAGTACTATAACTTTTTTTTGACTCACTTGAGTGCCATAACTTCCAAAAAAAAGATCGTTTAAGTGTCACTTGCGAACTAGCCGTGAGGGCCTAAAACTGCTACTTTTCCGGTCGAACGGTGACCTTCCCGCCGAGGCGAGCACCACCAGCTTGAAGAGGGGGTGTCTGTGAATCATTCCATGACCTCCGTTCATCTCGAAATTTCCATTTTAAGCTCCGTTGACGAAGGTAAAAATGCTTCGTAGTCACACAATTTATCGAGCCGATTTGTGTGACTACGAAGCATTTTTACCTTCGTCAACGGAGGTTAAAATGGAAATTTCGAGATGAACAGAGGCCATGAAATGATTCACCGACACCCTCTCTTCAAGCTGGTGGTGCTCGCCTTGCCGAGAATGTCACCGTTCGACCGGAAAAGCCGCTATTTCAGGCCCTCACGACTAGCTTGTCAGAGGGGTTGGTCGTGAGGGCCCGAAACCCAGCTTTTCCAGCCAAACGGTGACCTTCCCGGTAAGGTGAGCACCACCAGCCTAAAGAGGGGGTGTTGGTGAATCATTCCATGGCTTCCGTTTGTCTCGAAACTTCCGTTTTAGCCTCCATTGATGAAGGTAAAAATGCTTCGTAGTCACACATTTATCAAGTCGTTTTGTGTGACTACGAGGCATTTTTACTTTCATCAACGGAGGCCATGGAATGATTCATCAACACCCCCTCTTCAAGCTGGTGGTGCTCGCCTCGGCGGGAAGGTTACCGTTCGGCCGGAAAAGCCACGGTTTTGGGCCCTCACAACCAGCCTGTAAGTGGCACTTAAGTGATCTTTTTTTTAAAAGTTATGGCACTCAAGTGAGCCAAAAAAAAAGTTATAGTACTTAAGTGTCATCCGTACAAAAGTTATGACACTTGCGCTATACTTACCCCAAGAACCTAAGATCATAACGATCTGCAGACAGGGCCACTGGATGGCTACAAATATGAGTGTGACAGTCAAGTTTTTAGACCAACGAGAAAATGTGCATGTAGAAATTCGTATCAATCAGAATTTAATTATTCTTTTCTTTTTTCTTTTTTCTTTTTTTTTTTGGCTATGGAGAGAATCAATCAGATTTTAGGTAAAAGAGACGAGACATGAGAAGTTGTTGGCCGATCATTCTCCAGCGAAATTTTGTCTATTTTTTCTGAAAGGTACTGAGAAATAGGAACACAGCTTTCTGAGTTAGAAAAATCGGAAAGTTTAAGACAACTGAATCGCACAGGTGATCTTTGACCCGCACCTGAGGCATTGGGGTCATCCCAGTCGTGGCATTAGCGGAAAGTGCAAAGTAAATTGCTTTTCAGAGCCAAATTCTTTGACCGAGAGAAGCAGAAGAAAACTTGGTTTTACTTGGTTCCATGCAGATTTCAACATCGAGATAAACATAATTTAGCCGCAGAAATATTGCGGAGCTTGTTATTACATTCGATATGCAGTTTTACCCCTTTACATATAACTTAATTCAAGTTTTTTGTGAACCAAGTTCAACCAAAACTGGAGACAAAACGGATTCTCATCGTTTTTGGTGATATATAATATGAAGGGTAGTTATTCTGTTGCAAGAACCGAAAGAATAAATTTCTGCATATCTAGTACATGTTTAATGGATTTGGGAGATTTGTTAGATTTCAGTGTTTCAGTTGGTGAGTTTGGTTTCTTGAGTTCTTTTGAGTTCAAACTGTTGAGTGTTAAGGCAGCCCATCAAGTCCGACATACACAGCCAATGAAGTTTCTTTATCAAAGGTATAACCATCAAACTTCAATCTTCTCTCCATTATGGCTAATAGAAACATGAGATCTATGCTAAGAGCACACTTCCACTTTAATGAAGCTTCTAATGCTCTCAAGAAGAGGAAGGAAGCCATGACTATCCTAAGAATGTAGAAACTTCCGAATCACTGGAAGTTCTCTAACTATCAAACTGGCTTTTACAATTCCACCCTAAATAAATGAATATTTATAATTTGAAAGAATAGTCCTCTGCACGAGGATCCCTATGCATTAATGCCATGCTAACGAAACACCCATACATTGCCACAAAAGATGCGACGATATTTCATTTTGAATATTGTTAAGACTATGTCTCTGAGGATGCTTCCTCGAGGATAGAAATATCAAAGCTTGAAAAGTAAAGGACACCGATTTAAGTAGGCAAGTGAGACTTTTCCCATATTGGGGAGATAATTTTGTCATCATCTTTCTCGTGAGAAAGACCTGGAGCATTATCAAGATGGATGACTTTTCAGAACCCTTTATCGTGGACCCCGTTAATCATATTAGAATTGAGATATTTATTCATTTCGTTACTGACTTGAATTATTCCTTGTACACATTGGATCCTTTTAATTTTTGCTAGACCGAAAATCATGTGAATTCTTCTCTTACGCATTGGATTAAATATTTGTTCCACATCTTTACTTATTGCCAAAAAATTTCACATTCATTGCCAATCTTCTTTTTTCTCGTATTGATTAGCTTGGTCACTTATAATTTCAGATTTAACATTAATATGATATTTTATTTCTGGATTAATCTTAGTTTAGCATTGTTTATGTTATTTTAAGAAATTAATTAAAAATCGTTTAGTGCTAGAGTTTTAGGTTCTAAGCATCGTGTTTTTATAGTTTGTTAAGAGCTTTTAATTTTTTTAGTTAGATGTAGTTTAGCTGTAATTCTAATGTTTTACTTAGAACTTTGTGCTAGGTCCTTTTGTATTAGTATATGTAATTACTTCAATTGAATCAGTTTGGTGAAAATGAGGGTAGAAGCATAGAAAGTTTAATTATTAATCTTTTTTTTCCGACTTAAGAATAGCAATGATGAAGCTTTTATGTCATTTTTATGCTAAAGATAATTTGAAAATGTTTGCTTAGAGTTTGTAGAAGTTAAAAAGAGAAAAGAAAAGTTCGATATGGAGGACATATGTCTTAACATATTTAATAACTTTCAATTGAATCATTTTGGAAAAAATGTGGCCAGGAAATGTTATTATTTACCCTTTTCCTACTTAAGTATAGCAATGTTGAAGCTTCTAAGGTTATTCAAAAAATTGTTTTGAATTTTCCTTTTAGAGTTTGTGGAAAGTAAAAAATAGAGAAAATAAAAGTTCGATAGTGGGACATGTGTCCAAAATAATAGACGACCTCAAGTCAAAGTCGTCATTGACTTCTCCAAAGAGCACCACAATTCATATATTTCATTAGATTTTGAAGTCGTCGTGTCTCTCCCCTGTTTTTCCTAGAGCCTTCTTTGTGCTGGCCAAGATGTAACATGGTTGGTTTGATTGGTCGCCTTAGAAGATTTCCACACATTTAGGACTCAGTTATTATTGTTCAGCAGAATTGAAAATTAAAGACTTGCTCGAGATACATCTTTTGAGCATCTGCGTGTAACAAGCCAACTGAATGGTGAAGGCTGGTGCAACAAAGATGCTTGTTTGCATGCTCAATCTCAAAATGAAGTAAAATTGCTTATAAGTATTTATGGATCTCAAAATGAAGTAAAATTGCTGCATCATGCTCAAGCTAAATGATTACAATTTGGAAAGTATATCCCAATTACAGGACCTAAATAAATTTGGAATAGGTATGACATAACAGTTTATTGATATAATAAGTTCAATACAATAATTGTAGCCTCCCATGGTGGAACCGGCCTTGGCAAGAACACATCTTGTGGGCAATGCAAGTCTGCAGCGGACCTTCCTTTGCTCACTGCCTTTCTCGTTTTTCCTTTGGTGCTCTAATACATATTATCTGGATCGAAAGAAACGACGCTATCTTCAGGAACAAGGGCATCTACATTCCTGGAATGCGAAAACACCTTATCAAAGTAGTCAAAGATAAAGCCATCTCTATGGGGGGAGTACAAGATAAACCCAAGAACCGCTCATTTCAAATGAAGTGGGGACTTCCTTCTTCCATATTCGATGTAAACCGGTTGTCTTCTTAACCTGGTCTTTTTGTTCGTTTGTATTTAGCTAGTCTTTTCAGGCTTGTTGTATAGTTCCTGCCTTTACTTTCTTGACCATGTTTGGACATCTTTTGTCCTTATACGGTCAGGTTTTGGTTCAGGCCTAGGTTGTATATGGTGTATTGGAAAAGTAATATAATCTTTACCTTACAAAAAAAAAACAATAAATAACTATCGAAGTGCTCCTATTACTAAACGAACAAGTTTTCTTCCCTTCTTTCTTTTTGTCTGAACACTGATTTCCATGACAAACACAACAATATGACTCATAAGCATAAGTGGCAAAACAGATCTTCACCATGTCTCACTAGGCAAGAATGGCGCACATCCGAAAATGTAATGACATCCATGTCAATGTTTGATTTGCCAGATGTAAAAGCAGCAGCATAACATTCAGTTGCCTCACGGTCCTCTTGATTTTGCTGAAGGATTTAGGAGCTTCCTTATCCCTTCCAACCCCATTGCCACTTCTTTCATTGTAGGTCGGTTCCTCCCATTCAAGTATAAGCATCTTTTCGCAAGGTTAGCAACTGATGCGATATCTTCCTTATTACCTTCTTTCAAAACTTGAGCATCCACGATGTCGAACAAGCGATTTTGCTCCATTGAAATTATGAAATAGGTTGCGAGGCTTCTTCCTTCTTGTTCCCTTAGCGACGAGATTGGCTTTTGGCCCGTTAAGAGTTCAACAAGGACAACTCCAAAGCTATACACATCGCTTTTGTCTGTGAATTTGTGACATTCCGAATTTCGACTCATTTTTGAGATTTATAAAACGTGTAATTCATCAGTGTGCTTATAGTAAAATCTCACCAGGGAACTGATTGCTCTCAATTATTATTTTTAAAATTTGAGATTTCGCTAGAATCGCATTCGATCAAATTTGGCCGTTATTTAGACTAGTAGACCTCCCTCGTAGTGTGTTTTAGCTATTTTCTTTTGGCCCTTTCTCCTAATTAATAATTAGGATTTTCGTGGGCCGTTAGATTGTTTTCCGATTCGAACGTGGATCGTCGGATCGCACTCAAGTGCGTTGACTCTCTCTCTCTCTCTCTCTCTCTCTCTCTCTCTCTCCCCTCTGTGCTGCGCACGTCTACCCCATGCATGCAGACGTCCCCTCCACCCTATTCTTCCGCTCACGTCTCCCCCTCTCTCTTTCCTCCTTTTCCCCTTTCTTTTCTTTTCTTCTCCTTTTCTTCTTCTTCCTCCCGCTGCTGCTTCGCCTTCCCTATTCTTGTTGCCTGACGTTGCCCGCCACTCGTAGCTCGCCCCCAGCCGACGTCGACCGTCGCTCGCCGTCGCCTGGCTACCAATGATGCCGCCGTGCCGCCTCCGACCACCGCACGATCGTCCCCTCCCCCGATTTTTCTTCTTCCCCGGCCTCTCCCTTTTTTCCGGTCGAGCTCGTTGCCACCGTGCGCCGCCGTTCCGGACGTCGTCGCCTCCGCCCGACCACCCCTCGCCAACCTAGCTCGCCGCCCGACCTCTGCACGTCGTCGCCGCGCCGCCCCGTCCGCTAGTCACCGCCTCTGACCGACTGCTCGCTATCCCTCTCCTTTGCGCTAGCTTGCTGCTCGACGTCGCCATGCCTTATCGCCGTTGCACCTGTCACAACCCGGCGCTGCCCAGCTGGCCGTCGCTGCTCCCACCACCACCACCTAGCTCCCCTTGGCCACCAGCAGCCGCTGTGCCTCCCCGTCGTCGCTAGCTTGCGCCACTCAGCCCCCAGCTCTTCCTCTCTCTTGCCACCACCGCCCAGCTTTCCTCCTCCTTCCCTCCGCGCCGTCGTCGTGCCAGCTTGCCAGTAGTAGATGTAACATCCCGAATTTTGACCCGTTACCGGGACCAATAAAGTGTACATTAATTCTCGTTTGATTTTAGTAAGTCTCACCCGGACTTGATCAATCACGGGATACTAACCAAATGAGAAAGGCTAAATAGGGGACGGTACGTGGACCAGGGACCCGATCACGAGTTGAGTACTGATTTCGAGAAATGTCGAGGGAATATTTTGGGCCAATATGGGCCGATTTTAGGAAAATAACGGATTCGATGTAATCAGTGGCGTACGCTTGGGTCGCGGGTGATTCCGCATAACTGAAAGTACGCTGATGATTGAATTCCGGGTTTAATCCTAATAATCGCGACCCTCGGCACTAGTGATAATTCCTCGCGTTTTATGAAAGTCGAGGCCATCATGACTCGGACAACCCTAGGTCGACATGCGTAAACCCTAAACAGCCGCTCGTTAGTGAGAGACCCTAAAACTTCAAAACGAGCAAATTTGATCGTGAAATTGGACCCGGACTTCGACGTCGAAAATTCGAGGGCGTTAGCGACTATGTTGAAGGATCGACGTCATTTTAGTATGGCCACATACGTTTGGGGCTAGTACGGCTGAAAACGGGAGTTTCGATAAAAATTGAAAAATTTACAATTTTGCCCCTGAGGACCCCGATGATCATTTTCGAGGCCAATGACATTATTTTTCGAGGCCGGTGCCATTTTTGGGTAGCCACGCATACTAGAAGTGGTTTTGGACAAAAACTGAAATTTCGACAAAAATTGGAAAATAATATTATTTTATTCCCGAAACTTTGCAGTCGATTTTCGGGGGCTTAAAAAGTAAATTTCGCGATTCCGACGCCATATTATGTTGGCCACGCACATATGGAACGCGTATGTGAATAAATTGAAATTTTGACCCGGGATCGGAAAATTACCAAATTGCCCTTGGGCCCGTTTTTGGTAATTCCGAATTTCTTTCATTTTTGGGGGTTAACTAAGGCTGATTAGGGCTAACTCAGGTCTGGTTAGCCCTTGGTTAAGGGCTTTTGACCCAATTGCCCTTGAATTATTGGATAAGGAGCAATTCTAGCCCTTGGATGAGGGGTAAAATGGTCATAAACCCCTAGATGAGTGACACTTGGACTCCACTCACAAGCCTTGACCAGCATTTGACCCCATTCTCTCTCCTCCTTCCCTCATTCAGCCGAGCCCCACCATTTTCTCTCTCTCCCTTGATTTTTCTCTCTCTCGGCCACACTCTCCCTTTCTTCCTCCCTCACGCCCAAACCTGCAGAACAGCATTTGGGCTGCTGTTCTTGCTGCCTTGCACCATCACAGAGCAGCCAGCAGCTCGCCGTGATCATCCGTAGCCGAACGCCGCTCATCCAAGCCATTTCTGCCGTCCCCGTCGCCGTTCACCGCCGAGAAGACCATCGCCGGCGCCGCCGTGAACCGCCGGCTTGCTTTCCGGAACGCCGCCGCCGATTTCACCGCTTGTCGGTGATTGGCGGCTCGTTTCCGTCGTCTCGAGTCAATTTAGGCGAGTATAAACCCCTAAACCCCTAATTAGTTTGATTGTGCATTTTTAGGGGTTAATTAGGCCTAATTGGGGTTTAATTAGGCTTAATTGTGTGTGGGATGTTTTGTATAGGTCATTAGGACCTAATGAGATGGTTTAATGGTGGATTAAAGCCTAAACAACCCTCTGTTCTGGTACTGTTCACTAAGTACCGAAAATGTGCAATTTTGTCTAAGTTTTGTACTAAGTGAATTCAATGGTTAATGACTTAGAATTGGATATTTGTAGGGGCTAATTAGGCTTAATTGAAGCTTAATTATGTGTATTTAGTGGTTGGATGGTTAGGGTAAGTGATTAGGCCCTAATGAGATGGTTTAAAGGTGGTTTAGTGCCTAAATGTTAATCTGCCCTGGCACTGTTCATTGAGTTCCGAATTTGTGTAATTTTGTCTAAGTGTGGCACTAATTAAGTTCAAGTGCTAATGACTTGGAATTGGACTTTTTAGGGGCTTATTTGGCTTATTTGAGGCCTAATCAAGTATATTTGGTTGTTGGGTGATTAGTAGTTGTGATTGGGGATTTATGGAATGGTTTAAACATGGTTTAAGGCTTATTTGGTGTTTAAACCTGGTACTGTTCATTCAGTACCGAAAATGCATAGTTTGTGCCCAAATTGAATATTCTAAGACTAATGGATTAATGACGAGAATGTAGGCATTTTTAGGGGTTGATTAGGGCATGTATAAATCCTATTGAATGACCCCGAAGTAGTGAGAACTATTATCGAGATTTAATTGCCCAAGGTGGGCCTTTAGCACATTGAGCTACCTCGGAATGAATGTTTGGTTTATTGAGCTAGAAGGGTAATGATTTGATGATGCCGAGGGTGCGTTAGATTCATGGGCTTGGTAAATAACTGTGTTCGGCACGTAAGCTTGATTATTGGCATGAATTACCGAGTGTATCATTTGTATGCCAGGCTGTGATTGAATTGAAATTAAGTGCAATGATGTGCATGCCTGAACTTTGTTCAAATGTTGGCCTTCGGGTCGGGCCTACGGGTCGATATAATCACTTGTGACCTTCGGGTCGGGCCTACGGGTCGATTTATCAAACTGTTGGCCTTCGGGTCGGGCCTACGGGTCGATATAATCACTTGTGACCTTCGGGTCGGGCCTACGGGTCGATTTATCAAACTGTTGGCCTTCGGGTCGGGCCTACGGGTCGATATATTCAAACTGTGGCCTTCGGGTCGGACCTACGGGTCGGTATATCCAATTGTGGCCTTTGGGTCGGTATAATTGCACATGAGTTAAGTGATATCAAATGCCTAACCTGCAGGGCTATGAGACAATATATTGGGCTATGAGCTCGGGTGAATTAATTTGTTTTACTGGTTCATTGTTAGATGCGTTTTATTCACCCTTCTGGAGGTGCACATTAGCCTAATTTAGGATTAGTAGTTTGTACTTGCTGAGATTTCTCACGGTTGTGGTAAAACCGACATTTCAGATCACCGGCCATGAATTTTGGGGCCGAGGAGCAGGACCCCAAACCCGAGACAGAATCTGAAGCTATGAGTTTAGAGGAGGAGCCAAAGCAGTTCGAGACGTCTGGATTTGACCCCGACTGGATATCCTAAGGCAGACCTCAGTTTTTAGGAGCAAGGGCCGATACCTTTTGACTGTAGCCCTCCGGTTGTTAGCCCGATCCCCTAGGCCATCGATCCCTTTTTGTTTTAGTGGCCTTTTTGTTGTATCTCCTGTTTATAGACGGATGTTGTATGTAAGTCTTATAATGAATGTATATATTGTTTTAATAGTTCGTAATTTGTTATCTCTTGCTATTCATGGTTGCTTTTAAATTGTCTGGGTGTATATATATTTCTATTATATATACGTCGTTTCCGCATGAGGCGTGTATTCTCTGATGTTGGTTTTTGGGTCGGTGTCGTAACCTGGGAGCGTCACACCACATTGCGACCTGTACGTGGGATGTTAACGCTTCGTGGGGTGCGGGGCGTGACATCCCCTCTTTAATTGGTATCAGAGCAAGGACAGCTCGGTCCAATCTGGTCGAATCCTGGAGTGATAAGGAGTAGTGACCATGGGTAGCCATAGGGTGACCTAGTGTGCTAAGTGTACCTCCAGACTGCTTGTGTTTAAGTGATTTGGTGATTATTTGAACCAGTATTATGCAGGTGCGGCAGGACCCGAGGTAAGTGTACGACTTCCTTGAGTGAAATCCTGTGTGTTTTATTAGGCTGTGTGCCGAGTGCTTGATTATTATTGCGTTAGATACCTGCCTAGGACTTAGACCGGTGTAGTTGGTTTAGGTCTCTAATTCCTGAGCGGAATTATAGCAGGTAGTTGAGTGTCAGAGAGTGAAAAGATGAGTAAGAGAAAGGGCAAGGAACCCCAAGTTCAACCGAGTACAGGAGGTCCAAAGCCCCGAGACCGTAGACTAGAGGATGTTATTCAGACTATACATGAGATGGGAACTTTTATGGGTAGACAGGCTCAGGAGAGGGCCGCTACGATTGCTGAGGTTGCTGAGGCTGCGGCAACTGCTGCTATTCACGGGAACCAAGCTCAGCAGGCTCAGGCTCAACCAGTGGTGGCGATGAGACAGATGCCCCAGCTGGTGGAACAGTTTCTCAAGCCGAAACCGCTCAAGTTTACGGGCCGAGGTGACCCCGAAACCGCCCCACGTTGGGTGGAAGAGTTAGAGAAGGCGTTCAATTTATTGGGGTGCACTGAGACCGAGAAGATCACCCTGGCAACATACCAGTTACAGGAGAATGCCAATGATTGGTGGAAAGCGGTCAATGAGAGAGTGTTTCCCCAAGGGGTAGATTCGACTTGGACTACGTTTGTTGAGAATTTTTATGGACAATATTTCTCAGAGAGTGCACAGGAAAAGAAAATGGCGGAGTTTATGAGACTTCGTCAGGGATCGATGACAGTAGTCCAGTATGAGGCAGAGTTTGCGAGACTATCGAAGTTTGCTCCGAGAATGGTGGAAAATCCACTGGACAAGGCTCGAAGATTCCGGGATGGTCTGAAACCGGATCTTCGTACTCAGATGCTTTTGCTAAACATTCGAGATTATAGAGAGTTGTATGAACGAGCCCAAACGATGGAACGGGACCAGATGGATAGAGCAGCGGCATCTGGGTCACGGTTTAATCAAAACCGGGACAATCGTCGCTTTGGCAAGAAACCAATGATGGGTAATAGACGATTTGCCCCACCACCTAAGAGAAACATTGGGAAGCCTAACCCGCAATCGAACAGATTCGGAGCTTGTTTCAGATGCGGGAGTTTGGAGCATCAGGTTAGAAGCTGTCTCCAACAGCGCCCTTTTGGACCCCCGATGCAACCACCGCACAGAATCGGAAATCAGGCCGGGAATCCCCCACCGGCTAATCAAGGCAGACCGCCTGCATAAGGAAGAGTGTATGCGATGGCGCGCAAGGATGCTGAGGACGCGCCGGGCGTGGTCACAGGTACCATTTCTCTCTGTGATCATGCTGCTTATGCGTTATTCGATCCCGGAGCGACCCACTTGTTTATTTCAGAGCAGTTTGTTAAGTTGGTTGGTATTAAACCAGTAATGCTTGAAAATATGCTCTGTGTCTCGACCCCATTACATGATAGGGTGTTAGTATTGATGGGGTGCCTGGGATGCAAAATTTTGATTGGGGATAGAGAAGACAGAATTGATTTAGCTGTTTTGGCCATGTATGACTTCGACGTGATTATTGGCATGGATTGGTTGATGAAACAAAAAGCCGTTCTGGATTGCGGCAGTAGGATGATCCAGTTTAATCCGACTGGACATCCTAGGTTTGAATTCCAAGGAAACCGAGGAGGAACCTTGATCCCTTGGATTTCCTCGCTTGAGGTGACTAAGTTGCTTGATGAAGGATGCGAGGGATATTTGGTGAACGTAGTGGATCCGACAGTGACGGAACCTAGATTGGAAGAAATACCCGTAGTGTGTGATTTCCCCGAGGTCTTTCCTCAAGAATTGCCAGGTTTACCGCCGGAACGGGAAGTAGAATTCGTAATAGAGTTGGCCCCAGGTACCGAGCCAATCTCTAAGGCTCCATATCGGATGTCCTTATCAGAGCTGAAAGAATTGAAAGTCCAGATGCAGGAATTACTGGATAAGGGGTTTATTCGTCCTAGTGTGTCTCCATGGGGAGCACCGGTCCTGTTCGTGAGGAAAAAGGACGGGACACTGAGGTTATGTATAGATTATAGGCAGTTGAATCAAGTAACCGTGAAGAATAAGTATCCACTGCCGAGGATCGATGACTTGTTCGATCAATTACAAGGAGCTGCGGTGTTCTCCAAGATTGACTTGCGGACTGGTTATCATCAGTTGAGGATTCGTAAGGAAGACATACCCAAGACTGCTTTTAGGACGAGATACGGGCACTATGAATTCACCGTGATGCCCTTTGGCTTAACAAATGCCCCTGCAGCTTTCATGGACCTGATGAATAGAGTATTTAAGGAATTCCTGGACCAGTTCGTCATCGTGTTCATTGACGATATACTGGTGCATTCAAAGAGTCCGGAGGAACATGTAGTGCATCTGACTGAAGTATTACGAACCTTGAGGGAGCACGCACTTTACGCCAAGTTCAGTAAGTGTGAATTCTGGCTTAATAAAGTGGCGTTCCTAGGACACATAGTCTCAGGAGATGGTATTTCTGTGGACCCTATGAAGATTGAAGCTGTAACAAAGTGGCCTAGACCGACTTCCGTGACGGAGATTCGGAGCTTTCTAGGTTTAGCTGGCTATTATCGGCGTTTCGTGGAAGGATTCTCAGCTATAGCCATGCCAATGACACGACTACTTAAGAAAGAAGTCAAGTTTGAGTGGGATGACAAGTGTGAACGAAGTTTTCAGGAGCTGAAGCTTAGGTTGACAACCGCCCCAGTGTTAACAATTCCGACGGGGCCAGGAGGATTTGAAGTTTACAGTGATGTTTCACTGAGAGGACTTGGTTGTGTGCTAATGCAGCACGGTAAAGTGGTTGCATATGCGTCGCGTCAATTAAGACCACATGAAATGAACTACCCGACACATGACTTGGAATTGGCTGCAATTGTTTTTGCACTCAAGATTTGGAGGCACTATTTGTGCGGGGAAAAATTCCAGATTTATACGGATCACCAGAGCCTCAAGTACCTATTTTCGCAGAAAGACTTGAACATGAGACAACGCCGATGGCTGGAATTGTTGAAGGACTATGATTGCGACATCATGTACCATCCTGGAAAGGCGAACAGAGTAGCGGATGCGCTGAGTCGCAAGTCCAGTATGGCGCACATAATGATCAAAGGATGGACTTTGCTGGAAAGTCTGAGGGACTCAGAATTTAAGCTTGAATTGAGTCAGATATCTAGTCTGTTGGCCACGTTAAGAATCGAACCGGAAATTCAAACCAGGATCAAGGCTCTGCAATCCACGGATCAAGAAATTCAAAGGATCGTGGAAATGGATGCCGCTATGAGAAAGACCGATTTTCAAGTGTCGGACGATGGGATTTTGAAATTTAGAGGAAGATGGTGTGTACCTGATGACATTGAGCTCAAGGAAGAAATTCTAAGAGAAGCTCACCGCAGCAATTATAGTATCCACCCTGGTAGTACGAAAATGTACCAGAATCTGCGACAGCATTATTGGTGGAATGGAATGAAGAAAGATGTAGCCAAGCATGTGGCCAAATGTCTGACGTGCCAACAGGTGAAGGCACAACACTGCAAGCCTGGAGGATTGCTACGACCGTTAGAAATCCCAGAATGGAAGTGGGAACATTACCATGGATTTTGTGACTGGGTTACCGAGAAGCCAGAGAGGGCATGATTCAATTTGGGTGATAGTGGATCGACTTACGAAGTCGGCGCACTTTATAGCGGTGCGAAAGGATTTTGAGCTAGAAAGATACGCAGAGCTGTACGTGAGACAGATCGTCAGACTACATGGAGTGCCGGTGACGATCACCTCGGATCGTGACCCAAGATTTACGGCGAATTTCTGGAAAAGTCTGCAGACGGCCTTGGGAACGAAGGTACAATTCAGTACAGCTTACCATCCACAAACTGATGGTCAATCAGAAAGGACAATCCAGACCCTTGAGGACATGTTGAGAGCTTGTGTGCTGGATTTCCAAGGTAAATGGGAAGAGCAACTACACTTGGTAGAGTTTGCATATAATAACAGCTATCAGCAGAGCATTCAGATGGCCCCATTTGAAGCCTTATATGGCAGAGCATGCAGGACTCCTGTATGCTGGGACGAAGTTGGTGAGCGAAGTATTACTGGCCCCGAGTTGATACAGCAAACAGTGGAAGCTGTCGAGATCATTAGAGAAAGGCTGAAGACAGCACAAAGTCGCCAGAAAAGCTATGCCGATCGGAGACGCCGACCTCTGGAATTCCAAGTTGGAGATCACGTCTTCCTTAAGGTGTCGCCTATGAAAGGGCTATCCCGATTCGGTAAAAAGGGAAAGTTAAGTCCGAGATTTGTCGGACCATTTGAAATCCTGGAAAGGATTGGCGATAGGGCCTATCGGTTGGCATTGCCGCCCAATCTGTCTCAGGTACATAATGTCTTTCACGTGTCGATGTTGAGAAAGTACGAGCCTGATCCGACACATGTCCTGAGATATGAAGAGATAGACGTGGACGACAGAGGGTCGTACGTGGAGAGACCAGTCAGAATTGAGGACCGAAAAGATCGAGTACTGCGGAATAAAACCATCCCGATGGTCAAGGTAGTCTGGGAATACCATGGGACAAAAGGCGCTACATGGGAAAGCGAAGAGGCCATGCGTCGTCAACACCCCCATTTGTTTGAGGAGCAAGTTTAGAGTATAAATTTCGGGGACGAAATTTTTGTAAGGGGGGAAGAATTGTAACATCCCGAATTTTGACCCGTTACCGGGACCAATAAAGTGTATATTAATTCTCGTTTGATTTTAGTAAGTCTCACCCGGACTTGATCAATCACGGGATACTAACCAAATGAGAAAGGCTAAATAGGGGACAGTACGTGGACCAGGGACCCGATCACGAGTTGAGTACTGATTTCGAGAAATGTCGAGGGAATATTTTGGGCCAATATGGGCCGATTTTAGGAAAATAACGGATTCGATGTAATCAGTGGCGTACGCTTGGGTCGCGGGTGATTCCGCAAAACTGAAAGTACGCTGATGATTGAATTCCGGGTTTAATCCTAATAATCGCGACCCTCGGCACTAGTGATAATTCCTCGCGTTTTATGAAAGTCGAGGCCATCATGACTCGGACAACCCTAGGTCGACATGCGTAAACCCTAAACAGCCGCTCGTTAGTGAGAGACCCTAAAACTTCAAAACGAGCAAATTTGATCGTGAAATTGGACCCGGACTTCGACGTCGAAAATTCGAGGGCGTTAGCGACTATGTTGAAGGATCGACGTCATTTTAGTGTGGCCACATACGTTTGGGGCTAGTACGGCTGAAAACGGGAGTTTCGATAAAAATTGGAAAATTTACAATTTTGCCCCTGAGGACCCCGATGATCATTTTCGAGGCCAATGACATTATTTTTCGAGGCCGGTGCCATTTTTGGGTAGCCACGCATACTAGAAGTGGTTTTGGACAAAAACTGAAATTTCGACAAAAATTGGAAAATAATATTATTTTATTCCCGAAACTTTGCAGTCGATTTTCGGGGGCTTAAAAAGTAAATTTCGCGATTCCGACGCCATATTATGTTGGCCACGCACATATGGAACGCGTATGTGCAAAAATTGAAATTTTGACCCGGGATCAGAAAATTACCAAATTGCCCTTGGGCCCGTTTTTGGTAATTCCGAATTTCTTTCATTTTTGGGGGTTAACTAAGGCTGATTAGGGCTAACTCAGGTCTGGTTAGCCCTTGGTTAAGGGCTTTTGACCCAATTGCCCTTGAATTATTGGATAAGGAGCAATTCTAGCCCTTGGATGAGGGGTAAAATGGTCATAAACCCCTAGATGAGTGACACTTGGACTCCACTCACAAGCCTTGACCAGCATTTGACCCCATTCTCTCTCCTCCTTCCCTCATTCAGCCGAGCCCCACCATTTTCTCTCTCTCCCTTGATTTTTCTCTCTCTCGGCCACACTCTCCCTTTCTTCCTCCCTCACGCCCAAACCTGCAGAACAGCATTTGGGCTGCTGTTCTTGCTGCCTTGCACCATCACAGAGCAGCCAGCAGCTCGCCGTGATCATCCGTAGCCGAACGCCGCTCATCCAAGCCATTTCTGCCGTCCCCGTCGCCGTTCACCGCCGAGAAGACCATCGCCGGCGCCGCCGTGAACCGCCGGCTTGCTTTCCGGAACGCCGCCGCCGATTTCACCGCTTGTCGGTGATTGGCCGCTCGTTTCCGTCGTCTCGAGTCAATTTAGGCGAGTATAAACCCCTAAACCCCTAATTAGTTTGATTGTGCATTTTTAGGGGTTAATTAGGCCTAATTGGGGTTTAATTAGGCTTAATTGTGTGTGGGATGTTTTGTATAGGTCATTAGGACCTAATGAGATGGTTTAATGGTGGATTAAAGCCTAAACAACCCTCTGTTCTGGTACTGTTCACTAAGTACCGAAAATGTGCAATTTTGTCTAAGTTTTGTACTAAGTGAATTCAATGGTTAATGACTTAGAATTGGATATTTGTAGGGGCTAATTAGGCTTAATTGAAGCTTAATTATGTGTATTTAGTGGTTGGATGGTTAGGGTAAGTGATTAGGCCCTAATGAGATGGTTTAAAGGTGGTTTAGTGCCTAAATGTTAATCTGCCCTGGTACTGTTCATTGAGTTCCGAATTTGTGTAATTTTGTCTAAGTGTGGCACTAATTAAGTTCAAGTGCTAATGACTTGGAATTGGACTTTTTAGGGGCTAATTTGGCTTATTTGAGGCCTAATCAAGTATATTTGGTTGTTGGGTGATTAGTAGTTGTGATTGGGGATTTATGGAATGGTTTAAACATGGTTTAAGGCTTATTTGGTGTTTAAACCTGGTACTGTTCATTCAGTACCGAAAATGCATAGTTTGTGCCCAAATTGAATATTCTAAGACTAATGGATTAATGACGAGAATGTAGGCATTTTTAGGGGTTGATTAGGGCATGTATAAATCCTATTGAATGACCCCGAAGTAGTGAGAACTATTATCGAGATTTAATTGCCCAAGGTGGGCCTTTAGCACATTGAGCTACCTCGGAATGAATGTTTGGTTTATTGAGCTAGAAGGGTAATGATTTGATGATGCCGAGGGTGCGTTAGATTCATGGGCTTGGTAAATAACTGTGTTCGGCACGTAAGCTTGATTATTGGCATGAATTACCGAGTGTATCATTTGTATGCCAGGCTGTGATTGAATTGAAATTAAGTGCAATGATGTGCATGCCTGAACTTTGTTCAAATGTTGGCCTTCGGGTCGGGCCTACGGGTCGATTTATCAAACTGTTGGCCTTCGGGTCGGGCCTACGGGTCGATATAATCACTTGTGACCTTCGGGTCGGGCCTACGGGTCGATTTATCAAACTGTTGGCCTTCGGGTCGGGCCTACGGGTCGATATATTCAAACTGTGGCCTTCGGGTCGGACCTACGGGTCGGTATATCCAATTGTGGCCTTTGGGTCGGTATAATTGCACATGAGTTAAGTGATATCAAATGCCTAACCTGCAGGGCTATGAGACAATATATTGGGCTATGAGCTCGGGTGAATTAATTTGTTTTACTGGTTCATTGTTAGATGCGTTTTATTCACCCTTCTGGAGGTGCACATTAGCCTAGTTTAGGATTAGTGGTTTGTACTTGCTGAGATTTCTCACGGTTGTGGTAAAACCGATATTTCAGATCACCGGCCATGAATTTTGGGGCCGAGGAGCAGGACCCCAAACCCGAGACAGAATCTGAAGCTATGAGTTTAGAGGAGGAGCCAAAGCAGTTCGAGACGTCTGGATTTGACCCCGACTGGATATCCTAGGGCAGACCTCAGTTTTTAGGAGCAAGGGCCGATACCTTTTGACTGTAGCCCTCCGGTTGTTAGCCCGATCCCCTAGGCCATCGATCCCTTTTTGTTTTAGTGGCCTTTTTGTTGTATCTCCTGTTTATAGACGGATGTTGTATGTAAGTCTTATAATGAATGTATATATTGTTTTAATAGTTCGTAATTTGTTATCTCTTGCTATTCATGGTTGCTTTTAAATTGTCTGGGTGTATATATATTTCTATTATATATACGTCGTTTCCGCATGAGGCGTGTATTCTCTGATGTTGGTTTTTGGGTCGGTGTCGTAACCTGGGAGCGTCACACCACATTGCGACCTGTACGTGGGATGTTAACGCTTCGTGGGGTGCGGGGCGTGACAGTAGATCGCCGCCATACCGTCGTCGTCCCTGCTGCCCGACGACGACGCTGCTGCCCCTTCTTGCTCTGGCTAAGATAGTTGCCGAGCTCCCCGCCGCATCGCCGTAGCAACTACTCACCGCCGTCGCGTCGCCGTAGCAACTGTTCACCCACGCCGCGTCACCGTCGTAGTGGCTCGTTGCCGCCGCCATCTTAGTCCTCACCATTGCCGCCGCCCCTCGCCCACCCTAGGCAGGTCAGCCAGCCCAGGCCATGGCCGAGTAGCCTCGGGTAGTGCCCGAACATGCCCAGCGGCTCGCTCTGTCGTGGCCTGTCATGCCTATCATGCCCGAACCCCATTGAGCTCGCGACATCCTTTTCGATCGAATTAATGCGACGTCTCAGGACTCGTCGCTGACCCATGGATCCAAATCAAAGAATAATACACATGCAGAAACGAACACACACCCGTACATAATTAAACATGACCAGGATAGCAACAAACTTCAAAAACACATATTGATATTAATCAAAGAGAACTTACAACATCTGATTGTAGCATAAGTATACACAGACCAAAATGGGTTAACAAGCCACTATCATCAAAAAGGGGTTATGGCTCAGGGCGGTTAGGTACTATCTCCAAAAAGGGCTTTATCCAAAAAGTGTCGGCCCTAACGCTAGCTAGGCATAAGGCTAACCCTTAGGGTATCCAATTCGGGTCGAATCCCGAAGACTCTGATGAATCATCGGACAACTTGAACTCAGAATCCATAGACTCTGGCTCGGACTCGACCTCTAACGGCTCCTCCTCGGGATCATCCTCCGGCTCTTACTCCAGCTCTGTCGGCTCTGGTTTAGGATCGGACTCCCACTCCATCGGCTCCTCCTCCTATTGGTAGGAATCCATGTTGGACTCTATGATGATGGGCCGGGAGTCAGAATCCGCCTCGGACATGGCATCGGGGCTCACCACTTCCCCATCAGCTGCATGCGGGTCCCACTGGCCTAACCCGCCAAACGGAACGTCGAAAGTCCTAAGAGGTCCATAATTGCCGAACGGGTCTCGAAAACACCAACCAAGGTAAGGATGAGCCTGAAACTGTGACTCGCCCACGTCGACTCAAACAATAGTATAATGCCTAACATAAGTCTCCTCATTTCCAATAGGGTACTCAATCACCGAACGATCTATGCGGTACGGTATCCTAAAACGTAATGGTACGCTGGCCATCCTCAAGGTCGGGGATCTCAAATGGTTATATAATAACCGTGAGAACGAGTCTCAATAAGCAACACCCTAAACCCCATGTAGGCCAATGCGTATCCAAACAAGTCGTACATGCAATCTAACCCATAACATATAGAATTCACATCATTGTACTTACATCGCCATCAAACACATGCCGACTCTGCACGTTAGCCAGAACGTGACAATACAATAATAATAACTCAATAACATATCACAATCACTCGAACACCAACCACACTTGTACTCAATCAATCTAACCAATTCAATCACACATTCAACCAGCCAGTTCAATCACACTCAATTCACATGCATGGCCAAACATCTTTCTCACGACCCGCGCCACTGCGCCTTAGGTCCATTTTCAATGCCCGCGCCACTACGCCTCAAGCCCAAATCTTACAGCCCGCGCTACTACACCTCAGGCTCAGCCCTCCGATCAATCTAGGCTCTGTCCTACGTAATCACGCCTCAGGACATTTTTCCCTTCCAATGACCCGCGTAATCACGTCTTAGGTCTGGTCATGCCTTTCTCGCCACACCCGCGTAACCACATCTCATGTTGACAGCCCTCCGATCAATCCGGGCTTTTCTCATGCACATACACCACAACACAGTTCGCCATACTCACAAGTCCTACCAATCAAGCTCAAGGCATGCTCACCACATTACAACTCGCCATTCAACACGTCGAACAATTCAAATTCAATCATGCTCGCCACAATATTCCACCATCCGGACATTCAAGTCGACCACAATCAGACATCAATTCCACTCACAAATGCCACAATAATCGGACAATCCATCTCAATCAGCCACTCGATATATGTCACAATATAGTCCATGTCGCGACCTAAAAATAAAAATTGAGCGTTTCGATCTTAGGCTAATGGATTACTAGGTCAATTAAATTAACTAACCTAGCTCGAGTTCTCCCAAACTCTACCAAATCGCAACTTAGGTCCAATTGTGAACATGGAAATATTTTCAATAGGAGTCGCCACTAATCATTTAAGGTAGGTTGATTAGAAACCTAAATAAAATAGCGGGAGTACTATTTTATTCCTACGAACCAGAAATTATGAATTCGGGACTTGGTTACGTTAAATTCCTTAACGCCCTTTCGGTACCAATTTCAAGAAAAACACTCAATTTGACAATTTTTGAAAAATTCTGATTTGAAGTTCAATGGTGCAGAAATTTCTTTTTGGGTTTTCTCTTATTTAAATGCAAGCTAACCTATATGCAATGACGTGCAAAAATTGACATGCGATTAATGCAACCTAACATGCAAACTATATGTCATGCGACGACGTGACCTATTTCTAATGACGGGTATATTTTTATATTTTTTTTATGAAATTCGGAATTAAAAAATGCCAATTATCTAAACATGCAATTAAATAAATTAATCTATTCTAACGCAATCTTTTTTTGGTATTTTTTATGAAATTTCGAAATTAAAATCACGTAGAAAATAAAACCGCTAAATCTTTCGAATTAAGTTTCGATCTGAAGCCTGACAGATCGACGCTAAAATTCGAAATTCCCGCTATGGAAATAATTCTATCTAAAGCCTGATAGATAGATTTATTTCCACGTGTGCGGTTGCGGATTAGGAAATTTTCCTAATCGATCACATCTTGAAAGATTTAGATATCTCAAATATATCGGATATATTTAAAGTATTTTTGAAAATTCTGAAATCTATCCAAATTAAGCAAGTAGATATCCAAAGTTTCAAATAGGAAATAAAATCCTAAATGTGATAATGCAAATTACCCTAATATGCAAAAATTAAATATCAATAGCACAAATCAGGAAACAAAATATTCAAATTAAATCAAGATGTGATATTTACCTGATTTGCGTAAATAACTTTCCAAATTCGAATCCGGTTCGGGATCGGGACCGACTTCGCGGATTTGGATCGGGACGACGACGATGAGACACGGGGCACGGCGACTCACGTCGGCGCTTGGCGGGGACTCACGGCGGGACTCGATAGCAACTTGGCGGGGCTACGACACGGGACAGCAAGGACTCCGGATGCTGTTCCGGCGTCCGACGGTTCTCCGGTCGACGATGGCTTGTGGTGTCCTCCGGGAAGCAGCAGCAACGGTGGTTCACGGCAAGGCCGGCGAGGGTGCTGTTCAGTGAAGCTTCGACGTGGACTGAGGCAGAGGAAGCAGCAGCAACACGGATTGTCCTTCGGGCTTCTGTGGATCGGTGAAAACGTGGCTGTGGGAGCGCTGTTCAACGTGGAAGATGGCTTTCTCGGTTGACTGGGGGACCGACAACGTGGACTCCTCTGGACGGCAGTAATTCAGCGGCAACAGCAGCAGCGGGATCCTCAAGCGTCATGAAGGAAGCAGCAACGTTGAGCAGCGTTGATAAGAGAAGCAGCAGCAGTCATCGTCGGTGCAGGAAGTCCACGGTCAGAGAGCAGCGGACGAAGCAACAATTCTCACCAATTTGTTGACTTCATTAGTCAACATGCAAATAACGTGGACTTGGCAGAAGAAGACGTGGACCAGCAGAAGTAGTGGCGTTGAAGGTCGTCGATCGTGGGGCAGCAAGTTGGCGAGGCAGCTTCAGCGAGAGGTGCCGTCGCGGACGTGACTGAGGCGAGAGGCACGGCCACCGCGAACGTGGCTGAGGCGTGACGCACGGCCACCGCGAACGTGGCTGAGGCGTGAGGCACGAACACCGGCGCGCGAGGGGCACGACGGCGGCGAAGATCTCTCCCTCTCACTCGGACTCTCTCTCAACGTGTTTCACTCAAAAAATTCAGATCTGAAAATTGTGACCCCCCCACCCCTAAATTCTGACCTAAACACATACTTATATAGTTCTAACCTAGGTCAAATTAAATGGGCTTAATGTCATAATGGGCTTAAACTTGGGCTTGGGCTCTAATTAAATTAAATGGGCTGAATTAATTAAACTCAACATTACTAAATTAAACCCAAATTAAAACAACTCGAGCCCGTTCGTTTTGAAATTCCGAGCCCTTGCATTCCCGAGCGTCCCGTTTTTTGTTCGATAAATTTTACGCTCGCTCGCCATCGCCAATCCGATGCAATAATGCAATTAAATCTAAATGAATCTAAACTATATGTTATGCAATTTAAATATTTTTGTCTAGGGGTTAAAATTTAATCCCTAATTTTCTAATGCAAATTACGACTAAATAGTCGGTAAAATTTAGGTGTCAACAGCTGCCCCTCTTTGAAAGTGAGCTCGCAGAGGTTGCATTCAAAGACTAAATGATACCTAAATTTCAACCATGCAAATGCAATGAATGATATTTTTGTCGGGGTTATAAGTCCCATTTTGAAATGCAATAAGAAATGATGCATGCTGACATAAAAGGAAAACATACCTGGAATTACTTACCTGACTGGTACGAGATAATGCAATTCGAGGTACGACTCGACTTTGTTTGTTGTTTGGTAAATGTCTGGGCTCAGTCCCATAGGTATTGCCTGATAAACTGTTGATGAATGTCGGTGATCTGCAGTTAAGTCAAAACACACGAACACGAAAAAAGCTCAACGTATCCAATCATCACATGGATTCGTGAGATAAAAAAAATGCAAAAACGTTCCGACCTTTACAAACCACCTATACATCTCCATAGGTATTTGTAAAGATTTGGCCGCTGCGCCTATACATCGCCATAGGTGCATCACGGGGGAACTAAAGAGGATATTCCGACCCTTATGAGATACCTATACATCGCCATAGGTACTCATAAGGATTTGGCCGCCTCACTTATACATCGCCATAAGTGAATCGCGGGGGAAAACCTGGGGGTTGAGGGAATATTCCGACCTTTATGAAATACCTATACATCGCCATAGGTATTCATAAAGATTTGGCCGCTCCACCTATACATCGCCATAGGTGAGTCGCGGGGGAATATCCAGGAGGGGTAGAGTATTCCGACCTTTATAAGATACCTATACATCGCCATAGGCACTTATAAAGATTTGGCCGCTATACCTATACATCGCCATAGCATATCGCGGGGGAATACCTGAGATCAAAGAAGAATTCCGACCTTTACTAGACATCTATACATCGCAATAGACGCTGGTAAAAATTTGGCCGCTTCACCTATACATCGCCATAGGTGCTTCACGGGGGAATCTTCTGAAATTAAAGAAGAACTCCGACCTTTACTAGACATCTATACATCGCCATAGACACTAGTAAAGATTTAGCCGCTTCACCTATACATCGCCATAGGTGCCTCACGGGGGAATCTTCTGGAGATTGTAACAATCTGATTTTGGTGAACAGTGGGACTAGCCCGAATGTTCGAGAGTTCCTTGACAGAGTACCTGGATATCATCAGAGGTACCTGAAAAGGCTTGATCAATAGACACCTGAACATCATCAAAGGCATCTAGAGATCGCAACGAAATGATCAAATTTGGGACCTGACGATTGCTCGTACAGGTTAGGGATGTAGAGACATACTTACCTGGGGATATCTCTGACTTCTGAGGGGGGTGTCTCCTGCTAGACACAGTTTTAAGCAACACGTAATATGCATTCGCACTATCGAGAACACATAAACACATGCACTATGAATTCAACTCTTCCATGCACGATGATTTTGTCAAATCGGCATTAGAAACCCCGTTGGGGAAAAATTATGACAAGACGATCTTAACTCACCAGTGTGTGTCTTGAAAATATCGAATGAGGGACCTTCGGTCTGAAAGGGCTTTTCTCTCATTCTCATTGAAAAAGGCTGATTTGTTGAGAATCGCTCCTTCTCACCATCAACATGTCAAACAAGGGTCCGAGTATTCTCGCAAGTGGTACGACCTTACCAATCTGGGAGGTCTTTACTGGGACTATAACATGGGCTTGGTCAACGGCTTAGCAAAGGGGACTCTTCGAGTCAAGGCCATTGAAAGAAAATACGCTGCAATTATCTCCGGGTTTACAAGTCAAGAACCCTGCAAAATGAGACAGAAATCGACTTGCTCGCACTTCTTCGAGCTAAGCTTGTAAACATCTGAAATTCTACGTTAGTTCAAGTGCCCTAATCTGAAGAGACTTTGTAAGGGACGTAACGTAGGCTAGGCTCATGGGTTGAGAAATGAATGGATCATTTGGCTCAAAATATATGATTAGGTTGAAAGGGTTGGTGATCATCTTGGCATTGACACCGGTCTTCTTCTTCACCAAAGATTTTCTTCTCAGTAAGCACTCCATTAGCTTCGAGAGTTCATCACTTGATTTCTCTAAGACTTGTCCACTGGGGGATTTTGGCGTGTCATACCTTGATATTTTTATTGGGCATTGGCCTTGCTTTTACCAGGCACACTGCTTTTTCCTGCCCTTTTTCCTCTTTTTTTTTTTTTTTTTTTTGACATGCTTACAATGTAAATACTGGCCAGCTAATCTGACTGATTGACTCGCTGTTTGAACTCAAAAGCTTCTCGTCTTATCTCAATGCTTTGGATATGCTGCTTGGACAATGATAGCTTCTTGCCTTGCCCCAGTGTGGGGGATGATCACCAACTGGGTTTGTATGAAACGAATTTGCAGGCTCAATTGGGCTTTGCAAAGGGTAAAGTGTATATAAGATAGAGAAAGAAATGCTCTTCGTCATCCTAAGGCACTTGAACTTCACGTGAATTCATCTGAAAAAGCAACACTCGAAGATTGATGCAAGTGAGAGCAAGAAAATTTCAATTCATTTTTTCACTTTATGATGCTGATTTACTCCAGTTTGCCCCAATATGGGGTGGTTCTTGACAGGGGTAATTTGAACAAATATCTCCAAACATTTAGGCTCAAAGAGGTTGAACAATGGATAACCTGTAGTGTTTTAAGGTAGAGAAACGAAATGCCTCTTGTCATTTCGGTCGCCGTACCTTTTGCGAGAAAACTCTTTATCTTGCAGATATGGAATTTTTCCACTCAACTCACTGGGGATTTTTCCACTTTTTCTATTCAACTCACTGGGGATTAATAAATGGGACTGTGTATAGGATAGGGCTTGCCTTTCATCATCCCGAGGCACCTCATTCGACATATTCAATTCATTCCCCGTGAGTTATAAGATTATCAAAACAGATTTCCCCTTTTGAAATCGATAATGCAAATTGACAAAATAACCATGCAGAAATTAAGCCAATGCAAACATCTTAATTCTGAATTGATTGAAAATCATTTATTCATCATTGAACTGTTTGCAATTCAGAGTAAAACCAAACACACGAAAAATTTCGCTGCAAAATGTCAAGTTTTATCAAGGATAGTACATCTTCACAGCATCAGAATTAACAGGATTGGAGAACTCACGACCATCCATCTCTGCAAGGATCAGGGCACCTCCGGGAAGTACCTTTCTAACCACATATGGACCGATGTAATTTGGAGCAAATTTACCTCCAGGAACAGGGAAGATTGGCAGCACCTTTCTCAGGACTAGATCATCTATCTCGAAGTGTCTGGGACGCACCTTTTGATTGAAGGATCTAGCTATCCTCTGCTGATAGGTTTGACCATGGCAAATGGCTCTCAACCGCTTCTCATCAATCAGGTTCAGCTGCTCCTGTCTTTGTCGAATCCATTCCGCTTCAGACAACTCCACTTGGGATAAAACACGCAAGGAAGGGACCTCCACTTCAACGGGCAGAACAGCTTCCATGCCATACACCAAAGAAAAAGGGGTCGCACCGACAGAGGTTCGGATGGAAGTTCGATATGCCATTAGTGCGAATGGCAATCTCTCATGCCAGTCACGGTAATTCTCGGCCGTTTTAGCCAAGATCTTCTTGATGTTCTTGTTTGCGGCTTCAACTGCTCCGTTCATCTGTGGACGATAGGGAGATGAATTCAAATGCCGGATCTTGAACTCATCGAACAATTGGTCCATGAACTTGTTGTTCAAATTCGTCCCATTATCAGTGATAATAGCCTCGGGAACACCATAGCAAGCGATTATGTCTCGCCTGATAAATCTCACAACATTCTTTGCAGTGACGCTTGCATAAGATGCCGCTTCAATCCATTTAGAGAAATAATCAATTGCAACCAAGATGAAACGGTGTCCATTTGACGCCTTGGGGTTAATAGGGCCAATCACATCGATGCCCCACATTGAAAAGGGCCACGGCTCGGACAGCTGATGTAACTCCGTGGGAGGAACATTTATTTTATCCCCATGAACTTGACAACGATGACATCTCCGAACATGTTGGATGCAGTCACCTTCAAGACTGAGCCAATAATAACCCAATCTCATGATTTTCTTGGCTAGCATGTGGCCATTCATGTGAGGACCACATATTCCTTCGTGCACCTCTTGCATGATTCTGGTAGCTTCAGCTGCTTCTACACACCTTAGCAGAATCGAATCATAGGACCTCTTGTACAGTTTTTCACCACTGACAAAGAATTTCGAGGCCATTTTCATTATATACTTCCTGTCGGCTGGAGTGCTTCCTTCAGGAAATTCTCGCTTCTGGATATAGTTCATGATATCGTAATACCATGGCTTCTCATCAGGTTCTCCAGTCACAACCATACAATAAGCCGGTTTTGCTAAGACTTCGATCTTCAGGGGTTCTACCTCTACTCCACCGGTCACTTGCAGCATAGAAGACAACGTGGCTAGCGCATCAGCGAACTGATTATGGGACCTCGACAAATACTCGAAGGAAATGTCTTCAAATTCTTTTATGATTTCTTCGAGGTATTCATGATACGGCACTAATTTGGCGTCTCTTGTCTTCCACTCTCCCACAGTTTGGAGAATGATCAAAGCGGAATCACCGAACACTTTTAACTTGGTTATCCCCATTTCCACTGCTGCTTGAAGTCCGAGAATACAAGCTTCATACTCGGCTATATTGTTGGTGCATGGGAACACCAACTTCGCTGCTACTGGATAATGCTGCCCATCTGGGGATATTAAGACTGCCCCAGTACCAGAACCAGCTAGGTTTACAGCTCCGTCGAAGAACATGGTCCAAGTGTCTTCTTTTATCAACAGAATACGGTCTTCTGGGGAATATCCATCATCATCCGAGGTTCCAGGATTCTCGGCCAATATATCAGCAATTACCCGGCCTTTGACTGATTTCTGTGGCATCATCTGAACATCAAATTCCGAAATTAAGATTTGCCATTTGGCCAGCTTCCCTACTAATGCCGATTGATCGAGTAAATACTTGATGGGATCATTCTCTGTCACGAGCAAGGTCTGGTAATGCAACGTATACTGTCTCAGCCTATGGAGCACCCATACCAGTGCAGCGCAAGTCTTCTCAGCCTCAGGATAGTTCAACTCCGAGACAGTAAACCTCTTACTCAAGTAGTAAATGGCACGCTCTTTTCCATCTTCGGGACCTTTCTGGGCTAGCATTGCTCCCAGAGACTCGCTGTGAATGGTGAGGTATAAGATCAAGGGCTGGCCCCGCACTGGTGGGACTAGCACTGGTGGTTTCACCAAGTACTGCTTCAGTTCTTTAAATGCTTCTTGGCAATCATCATCCCATTCTACCTGAGCATCCTTCCTTAGAAGTTTGAAGAACGGTTTAGCAGTTTCAGAGAGCTGGGAAATGAACCGGGCTATATAGTTTAGTCTGCCTAAGAGGCTGCGTACTTCTTTCACAGTCGACGGGGGTTGCAGCTCGCAAATAGCCTTTATTTTGGAAGGGTCGACCTCAATGCCCTTACTGCTTACTACAAACCCGAGTAGTTTGCCCGACGTTGCTCCAAATATGCATTTTGCCGGGTTGAGACAGAGTTTAAACTCACGGAGTCGGTCGAACAACTTCTTCAGGGTGTCAACATGACTTTCTCCGAGTCGAGACTTGGCAATCATGTCATCGACGTAAATCTCGATCTCTTTATGCATCATGTCATGGAAAAGGGCTACCATTGCACGCTGATACGTTGCCCCGGCATTTTTAAGGCCAAAGGGCATGACCTTATAATGAAATGTACCCCAAGGAGTGATGAATGCCGTTTTCTCCTTATCACTGTCTTTCATCCTTATCTGATTATAGCCCGAGAAACCATCCATGAAGGAAAACAGTTCGAATCCAGCAGTACTGTCCACGAGAACGTCTATATGCGGCAATGGGAAGTCATCTTTAGGGCTAGCCTTGTTCAGGTCGCGATAATCAATGCAGACCCGAACTCGGCCATCTTTCTTCATGACTGGAACGATGTTTGCCACCCAGGTAGGGTATTGGGTGACCTCGATAAATCCCACTTTCAAGAGCTTCATGACCTCTTCCTCTATTTTCTTTGAAAGCTCTGGCTTAGTTCTCCGCAACCTCTGTTTCTTGGGTGGCATGTCCGGATTAGTAGGCAGGCCGTGCTCCACAATGGAAGGGTCTAAACCCGGCATATCGGCATACGACCAGGCAAAGATGTCTTGGTAGTCTTTCAGTAGTCGGACTAAGCGTTTGGCCTCATCTTCGGGAAGGGTTGCCCCTATCTTGACTTCCTTGGTTTCTCCAGAATCACTGAGATTAACGGTGATTGTTTGATCAACCGTCATGACATTAGGCTTTTCATACATCTCTAGATCACGCTGAATATCAGAGGAATCATCGGGTTTGCCAGCATCATCAGGATCAGGCTCGGCAGCGCATAATTCATCGGATTGGACCGTTCCCATACCCTCATATTTCGCAAGATTGCCCTCTTGTGGGCCAGCGCCCATCCCTTCTAACGGTCCTTCCTCGATGGCTCCGATGAAGACATCGTCGAACAAGGCAATTATCCCCTCCATGGCATCGTCAGAGTCTTCTGTCTTTAGGGGCGTTGGATCGTCCATACCTCCCCATCCGTCAGGGACAATGTCGCGGGGATCCGAATAAAAGCTTGGGGGCGGTGAGTACTTCACATAGTAATCGAACTTGCCACTAGGTTGCCCCAGCGTGTCGATCACTTCCTTCTCTTCCTGCATCATTCTTGCAGGACCCGGGAATGTGGCGCGAATGTGCGGAGGCAACCTACTATGCCCGAGTTCTTCACCGTTCGACCCTTCATTGGGTTGCTGTCTATCATGCTCAGCTCCTCGACCTCGACCTCGACCACGTCTCACGTTGTTCGGTGCAGCCGACCCCTGATATCCCAATCCAGAAGTGCGGGATCTTTGAGAAACTTCGATCGGTTGGCGGATACCTTGACCATCCCTGCCAAGGCCTTCGCCCGGTACAAAGCCACGAGACACCATTACTCTCCCAACCATTATCGCAGCATTCGACACCTCCGGAACAGGCGGCGACGATCCTCTAGACGCATGTATGGTCGATACGAGTTCGAACGACTGGTAGCTCGATTCGACCTTGCAGTCCGGTTCGAGATAGGGGATAGCCGTCGCATGGTAGATTGGGTGCTCTTCCTCACCAAGCACCGTGACCAACTTCCTTTCGACCACAAACTTCACCTTCTGATGAAGACTGGATGGCACGGCTCCGGCAGCATGGATCCATGGTCGACCCAACAGGAAGTTGAATGCAGTGGGAATGTCCATAACCTGGAATAGGATGTTGAACACTGTCGGCCCTATCTGTATGTCGAGGTGAATTTCTCCCATTACTTCCTTCTTTGTTCCATCAAAGGCTCGCACAGAGGTTTTCGCGGAACTAATTCTTGAAGGGTCTACCTTGAGGCGGTGTAAAGTCGCCAGAGGACAGATGTTCAGAGCTGAACCATTGTCGATCAACACCCGGGCTATGTGCGAGGCCTTGTACTTGACAGAGATGTATAATGCTTTGGTGTGCCCTCTGCCTTCTAGAGGGAATTCCTCATCCGAGAAGGCGATAAGGTCTTTGAGAAGTATGGAACCCACGAACTCCTCCAATCTTTCGTGATCGATCGTCTCAGGAACATGGACTTCGCTCAGCACTTTCATCAGGGCTTTCTGATGCTTGACAGACGTCTGGAGAAGTTCAAGAAGGGAGATTTGCGCAGGCATCTTGCGCAATTGTTCCACTATGTTGTACTCACTGGCTTTAATCACAGCCAGAAATTCCTTAGCTTCTTCGTCAGTGACAGGTTTCGCCGGTTGAGCATTAGCTTGGCTGTATGCGCGCCCGGACCTGGTGACTAGGTCGACGTCGAGACTATAGGACCAAGGAACTGCCTTATTGTTAGCGTACTCATACGGCTGAGGAATCTCGATCACTATCCCTTCATCAGCTGCGGGGGTGCTTAATACAATCTCTTCGTCATCGGACGCGTCTTCGAGGGGTGGCATATCTTCGGGTAAAGGATCGAGGTTGTCCCTCCCGATGTCCAACGTAGCGAATTCCTCGTC
Organism: Syzygium aqueum; assembly: GCA_031216185.1. Lineage (NCBI taxonomy): Eukaryota > Viridiplantae > Streptophyta > Magnoliopsida > Myrtales > Myrtaceae > Syzygium > Syzygium aqueum. Next base: position 10,270,845 of record CM062241.1, read on the forward strand.
CCAGTTGATAATGACCTCAGAGATAGTGGAAACGATGCCCGTATGGTCAGCATAGACAATCATCCCTGCTTCCACCATCATCGAGACTCTTTCCCTTATAACAGCCAGGGAAATGTCCTCATTAGGCGGGTAATAACCAGCCTTCACCAGTTCTCCATAGGCTTCGGTTGTGTATACCCTGATGTTCCTGATTCGACCAGCATTGAAATTGAATACAGCATTCACATTGCCCGCGTGATCAGGGAGCGGGTTGCTCTGAACGTTTGGCTTGGCGGATTGGAACGAGAACGCCTTCGTATCAAGGAGGTTTTGAATCCGATGCTTGAGGGCTAGGCAGTCGTCGGTTGAGTGTCCGAGCTCACCCATGTGGTAATCGCATTTTTTGGACGGGTCGAAGTTACGGTATTGCTCAGGATTGGGCCGCTTTGGCTCAGTGGTGAGTAAACCTTTCTTCCGGAGCACCGCCAATACTTGCGATAACGATCCGGGGAGGGGGGTGAATTGCCTCCTATTATTCCACCTCTGAAAAGGTTGGCGGCCCGTGCTTTGCTGTTGAACTTCTGCCACTTGAATTGCCGGGGCAGGATTAGTATTCCGCCGGCTCGGTTGTTTATATGCCACGTTCACTTCTGCAGCCGGTTCTTTCTCCTTTCTTGCAGTGAATCTCTTGTTTGAGGAAGACGGTTCCACAAACCAACCATCCTTCAACCCTATCTCAATTTGCTCGCCTATAGGGATGAGCTGGTTGAAGTTGTCAGCTGGAATGGCGACCATTCGATTACGGTACTCGAACGAGAGAGTTTTGACGAACATCCTCTTCAGCTCACTGTCAATAGGTTCTGGGACAACCTGAGCGGCTAAATTCCTCCACCTGATGGCATAGTCTTTGAAAGACTCGGTCTTCTTCATTTGAGCACGCTCGAGATCATCACGAGTGGGAGTGATGTCCGTTATAAACCGGTATTGTTTGAGGAACGCCTCACTGGCCTCCTTCCAGCTTTTGAGGCTATTGATCTTTTTCATGAGGTACCAGTGCAGAGCAGGGCCGGTCAAGCTCGCTTGGAATGCGTGGATCATCAGGAGCTCGTTGTCGACGTACGAGGTCATTTGCACGTGGTACAACTGCAGATGAGCTTTTGGGCAAGTGGTACCATTGTACTTGTCAAAGTCTGGCATCTTGAACTTCTTTGGAATTTTGATCTGCGAGTACAGAGACAGATCGACCGAGGGTGAATCCTGCGAACCTTCCAACTGCTTAACTCTCTCCTCGAGCTTGTTGACCCGCTCATCAGGCTTAGGTTTGTTGACGACAATCTGGACAGGGTCATCTTCCAATTCAGGCATATCATCATCTTCCTCGACATCGACATTCTTTGCGCTTATATGCTTCGGGACTGATACTTCAGGGGATGTTGGAACAGGGATCGACCGAAGAGCCTTGATCTCGGCGGTCATTTGTTGCATGGCGACGGCGAGTTGCTTGATCTGGTCTGCCATACCGTCAACACGTTCTTGCAACTCAGTTTGATCGGCCATTCTAGCTCTTGACCGCGTGCGAATAGGGGAACGTGATCGGTCCGTAGTTACCTGATTTCAAAAATAGGGCACGGTAAGTATGCGTCATCAAAACGATCGGTCCATGACTCAGTCTAATCGTCCTTTTTTATTCCCATTTTCCATGACATTTTTCATTACTCCATGTATTTGTGAAAATGATGGCACATTTCTTAGGAAATAATGACTTATGACAGACCTAGGAAAATAATAATAAGAATTGAAAATAATCTCTTTTCAAAGCTTTATTTTTTCTTTTTCTTTCACTTTGAAAAGAATTCAATGATTTTTACTTTCAAAAATTACGATCAACTTAGACCTATCATGGACCGACCACATGCACGAAAAAGTAATTAAATTGCAAGATCAAGGTTCAGAACACTTACTGCACCGGGTAGGGTAATGGCAATCACATAGACATGCGCATGAAATGTGAGGTTCGAACCTTAAGCTATCTACCCTAATGGCTTTGCAAAATGAAATGATGGACGGAACGACACGGGGGAAGGGGTGGAGGTCGGCCAGGTCGGGGGGCCGGATGGTCAGACGACGCGGAACGGCGACGCGGTGGAGACAGCGACGAACGGCACGGCGACGACGGTGAGCTCGGCCAGGCGAGCAGCTGGGCTGGGGACGAGCTCGGGGCAAAGGAAAACAGAGGAAGAAGAAGGAAGGTGGGGGGCTTTTGTGGCGGTGACGGCGCGGCGACTGGCAAAGGCGATGATGGCGCAGCGACTAGATGAGCTCGGGCGGTCGGCGGTGACTGGTCGGGCTGCGACGAGCTCGGGCGAGCAGAAGTAGAAGCAAAACCAGTCGAGCGAAAGGGAGTAAGAGGAAGAAGAAGAGAAGAGGGAGAAAGAAAAAAAAAGAAATGAAAGAGGAAGAGGATAGAAGGTCTGACAAAGAAGGGGGGACGTACATGAGAGACGCGTGCATGGGAGGAAGCGTGCGCGGCCAGAAGAGGGAGGAGAGAGAGAGAGAGAGAGAGAGAGAGAGAGGACAAAAGTTGATTTTTGTCCTCGAGTGCGATCCAATGGCCACGGTTCAAACCCGAAAATCGAGCTAACGGTCCATGAAAATCCTGATTAATAATTAGGAAAAAGGGCCAGAAGAAACTAACTAAAATACACTACGAGGAAGGTCTACTAGTCCAAATCCATACCCGGTCTAAAATTTCACTCTTCCATTATTCCTGACATATCGACGCTGGCCACAATAATATCAACACCGTCCAATTAAATTCGTCCCGAAACTCCGAGAAATTCGACACCAAAGTTTGGGCTCTAAATAACAGCCAAATTCGATCGAATGCGATTCTAGCAAAATCTCAATTTTAAAAACAATAATCGAGAGTGATTAGTTCCCAGGCAAGATTTTATTATAAGTACACTGACGAATTACACATTTTATAAATCCCAAAAATAGACTGAAACTCGGAATGTCACAACTCTTCCACCCTTACAAAAATTTCGTCCTCGAAATTTATAATCCAACCCAATTACTCAAACAAATGGGGGTATTGATATCGCATCAACTCTTCGCTTTCCCACGTCACACCTTCGATTCCATGATGCTCCCAAATCACCTTGACCATCGGAATTGTCTTATTCCGCAACACTCGTTCCATTATGTCCTCGATCCTTACTGGCTTTTCCACGTACGACACTCTAACGTCCATGTCTATTTCTTCATAATTTAGCACGTGGGTCGGGTTCGGTTCATACTTCCTACATAGATACATGGAACATTTTGTGAACATGAGATAAATTTGGTAGTAGCACGAGACGATAGGCCAAAATGCCGATTCTCTCTAAGACTTCGAATGGACCCACGTACCTTGGGCTGAACTTTCCTTTCTTGCCAAACTGTGACAATCCTTTCATCGGTGACACTTTGAGGAAAACGTGGTCCTTTACTTAAAATTCCAAAGGCCTACGTCTCTGGTCTGCATAATTCTTTTGGCGGCTCTGAGCGGTTTTAAGTATGTCCCGGATAACCTTGACCGTCTCTACTGACTGCTGAACCAACTCTGGACCCGTGATGCTCCTCTCACCAACTTCGTCCCAACAAACCGGTGTTCTGCAAGCTCTACCATACAATGCTTCAAATGGTGTCATTCTGATACTCTGCTGATAGCTATTGTTATAGACAAATTCAATCAAATGCAACTGTTCCTCTCAGTTACCTTTAAAATCCAATACACATGCCCGTAGCATATCCTCCAAAGTCTGAATTGTCCTTTCAGACTGGCCATTCGTTTAGGGGTGATAGGCCGTACTAAATTGTAACTTCGTTCCTAATGTCATATGAAGACTTTTCCAAAAAGCGGTAGTAAACTTAGGATCACGGTCTGAAGTGATTGTCACTGGCACTCCGTGCAGACGGACTATTTGCCACACGTAAATCTCGACATATCTGTCCAAGGTGAAGTCCTTTCGCACTGGCAGGAAATATACTGACTTTGTGAATCGGTCGACTACCACCCAAATCGAATCGTGACCCTTTTGGCTCCTCGGTAATCCCATTACAAAGTCCATCGTGATGTGTTCCCACTTCCACTCGGGGATTTCCAATGGCTGCAACATTCCACCCGGCTTGTAATGTTGTGCCTTCACTTGCTGACATGTTAAACACTTAGCCACTTGTTTAGCTACATCCACTTTCATGTCGTTCCACCAATAATGTTGTCGCAAGTTCTGATACATCTTTGTACTACCCGGGTGAATACTACAATTGCTACGGTGTGCCTCAAACAAAATCTCTTCCTTAAGTTCTGCATCACTGGATACACATAATCGTCCGTGGAACTTCACAATCCCATCCTCGGATACCTGAAAGTCCAATTTCGTCTTTGTGATAGCCATACTCATAATCTTTTGAATCTCTAGGTCCGTCGACTGTAAGGCCTTGATCTTAGTCTGGATTTCTGGCTCAATCCTTAATGCTGCAAGCAGACTTGAGAATTAACTCACTTCCAACTTAAATTTCGAATCCCGAACTCTCTCCAACAGAGTCCATTCCTTGACCATCATATGCGTGATGCTCGATTTTCCGGCTCAATGCATCCGCTACTTTGTTAACTTTTCTAAGATGATACATAATCTCGCAGTCGTAGTTTTTAAGGAGTTCCATCCAATGGCACTGTCTCATGTTTAATTCCTTTTGGGAGAATAGGTACCTTAAACTGTGATGGTACGTATAAATCTAAAATTTCTCCCCATACAGGTAGTGTCTTCAAATCTTAAGGGCGAAAATAATCACGGTCAACTCCAAATCGTGAGTCGGATAATTTAGCTCGTGCGGTCTCAATTGTCGCTATGCGTATGCCACTACTCTTCCGTGTTGCATTAGTAAGCATCTCAATCCTCTTAGCGACGCATCACTATAAATCTCATATCCTCCGGGACATGAAGGGATTGTTAGCACTGGTACGGTCGTCAACCTCTGCTTTAACTCCTAAAAGCTACTTTTGCACTTACCCGTCCATTCGAATCTCGTTTCTTTCTTCAGTAATAGCGTCAACAACATTGCTAATGCCGAAAACCTTTCTACGAAATGTCTGTAATAACCTGCCAGACCCAAGAAGCTCCGAGCCTCGGTTACTATTGTCGGTCTCGGTCAACTCATGATGGCTTCAATCTTTGCCGGATCCACTACGATTCCTTCTCCAGATACCACATGTCCTAAGAACGCCACTCGGTGAAGCCAGAATTCGCACTTACTGAACTTAGCATAAAGTGCATGCTCCCTTAAAGTCCGTAGAACCTTTGCCAAATGTAACTCATGCTCGGCGAAACTCTTTGAGTATACCAAGATGTCGTCTATGAACACGATTACAAACTGATCTAGAAATTCCTTGAATACCTGATTCATTAGATCTATAAAGGCTACAGGAGCGTTGGTCAATCTGAACGGCATTACCGTAAACTCATAGTGCCCATATCTTGTCTTGAATACCGTTTTCGATATATCCTCCTTCTTAATCCTCAATTGGTGGTACCCCGTCCTGAAGTCGATCTTTGAAAATATTGATGCTCCTTGTAACTGATCAAACAGATCATCTATCCTTAGTAGTGGGTACTTATTCTTAATGGTCACTTGATTTAACTGTCTGTAGTTTATGCACAACCTCAAAGATCTGTCTTTCTTTCTCATGAATAACACCGGTGCTCCCTATGGAGACGCACTCGGGCGGATAAAGCCTTTATCTAGCAACTCCTACATTTGGACCTTCAATTCCTTCAATTTGGACAGTGACATCCTCTAAAGCGCTCTTGAGATCGGTTCTGTTTCTAGGGCCAACTCAATCACGAACTCTACTTCTCTATCAAGTGGCAATCTTGGCAATTCCTAAGGAAAGACATCGGGGAAATTGTGCACTACGGCTATATCTTCTAGCCTTGGCTCTCTAGTTATCGAGTCAAGTACAGTTGCCAGAATTCCTTGGTACCCTTCGTCTAATAGCTTAGTCAGCTCCAGTGACAAAATCCAAGGAATCGAGGTTCCTCCTCGGTTTCCCGCAAACTCAAATCTAGGATGTCCAACTGGATTAAATTGGATCACTCTGTTATTACAGTCCACTAAGGCTTTCTGTTTAACTAACCAGTCCATGCCAATAATCACATCAAAGTCATAGTCAAAACTGCCAAATCTATCATTTCCTCCCTATCACCAATCACTATTTTATAATCAAACATCCGAACGCAATCAGCACTTTATCACTCAATGGCGTAGTCACACATAGCATAAATTCAAGCGGTTTTAGCTCAATCCCAGTTAATTTAATGAACTATTCAGATATAAACGAATGCGATGCCCCCAGATAAAATAAGGCATATACAGCATGTTCACAGAGAGAGATCGTACCTATGACCACGCCAGGTGCGTCCTCAGCTTCCCTCATTGCCATTGCACGCACCAGTCCTTGGCCCGGCGGGATGGCTCCAGTTTGATTTTCATTCCGAGGCGACGGTGGCAGTAATGCAAGTGATCTGGCTTGCCTGTTGTTAGGACAGTCCCCTCATTTGGTGGCCCCTTCCACCACATGTAAAATAGGCTCCGCCCCTATTCGGGCAATGTCCATTCCCGTGCCTTCCTCCACGTAGCCTACACAGGGCGTTCTAGTAACGGTTTGGCTTCCCGATATTCCTCCGAGCGGGAGGGACGAAACGACTATTTCTAGCCATGGGTCTTTTCCCGAATTGACGGTTGTCCCTAGCCGGGGTATGCCGCGATCCAAAAGCGGCAGCCCGATCCGTTTGATCTCGCTCAATTGCCTGGGCCCTCTCATAGATCTCATTATAGCCCCTCAAGTTCAATGAGATCATTTGACTGCGAAGGTTCGGCTTCAGCCCATCCCGGAACCTCCTAACATTGTCCATTGGGTTCTCTACCATTCTGGGGGCAAATTTGGACAGCCTTGCAAACTCAACTTCATACTGATCCACTGACCTCTGACCCTGGCGAAGTCTCATAAATTTCGCCAGTTTCTGCTCTTGGACGATTTTCGAGAAGTACTTGCCATTGAAGGTTTCAGTAAAGATGGTCTAGTTCAGAGCGGTACTAGTGGGGAATACTTGACCTCTAGTGGCCCTCCACCAATTACTTGTATTTTCTTGAAGCTGATAAACTGCTAGGGTTACTTTCTCCTCTTCAATGCATCCTAGCACCTCAAAAGCTTTCTCTGGCTCTTCTACCCATCTTGGTGTAGCCTCAGAATCACCTTTCCCATCAAACTTCGGGGGCTTCAGCCTTAGAAACTGTTCTACTAGCTTAGGCATTGGTCTAACCGCATTTACTCGCACTGGACCGGGATTTCCACTAATCACATTATTTCCCTAATCTCCATTATTCCCAACAATCTCGCTAGCAGCTGCAGCGGTGATAGAATCGCTTCTTTCCCCCGTTTGTCTACTCGATAATATCCCCGCTTCCTCCAGCGCCCTCCATATTTCATGCACCCTGGGATCCCTTATAATTCTAGCTAGCGAGGCTACGCGACCGCGACCTCAACCTCGACCACTCATCTTTTCGATTCTTACCAATGCTCATCTGCTAAATTTCATGCAGGAATTAGAAACCTAGGTCAACTATGCCAGTCTAAAGCCCTATGCAGTGAATCACAACAACAATTCACTAAGCAGGCAGCCAATCACATGCATCAATCAATCTCATCCAACATGATTCGTGCACTTACTTCAAGTCCTGACGCACCTGCACCTCACATGTTATTGCATACGTCACTCAGCAATCACAATCAAACAATCTGGGGTACGCAGGGCACACAAGTCTCCCTAACTACTACCCCAAGGTCATCGTTGTTTATCACTCCAGGCTTCGACCGACTTGGATCGAGCTAACCTTGCTCTAATACCAAATCAACGGGGGATGTCATGCCCGAACCCCATCGAGCTCGCGACATCCCTCTTCGGTCGAATTAATGCGACTTCCCAGGACTCGTCGCCTACCCATGGATCCAAATTAGAGAATAATACACATGCAGAAACGAACACACACCCGTACATAACTAAACATGACCAGGATAGCAACAAACTTCAAAAACACATACTGATATTAATCAAAGAGAACTTACAACACCCGATTGTAGCATAAGTATACATGGACCAAAATGGGTCAACAAGCCACTATCATCATAAAGGGGTTGTGGCTCGGGGCGGTTAGGTACTATCTCCAAAAAGGGCTCTATCCAAAAAGTGCCGGCCTTAACGCTAGCTAGGCATAAGACTAACCCCTAGGGTATCCAATTCGGGTTGGATCTCGAAGACTCGGATGAATCATCGGACGATTTGAACTCGGATTCCATAGACTCTGGCTCGGACTCGACCTCCAACGGCTCCTCCTTGGGATCATCCTCCGGCTCTTACTCTAGATCCATCGGCTCCGGTTCAGGATCGGACTCCCACTCCATCGGCTCCTCCTCCTCATGGTCAGAATCCATGTCGGACTCTATGATGATGGGCCGAGGGTCAGAATCCGCCTCGGACACGGCATCGGGGCTCACTACTTCCCCATCAGCTGCATGCGGGTCCTATTGGCCTAACCCGTCAAATGGAATGTCGAAAGTCCTAAGAGGTCCATAATTACCGAACGGGTCTTGAAAAAACCAACCAAAGTAAGGATGAGCCTGGGACTGTGACTCGCCCACGTCGACCCAAACAATAGTATAATGCCTAACATAAGTCTCCCTATTCCTAACAGGGTATTCAATCATCGAACGCTTTATGCGGTACGGGATCCCAAAACGTAGTGGTACGCTGGCCATCCTCAAGGTCAGGGGTCTGAAATGGTTATATAATAACCGTGAGAACGAGTCTCAATAAGCAACACCCTAAATCCCACGTAGGCTAATGCGTACCCAAACAAGTCGTACATGCAATCTAACCCATAACATATAGAATTCACATCATTGTACTTACCTCGCCATCAAACACATGCCGACTCTGCACGTTAGTTAGAACGTGACAATGCAATAATATTAACTCAATAACATATCACAATCACTCGAACACCAACCATACTTGTACTCAATCAATCCAACTAATTCAATCACACGTTCAACCAGCCAATTCAATCACACTCAATTCGTGTGCGTGGCCGAACATCTTTCTCACAACCCGCGCCACTGCGCCTCAGGTCCATTCTCATTACCTGCGCCACTACCCCTCAGGCCAAAATCTCACAGCCCGTGCTACTACACCTCAGGCTCAGCCCTCCGATCAGTCCGGGCTCTGTCCCAATTAACCACGCCTCAGGACATTTTACCCCTTCCAATGACCCGCGTAACCATGCCTCAGGTCTGGTCATGCCTTTCTCGCCACACCCGCGTAACCACACCTTAGGTTGGCAGCTCTTCGATCAATCCGGGTTTTTCTCATGCACATGCACTACAACAAAATTCGCCATACTCACAAGTCATACCAACGAAGCTCAAGGCATCCTCACCACATTACAACTCGCCATTCAACACGTCAAACAATTCAAATTCAATCATGCTCGCCGCAATATTCCATTATCCCGACATTCATGTCGGCCACAATCAAACATCAATTCCACTCACAAACGCCACAATAACCAGACAATCCATCTCAATCAGCCACTCAATATATGTCACAATATAATCCACTACGAACCATATCCAATTAGCAATTCTACCCTAAGCTCAACCCCTAAACCAATGCTAATTATCCTTTAAACAAGTCTAATAATACCCAATGTACTAGGTAAGGTTTATGGAGCCACGTACAATACGGCCATCGAAGGGGTGTTACGAGCCCGTTGGGGTTCGGAGCGTGACATCCCGGTTGATTTGGTATCAAAACAAGGTCTTCTCGATCCAAGTTGGTCGAAGCCTTGAGTGATAAGGAGCGATGACTTTGGGGTAGCCAGTTAGGGAGACTCGTGTGCCATACATACCCCAGACTGTTTGATTGTGATTGCTGAGTGATTTTATGCAATAACACGTGAGGTACAAGTGCGTCAACACTTGAAGTAAGTGCACGAACTCTGTTGGTTGTGATTGAGTGTTGTTTCTGATTGGCTGCCTGCTTAGTGAATTATTATTGTGATTCACTGCCTAGGGCTTTAGACTGGTATAGTTGACCTAGGTTTCTAATTCTTGCGTGGAATTTAGCAGGTGAGCATTTGAGAGAACCGGTAAGATGAGTAATGTAGGTCGAGATAGAGGTCAAGGTCGAGGTCAAGGTTGCGTAGCACCGCTGGCTGGAATTATAGGGGATCCCAGGGTGGATGAAATTTGGAGGCAATGGAGAAAGCAGGAATATTATCGGGTAGACAGATGGGGAAAAGAAGTGCTACTGTTGCCGCTGCAGCTGCCAACGAGATTATTGGGAATAATGGAGGCTAGGGAAATAATGTGATTAATGGAAATCCTAATCCAGTGCGAGTAAATGCGATCGGGCTAATGTCCAAGCTAGTAGAACAGTTTTTGAGGTTGAAACCCCCGAAATTTGATGGGAGAGGCGATGCTAAGGCCACGCCAAAGCGGGTGGAAGAGCTAGAAAAGGCTTTCGAGGCGCTAGGGTGCACTGAGGAAGAGAAGGTAACGCTAGCAGTCTATCAGCTTCAGAACAACGCAAGTGATTGGTGGAGGGCCACTAGAGGTCAAGTATTTTCTACTGGTACTGCTCCGAACTGGACCGTCTTCACCGAGACCTTCAATGGCAAGCACTTCTCGGAAAGCGCCCGAGAACAGAAACTGGTGAAATTTATGAGACTTCGCTAGGGATAGATGTCGGTGGACCAGTATGAGGCTGAGTTTGCCAGACTGTCCAAGTTTACCCCTAAGATGATAGAGGAGCCAGTGGACAAAGCTAGGAGGTTCTGGGATGGACCGAAGCCGGACCTTCACAGTCAGATGATCTCATTAAACTTGAGAAGCTATCATGAGATATGTGAAAGGGCTCAAGCAATTGAGCGAGATCAAATGGATCGGACTACCCCTTCTGGATTGCGGTATGCCCTGGCTAGGGACAACCGTCAATTTGAGAAAATACCTATAGCGGGAAATAGTCATTTCGTCCCTCCCGTCCGAAGGAATATAAGCAAGCCAAACCATTATCAGAACGCCCCGTGTAGGCTATGTGGAGGAAGGCACGGGAATGGGCATTGCTCGAATAGGGGTGGAACATGTTTTACATGTAGTGGAAGGGGCCTCAGATGAGGGATTGTTCTAACAACAGGCAGGCCAGGTCACCTGCACTACTGCCACCATCGCCCCGGAGTGCAAATCAAATTAGAGCCATCTAGCTGGCCAATCAGAATAGGCCACCGGCCCAAGGATAAGTGTATGCAATGGCAAGGAGGGAAGCTGAGGATGCGTCTGGCGTGGTCACAGGTACGGTCTCTCTCTCTATGATCATGTTGTATATGCCTTGTTTGATCCGGCGGCGTCGCATTCGTTTATATCTGAACAGTTCGTTAAATTATTTAGGATTGAGCCAAAGCCGCTTAAAGTTATACTGTGTGTGACTACACCGTTGAATGATAAAGTGCTAATTGCGTTTGGAAGCCCTGATTGTAAAATAGTGATTGGCAATAGATAAAGAAGAATACACTCGGCGGTTTTAACTATGCATGACTTCAACGTGATTGTCGGGATGGACTGGCTAGTCAAACAGAGAGTCGTTATGGACTATAGTAGCAGGGTGATCCAATTTAATCCGGTTGGATACTCTAGATTCGAGTTTGTGGGAAACCAAGGAGGAACCTCGATTCCTTAAATTTCGTCACTTGAGCTGACGAAGCTGTTAGATAAAGGGTGCCAAGGATTTCTGGCAACTGTAGTTGATTCGACAGCTGGAGAGCCGACGCTAGAAGATATAGCCGTAGTACGCAATTTCTCCGATATCTTTCCTCAGGAATTGCCGGGATTACCACCTGATAGAGAAGTGGAGTTCGTGATTGAGTTGGCCCCAGGAACAAAACCGATCTCAAAAGCACCCTATAGGATATCCTTATCTGAATTGAAGGAATTGAAGGTCCAAATGCAGGAGTTGCTAGATAAAGGCTTTATCCGCCCAAGTGCGTCTCTATGGGGAGCACTGGTGTTATTTGTGAGAAAGAAAGATGAATATTTGAGGTTGTGCATAGACTACAGACAATTAAATCAGGTGATAATTAAGAATAAGTATCCAATGCCAAGGATAAATGATCTGTTTGATCAGTTGCAAGGAGCCTCGATATTTTCAAATATCGACCTGAGGACGGGGTACCATCAATTGAGGATTAAGAAGGAGGATATATCAAAGACGGCATTCAGGACAAGATATAGGCACTATGAGTTTACGGTAATGCCGTTCGGATTGACTAATGACCCAGCAGCTTTTATGGATTTAATGAATAGGGTATTCAAGGAATTTTTGGATCAATTTGTAATCGTGTTCATAGACGATATCCTAGTATATTCGAAGAGTTCCGCTGAGCATGAGTTACATTTGGAAAAAATTTTACGGACTCTAAGGGAACATGCATTCTACGTTAAATTTAGCAAGTGCGAGTTCTGGCTCCATCGAGTGACATTTTTAGGCATGTGGTATCCAGAGAGGGAATTGCGATAGACCCGATAAAAATTGAAGCCGTCACAAATTGGCCAAGACCAACAACAACAACCGAGGTTTGGAGCTTCTTAGGTCTAGCGGGGTATTACAGACGCTTCGTGAAAATGTTTTCTGCATTAGCGACACTGTTAATGCGGTTACTAAAAAAAGAAACGAGATTTGAATGGACGGATAAGTGCGAAAGGAGTTTTCAGGAATTAAAACAGAGGTTAATGACCGCTCCAGTCTTGACAATCCCGTCAGGTCCAGGAGGATATGAGATTTATAGTGATGCGTCGCTAAGAGGATTGGGATGCGTGCTAATGCAACACGGAAGAGTAGTGACATACGTATCGCGACAATTGAGACCGCACGAGCTGAATTATCCGACTCATGACTTGGAATTAGTCGCGATTATTTTCGCCCTTAAGATATGGAGACACTACCTGTGTGGGGAAAAATTTTAGATTTATACGGATCATCAAAGTTTAAGGTACTTGTTCTCCCAAAATGAATTAAACATGAGAGCGCCGTTTGATAGAACTCCTTAAGGACTACGACTGCGAGATTATATATCATCTCGGAAAAGCCAACAAAGTAGTGGATGCGCTGAGCTGGAAATTGAGCATCGCGCATATGATGATCAAGGAATGGACTTTGTTGGAAGGAGTTCGGGATTCGAAATTTAAGTTTGAGGTGAGTCAGGTCTCAAGTCTTCTTGCAGCATTAAGGATTGAGCCGGAAATCCAGACTAAGATCAAGGCCTTACAATCACGGACCCAGATGGTCAAAAGATTCTGGGTATGGATGTCACAAAGAGGAAATCGAACTTTTAGGTGTCCGAGGTGTCCGAGGATAGGATTCTGAAGTTCCGCGGATAGTTGTGTGTACCTAGTGATGCAGAATTTAAGGAGGAGATTTTGTCTGAAGCACACAGTAGTAATTACAGTATTCGCCCGAGTAGTACGAAGATGTATCAGAACTTGCAACAACATTATTGGTGGAACGGCATGAAAGTGGATGTAGCCAAGCACGTGGCCAAGTGTTTAACATGTCAGCAAGTGAAGGCACAATATTGCAAGCTGGGTGGAATGTTACAACCATTGGAAATCCCCGAGTGGAAGTGGGAACACATCACAATGGACTTTGTAATGAGATTGCTGAGGAGCCATGTTGACACCTAAATTTTGGCGATCCAGTTAGGTATATATTGCATAGAAAAATTAGGGGTCCATCCCGACACCTAGCAAAAATAATAATTAGACTGCATATAGATTTTAGGAGCATTTATAGTAATAGGGTCATATAGTTGCATTTGCATTGGAGTGCGGCGGATGGACTTGAGTGAATGATTCTGAATTTAATTGGACTAAGCCTGCGGTGGCCGAAATCATGTGTATAAAGTTAGGAAAATTTGATGAAAATTTGAAGCGATAAAGCTTGATATTATCAAGGTTCTGGTCACATAGCAAATAAAGAAGAAGCAATCGGCATAATTCCCGCGATATTTGTGAGATCAACTATTTGAGGGAATAAATAGTTGATAGCAAGATTTAGTCAACAAAAGGAATATTTGATTGAAAAGAAAGAGGAAAGAAATTATGCATACGTCCAAAGATTTGTTGGTGAAAAAGTATATAAAAGAAGGAGGGGGGCTTCACTTCAGGGGACTCTCACAATAATTTCAGATCTGATTTTTGGGGAGAACACATTTTTTGAGAGCAAGGAGCAAGAGAGAGTCAGTCGCGCACGTACCCGCCTCACCGTCGCGCCGTCTTGCAACAGTGCCACCTCGTACTTGCGCCGTGACAATCCCCTATCGTGGCCAAATTTTCTTGTTGTTGTTCGTGTTTTCTTTCCTTTGCAGGTTTCTTGGCATACCCCATCTTGCAAGAACCAGCTTTTGGCTGCAAATACAAAAGAAGAGGCAGATCTTTGGTTAAACGCAAAAGTCCAAGGGGTGGTGGATCCCTGGTGGCACGGTCAAACATGAGAAGAAATTCAACTGAAAGTTCATGAAGCCTTAAACTTTCCTTGTTCATGCGAAAGGCCATCTCACGCACAAGTGTCCTCTTGGACGACACATCTGACGTCATCATCCCAAGCACTTCTTCACGGGAGGAGATAGATCTTGAAGGTAGCGACATTGGTGATCCCTAAAGGCCGTCCGCTACTATCCCAGTGCCATCTCACGCAAGGCCCTGACGTCATGCCGTCGCTCCCGACACCGCGCCGCCGATCTCGATCCGCAATTCCGATCCGTCGGTGATTTCAAATTAGGAAGGAAATCTTCAAATTAGGTAATTATTCTTATCCCGATTCGATTTGAATATTTTGTTGCCTAATTTGTGTTTATGGATATCTAATTTTGCATATTTGGATAATAATCATTATTCCAATTAGGATTTTTATTTCCTTTTTTGAAACTTTGGATATCTACTTGCTAAATTTGGATATAATTTAGAATTTTCAAAAATCCTTTAAATATATCCAAAATATTTGAGATATCTAAATTTTTCAAGATGTGATCAATTAGGAAAATTTCCTAATCCGCAACCGCACACGTGGAAATAAATCTATTTATCAGACTTTAGATATAATTATTTCCATAGCGGGTATTTCGAATTTTAGGGTCGATTTGTCAGGCTTCAGATCGAAACTTAATTCGAAAGATTTAGCAGTTATTTTTTATTTGATTTTAACTTCGAATTTTCATTAAAAAAACACCAAAAAAGATTATTCTAGAATAGGTTAATTTCTTTAGTTTAAAATCGCATGTTTAGATAATTGGTATTTTTAATTCCGAATTTCATAAAGAAAAATACAAAAAAAAATAATATGCCCGTCATTAGAAATAGGTCACGTCGTCGCATGACATATAGTTTGCATGTTAGGTTACATTAATCGCATGTCAATTTTGCACGTCATTACATATAGGTTAGCTTACATTTAAATAAATCAAAAAAATCAAAAAAAGAAAATTTCTGCACCTTTGAATTTTAAGTCAGAATTTTTCAAAATTGTCAAATTGAGTATTTTTCTTGAAATTGGTACCGAAAGGGCGTTAAGGAATTTAGCGTAACCAAGTCTCCGAATCTATGATTTCTGGTTTGCAGGAATAAAATAGTACTCCCGCTATTTTATTTAGGTTTCTAATTAGCCTACCCTAAATGATTAGTGGCGACTCCCGTTGAAAATATTTGCATGCTCACAATTGGACCTAAGTTGCGATTTGGTAGAGTTTGGGAGAACTCGAGCAAGGTTAGTTAATTTAAATGATCTAGTAATCCATTAGCCTAAGATCGAAACGCCGATTTTTTTAGGTCGCGACAAGCCAGAACAGTCACAATTCGATTTGGGTGGTAGTCGACCGATTGACAAAGTCAGCACATTTTCTGCCAATGCGAAAGGACTTCGCCTTGGAAAGGTATGCTGAGATTTACATGCAACAAATTGTCCGTTTGCACGAAGTGCAGTGACCTCAGACCATGATCCTAAATTCACTGTCGCTTTTTGGAAAAGTCTTCATACGGCATTAGGAATAAAGTTACAATTTAGCACTGTCTATCACCCCCAAAGGGATGGCCAGTCTGAAAGGACAATTTAGACTTTGGAAAATATGCTACGGGTATGTATATTGGATTTTAAAGGTAGCTGGGAGGAACAGTTGCATTTGATTGAATTTGGCTACAATAATAGCTACCAGCAGAGTATCAGATTGACACCATTTGAAGCGCTATATGGCAGAACTTGCCGAACACCGGTTTGCTGAGATTAAGTTGGTGAGAGGAGCATCACGGGTCCCGAGTTGGTTCAGCAGTCAGTCAAAACGGTCAAGGTGATTCGGGATAGGCTTAAGATCGCTCAAAGCCGCCAAAAGAATTAGGTGGACTGGAGACGTAGGCCTTTGGAATTTCAAGTGGGGGATCACGTTTTCCTCAAAGTGTCACCGATAAGAGGATTGTCACGGTTTGGCAAGAAAGGGAAGTTGAGCCCTAGGTACGTGGGTCCATTCGAAGTCTTAAAGAGAATCGATACCTTGGCTTATCGTCTCGCGCTATCGCCGAATTTGTCTCAAGTGCACAATATGTTCCACGTGTCTATGCTAAGGAAGTATGAACCGGACCCAACCCACATGCTAAATTATGAAGAAATAGGCGTGGATGACAAAGTGTCGTACGTGGAAAAGCCAGTAAGGATCGAGGACAGAATGGAATGAGTGTTGCGGAACAAGACGATCCCCATGGTCAAAGTAATTTGGGAGCACCATGGAACCGAAGGTGCGACGTGGGAAAGCGAAGAGTTGATGTGACACCAGTACCCCCATTTGTTTGAATAGTTGGGTCGGATTGTAAATTTCGAGGACGAAATTTTTGTAAGGGGGGAAGAGTTGTGACATTCCGAATTTCGATCGATTTTTGGGATTTATAAAACGTGTAATTCGTCAATGTGCTTATAGTAAAATCTCGCCCAAGAACTGATCACTTTCAGTTATTGTTTTTAAAATTTGAGATTTCGCTATAATCGCACTCGATCGAATTTAGCCGTTATTTAAAGCCCAAACTTTGGTGTCGAATTTCTCGAAGTTCTGGAATGAATTTAATTGGACAGTGTCGATATTATTATGGCTAGCGTCGATATTGCCAGGAATAGTGGAAGAGTGAAATTTTGACCGGGTGTGAATTTGGACTAGTAGATCTCCCACGTAGTGTGTTTTAGTTATTTTCTTTTAGCCCTTTCTCCTAATTATTAATTAAGATTTTTGTGGGCCGTTAGATCGTTTTCAGATTCGAACATGGACCGTCGGATCTCACTCAAGTGCATTGACTCTCTCTCTCTCTCTCTCTCTCTCTCTCTCTCTCTCTCTCCTTTATGCTGCGCACGTCTGCATCTCTCTCTCTCTCCTTTACGCTGCGCATGTCTGCCCCATGCATGCAGACGTCCCCTCCACCCTACTCTTCCGCTCACATCTCCCCTCTCTCTTTCCTCCTTTTCCCTTTACTTTTCTTTTCTTTTCTTCTCCTTTTCTTCTTCTTCCTCCCGCAGTTGCTTCGCCTTCCTTGTTCTTGTTGCCCAACGCTGCCCGCCGCTAGCAGCTCACCCCCAGCCAACGCCAACCACCACTCGCCATCGCCTGGCCACCCACAATGCTGCCGTCCCCCCTTCAGTCGCCGCACGATCGTCCCCTCCCCCGGTTTTTCTTCTTCCCCGGCATCTCCCTTTTTTCCGGTCAAGCTCGTCGCCATCGCGCTCCGCTGTTCCGGACATCGTCGCCCCCACCCAACCACCCCTCGCCAACCCAGCCCACCGCCCGACCTTCGCATGTCGCTGCCGCGCCGCCCCGTCCATCAATCGTCGGCCTCGACCGAATGCTCGCTCTCCCTCTCCTTCGCGCCAGCTTGCTGCTCGAGCTCGCCGCACCCAACCGCCGCCGTGCTTGTCACGGCCCAGCACTGCCCAGCAGGCTGTCGCTGCTCCCACCACCACCATCCAACTCCCTTTGGCCACCAGGCACCGCCGTGTCGCCCCGTCACCGCCAGCTCATGCCCCTTAGCCCTCAGCTCTTCCTCTCCCTCGCTACCACTGCCCAACTTTCTTCTTCCTTCCTTCCACGCCGTCGCCGTGCTAGCTCACCAGGACTAGCTCGCCGTAGTCGTCCTTGCTGCCCGACGACGACGTTGTTGCCCCTCTATGCTCTGGCCGAGATAGTTACTGAGCTCGCTGTCGCGTCGCCGTCGCAACTGCTCGTCGCCGCCACGTCGCCGACACAGCTGCTCGACGCCACCGCCGCCATCGCCGTTATCGCCATCGTTGCCGCCCCTCGCCCGCCCCAGGCCAGCCAGCCAACCAGCCGGCTAGCCAACCCAGGTCGTGGCCGAGTCGCCCCAGGCAGTGCCCGAACATGCCCAATCGCTCATTCGGCCGTGGCCCGTCGTCCCTGTCGTCGTGCCCTGCCGTGGCTGAGCATTTTGCCCGTGGCCGAACCCATGGCCGAGGACTGTGTCGAGCGCCGAGCCCATGTCCATGGGCCGTGCCGAGAATTTTGCTCGTGGTTGACCATTGTGCTGACCGCCGCGCCGAGCCCGACGCCGATCCGACCGGTCATTTTGCCCATCCTTTCTTGGTCCCCATTGGCTTGGAACCTAGGTAAGTGACTAGAAAGGCATGAACAGACCTGAGGCGTGGTTGCGCAGATCATTAGGAGGGGAAAAATGTCCTGAGGCGTGGTTACGCGGGACGGAGCCCGGCTTGATCTAAGGGCTGACCTGAGGCGTGCTGATGAGGGTCGTGTAAATGTGTGAGATGTCCAATGAGGGACGGAGCCCGGCTTGATCTGAGGGCTGGCCTGAGGTGTGTTAACGCGAGCAGTGTAAAAGGACCTGGGAGGTCGTGGAAAGTGGTTCGACCACGCATGCGATTTGAGTGGTGGTGTTATGTTTCTGGATTATTATTATATTATGGTGTTTAATTAATATGCAGAGTGGGCGTGTGGTTCGAGCGTGGTAAGTTTGATTATGTGAATTCTGTACGTTATTGGTTATATTGCATGTTTGACTAGTCTGGGTACACATTGTCCTACGTAGGGTTTAAGGTGTTGCTTATTGAGACTCGTTCTCATGGTTATTATATAACCATTTCAGACCGCCGGCCCTAAAGATGACCAGCATATCACTACGTTTTGGGATCCCAAACCATATAGAGCGTTCGGTGATCGAGTATCCCCATAGGAATGGGAAGGCTTATATTAGACATTATACCGTTGTATGGGTTGACAAGGGTGGGCTACAGCTTAAGGCCCATCTTTACCTAGGTTGGTGTTTTCGAGACCAGACCGGCTACTATGGACCCCTTAGGACGTTTGATGTTCCGATCGACGGATTAGGTCAATGGGACCCGCAGACAGCTGATGGAGAATTGGCAAGCCCCGATTCCATGTCCGAGACGGATTCTGATCCACGACCCATCATTATCGTGTCAGACGAGGAGAGTATGGAGTGGGAGTTCGACCCCAAGCCGGAGCCGATGGAGCTGGAGTTAGAGTCGGAGGAGGACCTCGAGGTGATACCGGAGCCCGAGGATGACCCTGAGGATGGGCCGCTGGAGATCGAGTCTGAGCCTGAGCCGATGGATTTTGAGTCTGAGTCTTCTGGATCCAACACGGATTGGGTTCCGCCTAAGGGTTAGCTTAGGGTTTAGTTAGCGGTAAGGCCGACACCTTTTTGGACTGAGCCCTATAGGTTGTTGGGTCTAACTCAACCGAGTCACATGTCCCTTTTTGATGATTGTGGTGGATCTACCTAGGAGCCTAATGCCTGATTTGTACAACCGAATGTTGTAACGATCTTTTATTGTTTGCGTTAGTGCTACCCCTCTGTCATATTTTATTGTCTGGGTTGTTTTGAATTCGCTTCCGCTTGCATACTCGTGTGAGTATTTCTTTTGGGTTGACGATGCGTCCTGGGACGTCGTGTGCAATACGGCAATCGAAGGGGTGTTGCAAGTCCGTTGGGGTTCGGAGCATGATAGAATTGACTTGATTGGAAATACTTGGGATCTAGATAGCCAAAAGTCCCCTGCACCAATACAGTTACATGAGTTTGATCGAGGGAAACAGACTTGGAAGTACCGAAATCTGCCACTTTTGCTTGATATTTCTCATCAAAGAGGATATTAGTGGACTTGATGTCTCGATGATAAATGTGAATGGAGGCTGCTGATTGCAAGTAGAATATGGCTCCTGCAATTTTAGTTGCAATTCGTAGCCGTGTGTCCCACGATGCACGAAACTCTTCATTTGGCATAGAGTCCCATTTGGTATGAACTCATATTCTAAAAGCAGGACTTCTATCTCTAAGCAACACCCCAATAACTTAACCATGTTTCTATGGTTGATTTGTGAGAGAACAAGGATTTCATTTATGAACTGTTAGACTTTTTCCTCATCTATCACATTCGATTTCTTAATCGCAACTATTTTTCCATCAATTAACAATCCCTTGTAAACAGTACCTAACCCGCCTTGCTTGAGTCTCCTATCATCATTGAAATTGTCAGTGACCTTCTCTAAATCCTTGGAGTTGAACAATTTGCTTTTTTCGACATTGCCTTCTGGTGAAGATAGCCCACTTTCCAACAAAAGACCACCATTGCGTTTGAAGTACTTCTCTTTGAGCTTGATTTCTTTTTTCTTCTTGATGTATCTGTACAACCACCGTAAGAAAAGACACAAAAGTAGTGCCCCAAGGCCTGCCCCAACCCCTGCATTGCAAAAGTTTATGGGGGTAAGTGCGAAAATGTATTCCGCTTTTCAAGAATCTATAAAGGCATCTATCATCAAGAACGTAAGAAAATCTTATTCAAAGGAATACCTATAAGAGTGATGAACCTGAGTCTCCTTTCATGTGGATTTATGCTAACAACCATGAATAATTGACTTTTCTCCATTTCAAATTCCAACCGATGAAATTTCAATACATGCATTTGCAACGTACAATTAATCTTTCTTTTAAGGAATTTAGGAAAAGGCTCCTACATAATACATGTGATTGTAATAATCCAAATTCAAATATGACAAAATAAGTAGGAACTTGAAAAGTTCAAGTGTTTTCTTATTTATAAAATATTAGTGCACGGAGAAATTTTGGAGGTTGTCTTGATAGATAATATTGATTGAAACTTATCTATATCATTCACCAAACGAATGGACAACCAAGTTAGAACCAAGGGTAAGGTAAAACTTATTTCTGTACCCTTTCTGAACATAATAAATGCTATGCTGTGCTTTTTTCCAACATTGCTAAGAGCATGAAGCTGTCTAAAGCTTAAGGTTAAAAGATCTACTCACCAATAAGAATGAATTTGGCTGTCTTTCTACCAACAACACAGTCATAGCCGCCCTGTTTGTTCGCGCAGATCCCGCCCGTCCCGTGGCATATACTTGAATTTTCACATTAATATCTGACAACAAATGGTAAAAATATATTAGCAGCGAATT
Source organism: Syzygium aqueum (assembly GCA_031216185.1). Taxonomy (NCBI): domain Eukaryota; kingdom Viridiplantae; phylum Streptophyta; class Magnoliopsida; order Myrtales; family Myrtaceae; genus Syzygium; species Syzygium aqueum. The sequence continues at coordinate 10,292,469 of CM062241.1, forward strand.
ACCAACTCCTTGAGTGAATTAGCGAGAATAGTCAGTCGCATTTTCTTATAAATTGTTAATTACATGGCTAAAATATTATGCTTGTAAAGAAAGGACTATCCCGTTCAATTTTGTCTGAAAGTGCATTCACTTTGTATAACTTTGGGCAGAAAAACAAAACAAGAAGGCAGAAAGGCATGTATTGGATCATTAAACGGTGAGAATGCAAAATATGTGGGAATGAACAAACCATTTCGAAAGAGAATGTTTCGGGATGGGAATAGTAATTTATTTCAAGATATTTTCTACTTATCTTTTTTTTTACCAAATGAGTGAAAAGAGATAAAGTTTCAGAGATAATAAATAAATCAATACTCTACAATTTGTTGGTTGATTCTGGCGCTATGTGGCAAATAACCTGCTGCCTTCTCAGATTTTTCTCCTGCAAAACCGCAGAATTGATACGGCTTTATGTGCATTCTGTGGAACTGTCCCGGACTCTATCAACCATCTGTTCTTTGCTTGCCCGTCCACGAGTAGACTAGCTTCATGCTGGGCTACGAAGTGCAACCTCCCTTGGCGCAACAGATCCTGACACGACCTTATCACCTGGGCAATGAAAGTTTGTGGTAGCACCTCCTTTGCTCATCGCCTGTCCAGATTTGCTTTCGGTGCTTTATGCCATATCATTTGGACCGAAAGAAATAACTCAATTTTCAGGAACAAGAATGTCTACATTCCGGGTATGGGTAAACATCTTATCAAGGTGGTGAAGGACAAAGCTATTTCCATGAGGACAATTGCTAATACTCCTGCAAATCGAAAGATACAAAGGAATTAGGGACTCACTTCCTCAATCTTTGATGTCAGTCCAGCTCCCTCTTAGATCGTTGACCTATATGTTTTGGGTTCGGTGGCCTTCTTTTGGCTTGTTGTATAGTTTTTTGCTAAGCCATCCTTGACCCCATTCAGACAGCTCTATCCTTATTGGGTCAATGGGTGACTTTGGCGTTAGTTTGTACATGGTGTTTCTGGAAAGTAATACAATTTCTTAACTTCACCAAAAAAAAAAATTCAGAAGAGATGAAAACAATTTGGAGAATATATCTTCAAGATAATTTCTATTTATCCATTTTTAATATTTAAACCCATTGAAATATAAAAATTTGGGGATGACAAACCAATTATCAAATGTGTCGTGTGGTATAATGAAATGTCATGTGTTATTTACAAAAGATTATATTAAAGAGCATCCCAAAAATTTGATTTTCAGCCCGTGCTTATAAATTCTCCGCAAACTCCAATTTTCTCATCCCTTTTTGTTAAGTGAAAGAAATAATGTTCACGCTCATGCGCGGATCTCGAGCAGCCAAAAAGAATTTTAAATACTCCTACCTATTATTCTGTCAAAGATGATGTTAACAAGTGTTTCGGGAAAGTTGTCAAATCTACCTAATATGAAATTGCTCGAATCCTCCAAATGATTATAAACTGAAAAAAGATTGCTTAATTGGCTATTGAATGAGTGATTTTCGAATCAATGGCTAGTGAAAAATATTATTTTTTTGTATGAGAACCGTGATACTCAAAAAAGTCAAATGGTAAAAAAAAACAAAAAACCAAAGAGGATTTTCAAAAAAAAAAGGAAAATTTTGAGAGAGAGGGAGTGAAAAAAACAGAGAAGGACAACGAAAGACACAGTAGAAGCAGCGGGCAGAAAGGCATGTATGGGATCATTAAAAACGGAATAGCATGAATTATGTTACCTAGGCATCCTCCAATAAGATAGGGGTTACCACCATACCCTCTTCCGCAAGAGTATTCCCCAAATGGAAAGTCACTCCAGGTATAACACAAGAGACCTTCAGAATTTCTCGAGCTTTGGGTAAGCTCACGTGAATAGCTGGTATTGATTGAGATCCCCCATTGTAACACCACTGGAACCGTATCATTCAATCTCAAATCATATAAACCTGTAACATTGGAGAACCATGCGCTATCTGCCAGGAAAGCGTACTTGCACCCCTGATGTCCACCTTCTTCTATGATTTCCACACTAAAGTCCTGAAGATTTGTGGGGAGTGTAGTCTGGCAGAATCCATCTCTCCCAGAGCAAGCACTATACCAGCTAATGTTGGTGATGGTTCCAGCACATTTCGACTTGCAACCGGCCGATGTCAATGTAAAGGCTACACCAGCTGATTCTGTACTAGTCAATGTTGCCTTGCTGTCACAACCAACCGATGTAAAGACGTTCCATTTCTGGGAGAAGACAAAATTACTTCCTTCTAAGCTCACCGGCTTAACAAGTCCATTGCCCTGGCAGCTTGCATTTGAGTAAATTACTGGAAGACTGACGTTTATCATGCTATACTCATTTGAATAATAACTGGGAAGTGAAATGTTGAGAACTCTCAATCCAATCGTACTTAGTATGGGAACCGTGTAGTTTTGCTGGCAGACAATCTCATACCAGTCATCCAAGAAACACCCTGTTCCTATTCCGAAGGGGAAGGGAACGGTGACGTTCCTGCACGTTTTAGCACAGTCAGGCTTTGCAAGTCACGGTGCGGCTCCTGATGCTTGTACCGTGAAAGAAACCAGAAGCAAAAGAATTTGAAACACCGAGTATGACATGATTTTCACGGTTTGTATGTGCGTGGACCCAAACCTACGGAGAAAGGTGACAGGAGCTGAGTCCCTTAATATTGTTATTTTTGTTAAAGAAGGGAAGAATTTTCATGTTCTGTACGCATAATTTCCAGCTCTGTTACTTTCAAGTATCTGCCTGGATGTTTCCTTGATGATAGAAATAACAAAGGTTGACAAGAAGACGACACCAATTTGTCGCGACCCTAAAAAATTTTATCAATTTCTCGGGCTAATGGATTATTAAGACTAATCTTAACTCGGGTTCTCCCAAGCCCTACCAATTCGCAACTTAGGGTTTAAGTTCTTAACATGCAAATGCTTTCATGCTTGGAGTCGTCACTAATCATTTTACGGTAGGTCGATTAGAAACCTAAATAAGACATAGGGAGATATGTTTTATTCCTACGAACCAGAGATTCTAAGCCCGGGGGCTTGATTACGCTAGATCTAGTCTAACGCCCTTTTGGTACCTTTTCTTTGCAAAAATGTTTTGGCAGGCAGTTTGGATCCATTTTAACTTAATTATTAACATGTGAGGTGTTCATGCATGTTCGCAAACCACCAATTTAACACCCAAAAAGCATTAAATAAATTGCAAGTTTAGGAAAACAACTTACCTCGAACCAACGCAAGCATCTGCATTGCTAGCTAGAAAATCACATCAACATCCTAATATGATTTCTAATTAACAAGCAATTCACTCAATTTCTTTTTTTTTTGGATTTTCACTTTATTTAAATGAAACCTAACCTATATGCAATGACGTGCAAAGATGACATGCGAATTAATGCAGCCTAACATGCAAACTATATGTCATGCGACAATGTGACCTAATTCTAATGACGTATCCAATGATATATTTTTGGTATTTTTTGACGAAATTCGAAATTAAAAATATGCTTAAATTAACATGCAACCTAACGACTTCTCTTTTTGGTATTTTCTATTGAAATTCGGAATAATAAAAATACCTAAAATAACATGCAACTTATGATGTCACGCCCCGAACCCCGCGAGCGCGCAACATCCCGCAATGGTCATTATGATGCGACGTCCCAGGACGCGTCGCCGACCCAATCTTTTTTTTTCTTTTGATTACGCATGCGGAAGCTAAACAAAGATTCACCCAGACAATAACAATAAACAAGGATAGTTAGGAAAACGGTTTACAACATTGAAATCAAAACACCATGTTTACTTGATTAACCCCTGGGAACATTTTTTTTACAAGCCCACTTCAGGTATTTCCATAAAAGTCTACAAAAAGATGTCAAACTGGGGTCAATCTACTTCACCAAAAGTCAGCCTTCAGGCACCTCGAACCATAATGGGTGCATCGCATGCTAAGGGCCTGAAAAATGTTTAACAACCACAAATGAGATAAAAATCTCAATAAGTTAACGCCTAAGCCCCGTTTAGAAGGCCAACTCACCTCGGGGGTCCCTAAGCACGCGACCATGCACAAATCATTAACCAACCACTAACCAACCACAGGCATCCTTACCTTGCCTTGGCACACATATTATGCATAGCATAAATAGTCATATGTCACAACGATGCATCAAACATATCACATACCCAGAATGTGTAATGAGATTTCTCATGCATTAATGCATCACAGTCGCGAATGTCTCAATTATAAGGCAGAATCCACTTGGGCACGTCCCATACCATGCCTAGCAGTTTCTACTCCATAATCAAGCACTATGCATCACACGTATTCCATTTATTACGCCCCCTCGGGGCCACCACACATCAAGCGATACACAGCAAGATGGCAGTCTACCGGTAAAAACCGGGCTCCGTCCCGCCCCGTCGGGCACGGCTACGTCAAACGATCTACAGTAAGACGGCATTCCAATACGGCAACATCAAACGATCTACAGTAAGATGGTATCCCGTAAGGAGCATCGAGTCCGACCTCAGGCCGCGACAAGGCATCCGGAGTATCGGCAATCCAGATAATCTCCAGGCATCCGATAAATCGAGTATTGTCAAGCGATCTACAGCAAGACCCCGATAAATCAGACATCGTCAAGCGATCTACAGCAAGACGGCTCCAACGTGTGACCACACGAGCACACAAGCATTCAGGCCAATTCTTATCTTTTCATTTAGCCAATGCATCCATGAATCGTGCTCACATCAATGCCATACAATAATAACAAGTGGTCACACATGCAAACGGTCAATTGACTTTGTGAACCTCATTTTAAAACATGAATTTACCAAAAGCATTCAACATCATATCACAGTCAAATAAACATTATTGAAAAGTTAGGTAATAGTGGTTACTGTCTCTAATATGCCGGAATTCAAAAGCTAAAGATTTCAAGTAAAGACCGGCAGATTATGGAATTCTTAGTAAAACTGGACAGATTTGCATGATTTGGGAAATCGACTTCAAAAGCATAGCAAATGGTTTCCAAAAATTATAAAATTTGAATATGTTATAAACGAGACCTTCAAAAATATTTTCCGTGAAGTACACAATCCCAAAATTCTTATACAAAGATCACTTTTGATGGCTTGGAGACAACCCAGAACTGGTCCGCTGGAACAAGGGAACTCAACCACAAGAATTACTCGTTTACAAACCAATTCCTTTCAAAACACTTTGAACTTTTTACACATTGTAGACATGGATGTCCTTTACAAATCTTGTGAAGGAAGTATGGTCGAAATCGAACTAGAAATGTTTATAAAAATTTGAGAAGGCACGAAGGTCACGGAATCCACAGTAAAAACAGTTCTGACCCGGTAAGAAATGGGACCTTCGTGTAACCCAATTGAGCTCAGAAAAATCTTAAATTTAAATATGTTATAAATCAAGATCTTGTGAACAACTTTCATGAAGAACACTTTTCAAGATTCGAACCACACAATGCTCTATAAAAATGGAAAACCAGGGACGTACAGTAAAATCAGTTCTGGAATCAAGATAAAAACTTCAAGAAATGCCTTCCACTTTGAGATTCACCACTTCTTAGCCATGAAAATACCACACCAAGAGTTCAAATCAACATCCAACATCTATTTCAACTTTGTCTAGCAATCAAGACTCGCCAACGCTTATTCTAGAAGTCCAAACACCTCAAAATAATACCTAGCTAAATTACCCAATGTGAGTTAAACATCCTAAACAAAGGATTAGATGTTAACTTACTCGTCTAAAAGCGACGACAACACGAGAACGACGGCGACGACACGGGTTGTTCGTGGCGGCCTCGGCTTGACACGGCAAGCGGCAACCGGCGGTGAACGGCACACGTCGATCTACGGGCTCAAGGATGGTGGCGTGAGGGTGCTAGTGGGTGAACGGTGGGGGTAGGGTGATTCGGCCGAGAGAGAGGGAGAGAGAGAGAGAGAGAGAGAGAGAGAGGGGAGGGCTTCCTATTTATAGAAGCTATTTACTTGGTCGCTACTCCAGGCCTTTAATGTCGGTCATGATGATGGTGCCTTAAAGTCAAGAATCATCATGGCTTGTCATCATGACAGGGGCCTCAAAGTCTTCACTCATTAATACAAGTCATCATGAAATGGCCACCAAAGTCCAAGGATGAGGTAAGCGATGACCTCATTAGGTCATGATGACGGTGCCTCCAAAGTCTTCGGTTATTAATGCTTGTCATCATGAAATAGGGCTTCTAAGTCAAGGGCTATTTAATGGCATTAATGAAACTTAATGATGGAAGCTTGAAGGAGAAGTTTTGACCATGTCAACGCCTTATCTTCTAGTTTCTTCCCAACAAAACAAACACGGAGCCTATTTCTGTCTTCTAGAAATGTCGGTTCGGCTCACAATGACTCAGCACCATTGGTTTGCACAATAACAACTAATCGACACTTAAGTCGTAAACCCGCATCATAATCAATTCCATGATTTCCGAGGGTTTTCCTCGACAAAACACGTATAATAATTCTACCCAACGGCCAAGATAAACAAAGAGGTTCTAGAAGGGCAAGTTAGCAAATAATTTTCGATGGCTGATTCGTAAAAAATTATGAGGCGACGTCCTATAGTTCAGATGTAATATCCTCGAGCATTCGACACATAAAATCGGGTTATAATTCATGACTGAAATCGATCAATCGCAACTATAGTTTATCTCGAACTAACGGGCGGCTATTCGAAATAAATTTTTCAATAGCCTTTCCCCTTTGGTTAGTATTCCCTAGGTGATCAGGCCAGAGCGAGAATGAACTAATAGAGCGTCGATGAAATCACCATTTCATAAATCACCAAATTTGGTCGAATTTTCAGGATATCACATATGATGACTTAATCTACCCTAGCATGATTTCTTTTTAGGATTTTTGTGAAAATTCGGAATAATAAAATAATGTGAATAATCCGTTAGGATTGAAATAATACCTAATTTAAACTAGGAAACATGCCACCTTAAGTCCTAATTTAAATTAAATACTTATCTCATCCTTCGGGATATATTCAAAAATCCTAAACATGCAAAAATCTAATTTAAATAACAAAACAGATTTTTTTGAATTTTCTTTTTATTTGAAAAAGGAAAGAAAACAATTTAAACAAAGATAGCATCCACATTCAAATCAACCACGCGATCTGCCAAATTTGTTTCAAACTCGGATTAGGCATAAAAATCGAACTATCGGTCATATCTATAGGGTTATAGATATTAACGGATAGTCGATCATTCAAATTTGGAAAGCGAATCAAAATCATTATCGTATTCAAGTGGTTATGAATAGGATAATGATTTTCCGTACCGCCGTGTATCGTACCTTAGGGACAAGGTTGGATAGTCGTCCAGATACGTTTGCCAAATTAGGAAATTTTCATAATTTTTTAATATTTCAAAATATTGCGGATATCTAGAACATTATCCAAATATACATAGATATCTACCAGATATTCATGCAATATTCCAAACAATTCAAACTAGGAAATTAGAATATTCTGAAAATATATCGGATAATAATCTTACCTAATTTAGATAACTTCCAAATTTGAATTCTCTCGGGATGAGCTTGGGCTTGCGGATAGCGACAGGATGACCGGCGACGACGACGGCGAAGCACGGCAACACTGGCGGCTTCGGGCACTGTTCCAGCACAGCAGCTGTTCCGACGGGAATGGGCAGCACCGGCGTGGCTATCTTCGGCGACCGGCAATGGCGGATAGAGGCGGCGTCAGCTGCTGTGGGTGGCGGAACAGCGACGGTGGACTTCGGCAAGGCAGAGACAGAGGCGCGGCAGCAGCTCCGAGGGCGGCTTCACTGGCGATGATACGGTGGTTGGCGTGAGGCGGCAACAAGCAGAGGGAGACGGTGGCTGCAGGACCTCCGGCGAGGGCATCCAGCGAGGGAGAAGCAGCGGCCGGCGGTTGACGCGGCGGGAGCAACGTGCAGCGGCGCTCCGGCTTCGACGAGACTTCTGCAAAGAAGAACTCCAGGCAACATCGACGCCGGCGAGAGGGCTGAAACGGTGGCACACGGTGACTTCGGTGAGGTTGCTCCGGCGAGACAAGGATGGCGACGAGAGAGGCTAAATGTGGGGCAGGGCTGTTCGGCGGGCGTGCAGGAGCGGCGCAGCTGTGGGCGGCGCTCAGCACGGCGGGCGGTGGTCCTCCAACGGCTGCGACTTGCGGAGAGGGATGCGGCAATGGTGGCTGTTCAAGCGGGACTGTTCCGGTGCGGTGGTGATGGGCGACTGAGGCGCGGCGGCGTCGGTCTTCAGGCGAGGGCGCCGGCGTAGCCGATCTCTTTCTCTCTCTCACTCTCACGTGTCTCACTTGCTTCAAAAATTCTGATTAGAAGTTGTGTTGTGTCCCCCTTAATTTCTGACCTAATGTTATGTTTATATAGCACTAATCTAGGTCAATTTAGATGAGCTTTATGTCCTAATGGGCTTAGGCTTGGGCTTAAGTTTAATGGGCTGAATTAACTTGGGCTTTTGATTAATTAAGCTCAACATATCAAATTAAACCCAAATTAAAACGACCGAGCCCGTTTGACTTGAAATTCCCGGCCCTTGCATTCCGAGAGAGCCGAGTCTCGTTCAATGAAATTTAAGGTCATTCGTTACCGCCAATCCAACGCAAAATGCAATTAAATTAAAATTAACCTAAACTATATGCTATGCAATTTAAATATTTTTGTTTATGGGTTAAAATTTAATCCCTAATTTTTTATGCAATTAGCACTAAATGATGCGTCGAAATTTAGGTGTCAACACAATTTAAGCAGCCAAGTGTGACCTTTCTCATTGTTGAGAAGATAATTTTGTCAATCATCTTTATTATGAGAAAGACTTGGAGAGTTACCAAGATTGATGACCATTCAGAATCCTTTGTTGTGGACCCCGTTAAGCACGTTAGAACTGAGATATTTATTCCTTTCATTACCCAGTTTAAGTTGTTCATCGTACGCGTCGAATCCTTTAATTTTTCCCTAGACCAAAATCGGATGAATTCTTCCTCTTCCGCACTACATTAAAAATTTGTGCCACGACTTGCTTATTGCCACATATTTTCGCATTTCATTGCCGATCTTTTTGTTTAGTATGAATTAGCTCGGTCACTTACACTTTCTGATTTAACATGAATATGGTCTTTCTTTAAATTATGCTTGTAATCTTACTATAGCATTGTTCAGGTTTTTTAAGAAATTAATCTAAGTTAAACCTCATTTAGTGCTAGAGATTAGTTTGTCAGTATCGTGCGTCTATAATTGGTGAAAAGCTTTTAATTTTGTTAGTTAGATGTAGTTTAGTAGCCTCGACCTTACTTAGATTGCTGGCACAGTATCTTGTACCAGTCATCCAAGAAACATCCGGCTCCTATTCCAAAGGGGAAGGAAATGACAGTGTTTCCGCACGATTCAGCGCAATTGCCAGGTTAGGTTTGGCTAGTGATGCTTGGATACTGGGGGAACCTCGGAGCAAAAGGATCCGAATCACCAATTTTGCTATTACTTTAGATGTTTCATATGTGCATCAACCTGACCTATGCAGAAAGGAGTGAGAACTTACAACCTATGAGCTCTGTCCTATTTGACCATAAGAAGGGAAGTGATTTTGCCCGTGATATTCTGAAATTTAACCCACTTGAGATTTATGAAATGGATAATTTTATGAACGTACTTGTAGTTAGATCTCACCCGGAACTAATCATTTCTAGGATACTAATCGTTAAGGAAAGGCTAGTTAGGGACTTAAATTCGCGCGACCAAAGAAATTTGATCGTGAACTGACTTTCGATCATAAAATTGTCGAGGTGACATTTTGAGTCAATGTAGGCCGAACTGAGGATACTTATGGGTCGATTCGCCGCTGTCATACGAGTGGATCACGGGTGATTCCGTTTGACCACGAAATGAATTGGCGAATGACCCTAAACCTATACCAAATGATCGTGCCTGTCGGAACTAGCGATCGATCCTCGCGATTACATGACAACCGAGGTTGTCACCATCCGAGTGAGCTTATACATGGCTTGATTTATTATCAGTCACGGGTCGAACATGCGAATTTCTCAAAAGCCACCCGTTAGTCTGAGACACGCTCAAGTTACGTTATTTAAAATTCAGTTATCAATTAGTGACCAAATTGGGCATTTGAAATTTAGGAAGTCACGACAGAACATCTGGACGACGTTGTTATTAGCATGGTCAGCCTCAGAATTGTCCGGATCCTTCAGAAAAATTTAATTTCGACGCGAAATGGAAAATGACCGTTTTACCCCTGGAACTTTGTTAAGGCCAAGTGTAAATGGAGAAGGGCATTTTCATCATTTCACCCTAACTTTAGAAATGACAATTTTTGGACAATTTTGCCATTGGTTTTTGTGAAATTTCCATTTTACCCTTGGATATTTTTGGAAAAGATTTGATCTCGGCCGTTGGTTCTTGGATAAGATCAAATCTCAGCCATCAATTGGAAAGTAAAGAGAGGGACAAGATGGTCATTTTGCCATAAAGGTGGTTCAATTATTGGTTTTTAAGCCCATTCTCTCTATCCCCCTCTCATTTCTCTCCCTCTCTCGGCTCACTCCCTCTCCCCCTCACAAATCGCCCTCCCCTCTCCCCCTTGGCCGCGCCACTGCCGCCCCAGCCACCTTCCGGCCGTCGCCGCCCGTCCGACCACCGAGTCGTGCCCCCACCTCCCTCATGCCACCATCCCTCTCCCCCTCTCCCTCTTGGTGACCTCTCTCTCTCTCTCCCTCTCGTGGCCGAGACTAGCTAGCCAAGCAAGTCGCCACCGCCGTCGCTAATCACCGCCGTTCAACCGGACCGCCGTAGCCACCGCATTCCAGCCGCTTTGTCGCCCTTGGATAGGTTGATCTTGCTTAGGATTCCAAGTAAGTTACAATCTAAACCCTATTTAGGATATCGAGTATTAACAGACCCGTTTAGACACGGTTTAGTTTGGTTTTAGGAGCTGAATTGGATGAGGGGCCTTAGGGATGAAATTGTGGCATTTTGGTGGAAAATTAGAGGCCAAATAAGGGCTGTGATTGGCTGGTTTGAATGCTGTAATTTTCTGTTTGGCGCGTAGATTGGGTGTTTTGATTCGGCGATTAATTGCGTGAAATTGTCGTCAAGTACCGTGATTATTGTGCCATGATTTTTGTGGTGAAAATGACATGTTGTGTGATGTTTGTATGTATAATGTATGACGGAATTGAGACGGTCGGATTGGGTGCATTTGAGTGCATTTGATTAATGCCCGAGTGTGTGCACGTGTGAGATTTGAGGCGTGCGATGTGCGTGTGATCACTAAAAAGCCCTGAGGCGTGTTTACGAGGGGTACAGATAAAATACGGTGTGTTGGCATGTTCGCGTGTGTTGACACCTAAATTTTACCGAACATTTAGTGTAATTTGCATAAAAAATTAGGGATTAAATTTTAACCTCTGAAAAAAATATTTAAATTGCATAATATATAATTTAGGTTCATTTAGTTTAATTGCATATTTTTACATTCAATTGGCGGTGGCGAATGAGCTTAATTTCATCGAACAAGACTCGGCACGCTCGGAATGCTAAGGCCGGGAATTTCACGTCACACGGGTTTGGTTGTTTTAATTTGGGCTTAATTTAATAATGTTGAGTTTAATTAATTTAGCCCAAGTTAATTCAGCCCATTTAGATGTTAATTAAGACCTAAGCCCAAGCCTAAGCCCATTAGGACTATAGCCCATCTAAGTTGACCTAGATTAGTGCTATATAAACGTAATATTAGGTCAGAAATTAAGGGGGAAAATTTTCAGATCAGTTTTTTTAGAGAAATTAGAGTGAGAGGGAGAAAGAGAGAGAGAGATCTTCGCCGCCGTCGTGCCCCTCGCGCGCCGGTGTTCGTGCCTCACGCCTCAGCCACGTTCGCGGTGGCCGTGCCTCACGCCTCAGTCACGTCCGCAGCGGCACCTCTCGCTGAAGCTGCCTTGCCGACTCGCTGCCCCACGATCGACGACCTTCAACGCCACTGCTTTTGCATGTCCACGCCTCAACGAAGAAGCCCGTCAACACTTCTTACTTCATCCGGTCAGTCCACGTTGGAGCTTTGCAAGTCCTGACAACCTCCCATGCAGAACAAGCCAAGAGGAGAAGAAGTCAACAAAAGCTCCTTTGTCCAACTCTGCACCCAGCGAAGCCGTGAAGAGAAAGCCCACGCCTTTGAAGCTTTGAAGTGAAGAAAATCAGTCCACGTTCTTTCCCAGTCAACCGAGAGTCTTGTCGCCGCTTCTGTGGCTGTTTCTGCATGTCCAAGTCCACGTTCCCTCCTGCCCAGTCTACGTCTTCAGCGGCTATAGCAGTTTCGATCGCCCCAGTGAAGCATTGGAAGCTCCATTCGTCAGCCCAGATCATTGACGTCCTCATCCGTGTCTGTTCAACCGCCTCACCACGAAGACAGCCCCGGACAAGCTCAACTGAGCGTGAGCAGCGCCAGCAAGCTTCCATCGACGAAACAGCCACCGTTCTTGCCGGAGAAATCATCGGAGGTCGCTCCGCCTCGCATCGTTCTCTTGCCGTCGCCGGAGCCGCGCCTCAGCCACCCCACCGAGCAGGCCATCCTCACCGGTGTTGCCGTGAGCCCTGCCGGCGTTGCCCCGTCGTTGCCCGTCGTAGTCGGTTGTCCGATCCCAATCTGCAAAACCCGAGCTCAATCCTGTCCTCGATTCAAATTTGGGAGTTATCCAAATTAGGTAATGATATTATCCGATGCACTTTTGAATATTTAATTTCCTAGTTTGAATCGTTTGGAATATTGCATGTATATCCAGTAGATATGGATAACGTTTGATATATCCGCGATATTTTCGAAAATTCAAATTAGGAAAATTTCCTAATTTAGCAACATATTTGGACGTCTATCCGACTTTATCCCTAAGGTACGATACGCGGCGATACGAGAAATTGTCATCCTATCTATAATCACTTAGATACGATGATAAATTTCATTAGCTTTCCAAATTTGAATAATCGGTTATCCGTTAATATCTATAACCCTATAGATATGACCGATTGTTCGATTTCTGTGCCTAATCCGAGTTTGAAACAAATTTGGCGGATCGCGTGGTTGATTTGAATTGGTTGTTATCTTTGTTTAAATTTCTTTCCTTTTCAAATAAAACAGAAAATTCAAAAAATATTAGTTAGAGTTTGAATTAGAATTTTTGCATGTCTAGAAATTTTGAATGTATCTAGAGGATAGAATAATTATTTAATTTAAATTAGGACGTGAGACGATCTAGTTCCTAGTTTAAATTAAGTAATATTCTAATCCTAATAGATTATTTCAGCAATTTAATAATTCCGAATTTTACATTAAAAATCCCAAAAAGAAATCATTCTAGGGTAGATTAAGTCATCATAGATTGCATGTTAACTTAGGTATTTTTGAATTTCGAATTTTAAACAGAAATTACCAAAAATAGAAGTCATTAGTTTGCATGATAATTTAGGCATGTTTTTTATTCCGAATTTCATAAAGAAAAATACCAAAAATATATCATTGCACGTCATTAGAATTAGGTCACGTCGTCGCGTGTCATATAGTTTACATGCTAGGTTACATTAATTTGCATGTCATATTTTTGCACGTTATTACATCTAGGCTAGGTTTCATTTAAATAAAGTGAAAAAAAAGAGAAATTGAGTGATTGTTTGTTAACTAGAAATCATATTAGGGTGATTGATGTGATTTTCTGGCTAACAATGCAGATGCTTGCTGGATTCGAGGTAAGTTGTTCTCCTAAGCTTGTAATTTATTTAATGCTTTGATTTCTGGGTGTTAAATTGGTGGTTTGCGCACCCGCATGAACACCTCACATGTTAGAAATTAAGTTAAAATGGATCCAAACTGCCTGCCAAAACATTTTTGAAATGAAAAGGTACCGAAAGGGCGTTAGACTAGATCTAGCGTAATCAAGTCCCCGGGCTTAGAATCTCTGGTTCGTAGGAATAAAACATATCTCCCTATGTTTTATTTAGGTTTCTAATCAGCCTACCATAAAATGATTAGTGGCAACTCCAAGCAAGAAAACATTTGCATGTTAAGAACTTAAACCCTAAGTTGCGAATTGGTAGGGCTTGGGAGGGCCCGAGTTAAGTTCAAACTTAATAATCCATTAGCCCGAGAAAATTGATAAATTTTTTAGGGTCGCGACAGCGTGATCACTAAATCCCTGAGGCATGTTTACGCGGGTCGTGATACGACTATGAGCCTGAGGCGTGTTTACGCGGATCGCGATAGGAATGTAAGCCTGAGGCGTGTTTACGCGGGCTGAGGAAAGAGATTGTGAATGAGATGTGTGATGTGGCAAGTAAGAACGAGATCGGACCTGAGGTGTGTTTACGCGGGTCGTTGACAAGTTAAATAAAAATGATGTGGCGGTGCATGAACGAGTGTGAAAATGTGGAATTCGGAAATGTCATGTGTTCGACATTTGTTTTGAGCATGAATGAGTTTGGGGAAATGCGTATGATTTGTGATTCATGTATTTGAGACTAATGTGCAGGTCGAGCCCAGGTAAGAGCATTTGTGTGCGTGATATGTATGTATTGAATGATTGTGTGTTTAGACTTGTCTGGAGATATGTGGTAGCCTAGGTGGGGTTTAGGCTATCAACTTATTGAGATTCGTCTCATGGTTATGTAACCAATCCATTTCAGAACCCCCGCCTGGGCCATGAATCCACCGCCGCCGCCACCGCCCCAGGGTTTTGGTATTCCGATGCACACCGAGCATTTTGTGGTAGAGTATCCGGTAGAGGAGAATATGGCTTGGATCAAACATACGACCGTAGTCTGGGTAGACATAGGGCAACCCCTCTGGCAAGCCCACACCTATACCGTTTGGTATTTCTAGGATGGATTAGATGAGTTTGGCCCCGTCCGAGGTTTTGATGTTTCGTTTGACGGAGTGAGAGACTGGGACCCGTCAGCTATACCCCCTCCCGATAGCGAGATGACTACCATAGATACCAGCATCGCACAGTCAGGACATCAGCATGATCCTGTAGTGCCCGAGCCTACAGTGGAAAAGCCGGATCCGAAGCCGGAGGAGTCGCAGGTCGGGTACGAACTGATGGATATGGACTTAAGTGTAGAGCTAGAGGAAGAACCTGTAAAAGAGCAGCCCGAAGAAGAGAAATATGAGGAGGCCCAGGAGGAGGAATCAGAAGATGAGGTGGAGGAAGAACCACCAGAAGAACCAGAGGAGAATTGGGAGGAGGAGTCTAAATCCGAAGAACGGATTGAGGTCCCTTTAGAATCGGGTGACGAAGATAACCCAATCGAGATCGAGACAGACTCGGAGTCTTCAGGGAAGCACGTGCCTCAGGGGGATTCACATTCGGATTATGGGGAGAGCGAGTCGGAGTGGACGCCGTCTGTAAGGCGTAGGGGCTGATTTTAGAGGTGGATGAACCTTTTTGAAGTGTCCTATTTTTAGCTTTAGGATATATCCAGACTACTAACCATTTTTGAGGTTGATGGTGTAATCTGTGGAAGTCAGCTCGGGTGTGAACTATAGGTTGATGTAAATTTGATGGGTGCTGAAAATTGACTGGTTGTTGTGTAATGGATATTGTACATATATATTTGAGGCGTAATATTATGTTTGGTAGCTTGGTGATTTATTCCTCCCTAGTACCCCTATGATTTTACTGTCCGGGTTTATATTCTTGCTTCCACCGCGATTGAACTCTGATGGGATCGTTTGGGCCGGTGACGTTTCCTGGGACGTCACACTAATTCAACCGAAGAGGGATGTCGCGAGTTCAATGGGGTTCGAGGTGTGACACTTCAGCCAGAGCCAACCAACTCTGACCCCACGCTAAACCGCCCATTGCCTTGATAAACAAAAGTTTTTCCCTTGCATCTTGGTCACTTTTACTTTTTCATTATTTCGTAATCCCCAGGGTATGATACCTTATGGCTTCACAGTTACATATTCCATTTTTGTTAATTTAATTCAAAACCTTTTGAATTATGAAAATTGAGTCTTAAACTTTTTACGTTGTGCCAATTGAGTCAATGAGGCCAAAATTGATTGGAAATTGCTAATGTGGATGCCAACCATCCTACGTGACACAGTTAGTGCTAATGGGACAATTGGTAATAATATTTTAATATTTTTTGCATTTTATATTTATAGTTTTTCTTTTCTTTCTTTTTCCTTCTCCCTCCGCCGATTGACAGGCCTAGGAGATGGCCGACAACCAGCCAAAGGGACCTACCAGCAAGGGTTGCCCTTACCATCTACGAGCAAGGCTTGACCTCGCTGAAGGCCATGGCGGCCCATGATTGCCAACTACGAGTAAGGCTCAACCTTGCCAGCCTTTGGCGAGGGTCGCCCTCACAGAAGGCTAGCGAGGGCCAGCTTAGGCGAGGCTTGCTTGAAGCTAACCTTCACGATTTTTTATAGTGTTGGCGATTTCTGATCGATTAACTTTAGCTAAAGGCAATGAACTGGAGGAGAGAGAGAGAGAGAGAGAGAGAGAGAGAGAGAGAGAGATTTCTTCGATGTTAGCGCGCCAGCTCTCGCTAGTAGTTGCCTTTGGCTGGTTGCCGGCCATCGCCGAGGCTCAGCCACCAGAGGAGGAAGAAAGATAAAGAAAAAGAAAATATAAAATATTCAAAGAAAATTCAAAAATTATTTAAAAAAATTCATATCAACGCTATCTGTGTCATGTAGAACGGTTGGCTTTTACGTCAGCGATTTCCGGCTAAAATTAGTCGGATTGATTTAATTGGAAAAACTGAAAAAAATTTAAAACTCAATTGGCACAATTAAAAGGTTTATGACTGAATTGATAAAAATGCAATACGTTTATGACTTTTTTGATAATTTTCCTAGATAGAGAGTTGTATAAGCTAATAATTATTGCTCAATATAGGCAAACACAAAAATCAAATCACTGTATAAAAAATGAACTAACATGTGATGCTCTCATGTTCCTATTTAAATTTTTGTCCTTTCTTGAAAAAGAAAATCATTTTCTGCAATAAGAATCTCTTTATTAACGGAAAAATCATCCTACAAATTTATACTACGATAACCAAGATTTTTGTTCTTGCCGAATGAAATGGGTTGGGGCATCTTTTTCCAATCCAAAAACGTGAAAGCAAAACTCACTTTTATTAAAGCAAAAGTGGTTTCTTTTTATTGTGTTTAATCGGAGTGTGATGTTATAGTGTCGCAATCTCTCCCATTATTGAATCAAAAGTCATTTTTATCGTTCTCGTGTGTGGTATAGATCGTGTAGTCAGTCTACTGCTTTTCTTGCTCAAGTCAGCAATAAAAGAACTTTGGAATTTTCTGCCCCTCCAAAAAAATAAAGGGTAAAAAAATTGTATGTGAATCGCTTTAATGGCTGCACATCTAAGTCCACATAATAAGTGTCGCGACCTAAAAATAAAAATTGAGCGTTTCGATCTTAGGCTAATGGATTACTAGGTCAATTAAATTAACTAACCTAGCTCGAGTTCTCCCAAACTCTACCAAATCGCAACTTAGGTCCAATTGTGAACATGGAAATATTTTCAATAGGAGTCGCCACTAATCATTTAAGGTAGGTTGATTAGAAACCTAAATAAAATAGCGGGAGTACTATTTTATTCCTACGAACCAGAAATTATGAATTCGGGACTTGGTTACGTTAAATTCCTTAACGCCCTTTCGGTACCAATTTCAAGAAAAACACTCAATTTGACAATTTTTGAAAAAATTCTGATTTGAAGTTCAATGGTGCAGAAATTTCTTTTTGGGTTTTCTCTTATTTAAATGCAAGCTAACCTATATGCAATGACGTGCAAAAATTGACATGCGATTAATGCAACCTAACATGCAAACTATATGTCATGCGACGACGTGACCTATTTCTAATGACGGGTATATTTTTATATTTTTTTTATGAAATTCGGAATTAAAAAATGCCAATTATCTAAACATGCAATTAAATAAATTAATCTATTCTAACGCAATCTTTTTTTTGGTATTTTTTTTATGAAATTTCGAAATTAAAATCACGTAGAAAATAAAACCGCTAAATCTTTCGAATTAAGTTTCGATCTGAAGCCTGACAGATCGACGCTAAAATTCGAAATTCCCGCTATGGAAATAATTCTATCTAAAGCCTGATAGATAGATTTATTTCCACGTGTGCGGTTGCGGATTAGGAAATTTTCCTAATCGATCACATCTTGAAAGATTTAGATATCTCAAATATATCGGATATATTTAAAGTATTTTTGAAAATTCTGAAATCTATCCAAATTAAGCAAGTAGATATCCAAAGTTTCAAATAGGAAATAAAATCCTAAATGTGATAATGCAAATTACCCTAATATGCAAAAATTAAATATCAATAGCACAAATCAGGAAACAAAATATTCAAATTAAATCAAGATGTGATATTTACCTGATTTGCGTAAATAACTTTCCAAATTCGAATCCGGTTCGGGATCGGGACCGACTTCGCGGATTTGGATCGGGACGACGACGATGAGACACGGGGCACGGCGACTCACGTCGGCGCTTGGCGGGGACTCACGGCGGGACTCGATAGCAACTTGGCGGGGCTACGACACGGGACAGCAAGGACTCCGGATGCTGTTCCGGCGTCCGACGGTTCTCCGGTCGACGATGGCTTGTGGTGTCCTCCGGGAAGCAGCAGCAACGGTGGTTCACGGCAAGGCCGGCGAGGGTGCTGTTCAGTGAAGCTTCGACGTGGACTGAGGCAGAGGAAGCAGCAGCAACACGGATTGTCCTTCGGGCTTCTGTGGATCGGTGAAAACGTGGCTGTGGGAGCGCTGTTCAACGTGGAAGATGGCTTTCTCGGTTGACTGGGGGACCGACAACGTGGACTCCTCTGGACGGCAGTAATTCAGCGGCAACAGCAGCAGCGGGATCCTCAAGCGTCATGAAGGAAGCAGCAACGTTGAGCAGCGTTGATAAGAGAAGCAGCAGCAGTCATCGTCGGTGCAGGAAGTCCACGGTCAGAGAGCAGCGGACGAAGCAACAATTCTCACCAATTTGTTGACTTCATTAGTCAACATGCAAATAACGTGGACTTGGCAGAAGAAGACGTGGACCAGCAGAAGTAGTGGCGTTGAAGGTCGTCGATCGTGGGGCAGCAAGTTGGCGAGGCAGCTTCAGCGAGAGGTGCCGTCGCGGACGTGACTGAGGCGAGAGGCACGGCCACCGCGAACGTGGCTGAGGCGTGACGCACGGCCACCGCGAACGTGGCTGAGGCGTGAGGCACGAACACCGGCGCGCGAGGGACACGACGGCGGCGAAGATCTCTCCCTCTCACTCGGACTCTCTCTCAACGTGTTTCACTCAAAAAATTCAGATCTGAAAATTGTGACCCCCCCACCCCTAAATTCTGACCTAAACACATACTTATATAGTTCTAACCTAGGTCAAATTAAATGGGCTTAATGTCATAATGGGCTTAAACTTGGGCTTGGGCTCTAATTAAATTAAATGGGCTGAATTAATTAAACTCAACATTACTAAATTAAACCCAAATTAAAACAACTCGAGCCCGTTCGTTTTGAAATTCCGAGCCCTTGCATTCCCGAGCGTCCCGTTTTTTGTTCGATAAATTTTACGCTCGCTCGCCATCGCCAATCCGATGCAATAATGCAATTAAATCTAAATGAATCTAAACTATATGTTATGCAATTTAAATATTTTTGTCTAGGGGTTAAAATTTAATCCCTAATTTTCTAATGCAAATTACGACTAAATAGTCGGTAAAATTTAGGTGTCAACAGCTGCCCCTCTTTGAAAGTGAGCTCGCAGAGGTTGCATTCAAAGACTAAATGATACCTAAATTTCAACCATGCAAATGCAATGAATGATATTTTTGTCGGGGTTATAAGTCCCATTTTGAAATGCAATAAGAAATGATGCATGCTGACATAAAAGGAAAACATACCTGGAATTACTTACCTGACTGGTACGAGATAATGCAATTCGAGGTACGACTCGACTTTGTTTGTTGTTTGGTAAATGTCTGGGCTCAGTCCCATAGGTATTGCCTGATAAACTGTTGATGAATGTCGGTGATCTGCAGTTAAGTCAAAACACACGAACACGAAGAAAGCTCAACGTATCCAATCATCACATGGATTCGTGAGATAAAAAAATGCAAAAACGTTCCGACCTTTACAAACCACCTATACATCTCCATAGGTATTTGTAAAGATTTGGCCGCTGCGCCTATACATCGCCATAGGTGCATCACGGGGGAACTAAAGAGGATATTCCGACCCTTATGAGATACCTATACATCGCCATAGGTACTCATAAGGATTTGGCCGCCTCACTTATACATCGCCATAAGTGAATCGCGGGGGAAAACCTGGGGGTTGAGGGAATATTCCGACCTTTATGAAATACCTATACATCGCCATAGGTATTCATAAAGATTTGGCCGCTCCACCTATACATCGCCATAGGTGAGTCGCGGGGGAATATCCAGGAGGGGTAGAGTATTCCGACCTTTATAAGATACCTATACATCGCCATAGGCACTTATAAAGATTTGGCCGCTATACCTATACATCGCCATAGGCATATCGCGGGGGAATACCTGAGATCAAAGAAGAATTCCGACCTTTACTAGACATCTATACATCGCAATAGACGCTGGTAAAAATTTGGCCGCTTCACCTATACATCGCCATAGGTGCTTCACGGGGGAATCTTCTGAAATTAAAGAAGAACTCCGACCTTTACTAGACATCTATACATCGCCATAGACACTAGTAAAGATTTAGCCGCTTCACCTATACATCGCCATAGGTGCCTCACGGGGGAATCTTCTGGAGATTGTAACAATCTGATTTTGGTGAACAGTGGGACTAGCCCGAATGTTCGAGAGTTCCTTGACAGAGTACCTGGATATCATCAGAGGTACCTGAAAAGGCTTGATCAATAGACACCTGAACATCATCAAAGGCATCTAGAGATCGCAACGAAATGATCAAATTTGGGACCTGACGATTGCTCGTACAGGTTAAGGATGTAGAGACATACTTACCTGGGGATATCTCTGACTTCTGAGGGGGGTGTCTCCTGCTAGACACAGTTTTAAGCAACACGTAATATGCATTCGCACTATCGAGAACACATAAACACATGCACTATGAATTCAACTCTTCCATGCACGATGATTTTGTCAAATCGGCATTAGAAACCCCGTTGGGGAAAAATTATGACAAGACGATCTTAACTCACCAGTGGGTGTCTTGAAAATATCGAATGAGGGACCTTCGGTCTGAAAGGGCTTTTCTCTCATTCTCATTGAAAAAGGCTGATTTGTTGAGAATCGCTCCTTCTCACCATCAACATGTCAAACAAGGGTCCGAGTATTCTCGCAAGTGGTACGACCTTACCAATCTGGGAGGTCTTTACTGGGACTATAACATGGGCTTGGTCAACGGCTTAGCAAAGGGGACTCTTCGAGTCAAGGCCATTGAAAGAAAATACGCTGCAATTATCTCCGGGTTTACAAGTCAAGAACCCTGCAAAATGAGACAGAAATCGACTTGCTCGCACTTCTTCGAGCTAAGCTTGTAAACATCTGAAATTCTACGTTAGTTCAAGTGCCCTAATCTGAAGAGACTTTGTAAGGGACGTAACGTAGGCTAGGCTCATGGGTTGAGAAATGAATGGATCATTTGGCTCAAAATATATGATTAGGTTGAAAGGGTTGGTGATCATCTTGGCATTGACACCGGTCTTCTTCTTCACCAAAGATTTTCTTCTCAGTAAGCATTCCATTAGCTTCGAGAGTTCATCACTTGATTTCTCTAAGACTTGTCCACTGGGGGATTTTGGCGTGTCATACCTTGATATTTTTATTGGGCATTGGCCTTGCTTTTACCAGGCACACTGCTTTTTCCTGCCCTTTTTCCTCTTTTTTTTTTTTTTTTTTTGACATGCTTACAATGTAAATACTGGCCAGCTAATCTGACTGATTGACTCGCTGTTTGAACTCAAAAGCTTCTCGTCTTATCTCAATGCTTTGGATATGCTGCTTGGACAATGATAGCTTCTTGCCTTGCCCCAGTGTGGGGGATGATCACCAACTGGGTTTGTATGAAACGAATTTGCAGGCTCAATTGGGCTTTGCAAAGGGTAAAGTGTATATAAGATAGAGAAAGAAATGCTCTTCGTCATCCTAAGGCACTTGAACTTCACGTGAATTCATCTGAAAAAGCAACACTCGAAGATTGATGCAAGTGAGAGCAAGAAAATTTCAATTCATTTTTTCACTTTATGATGCTGATTTACTCCAGTTTGCCCCAATATGGGGTGGTTCTTGACAGGGGTAATTTGAACAAATATCTCCAAACATTTAGGCTCAAAGAGGTTGAACAATGGATAACCTGTAGTGTTTTAAGGTAGAGAAACGAAATGCCTCTTGTCATTTCGGTCGCCGTACCTTTTGCGAGAAAACTCTTTATCTTGCAGATATGGAATTTTTCCACTCAACTCACTGGGGATTTTTCCACTTTTTCTATTCAACTCACTGGGGATTAATAAATGGGACTGTGTATAGGATAGG